>OZ007497.1:95450804-96086454 GCA_963931805.1 Microdon myrmicae | reverse complement strand
TTAGAGCCTCGGGGCTCTTCCACCACTGGATTTATATCCCCGACGGCTTTGATATAAATTTCCAGCTGGTGGTTACCGGCTGCGCCAATTTGTTATGTTTTTATTTTATAACAAATTAAATATATTAAGGGTAAGAAGGGGACTTACTCTGTTATATCTTTGGTATCTTGGGATGATGTGGCGGCTCGCGTCAGGTTGCAGGGAGCGTTGAAGGCTGCTCCCTGTTCAGTAAGCTTCGTTTATGAACCTGCATCCGCTTATTACTTGCGCCACCAGAGATAAGTTAGATAAACTTGCTAAGCTGAATGAAACGGTCAGCTGATGAATTTATGAAGTGTTTCTGATTCTTCTTGACTTGTATTTGGACGTTGAAATTACATCAAATCCATCAATTTAAATATTGTTGTTTTTTATTCGGAGATTGACGGCGAATTGTCATTTTTCCGAATTTATTTTCGATGTATTATTTTTATTTTATTATTTTTTTTCTCCGCCAAGTAGAATTTGCATAAAGTAGTTTATGCAAATTAACTACTTGGCGCGTTATTTCCTTTTACAGGTAAAGAGGGGAATCAAAGGGGGATTAGTGGATTCTGGGGGGACCTGGACTCAATGTTGGTCCGTAACATAATTTCGCTTAGAACACATACACATCGTGTCCCAAAATAACCCGGAATGGATTAAAAAACACTAATTGGTAATGAACTTTTAGCAAAATCATTTTATTTATTGGATAACTGACTTTTGCCAATGATTAGGATGTTGTTAATGAAGGCGATCTTTGTCCGTCGAATGTGTTCAGTTGATGAAAACCATTTCCTTTCATAGTCAAATAACAGAAAATAATTGTAGGGAGCTAGATCAGGCTAGTACGGGGAGTATTTAACAGCACAAAAAAATATTATAGCATGATAAGGAAGGCGCATTTTCATGCAAGAATTTCCAACTGCCTGGATCCCACCATGCTTCCATACTTGAAAATAAGATAGTCAGGGTGAATGTTTGTTCCACTTGGGACCAATTCCTTTCTTTTTGTTATTTTATAGGAAAGGCAAATCTATAGCGCTGAATCAGCACCTTGATATGCTGTTTTTTCTCCACCGGGTCCATCAGCCAAGCTCCGAAGGATGCTCAAGAATTTCTCCCAACCATTTCAGGAAGTCTATAGCTCAATGGTAGGCTCCTCGATAGTATAGTGGTTAGTATACCCGCCTGTCATGCGGGAGACCGGGGTTCGATTCCCCGTCGGGGAGCCTCTGGCGCAAGACTAATGACCTTGCCCGGAAAAAACAAATCATTATGGAAAATTTAACAAGCCTCAGGACTTGCTTAATAAGGCCAGGACCGGTTTCCGGTTGTAGTGCCAATGATGATGATGATAGCTCAATGGTATGGTATTTCACCGGGCGGATGGGCTTTGGAACCCAACCTAGCACTCAAAACTTGTGCCGAATTGCACAATAGCAGGAGTCATTAGCTGAACCTATGTTTGCACAATCAAACGCAGGACACAACCTTCTAACCAACTCAGCCATTGAGCCGGCAAGTCTTCTGATAATCTTGTTGATAATTCCGCGGATGTAAAAGGACTCAGCGATAATCATCTCGTGCAGCGATGATTCGCTTCTTGGGGTGAGTTTATGGTGTCGTGGTAGATATCCTCTCCAATAAGGATATCGTTTTTACCTACCACCAGAGAAACGTAAAGTCTCTCTTGGTGGTATGTGTGCGATCGTTCAGATCTGTGTGGTTTACACGTGCTCGAGGGCAATGGGTAAACGAAGCAGACAGGCGGTAAAGACAAAAGGGAGAAATGACCAAATGCGCCGTTGGTAATGCGGGTCATTGTTAACGCGATGCGTCGTCGCTATTACCGACGTTGGGAAAAAAAAGGTGCTAATGGGTTGGTGGACGAAACAAATCCCTTGCTAGCATTTGTATATGCAGGGAAATCCATTTGTGGGTAACAGATTCTATATTTGCAGTGTTTATGCTTTGAATTCAATTGATGCCAAGAGACGCGGAATGCGTATTTGCTTTGGTTTGCACATTGTGCGAGTCAGAGAATTTTATTGCTGGGAGAAAAAGGTCGCCGTGTGTACATAAAGAAATTTATCGTGCACATGGCGAAGTTGGAAAATAGACGGCGCAATATTTATGATCCCTGGAGAAGGTCACATGATATGTGAACCGAGGTTTTCTTTTCGGGGATATACTGTTTGGAACAAAATTCTTAAGAGGAATTTTGAATTCAAATAAATGAATGCAGGAAAAGTAAGTTTTCTTTCGCAGGGACTTTTTAGATTGTAGATTTGATCTATATAATGCGTGAAGCATTTAAGATGCTAATTCGAATTGCATTAGCGAAAGCTTATGCAGACTGGGTTGTGGTTATGGGGGTTTTTCAGGTAAGTAGGCAGTGGGGTTTGGCGGAACCGCCACAGGTTCGACAAAAGGTTGGTTAGGTGGTAGTCGGTCCCAAGGTGAGATACCACCCCGTCACGCTGTACATTCCGCGATATTGTCGGGAGAAATCTTCGACTATATTTCAGATGTATGGCTGATGGTCCGCAATGGCACGGAAATAAGTAATGATGGTACTTTCTAAGATAAAGAATTCCGCAGGTAAACTAATTTCCCAATCGGACCTCCGGGCGGGACTATGCCAGGGGAACATCATGCAAATATTCTGATAAATAACCGAACTTTAAGAAATTCGTCATCGCGTAATCGGGTTCGTTCCCGACGCTCTCTCGACGTTCGACTGATAATGGCATTTTGTAACATCAGGGCCATTGGTTTCATCAATACGAATGTAAACGCCGTCCACCAATATTTGCAAACAGCGAAACCTGATATCCTTGCCCTAACTGAGACCCAAGGCGATTCATCAACTGATTCGACATATCTTCATTGCTCAGGCTACGACCTACATTTGAGATTCTGTTTTGAGGGTGGAGTCTGCGTCTTCACGCCGCCCGACCTGGCTTACCAGAGGATGGAGAAAATGTTCGCACCCAATGACATGGACATCATGTGGTTGAGGGTCGAGCAGAGGAATTCTGTTAAATTTATTTGTTGTCTTTACCGCTCCACGAATGACGATCGATCAGCGTTTTTTCGAACATCTTTTACGTACCGTCGACTGGATATAGATCAACCACCCGGCTTCTGAAATGGTCATCCTTTACGATTTTAATGTACACAATTCCGGCTGGTTGGTGAATTGTATCAGAACCGACGAGGCTGGCAGGCTGGCGGAGATGTTCGCTATTAGCGGCAATTTGACTCACCTAGTGGAGGAACCTACGCAGGTGCCGGATACTCGAGGTAACTATGCGAACACTCTAGACCTATTTCCGACATCCGAGCCGAGCATTTAGACCGTGCAGGTTGCTGCGCCACTGGGAAACTCATCACTCCTTGACATTGGTCGTGCAGCCATTTGCATTTCAAATAGATAACCGTTCTAAGAAGCTTCGCCATGTATCGAGGTATGGGGCCGCTAACTGGGATTTGTGAGATTTCTTCGCATCCTTCCCAGGTCGGAGGTGTGCTTTGGAGACTCCGATGTTAACGTATGCGTACAGTCGGTTACGGCGATTATTCTTCTCGGGATGAAAAAATACATTCCACATCCCATTAAACGAAATTAGTCTGATAAACCATGGTTTGATAAAAATGCGAGCAGATTACAGCGGCAAAAAATAGAGCTTTTAAACAATGGCGCTCCAATCCCTCCGATGTTAACAGAACGAATTTTGTTAGAATCAGAAAAGCGCGCAACCATATATAAATGATACTGCGAAGAAGGTGTCATTTTCATTTTCATTTTTAAAACATTTTTTATTTTTCTTTTTATATTCTTAATTTCTAAATTAAAGGCTAGACAAAAAATGCTTAAATTCTAGCTTAATTATCTTATATAATAACTTACTGGTCCTTCGCAGACGCTCTAAGCTAAACATTACTTAACATTTATATAATTTGCCTTTCGGCGACAGAACTTTGTGCCAGTACTGATAATTAGTTGAAATACAAAGAAAAATTTGAAAAACTTTGTCAATTTTTTTTTGTTTTTTTTTCTTAAAATTTAACTTACTTTAACTTTTTTTTTTTTTTTTTTTTTTATGTAAAAGCACTTAACCTAACTTAACTTAAATCTTATACTACCCTAATTCTAGAAAAGCTAAGTCTATGTAAGCTAGCTGATGATACTATGATTCTATACCGACTTTGGTATCCAGATCTTTATATGCCATTCAACCACCAAAACTGTTGACGCTGTCTAATACTATCGTCCCGGTCTCTGTGGGAGATAGCCCTACTGAAGCGCAGGAGCTCTTCTTCGGTGCGCGTTACTTCCCGGTCGTAGCACAATCGCCCGTCTACAGATGATCTACTTACATGATAGATCAGCGGAATTCCGGATCTATCCTGTATAAGCCCTTTCATATCCAAGTCAAGGAACGCCTCTGGTGGAACAAAGCCGTTGCGACGCACGCTCTCATAGTACAAGGTGTTTGGATAATAGGCCCCGAAAATTAGGTCATTGGACGAGCTTATTGCTCTCGCAATATGTCCTCTGATTAATTTAATCATAAAATTATCCACCCTATTTATGTACGCTTCATTATATAAAGTCTCATTTGAGTAATACTTTTTATAGTCCGATTCCGGTGTCCGATATAATCTGAGACAACTTCTGAGACACTTTCTTTCGAACACCCGAATCTTTTCCATCAAATTTGGACCTATGTTGAACCATACTGGGCAACCATATATGAGCATTGGCCTGATTAGCGTCATGTAGCATATGACTTTTACCTTGCTGTCAAGTTGGCTACTGCGAAATAGCCTCCTTGTCATAGCAAAAGTTTTCCTCGCTTTGAGCAAAGCAGCCTCTACATGTCTGTTGAAATACAGATATTGGTCTAGCCAGATGCCCAGGTATTTAACTAAACTCTTGGTTTCCAGTTTATCTCCATGCGGTCCCACGATAACTAGCTTTCGCCAGTTTTTCCTTGTGTCGTACGTGGCTTTATATAATGGAGTTCTAAATAGGATGGCTTCACATTTCTGGAAGTTGATCTTAAGTTTCCAGTCATTGCAATAGCGCTGCACTTTGTTGAAGTCTCGCTGTATTAACCTATTTATGATCGCAACTTTCGGAGCTGTTCTGTAAATTATGAGATCGTCTGCGTACGCAATAGCCTTCGGAAGTGCTTCTAATAAGTCGCTAACGTAAATGTTAAAAAGAATCGGAGAGAGTACCGCGCCCTGTTGCAAGCCATTCTTGATATTATACGTTTTATTAGAGGTCACATTACCACTTTTGACCACGAACCTTCTGTCCTTTGACATATCGTAAAGTACATATAGTAAAGGCTTATGTATGCCATCTCTGACCAGTTTGTAATACAACCCTTCGATCCAGACGGTATCAAAGGCTTTCTCCAAGTCGATCAGGCAGGCCCCTGTACATTGGTTCCTACATTTATTCCATTGTATGTCGGAGACCAGTTTAGCTGCGGCATGTGTGGTTTCATGACCCGCCTTAAAGCCAAACTGGTTATTTGGAATAATGCTGTTGTCGTCTACCCATTTTACCAGAGCTTTGTTAATGGTTTTTTCAAATACTTTACTGATGCTTGGGAGTAAACTTATCGAACGCATGTTCATTGGGTTTGTACAGTCTTTGCCCTTTTTTGCGATGGGCTGAATGATAGCCATTTTCCAACGCGCGGGATAATATGCATTATTCAACGCGTTGTTAAACAGGACCGTGTATATATCTATTGCCATTGGGGGCAGGTTCTTGAGTACGATGTTAGGTACTCCATGTATTCCCACTGACTTTTTGCTTCTTAATGAGTCGAAGATACTCTGGATTCCTTCCCTTGTTATTAGAAGGCTATTAGCCACTACACCATTGCCATTAATGTCAATTGACAGATTATCTTCACTGAATTCGGTAAAACCCGGATTCTCCAATTGCCAAAGTGAAATTTCATTCCGGAGGTGCAGGTGATTGAGTAGAACTCTGTCCTCCAGGTCGTGATTTCGGTGAATGCTTTCATTCACCTTGTACATTTCCTGAAAGACAGCTCCCAAAGCGTTCACCTTTTCCAAAGGATCTTCGATCACGAAGAGCTCACTATTGAGGATAGCGTTCTCTGCATCTATGCCAATGTTGGTTAGCAGCTGCTTGTTTACCTGAGTACGTGGGATTTGGAGACACTGAATCTCATTTTGATTATTTCTCCTGAATATTTTATTTATTTGTGGGAACATAATAATCTATAATTAGCTTTAAGTAATTGTTGGAGGTTTTTTAATCGGGATTTCAGTTATATTATCTCCTGGTCTTGTCTGTCTGTAAACTGTCTGTGTAATTGTTTTAATTTCGATAGCAGTCTGCTCTTTTGCCTGTGGAGTGCGTTTATTGTTGCGTTTCTGTACATGTTAGTGTAATCTGTAACTGTTGATTTGGGAATTGTTTTGTCCATTGTTCGTTTTACGGTTTCGTCCATTTGTTGAATGTATTTGTCGATTTCGACATTAGTCAGGTTTCTGTTTACTGGCAGATTAAAGTCATTCGAACGAAGTTCTCTTGTTAATGATCTGGTGAACCGCGGCCATCGCATTGCCCCGTAGTTATAGGGTTGCGGGATCACGAATTCCTCCAGATCTGCGATTCCCCCCCCCCCCCCCCCCCCCCCCCCCATATCTTGTGTCTCTGGTTTAACTTTGTTTCCCCCGCCAGAAGTACATCAGGCTGTTCAACTTGCAACAGGTTGAAAAGATTGGCTCTTCTCTCAGTTCTTATTAGTGAATTTACATTCACGACAAGAGCTTTTATTGATGTTGTGGTTAGAGGGTTTATATTGACTTTTTGTTTAGATTGGGCAAGTACGAGTAGATCTCGTTTATTTGGTTTTGCAGCTGTGTCATCTGTCTCTGCAGATTAAGCAGAACCACGTCTGCTTGCGATGTTGTTTCAGTCTGTGTGGGAGTATTTGTGGCTACCAATGTTGTAGCCTGGTTTGATGGTCTCCCACCCGACGCAACTTGTGCGTACGACCGCTGCGATGTTACGGGCATTGTTGTAGTACGAGCTGGCTCTGTGTTTTTTTGCCGGGTCACACTTCTTGCCATTATTTCTCGGAATTTAGGACATCCTCGATAATTAGCGGGGTGTCCCTCATTCCGGCACACTGCGCACTTTAGAAGGGCTTTGTCTTCTACCCTTTCTTTTCCCAGAGGGCATTCTTCTGCCTTATGGTCTTTTCCGCAATTTACGCAACGGCGCTGCATTTCACAGTTCGCCGCCGCGTGACCAAACTTTTGGCAGCGGACACATTGCAGGATGTCTCTGCCTTTTTTTAACTTGTCCCATGTGACACTTTGATGATCCAAGACTGTAATCTTTCTTAGACCACCAATTCTGCTGCTGAGCGTTAGTTGAACCAAAAAGAAGGGTAGCTTGCGGTTTTCCCTTCTTGCCTTGGTTGTGGTGAACGCTTTTACGGAGATAAACTCGAGATCGTCGTGCCTCAACTTTTGAAGCATCTCGAGCAGAGCCTCCGGTTCCACCTCAGGGTCGACACCCTTTAATAGAACCGTTACCCTCTTTGTTTGCTTCGGCGTGAACGAGTAGAATTCCGCGGTGGCCCTTTTTAAGACCTCTTTAATTTTATCGTGGTCTGCCACCGCATAGGTTTGAATCGCATCCCTATTGCCAGCCAGTCTTTTAACTACAAAATTGTTTCCTATCGCTAGCTTACAAAGACTTACCAATTCCTTACACTCAATATCTATGGTGTTGATTGGTGGCATCTTTATTTTTTGGTTGTTATTGTTGCTTTGCCGCTGTTTCGTTACTTGCTGTTGGCGATTTTGTGTTGATTGTTACTGTTGATGTTGATGTTGCTGTTGGCCGACTTTTGGCTTCGGCTTTTGTTGTTGTTCGGTGTCTTTTTCTTTTTCGAGTGCCGCTATTTTTTGCTTTCGGCGTCTCTCTTCTAGACGGGCTCTTGCCATCGCAAGTTTCGCCTCCAATTCAGTTATTTCCTCCTCTTCATCCTCAGACTCTGAGGATGCAAGAGAAGCGAACGAATTGTTTGCCCATACATATTAAAATTGTAGGGGAAGGGGCGCTCTCTGTCCTCCTCCATTTGCTGACCTTTTTTCTCCATTGTTAATTTTGCGGTTTTACTTCGCGTCACAATGGTGTTTTTCGGTGTACCTTTTCTTTTGTGTGTTGTCGCGTTTTTATCGTCCTCCGTGTTCATACTGGTTCTTTCCAATTTGTTTTCATTTAAAAAAAACAAAGGCGACCCGCAATACGAAGCACGAACTCGATTTCTTCCGTAGGCCGACTCGAACTTGGCTATCGTCGAGTAGGAGTCAGTGACTCTGCGCTCGCACCAAACCACTTGCTTAATGAGCAATATATTGTCTGTTTCAATTTTCACGGTTGCGAGGTGATATATTTTAATTGATAGTTTCTTTGTCGCACCTCACTGAAGGGATTTTGTTATGGACTTTTTTTTTTATTCTTCAATTTGTTTGTTTGTTTTTATTTTTGTTTATTTTCGATTATTTTCGATTACTTTTGATTCACTTTTCGTTCTGTTATTTTGTTTTGACTATTATTATTGCTGTGAAGCAGCGCACTTTATAATGTCACGGATTTAACCGAAACAAAGCATTATGACCGATGCAAATATCGTGTTACATGTATCTCTGAATGATCGTCAGATGTGGATTGATTTGTTTTCACCAAAACTATTAAACACTTTCGTATTAACTTAATTTTTTTTTTTTCTCAACGAGACTATTGCATTGATAATCAAACTGTTAATGAAATTTAAATTTATTGTTTATTGTTTGTCCTTTTGTTTTTTGTGGGATTGATTTGTTTTCACGTAAACTATTAAACATTTTCGTATGAACTTATTAATTCTTTATTTTATATCTGCGCGGGTCAAACACAAGCGGCACGCACACGATTACTTTCTCGTCTCGGTAATTAGGTTGTATTGTATGAACTATGCGAAGAAGGTGTTTCGGGCCTCGCGTCCATGTCCTCCCCTAGCACCCACTAAGTCCCGCAAATTTCCCCTCTCTACCTGTAAAGGGAAGAAATATCGTCAAGTAGCTAATTTGCATAAAGTAATTCTCTATGTCGACTAAATTAAAATTTCCTTCTGGGGATGATTCTACTCACCCCATCGTTCTCTTTTTCCTTTCGTTTCCCTTGTTCTGGTGATTCTCTCTTAATCGAGAATCTCTCAACCATGGATAATCGCACTTTTTTTTGGTCTTGCGGTTTCCGCTTCGTCGCACCCAGATATGTGGATACACTGACACACACACAGACGCGGGGGTTGCCGTCTGTGGGATCGCCAGAATTTTCACACTTCTGTTGTTTTTGTAAACATTCGTGTGTGTAGTTTATTCTAGGCGATCCTGGGATCGTGGTAATTATCGTTGATTATGATAATTGTATTTGCCTTGCCCTATGGGAACAGGGTTTTAGTTTATTGCTGTTTCTCCGCAATGGCCTTTGTTTATGCGAAGTGTATTGCGGTAGGGTCAAAGGCTTGGCCAACAGATTGTTTTCCGGCAATTTGCTTATCGCCGGGGATTTGATGTTTGTCGACATCTGGCGCAGCTGTGCCAACCACTTGTGTTTATCCAGCTAATGGATCGATACACAATTTCTATACATCGTATTCTTCAATCGCCGTGCAGGCGTAGGGAAATTGTTTGGGCCTTGGAGCCCACGTATCTGTGGATACGTGGGGTTGTTGACACTAGTATGGATGTCACGTTTGGTCAGGTGAAAAGGTGGACTTTGGGGGCACTTGTCTGTGGGCATGTGTAGTTTAGTTATAGGTGAGTATGTTCCTTGGTGGAACGAAGGTATCTCAGCCTATGGTGATTTGTGCGGTTCGTGGAACCGCCACCGACTTTCCCAGCAGCTTTGCGACTGGACGAAGAGCTTCCTCGAAAATCGATCAGTCCGGGTTGTTTTAGGCGGCTAGTGTTCGGATCTGTATCCTGTTAATTCCTGAGTGCCTCAAGATTCTACTTTCGCTCCAACCTTGTTTTTGCTTCAGATAAGTAATTTGTTGGCGTCAACGGATAACCGAGTGTTAAGTTTTGCATATGATAGTACCCTTATTCACCGATTCACCAAAGTTCCCACACGTGTTGTTGGAGCGGAACGCCAACCCCGTCCGACTGCTACTAACCGTACATCCCAGGAAAACAACGTAGGTTACCGGGTAACTAAAGGATTTTTTATTTCTTTAAAATGTGTCTTCTTTATAATCTGACTCCGTAAGTGTCTACTTTATTTTCAATACACGCTCAGCTTAGTAACTTTGCTTATAATTTGTATATAGTTGGTTTTAACATATAGGTTTTCTTTGATGCACTCACAAGATACGACTTAGTTTATACTTTGTACATAGTTAGTTTTAACATATAGATTTTATTAATGCACGCACAAGACACGACATAGTTTATGATTTGAATATAATTCGCTTAAACGCTAGTGTTACAATACCCAAAACACGACCGTCTCCACTTAGCAAACCATTCGCACTACACCACGGGTCGCCACTCAACCCTCGACTAGCGTTTAACGTGGAGGACCCGACTTACCTCCACGGAATCTGTATTGAGACTGGTGATTGCCACCGAAACGACAGAATACCAAATTCCATCCATTGCTTCGGTGAGCAATATGGGGTGATCTTTCAAGGTGAGGATTTGCACGCACACAGATATGATTGCTTCGGACGCTCATGCTGTATATCTATCAGCATGCGAACCATGGATATTCGAATTCCATAAAAGGAAATGTTTGCATTTGGGCAAGTATCATGAAGGCGATACTTGGGGTGTTTACCCGATCAGTAACTGCGTACAGCATTTACACTGATTGTGCACATATCGCTGGCGTCTGCTGATATGATTTGCCCTGCACGTGTGTGGGGAAAATATTTTCTTCTTGTATGCATGGACAAGTTCGAGGGCTTATGTCGGTTACGTAATGTCGTAACCGAATTGGATTTTGGGAACATACTGCGTTGTATGCAGGCATGTCCCTAGGGAAAATGCTTATAGGATGCTAATGCTTGTCGATCGGTTTACCGACAGATGTGCTTGTAGGAAAAAGGAAAAGAAGAAATATCTCGCATGTGTGCGGCGGAATTCGTTCGGGGATATGTGCACCGAAATGGTTCGAGTCATGTTGGTTGCTGGTGGTACAACCAAATTGCTTTTAAGGAACATAGTGCTTTAGGCAACGGTTTGAGCCAACAATGGAAAGGTAAATGCATGTATTCCAGGGTTTTAGTGCACTAGGAAACTGTTTCTTCATTATTTGTTAGAAGGTAAGTAGTGGCGTTCAATGGAACTGCCACAATACTTGTTTTATAGCGTTTTTGGAAGCTCTAGGTTGGAAATTCTCGAATGGTTAATGGGAAACCGTTCAAAGAACCGCCACAGTACTGTTTTTTTGGAGAGTCGTGGTGTTGTTCCGCCCAATTCGGTTTATATGCGCTCCACAAGACAATTCGACGTATCACACCACTTTGCGGTTCATCTCCCGACGGCGCGTATATCCCTACATCAGAACTCGTTCCGTTACAGAGCGGAAAACTGTGGAACTCCCTCCCCGCGCGAGTGTTTCCGGAGCGTTACAACCTGCATCTGTTCAAGAAGAACTGCAACAGTTATTTGGTGGCATCTCGGGGCGCTATTCGGGGCTATAGGTTCGCCTCTTTTGAGAGACGTATATATATATGAAGCCTGGCCTGTTTTTTTTTTTTTTTTTTTTTAATATTATTTTTTATTTCTCCCTATTATTATAATTTACTTACTCGCTAGACAAAAAATGATTATGATTAAACTCTAGCTTATGTTATCGTATTTATTAACTTACTGGTCCCTTGCGGACCCTCTAAGTTACATGCATACGCTTAAAGCATGAAAATCTTTCGACATTATGATTATTTTGTTTACATGGGGATTTTAAAGAACTTAATTAGATACAAGGGCTCCTCGATAGTATAGTGGTTAGTATACCCGCCTGTCACCTGGGAGACCGGGGTTCGATTCCCCGTCGGGAAGCCTCTGGCGCAAGACTAATGACCTTGCCCAGAAAAAATAAATCATTATGGAAAATGTAACAAGCCTCAGGACTTGCTAAATAAGGCCAAGACCGGTTCCCGGTTGTAGTGCCGATGATGATGATGATGAATTGGATACAAAGAAAATGAAGAAAAGAAAAAACTTAGTTTTTGTTATTGTTTTTACCTTACATCTAACTTAAATACTAAACTAACAATCAATTTTTTTTTTTTAACCTTAACTCTATCCTAAACCTAATATCAAGACTTTGAAATGCTAAATCTATGTAAGCTTTCCGTTGTTTGTTGGGCTTTTTTTTTTTTATTATTATTATTATTACTTCCCTTGTTTTTGCCAGTTTTATAAGGAAACAGATTTTTAATTGCCGCTCAGCCACCAAAATCTCTGGTGTTGCTTATTCGTGTCTTTTCGGTCTTTTTGTGCTACTGCCCTACTGAACTGTAGGCGCTCTTCATCTGTGTGCGCAACCTCTCAATTATAACATATTCTTTTATCTATACCCGACCGACGCACGTGATAAATCAACGGTATAGCGGATTCATTTTGTATAAGGCCGTTCATGTCAAGACTAAGGAATGCTTCTGGTGGAATAAAGCCATTGCGACGTACCCCCTCATAATACATATTGTTTGGGTAATATGCTCCAAAAATTAAATCGTTCAGGGAGCTCATTGATTTCGCAAGATGCCCTCGGATCAGATTGATCATAAAGTTATCCACTCTGTTTATATTGGCCCCACTGTACAACGCTTCATTGGGATAGTATTTTTTATGATCAGATTCAGGAGTCTCAAAAATCCGAATCTTTTCCATTAAGCTAGGTCCAACATTAAACCACAATGGACATTCATATATGATCATCGGTCTGATGAGAGCCATGTAGCATATAACTTTAACTCTGCTGTCAAGTTGACTACTATGAAACAGTCTTCTTGTCATAGCATAAACTTTCTTTACCCTGGCCAGCGCTGCCTCCACATGTTTGTTAAAATATAGATACTGATCCAGCCAGATGCCTAAGTATTTGACTTCATTTTTGGTTTCCAGTGTTTGTTGGTGTGGTCCCATAATAGCTAGCTTTCGCCAGTTTTTCCTGGTGTCCGTGGTAGCTTCAGCCAGTGGTGTTCTAAAGAGGATGGTTTCACACTTCTGGATATTGATTTTGAGTTTCCAATTGTCGCAGTATCGCTGAACATCATTGAAATCCCCTTGTAATAATCCGTTAATGATTTCAATTTTTGGAGCTGTATATATTATCAGATCGTCTGCATACGCATTAGCCGGATGAAGAGACCTTATCAGGTCGCTAGTGTAAATATTAAAAAGGATCGGAGATAACACCGCTCCCTGTTGCAGACCGTTTTTTATTTGGTAAGTAATGTTGGAGGTCACATTGCCACTTTTGACGACGAATTTCCTTCCACTCAACATGTATAGTATATACAGTAGTGGTTTATGAATGCCTAGTCTCATTAGCTTGAAGTATAACCCTTCTAGCCAAACGGTGTCGAAGGCCCTCTCCAAGTCAATCAAACAGACAGCTGTGCACTGTTTCAGATTTTTATTCCACTGAATGTCTGAAACCAGTTTAGCTGTGGCATGTGTGGTTTCATGACCAGCTTTAAAACCAAACTGGTTATTTGGAATAATGTTATTTTCCTCAACCCATTTAAGTAGAGCCTTGTTTAGAACCTTTTCGAATACTTTACTGATACTCGGTAACAAACTGATCGATCGCAGATTTTTTGGGTTTGTTCTATCTTTCCCTTTTTTTGGTAACGGTTGGATGATGGCCGTTTTCCAAAGTACTGGATAGTGTGCGTTGTTCAGAGCGCTGTTAAACAAGACTGCATATATGTCCATTGCGATTGGAGGAAGATGTTTTAGTACGACATTGGGTACTCCATCGATTCCAACTGATTTTTTGTTTCTTAATGATGCAAAGACGCCATGGATGTCTTCACTATTGATCAAAAGGCTGTTGGCGCTTTCGACAGTGATCTCGGCGTTTGCCGTATTTTCATTATTGAATTCGATAAAACCATGGTTTTCT
The DNA here is from genome assembly GCA_963931805.1 of Microdon myrmicae. Classification (NCBI taxonomy): domain Eukaryota; kingdom Metazoa; phylum Arthropoda; class Insecta; order Diptera; family Syrphidae; genus Microdon; species Microdon myrmicae. The sequence goes on along the minus strand of OZ007497.1, from coordinate 96,072,230 downwards.
GATCGCCACTGTGAAATGTCATTTCGAAGATGACGATAATTCCTTAGAACTTTATTCTCCAACTCATGGTTACGGCGAATTACTTCATTTGCCTTGTACAGTTCTTGAAAGACGGCCCCTACTTTTTTTTTTTTTTTTTTACATTTCTGTATTTATTGACCATAAATGATTTGTTACAATAAGTAATATAGATAACTTATAATTAGCTTAGCTTTAATCGTTTACACATACTTGCTAGTACATTTTTCAAACATTATTATAAAGTTATATATTTCATGGGTGGACAAGATAGGAGTAGGTGGGGCTTCCTGGAAAAGGTCAGAAAACCAGGATATAATTATTTACTTAACCTATAACTAATTTGCTTAACTTAACTTAACTTAGCTTAGCCTAGCTTATCTAATTATTAAATCTATTATAATTACAATAAGTTAGAGTAGGGTGGGGCGGGAGGTATAGTGGTTGATGGGTGGAATTTGGGTTAGGGTGGGTACTATCAGTCGGGGATATGGGTTGGGGGAACACTTTCCGATTGGTCGTTGAAACGCAAGATATTAGAGAAGGGTTGTATATTACAATATTTAAAGTGGTGAGGTGAGAGTTCAGTATTGTGGTATACAATCTCATTGGAGTTGTTGACCAACCTGCCAAAGGTGAAGAGGGTTCTGGTGTGGAGACAGTTCGGGTAGGCAGTTCGGTTGTCTGACGGAGTCGATGTGAGCGCATTTATTATCGGATTGGGATTATTGGGAAGATTTTCGATAAATTTGATGGACAGCTCGAGGAAGCGTCGATCTATACGTTCAATATTGGCGGCATAGTAGAGCGAACTACTGTTGTAATATTTGTGGGAGTTAGGATGTCGGTTGAGGCCAGTGATAAGTCTGAAGCATTTCCTTTCGAAAACACGTAGCTTCTCCATTTGGGCGGGTGTGATATGGTACCATATCGGGCATGCATATGTGAGAGTGGGTCTGATTATCTGTTTGTAGATAAGTGATTTGACTTTGGGAGAGAGACCATTCGGTTTGTACATGACTTTTCTGCAGAGGTTCAGTTGGGTTGTGGCTTTACGAATCATATTTTTAATGTGGGCGGAGAATGACAGATTGTTGGTAAAGGTTATACCTAGATACTTTAAGGTTTTGGAGGGTTTAATTATATTGTTATTTATTTTAATTCTGATTTTATTATGGCAGCGAATAGTGTTGTTTGTACAACTCGCGTTTCTGCCTTTAAAAACTATGAGCTGAGTTTTGGTTGTATTTAGTTGAATTCTCCACTTGGTAAAGTAGACTGACAGGATTGGGAGATATCTGTTAATACAGTTTCTTGCCTCCTTGACAAGCTTGTTGCTTGAATAAATTAAGGTGTCGTCGGCATAGTTGAGCATTGTTGTATTGGGTAACAGTGGCTGCGGTGCGTCTGATGTATAAAGAAGGTATAGTAGTGGTCCGAGGATGGATCCTTGAGGAACTCCTGCGGTTATGCTATAAGGTGTCGAGAAAGTTGAGTTTATTTTTACCATGAATTTTCTATCAGAGAGGTAAGAAGCGAGAAGTTTTGTGGAGTGGATGTTTAATCCATACATTGAATGAAGTTTGTATAACAGTCTTGCGATCCAGACACAGTCGAATGCTTTAGCTATGTCTAGGGAGACACATACCGTTGGGGATTGGTTTTGGAGGTGGGTCGTCACATCATGTGTCAGTTTTAAGAGAGCATGACAAGTGGAGTGTTGTGAGCGGAAGCCAAATTGAGAGTTCTGAATGAGGAAGTTATCCCTGGCAAATGAGAGAAGATTTTTGTAGATTTTACATTCAAGAATCTTGCTAAGCGAGCTTAGCTGCGATATCGGACGGAAGTTATCCGGGTACTTGGAGGGCCCAGATTTGCTAATAGGGACGATCACCGCTGTTTTCCAACTTTTAGGGAAATGTGAAGCGTTTATTATGTGGTTGAGAAGAACGAGAATCGGGAGCAAGTTGCCTGGGTGGAGTCTTTTGAATAGGAGGTTAGGGATTCCATCTAGGCCAGTCGATTTTTTATTGTTACGTGAAGTAATGACTTCGGATAGTTCTTCAAGGCTTAGGAATGTGTCGATTCCTACGGGGTGTGATGCTTTATTGGTTTCGGTGAATTCAGCAATAAATGGTGTGAGGGATGGCTGTGGCAGTTCTTTTTTCTGGTTTGGCCACCGAAAACTAATTAATGTTTAATCTGTTACCTTAGATCCGGGAAAACGCTGATCAGGAATGTTTTCGCTGCGCGCCGCCTTGCGAGATCTCCACTCCCAGTCACTCGCTTGTACGCTTTTTGAATATCCCGAGCAGTTGCATGGAGTCACTCCAAGAATCTTATATGGGTCACCTTGAGAATTACTCCGCCTCAGTTTGGACCCGATTTACAATTTCGGAAATTTGTTCCTTCCTCTAAGAAAACTTCTGTCTGACAGTTATCAATTTTATTACCACTTTATTTTGTATGATTTTTAACTTTTACAACTTTAAACTTTCCCTTTTGTACAATTTCAATGTTTTAAGAAGTTACAACTTTTCTTTTGTGCCGTGACCGAATCTTTTCTTCTTTTTTTTCCTTTTTTTCACCGTCAGCCTTTTCTTTTCCCTTTCTTTGTTCTACTTTTTTTTTCTTTTTCTGCAAAAACAAAAAACCGTCAGCAACGGAATTTTAGACCGTATTCTAGAAAAAGGCTAACCCTCCGTCTCTCTCGCTCTCCATTCACGTCCACTTCGAAAAATAAATTCGAACTCGAAGAACTGCACGATCCACACCCGAATCAGGGCGTGTTCAAAAACTCACTTCTGGATCGTGCAATTCCTCCACCACCTTACCATCGTACTATTTTAAAACAAAATCATATTAAATACAAAGTATCAAATGATGGTGGTGGCCGACGTACGTGACACCCCCCCCCCCCCCCCCCCCCCACAAGACTGCGTGGCATTCTTAGGAGAGGAAACAAACAAACAATCAGTAAACCTACCAACAAATAAATAAATAAATAAATAAATAAATTAGTCTACATGCTTAAGTATTAATGTTAGTAATGATTATACTACTTATATATCATTGTTAGTAGGAAATAAATAAATCATGCTTAAGTGCTAATGTTAGTAATGATTATACTACCTATATATCATTGTTAGTAGGAAATAAATAAATCATGCTTAAGTGCTAATGTTAGTAGGGATTATACTACTTATATATGAGGGTTAGTACAAATAAATAAATAAATAAATAACACGTAGGTATTAATATAAGAGGGGGAACAACAGACAAGCACTCCACAAAACCAAGGACAACACAAACGTCCGCGGCGGGTCCGACACTTAATCCGATGGTCCGACCAAAAGCTCGACCGCCCACACGATCCGGTTAGGACTCCCCCGCCAAGGCGAGGTGATCCCCTCTCGTTCAACCACTCCAAAATGTCACCCGGCCGACGAAAACGTCCCGCTCTTATATATTTACTTTAATCCTCTTTTGGACTCGGTACTTGCCCCGGTCCATGGGTTGGTAGATCGGGGGGTTTGTCCCGTTTCGGCGGCAAAACCTACCATCACCCGACATTATAGTGCGCTTTCGCACTTTCATATTTGCGATCCAACCCCTAGCACTGGGGTTTGCCTCTGCAGTCTGCGCTGGGACTGCGCCTGCAGCATTAGGCCTGGCCTTAAATACTTTCGTCAGACTCTCAAGTTGGTATCCCTCGACGAAGGTCCTCTACAAGGACGAAGATTCCGGAGGGTAATCAGAGTCTGGCCAGCTAGGATCAGGGTCTTCAAGTTACCGGAAGGCTTAACCTTTCCGTAATTGTTCTTTTATAAAAAACGTTGTCTATAACTATATGTTATTAACGTCCACTGTTTGGGGTTCATCCGGATGACCACGTGGGTAGCACGTGGTTGAACAGCTTTTCGCAGCCCTCCCCTGTATGGGTAGGGTCACCGGGCGAGTACCTGCCGCAGTATCGACCTTAACAGGTCCCTTTGGCACGTCTCCCCGTTTGGCTGCCACACGCTCAACCCTTCCCGTCCCATTGCTGATAAATTGAATGGAGAATGGCACGGGATTTACGGTCGTTCGGGGAAAACCAAACAACCACCCGGCCCGTCTACCTTACAATTCCGAGACAGGAAGTCGTACCCCAACAATCCGTCTTCCTCCAAACCCGGCAAGGAGTCTACTATTTGGAAACTGCAGGGAATCTCATGGTGCAACTTGAAATTCCCAGTGCAGCATCCCCTCGACTTGCCTTTGACAAACAGCGCTTGGAGCGTTGTAGATTTATGCACATCCATGCCATATCTAGGATGGAGTGCCTTCAGCTTCAACAGGCTGGTCTCAGCGCCGGTGTCCACGATTAGGCGCGTAGGGTTCCTACGGCCAATGTCTAGAGGGAGAGCGACAATCGGGACTCGAGTCGGCGAAAACTGAGAACAGCTGGAGCTGGGTTTCGTTTTTAGTGCGGTCGGGTAGGATCTTGCCGACCCGACCTTGGGGAGTTTCCCGAACTCTCCCATTTTGCTTTATGTCGACACTCTGCCGCCTTGTGAGTGTGTCGACCGCAAAACTCGCACAATGTTCCGCTCCCCCGTTCAGGAATATTCCGCTCGGGAGTCCCACTGGACTCCGAACTAGCAGAACTGGAGCTATTCTTTCTGCCCACTTTGGGCCCAATGCGCCGGGGCTGCCATTCCCGGCTCCCCGCGCTGCCTGATGCGACATCATGTCTCGTATCCGTCTTTGAGGATTTTGAGTCCATAGAGTCGGGTCGCTTACCGCCACCGCTCGACACGGACAATCGTCGCCCATCACCTCCGCCTGCTTTCCGGGAATCCCTACTCTCCGCGCTACCATTACCGGCGCTTCGATTTCGCCGACGCTGCCTCCGACGCCCTCTGCGCCTATTTCTCGCGCTTGCCCCAGTCTCCACACGGGTGTCTTGCTCTCGGCTCGCAACAGGTGCTGTTCCGGCGTGCCGCTTATGGGGAGAACCCTGGGAATGCTGTTGTTTTTCCCACCTTTGCCCGTATTCGCACCCGCGCAAGCTATGACCCTGTCGGCCACAAAACTCGCAACAGCACCGGACGCTGAATACTCTGGGGCCTGATGTCGCCGGCCCGCCGCCCGTAGACGGGGGCTGCGGCTCTGGTAGGGCTCTCCGCTGATACTGTGGTCGCTGATAAGGCGGTTCTTGTCGTGCGAATCCGCCCTGCTGACCTCTACCCCTGTATGTGGTCTGGGGACCGCGCGTCCTCGTCGGACGACCCGGGCAGTCCACTATATCGTGGCCATACCGCCAATACTCGCGACAGAAGGGAGTGTTTCGTCTTTGTAGACACCCGTCGTATACGTGACCTCTCACTTTGCAGAAGCTGCATGTTGTCTGGGATTCCAGGGGGCGAGCCGATCGATCAACCGGGTCCCTGAACGGATTGTCCCGACCCGATAGATCCTGTGGCACATACGTCCCCTGAGCCAAGCTCTGCGTCTCTCCACTCTGGCTCGGCATGGCATTTGACCACGCTACCTCGCCAGAGGAGGCCGGAGCATAGGCACCAGCATCCCGTCGATAATTGAGAGGTCCGCACGACTGCCCCCGAACGAAACCATCCTCCCCCGTCGACGACTATCAGGCTCTTCGGCCGGCAACACGAATGACACCGCCCGGGGATTCAAATTCGATAACACCGGCGCCGGCGCCGCGGTACAATCCCTAAAAGTGGAGGATGAATTTTCCAAAAGGGTCGAGCAACTTCCCGGTCCTAAATCTAGTGTTTCCGACGCTCGCTCGGCGATCCCGTGCCGCGCATCTACAAACAGGTCGTCCTGCCTCAGCATTTCCCTACGAGCTCGCTCAAACCCGGTTAGGTGGTCCACCAGGCTACGAAAAGGGACATTACCCAACGTGAGAAGGAAGTGCTTTAGCCCTTCCTCCCTCAGACCCCTTACCAACACCGGTTTGGCCATGCCCTCAAGCTGGCTGGCGAAGACGGACCTACCCTGGCGACCATAAAAGCGCTCAGCTGCCTCCTTGCACCGTACCACGGCCCGCTTCACTCGGGAAACGAAGCCTGTGGCATCCTCGGAAGGAAGTTGTCGCATTTTGGAAAGTTGCGCACACAACTCCTCATACGACACCCGGGGTTCGTAGGCCTCTCTAAGACGCTGTTCCGCTTCAAGGAATGTCGTGGGTGGTCTCTCCTCGAACATCCGATAGGCCTCGCCGCTCAGCCTAGAGGGCAGCCACCGGAGGAAGGTATGTTCCTCCTCCACCGCCAGCCCATCCAAGGTCCTTCTACAGCCCTTGAGAAACGAAGAGAGTCTCTCGGCCGTATCCGGTCCTTCCTGTCCCGAAAACATGGGGACCGCCTTCGACATAAGGTCGAAAACCCTATCTGTGCCCAGCATGGTCCGTACAGGACATGGTTGTGGGCCCAGTTTAAAATACGAGGGCATCGGCGTGTCCTCCATGCTCCCGACAGGCTGTTTACCGACGGTGGGAGGGGGGCGTGTTGGCGATCGGTCGTCCACAAATTCGTCCCTCGAATCATGGAACGCCTCCGGATCCACCTCGTCAACCGGCGGCTCGGGAAATGCCTCGGGTCGTGCCCGGGCAGGGGTGCCCTCCCGGACATCTCTTTGACGTTGCCTTGTCTGCATCTGCCGGCCGTCTAACTAAATCTCAAGGTCACCTACACCAAAGTCAATCCCGGATACCCCGCGGAGAAAAGAAAAAACAACCTCGTCGCCGACAGTATCCACCAACAGAAAGGGTGCGAAAAACAAAAACAAGCACGCTCCCAATATACAACAAGACGCCGGCCGACGAACTTTCCCCTCTCGCAAATACTAAATGGGCCTAATACACAACAAGGAGACCCGGAACAACAGAGAAGATCAGCCCGCAAACAACAGTTCGAAAACAAAACGACAGTCGAAAACCCCAAGAACACAATTCACCAACATTCAGCGGGAACACAGGATGGGCTGCCAACGGATCCACACAATCACAAAAGCACCAAACAAATACTCTCAAAGGGGAAGAGAAGGAAAAATAAGGGAAAAATACACACCGCACCCGTCAGTCAAAACGAAAAACCACAATTTAACTAACAATCGCCGTCCTCAGTGGGCGAGAAATGGAGAGAGAGAATCGAGCAAAGTTCGATTAATTAAACGCAAATCCAAACGAAATCGCAACAAAAGTTCCACGACACGAGACCAAACCAACGTTTGAAGACAATTCCGAAAACTGGACAGTCCCAAATTACATTAACACTACAATAAACGAAATTTTCTGAAAGGAAAAGAAAAACTGAAAGTGCACCAACATTTTGAATGGAATGCTGAAAAAGCTTAATAGTAAAAAAAAATTGTTTGCCTCAATAAATTAATATGAAAAGGAAAAAAAACAGTCCGGACGAAGATCTGAGGAAACTCAATAGTCCTCAGTTACAATAAAAATTACCTAAAATCAAAACATGCAATTACAATAAATATTCCTAAACAACAATTAACTCCAACCAAAACTCTCGGCAAAACAATTCCACAATTATCGACAATAGATTTTTCAACTACAAAAAAAAAATACAAAAATAAAAAAAAAATACTTTCGCCGCTCTCCTGCCGATAACAAGCTCCATCCACAGCGCACCGCCTCCAGTCTTCGCTCCGCCGATTGCTATCCTGCCGAACACCTTCCAGAAATCTCCCTCTGTAATTGTGACTGTATTTCTGTGATTGCTGAGGTTTCCCCGGTGTGTTTGTCCGCAGCGCCAGTTGTGGCAGTTCTTTTTTCTGGTTTTGCCACCGAAAACTAATTAATGTTTAATCTGTTACCTTAGATCCGGGAAAACGCTGATCAGGAATGTTTTCGCTGCGTGCCGCCTTGCGAGATCTCCACTCCCAGTCACTCGCTTGTACGCTTTTTGAATATCCCGAGCAGTTGCATGGAGTCACTCCAAGAATCTTATATGGGTCACCTTGAGAATTACTCCGCCTCAGTTTGGACCCGATTTACAATTTCGGAAATTTGTTCCTTCCTCTAAGAAAACTTCTGCCTGACAGTTATCAATTTTATTACCACTTTATTTTGTATGATTTTTAACTTTTACAACTTTAAACTTTCCCTTTTGTACAATTTCAATGTTTTAAGAAGTTACAACTTTTCTTTTGTGCCGTGACCGAATCTTTTCTTCTTTTTTTTCCTTTTTTTCACCGTCAGCCTTTTCTTTTCCCTTTCTTTGTTCTACTTTTTTTTTTCTTTTTCTGCAAAAACAAAAAACCGTCAGCAACGGAATTTTAGACCGTATTCTAGAAAAAGGCTAACCCTCCGTCTCTCTCGCTCTCCATTCACGTCCACTTCGAAAAATAAATTCGAACTCGAAGAACTGCACGATCCACACCCGAATCAGGGCGTGTTCAAAAACTCACTTCTGGATCGTGCAATTCCTCCACCACCTTACCATCGTACTATTTTAAAACAAAATTATATTAAATACAAAGTATCAAATGATGGTGGTGGCCGACGTACGTGACATGGCTCCAGTGAGTGTGGAATGTAATCGTTCACGGTATCGTAGAAATTTGTTACTGGGAGGGTATCGTTTTGCTTATGGACTTTGCAGAAATGTTCAGCGAGACAGTTTGCTATATCAGTGTCCGACTGGACGATGTTATTATTAGTTGGGTGAATAAGATAATCTGTTCGAGGCTTGAGTTTGCGACCCGTTAGTCTGTTTATGTTTTTAAATAGATCGCGATTTGGTTTGATACTGTTTAAGGTGGATGTGTAGGTCTGATTAGTGAAAACTTTTAGTTGTCCATTTATCAGGGAGGTCAATAGCTGGATCTGTTGTTTAATAAAAGGTGAGTAGCTAGTGTGCAATTCTCGTCGGAGTTGTTTTTTTATACGTAATAATTTTGTGAGTAGGTTGGGTAGGGGTTTTCCTAAGTGATTATGAGGAACGATAGTGGGAGTATGGCTGAAGAGAGCATTTCCCAGTATTTGCTCTATTTGGGCCGCTGCTTGGTCAATTTGTGTAGGGGGCAGGTTAGAAGATTCCGGTAAAGAACATTTTGAAAAGCTAGCAGCAATATCCTTATTGACTTTTTTCCAGTTTGTTTTGGTGAAATTTGGAATAGGATTCAGAGTGTAGAGTGGTTCAAGCGAGGGGATTTGAACCGAGGTGTGGACAGAGCCATGATCCGAAGGGAATGTGAAGGACACTGTGGGAGGATTAGATGAATAGCTATCTGTAGACTTTAGGAAGAAATCGATTGTTGACTTGGTTGAGCTGCAAATTCGAGTAGGTTGCAACGGGCAGTCTGCGTAGACATATGGATGAAGTCGGAGGAGATCAAGGAGTTGGCAGCCGTATTTGTTGCATTTGATGTCATTAAATGCAGTATGTCGTATTATGAAAGGTGCTGGCAGAGACTGTTGGATTATTTGTGAGATGTCTGCACTAGGGAAGTTTGGTTCACGAGAAGGGTGAATGTATATGGAGGACAAGACCAGTACTTTATTATTTCGGCAGAAAAGTTTAACAGCCGTGTATTCGACACTAGTTATATTAGCAAATCTAATCTCAGTAAATTGGAGTTTTTTATGTATTAGGATTCCCGTACCTCCATGAGGGCCAGAGGTTCGTGGGTTGGACACAAATGTGTAATTAGGTATGTAGACTCGAGAAGTGGATTTCAGCCAAGTTTCTGAAAGCAGAAGAATATCTGTGGAGAACTTTTCAACAAACAGTCGGAGGTGTTGTCTACGGGTGTGGGAATAAATGGACTCTGAGTTGAGGGAGATAAGGGTTAAGTTATACGTTAAGGGAAAGGATGTGGGAAGTTATTAAATTTAAGATCTGACCTTTTTTTTCCAATTCGGAACTGTGTTTTAAGGTTGGTAGTAGTGTCTCCAGGCTCCTGATGTATCCCAAGATATCCAGATTGAGAACGTTGGGGTTGGGTTGTTGAGATTTCGGGCAGCTACGGGAACTTTTCGTAATTTCTGCATATGTTGTTCCTGACCCCCTGAGATTGGATGGTTGTGGTGATAAGGGTTTCGTTGCATCTGGCTTGGCCGTATTAGTTACCGTATGTAACGAACGTCTCTCCAGAATCCGTAGCTTTTCGGGGCATTGTGAAAAACTAGCTGGATGTGGTCCTCCGCAGTTACAGCAAGTTATGGTAATTTTTTTCGTGGATGTTGATCCATCGGCGTTTGTTTGCTGAATTATTGATGGTTCTGTGCCAGGCGGGTTCACTTTGCACTCTCCTGGTATATGCTGTTCGGCACATTTTCCGCATCGTGCACTTAGGTGGCACGCAACTGCTAGGTGTCCTGATCCTTGACACCTTTTGCAATGGAGAATGCTCTGTTTATGTGGCTCCTCGATCGTGGTTTTGTGTGTGAACAAATATTTTATTTGTTTAAGTTGGGTGACATCACCGTTCGGTGGGATCTGTATGATTCGCAAGCTCCTAATATTATTCTCCTTCATGTGTGGGGTTTGAAAGTAGTCCAATCTGTGGATTTTCATTGACGGGCATATCCTCAAGATTTCGAGTGTAAGTTCCTCGGTAGTCCATGCTGGATCAATGTGCCTTATGATGAATGTTTTTGGTTTTATCTGGGCATGTTGGAATGTGAAGAACTCGTGTTTGTTCTCTGAGAGTTTTCTTATTGCCATGTCGTGATCCATTAGAGTCATCGTCTTGATAGAGATCGAAGATCCTTTTGAGTCCGTGGTAAAATTTCTGTGTCCAAGGGCATTCTCAAGCGTCTTGATGACTTCTTTGGTACTATTAGGATTTTTAATGTAAATTGGGGGTGGTCTCACCTTATTTGCAGATTTCTGTCCAACTGTTTGGCATTGGTCTTCTGGTTTGTGGGTATCTTGTGGCAGTGGTGAGGTATTCGATGATGATGGGTTATTGTTGAATGTTAATGAGATGGGTTGGGGAGGAACTTCCTTCATGGGGACGTCGACATTGGTTTTGGTTTGCGCTTGAAGAGAGCGATTTTTTTCTTGTAGTTGTTCCATTTGGGCTGTTAGTATCCTTATTGTTTCCATCGCGTCATCGTATTTTTTGTGGTATTCCGTTGTTAGTTGAGTAGCCATTGTAGCTACTTTCTTCGGTGCGTTCAGAGGACTGTGAGCAGTTTTTTTCTTTCGTTTTTTAGGTAGCTCGGCAGTACTGGGGCCGCTGACCAGCATCTGCGAATGCAAACTCCGGATGCGGTGGCTGATTTTATGTTTTGGTTTACCAATTTTACTTAAATTTTAAAATGTCGCGCAGAAATTTCTCAAAATTTTCCACTTAATATTATACACGATACACTATTGTTCGGCCACAGACCGTTCCTAATGACGGTCACACATTTATGTCTGCACGCGCACACGTGTTTTCTTTTAATTTTTCTTTTCCCTTTTGTTTTTCAAAAGCAGTAGTAGGACGCGTCTACACACTTCGACGATCGCAGAGAGAATTACGGCCCCTACAACATTCACTTCTTCCAAGGGATCTTCAAACGCAAAAATTTCGTCATTTAGAGTGGCGTTGTTTGTGTCTATGCCTATATTTACCAGCATTCGTTGGTTTTCGTCAGTTCGTGGTATTTAGAGATACTGAATCTCGTATTCATTACTCCGTCTAAATATTTTATTAATTTGCGGGAACATACTGGGGTTGTTGGATTTTACCGCCCGAACTTTGTTGTTCCAATACAAATTTGCTGATAGCCTATAGTTGGCTTTTATCAGCTGTTGGAGATTTTTTAATCTCGACTTCAGTGATATTATCTCCTGGTCGTGCCTATCAATAAATCGTCTGTTTCGTAGTTTTAGTTGGGACAGAAGTCTACTTTTTTTTTTGTGGAGTGCGTTGATTGTGGCGTTTCGGTACATGTTCGTGTTGTCCGTAGGTGTGGTTTTTGGTATTGTTTCGTCCATAGTTTGTTTTATGGTTTCGTCCATTTTTTGTATGTATTTGTCGATGTCATCGTTGGGTATGTTTCTGTTGGTAGGAGGGTTAATATCTTTTAAGCGAATTTCTCTCGTTAAGGTTTTCGTGAAACGCGTCCATCGCATACCCCCATAGTTATAGGGTTGCGGTATCATACATTCACCGAGTTCCGCAACATCGCTTGGTGTTTTTATCAATGATAATGCACAATGGTCGCTGTCATACTCAATTTTGCGTAGGCAGTTTATATTTTGTCTGTTAGTATGTGTATGTTTAAGTCGTGTGTCAATAAGCATAATATCGAGGAACGATCCCCCTCTGGGGAAAGAAGGATATTCTGTAGCTAGCAGGTCAGCCTTATATTCAATGTGATGTTGATCTAGCCAACCAGCTAGTTGATTTCCTCTCGTGTTGGATATGCTATTTCCCCAATTTGGGTGTTTAGCATTCAAATCGCCACCTACGATGTAATAGTTCCCTTCCGAGTAAATTTGTAAGCATTGGAAAAGAGTCTCTAGCTCCACTATAAATAGATTTTGTTGATGTGCTTCTGGTGCGTAGGCAGATATCACATATATCCCCCTACCTTGTCGGAGGGGTATGCGGATAATGCACGCTTCAAGCACCTGAAATCTGCGCATCTCACCACTGTATATTACCTTATGTTGACGTTCTTTTTTAAGCGAGCAAGGTTGTGAGCACATCTGCTAGTGTTACTGTTTCTGGAGGCACAGTATGTTGAGGCGGTACCCGTGTGGTGGGTTGTGGCGTGTTTCTCCTACCAGCTGTTACTTGAGCATACGAGAACTGGGGTGTTACATTTAGTGCTGGTCGGCCTTGAACTATCGGGCGTTCTAATTCTCGTTGCTGTGAAAACTTTTTTTTCCTGTAGTTCGCGGAATTTAGGACAGCCTTGATAATTAGCGGGGTGTCCCTCACTCTTATAAACTACACACTTTAGAAGAGATCTGTCGTCTACCCTTTCTTTACCTAACGTGCATTGTTCTGCGCTGTGGTCCTGTCCGCATCTTACGCATCGATACTGCATTTCGCAGTTTGCTGCTGAGTGCCCGAACCTTTGACAGCGAAGACATTGGATTATATCTCTGCCTTTTTTCAATTTGTCCCATGTGACAATTTGATGGTTCAGGATAGTGATTTTCCTAAGTCCACCAATTTTATTACCGGGGCCCAGCTGCACCAGGTAGAATGGTAATTCACGATTCTCCCGTCTAGCCCTAGCTGTATTGAAAGGTTTTACCGCGATAAACTTAATATCAGTACAGTTAAGTTCTCGTAGCGTTTTTAATAGAACTTCTGGTTCTGTTTAAGGGTCAACGCCTTTTAGTAGAACCGGTAAATTATTTATTTCTTTCGGGGTGTACGTGTAGAATTCCGCGGTAGCCGTTTTTAGCACATTTTTCATTTTTTCGAAGTCCTCAACCGAATTTGTCTGTATGGCAAACCTGTTCCCTGTCAGTCTTTTAATTGAAATTCTTCCCCAATAGAAAGCTTACATAGGTTTACCAGTTCGTTACAGTCCATATCTGTAATGTTGATGGGTGGCATCTTCGTTTTTCGTTTTGCTGCATGTTGCTCTTGTTGTGGTTGTTATTGTGTGACTTCTTGCGGTGGACATCCTTTTTGTTGGCTAGGCTTCTGTTGTGCACATTGTTGCTGATTTTTCTGCTGCTGTTGTTTCACTATTAGCTGCTCCTTTTCAGCCAATTCCTTTTTTCTGCGACCCTTCTGTGCTAATTGCGCTCTTGCTCGGACTAGCCTTGTTTCAAGATCGCTGATTTCCTCTTCCTCGTCCTCAGTCTCAGTACTCGCTCGCTAAACATGCAAACATGTTATTGGTGACATGGCCGTCATTATATGGAACCGGGGGGAATGTATTGTCCTTTTCCATTTTTTGCGCCTTTTCGAGCAAGTCTGCTATTGCCTCGTTTGGCTTGTTTATTTTTGATGTCGCTCGTGTTAGTGGGGAGCTCGCCGGGCGTTTTATTAACGCGGAATTTGGTTTAATTTTTTAATATTTTGTTTTTTGTCTACCATTCTGCATGCTGAGGGTCAGTACACCGAACTTGTTCCATCCAAGATAGCAGGCCAGTCTTTGTTTTAAACCAGTTATTAGATTGGCTTTTTTTTGTGATTTCACTATATATTTTAGTTCCTTTTGTTTCTTTTTTATTTTTATTTTTTATTTCTGTTTCGTTTTTCTTTTATTTGTTTGTTTTCCTTTTTTTTTTTGCTAAACACGTGCTCACATACACTCTCACAGTTGGTTAGTATTAATCTGTGTTTGTTTTGACTGTCAAACCCGTGGCTTCGTTCTCTTTATTTCATTATATTTATATATAATCACTTTGTTTTGACTGTTTTTATCAAGAGAATTTATTTATTTAATTGTTCTGTCATTGTCACTTTTCACAAAACAAAACACGGCGCGAAAACAAAACTGTACTATATTGTTCAAGTATTTGGTATACCTGCTAGGTCACGTGATGTGGGAAGACAATTAGAATGTAAAACGTATGAAAGGCAGGACGAACCGCACCGTGTGAATGTTAGCTGATGAAGGCTGGCCTGTTTTTTGTTTTATATCCACATTTATTTAACAAACCAATTACATATTTTACTTAAGACTAAATGTTAATTTCTATTTTACAAATATTACTCTTACATTAACTTACTGGCTCTTCGCAAACACTCTAAATTATACACTATTATTCCTCCTATGCCTTTCGGCGTACAATAACTGTTTTTATAACATATCATAATAATTGATATGTTTTCTTTTTTAAATGTATTCTATTTTTTTCTACCTCATGTATTTTTTTTTTTTTGACGTGACAACGTCTTATAAATCGGTATACCTTGGGAGGCATTCGGAAAAAAGTTTGTAGCGTTACGATAACGACAACCGATAACGCACGAGCCGCAGTGAGCGAGAGGGCGACTCTCTTAATTGCTCCTAATTCAAATGCAGAGAGACAACGGGAATACAGATAGCACCTTGCACTGTCGAGAACAGCTGTACAGGTTGTAAACCTGTAGCGATTCTAACAGATACACACACAATTCGCAAGCAAAAATAGTGAAGAACACCGAACGAAAAAATCGAATAAGAAAAATACATCAGAACCGTATACCAAGCGATAAATAAAAATAATTCACATCAGCGGAATATAGTCAAGTTTGGAAATCAAATTCTAAACACGGTCAGTAGCCTGATGAGTAACGCTTAGGTAAAATTTTTTTCGTGATTCGAATTGTCATAGCGTCAGTTCGAATCACACGATCTTCTTCACTATTATTTCAAACGCTATAAACCTACAACAGCCTTCAGCAGCAGAACCCGTGCATTTTACAATACAACCAGTTATATCGGCGCAAGAGGTATGGGACATGAAATGGAACAAATCGATATCAAGATTTAAATTGATGTTTCTTGACAATGACTTTGGGTATGCTTGCTCTGTTTGCGATAGACTTTGGTTTGAATGCGATTTAAAACCGATCACAGTGCAACAGATGAACGTAATTTCGGACTGGCACACAAAAGAAAATCGACAACTGTGCCCCGACAAATACACAGTAGTTTGCACTACTTGTAAAATTTCGTTAAGCAAACCAAAATTAATGCCTACACTTGGAGGCATTCGGAAAAAAACACTTTAATTTTGATTTAATAACTTGTATATTCAATGTTACATATTTAGGATACGTTGTCACGAATATAATGTCCGAGCGCCTTGCGCCCAGACAACCATTTTTTTTTTTTTTTTTTTTTTTTTTAAATTACATATATAGGGGGTTGACACGCAAAAATAAAAATAAAATAATGAAACAAAACGGACAAACAAACAAGGAATACAAATAAAAATAAAAATTAAATTAAAAACGAAAATAAAGAAAGGATAAAAATAATTGGGAATTGGGGATAGGGGGAAGGAAAGCGGTGCTCCTGAGAGGCATACTATGTTTGGGGACGTGTAGTCCTTTCTTCATCACTGATCCACCACCAGTTGGGATGGGATCGATCTTTTATTGATTTATCTCTTTCACCGATCACCATACTAAAACGCAGGCGCTCTGGAAAATTAGAGATATCGTTATCGTGGAGAATTCGTTTATCCCTGGCACCACGGAAAGCGTGGTAAATAATAGGGACTCCGCGTTTGTCTTGAATAAGTCCCTTTTTATCCAAGAAAGGGAACGCTTCTGGGGGAATGAACCCATTCTGGAGAGTACTCTCCATATACATATCATTGGAATAGAATGCTCCCGAAATGGGATCATTTTCACTGCACATTGCCCTTGTTGTGTGACCACGAATAATCTTAATAATGAAGTTATCTATTCTGTTTACTCCTGATTTGTCATACAGGACTTTATTGGGATAGTATTTCTTATACTGCGACTCTGGGGTTCTGTACATTCCGAGGCAGGAACGCAAACACTGTCTCTCGAACACCCGAAATTTCTCCATGTAAAATGGGGATATGTTGTAGAAGGCTGGCCTGTACGTTCATCCTCATTCACATCTTCTTTGAATTATTGAAACCCCGCAAACACTTGTGTTTTGAACAGACAATTATTACCATAAGTTTTTTCCAGCATTTTGAACCTCTCGGTATCATTTTTACTAATTTCAAAACAAAATTTAATATTGAATATTATACATTTTTGAGTGATGCTTAAAAACTACGATGACTTAATGCATTTTATTCCGGCTTCCACTGAACGGAATGTCATCAATCTTTGACGGTTTGTTAAGAAAGGCTTACATCATATAATCAATTACCAGTAAACAGCTAGGATCAACGGTTTCATCTTTAGAACGCAGCTCCGTTTTATTTTGGGACAGAGGGTGTAATAACGAAAAAGATTTTTTCTTCTCTCTTGCTTTTGATAATTATTCGGTTTAACTATACAAAAATAGTGTGAACTCCACTCCATGTTGTTTAGTGTCTTTCTTTTGTTAACTATTGAATTTAATCTTAAAAGTAGGTTTTCATGCTATGTACAACAGATATTTAATAAACGTGGACAAAAGACTCAGATTTCTTGGTAAATCAGGTATTGTGGCAAGAAATATGAAACTTTCAATTTTCAATTACTTCGTTATTAGACTGAACAGTTTTCGGCCTTTGAATTTTATTGCTTTAAAATGAACCCACGATTTTAGACAACTACTTGACCCTTGTTGTTAATTTTATTTTTAAATATTACGTTATTGTCGTAATGAAAGAACAGTCCATAGAATTCTTGACGGAAAACCAATAGGAAAAGGACCGGAGGAAAGGCGACGACTGAGATGGGTGGTTAATGTGCAGTGTATCCTTGAAGACATTGGATCAGGTGGCGTCTAGAGAATGCACGGGGCAGGAAGCGGTAAAGTAGCAGATTTAGTGGAGTCCTGAACTTTCGGACTTCTACAGACATAAGTAGTAGTAGTTGTTGTAGTAGCAGCACCAGGAAAAAACAATATCAGGCAAATATATAACCTATCTTTCAAAAGGATTTATTAATTTCTGAGCAACAGAATGTTATATGATTGTCGACACCGTATATGGAGTTTGATAAAAGCGAAAGTGCTCATACTCCAACGCTTTAGTTAAGTTTAACTTCCTTGAATTTTACAAAAAATTATTCTCTTCAGACATCGATTCTTTATTCGCTAATTTTTCGGTACAAGAGAAAGTGCTTAGGTTAGATTTACATGCTAGTTATACTAAGTTGTTATCAACCAAAGAGAGACATCATTATATCGGGTTTTTCAATAGGGACTTGACAACTTTGAATTCAATTTGTGAATGCACCCTTTCACTAATCATCGAACTGTCACTGTCAATTTATTCAGAAAACTCAACATTTTTATCACGATTAAGTACACGAACGAACAACGTCTGAAAATTATAAAAATTTACTACCGAAAAAAAGTTGTCGAGTCCTTATTGGAAAACCCTTTACTACATCGTTATCTTAACGTGAATCATCAGATATGTTTTTAAACATAGACCTGTTTTTTTTTTGTTTTTTAACATACTGTGTTTATTTGACCAATAATCAATGTTTACATTAAGTACTACAGCTAACTTATAAATTTAGTGATACAATTGTTTACATGCATACATTACACATATTTCAAACATAACTGACTGTGTGAATAACTATTCGAGTATTATAGGTTTTAATATTAACAGTTTTACTGGAAAAGGTCAGAAAACCAGGATTTTTATTTTTTTTAAATTTAGTCTAATCTAATACTTAACTTAACTCTAAATTATTCTAGCTTAACCTAATTTATATTATAATCAGTTAAATATGTAATGTGAATTGGGGAATATAGGGGTTGATGGTTAAGGAAGTAGGTTGGCGTGGGATATGGTCAGTTAGGGTTCTCGGGTGCGGTAACACTTTCCGGTTGTTCGTTAAAACGCAGAATGTTGGAGAATGGTTGTATGTTGCAGTATTTGAACTGATTGGGTGCCAGCTCGGTGGTATGGTACACTACCTCGTTGGAGTCATTAACCAATCTTCCAGAAGTGAAGAGACTTCTGGTGTGGAGACAATTCAGAGAGTGAGCCCTGTTATCTAGAGGAGTTGGTAGTAGTGAAGTTATTATGGGGTTGGGATTATTTGGGAGATTTTCAATAAATTTGATAGACAGCTCTAGGAAGCGTCTATCGAGACGGTCAATATTAGCGGCATTGTATAGCAAGCTGTTATTGTAATACTTGTAAGAGTTGGGTTGTCGGTTGAGGCCAGTGAGCAGCCTGAAGCATTTCCTTTCGAAAGTGCGTAGCTTCTCCATTTGGGCTGGTGTTATATGATACCACAGTGGACATGCATATGTGAGTGTGGTTCTTTGGCGGTTTTGAATGTCGTTTATAATGTTTGATGGTGCAGTGTTCCGCCGAACACTGTTAACACCGAGAACACAACTACCCAGAGCGAATGCTGTGCTCTGCCAGCACTGTCCACGAAAACAACAAAAGACACCGGAGCGAATGCCGTCACTAATCAAGCACAGAGATCGTTTTGGATTTTATCTTTTTTATTTAATAACACAAATTGTTTAGATGTTACACAATATGATGAATTCGGATAAGGTGAACGTCACAACAATGTTTTAAGAAAACGCAGTAAGACACACGAACGAAACACAAGTTACTCGGTTAATGTTAAGTTACGTTAAGTGAAGTTAAGTTAAGTTAAGACACACGTACGGAACACCTTCCTCCTCCTCCAACTTCCTCTTTTATTCTCTAACCGTACTCTTCTGGACCGCCTCGGTGGGGTTCCCTCTGGGTCTCTCCTGGACGTATGCTCGATGTAGACTAACTGCCTGCCCAAAAAGATATCCAGATTCAAAACTGGTATCTGTATCTGTACAGGAAAAATTTCCCTATTCCGTCTGCCAACAGAATTCCCGAAATCTCTGTTAGCAGCATGCTATTTTATGCCAGGGATAATTTCCTATTTTCCTGGAAGGAGAAACTCGCTCATCATCATAAATCATTATCACCCTCGGTGGTGGTGATAGAATTTCATTTCGACGGGCGTCGATAGAGTGCCGCCTCTATTTGCATTAGGCATCTGGCGCACAGGCCGGAGGGTATTCTGCAATTTGTATGGACCTAAAGTCCGTGAGTTGTTTAACTTCTGTAGTTAATATCAACAATCCATTAGACCTTTCTAATGGTGTGAAAATATGGTAAGGACCGTGGAACTGAAGTAAATAGTTCCTTTTGTTATTTTTACCCTCGTACAAATTCACGTCATATCTCGTTGAGATGTTTACGTTTCCCAGGAATCGGGTAGCGGATGACCGATATACATTATTGTAGTAGATTGCCGCTGCCTTTTGTTTGCTCGACGGATTTGGCTGGTCTTTGTGGTAGACTACCCGCACGTGCACCGTTGATCGGGTCAGTTTCTGGCGATAGCACCTCCTTGCATAGATGTTTGGAATTGCCGATTCAATGGAATGTTCCTGGGCGCAGGCAGAATGAATGCTTTTTTCTTGTTTCAGGTATGATGACACGAATGTTGAGCTTGGCATTAAAAGCTTTGGGATGTTCGGTTCCTTGCTTTTTGGTGTCGGCTCAACGTTGGCTACATGTTGTTGGCCTCTAGTAGGGCTTTGGGGGTACGCGTCTGAGGGCGCGTGTAATGTTTTCAGGTAGGTATGTTCCTTGAAGGGTAGGAACCTTACCTGCGCGGAATTGTGCGTCCGTAGAACGCTACAGGTCTGATTATTTGTTTATAGATGTGCAGTTTGACTTTGTGAGAGAGACCGTTGGGTTTCCACATCACTCTTCTACAGAGATTCAGTTGTATTGTGGCTTTACGTAAAGTATTTTTAATGTAGGTGGAGAATGAAAGGTCATTGGAAAAGGTTATTCCTAGATATGTTAAAATTTTAGGAGGTTTTATCTGGGTGTTATTTAGTTTGAGTCTAATTTTGTTGTGAGTGCGCCCTGTGTTGTTTGTGCAGTGCTCATTTTTACCCTTAAACACTATAAGTTGGGTTTTATCAGCATTTAGGCGAATTTTTCATTTATTAAAGTATGTTGATTGATTTGGGAGGAAGTTGTTAATGCGGTTTCTTGCCTCTTTTACAAACTTGCTGCTGGAGTAGACTATGGTGTCATCAGCGTAATTCAACATTACGGTATTGGGTAATTGAGGCTGCGGTATGTTTGAAGTATAGAGACGGTATAATAGTGGAACCTTGCGGAACCCCTGCGGTTATATTATTCGATTGGGGGATAGAAAAAATTATTTTGACAAAGAATTTTCTACCAGAGAAGTAGGAAGTAAGAAGTTTGGTAGTATGCGTGTTTAATCCAAATATGTAGTGCAGCTTGTAAAGCAGTCCTGAGATCCAAACACAGTCGAATGCTTTAGATATGCCGAGAGATATACAGACCGTCGGGCTTTGGTTTTGAAGATTAGTTGTGACATCGTGCGTTACTTTTAACAGAGCATGACAGGTGGAGTGTTGTGAGCGAAAGCCAAACTGGGAATTTGGGATAATAGCGTTGTCATTAGCAAATGAAAGGAGATCTCGATATATCTTGCATTCCAATATCTTGCTTAATGTGTTTAATAACGATATTGGACGATAGTTGCTGGGGTTGTTGGAAGGACTGGACTTACTGATAGGGACTATAACCGTGGTTTTCCAGTTATCTGGGAAATGTGATCCGTTAATTATGTGATTGAGAAGAACGAGAATAGGGACTAGATTTGACGGGAGAAGTCTTTTGTAAAGAAGGTTTGGAAATCCATCTAAGCCTGCCGACTTCTTGGTGTTGCGTGATGTTATAAATTCAGACAATTCGCCTGCTGTTAGGAAGGTCGCATTATCCAGAGGATGAGACACTTTGTTTGTTTCGTTGAATTCCGCGATGAAAGGGGTGAAGGATGGGATCATTGTGCGTGAGATGTAGTCGTTTACAGTATCTTGAAAATTGAAGACTGAGAGGGAGTCGTTTCGTTGATGGATTTTATAAAAGTGATTAGCTAGACAGTTTGCTATGTCAATATCTGATTGGACTGGGTGATTGTTAGTAGGGTTGATAATATAATCGATTCGGGGTTTGTATTTTCGACCCGTTAGTCTGTTGATATTTTTGAATAAATCACGATTGGGTTTAATATTTTTAAGTATAGACGTGTAAGCCTGGTCGGAAAATTGTTTTAGTTGTCCATTTATCAGGTTAGTCAAGAGTTGGATTTGATTTTTAATAAAAGGGGAGTAACTGCTATGTAGTTTTCGTCTAAGCTGTTTTTTTACGCGTAACAGTTTTGTAAGGATGTTGGGTAAAGGTTTGTTATGGTGTAATTAACAATTTATATTTGAATGTAATAATATATATATTATGTGGTTATATTTTTAGGATAATATACTTGTAAGTGAAAAAAAAGAACGATGGTTGGTCTGTAGTTGGTGTGTGCTGCGACTGGGTGCAGCGGGCGTTAAATGGCTGCTCCCCTGTTCAGCTTCGGTTAAACTTGAATCTGTTTTTACTGAAGTACGTTTTATGATTAACTTTTTGTGTGTACTCGCGTATATCGTTTAACGTCGAATGTCAAAACTTTTTTATTTTCGCTGTTGACGTTTATTTATTATTCGGTGCCAATGCCGGTTTTTATTATTTTCTCTACCAAGTAGAATTTGCACAAAGTAGTTTATGCAAATTAGCTACTTGGCGAGTTGTTCTCCGTTTAGAGGTAAAGAGGGGGAACTAACGTAAGGGTATTCGTGGATGTTGGGGGAAGCTGGACTCAAGGTCAGTCCGTAACAGGTTTTCCTAGGTGATTATGAGCGATGGATGTAGGTGTGTGGCTGAAGAGGGCATTTTTTAGTATTTGCTCTATTCTTAAGGCTGCTTGATCAATTTCAGCAAGGAGTAGATTTGAAGTCTCTGGCAAAGTATAGTCTGTAAAACTGGCAGCAATGTTACTATTGAATCTTTTCCAGTTTGTCCTGGAGAAATTCGGGATCGGATTGAATGAGTACCATGGTTCGAGGGCAGAAGTTTTGAACAATGATGTGGACAGACCCATGATCGGAAGGGAATTCGAAGGAGGTAGGGAGGTTAGGTGAGTAGACGTGTACGGATTTTAGGAAAAAAATCGATTGTTGATTTAGTAGTACCGGAGATACATGTTGGCTGTAATGGACAGTCCGCATAGATATATGGATGGAGTTGAAGGAGTGCTAGAAGTTGGCAGCCGTATTTATTGCACTTAGTGTCGTTAAATGAAGTATGCCGAGCATTCCAGTCTCCTCCTATTATGAAAGGTGCAGATAGAGACTGTTGGATTATCTCAATGATGTCGGAACTAGGGAAGTTTGGTTCCCGAGAAGGGTGAATGTATACGGACGACAGTACAAGCACTTTGTTGCTTTTGCAAAAGATTCTAATTGCCGTGTACTCAATATTATTTATATTGGTGAACCTAATTTCGGAAAATTGGAATTTCTTGTGTATTAGAATTCCAGTACCTCCACGAGGTCCAGTGGTTCGTGGATTAGAAACAAGTGTATAATTCGGGATATATACTCGGGAGTTTGGTTTAACCCACGTTTCTGAGAGGAGGAGGATATCTGGAGAAAACTTGTCAACGAACAATCGGAGGTGTTGTCTGCGAATATTGGAATATATAGACTCTGCGTTGGTTAAATTAGCCATTAAGGGAGAGGATATGTGAAGTTATAAGAGATAAAATCTGACCTTTTTTTCTATTTCTAAACTGTGCTTCAACGTGGGCAGCATCTTCTGTAAGCTACTTATGTATCCTGTTATGTCCAGATTAAGATCGTTACTGTTTGGATTGGTGATTTTTTGTCATGTTATGGGAATCTTTGACAACCATAGCGTATGACATTCCTGGACTTGTTGGATATGTTGATTGGGGTGATGTTGTTTTGGTTGGTGAAGGTTTGCTCGTTGCCATGGGTGTTGTTCGCCTTTGGATAATCCTCAGCTTATGAGGACATTGCGAGAAGTTGGCAGGGTTGGGTTCTCCGCAGTTACAGCATGTCACTGTGATTTTCTTCGTTGTAATGGATCCATCGGGGTTTGTTGTTTGGATTGGTTCCATCCCAGGCGGGCTGACCTTACATTCTCCAGGTTGCTCTGCACACTTTACGCATCGTACGCTTAGATGACATGCGGCCGCCAAGTGTCCTGAACCTTGGCATCTTTTGCAATGAAGGACGTTTTGTTTATGTGGTTCATCAATCGCAATTTTATGCGTGAATAGATAGTTTATTTGTTTGAGCCGGGTGACATCAGTTGGAGGAATTTGTATGATACGTAAATGCAGTCTTGTTAGTCCGCATGAATGGTGTTTGGAAGTAGTCCAACCTGTTTATTTTCAGTTCCGGGCAGATCCTGAATATTTCTGCTGCAAGTTCCTCATTTTTCCATGCTGGATCAATATGTCTTAAGATGAACGTCGCTGGTTTCAACTGTCCATGTTGAAAAGTGAAAAATTCAAGCTTATGTTGCGCAAGTTTTTTTACCGCCTTGTTGTGATCCGTTAAAGTGGTTGTTGTGATGGAAGTCGAAGCTCCTCTTGTGTTTGTGGTCAAATTGCGGTGGCCTAAGGTACTTTCGAGCATTCCAATTAGTTCTTTGATGTTTGTTATATTTTTAATATAGATGGGTGGTGGTTTTGTGTTTTTGGCGTGCGTGTTAGGCATTTGATTCCCGACTGTCTTCTTTTGTTGGGGAGATGGTGCCTCGGGGGACGATAATTGTTGCTTTGGAGATGATGGGGCTAGTCCGGGGTGTTGAGCAGGCGTTTCTTCCATGCAGACGTCATCTCTGATTTTATTCGTTGTTTTAAGCAGCGAATTTCCTCGTGGAGTTGTTTCATCTGGAGTCGAAGTGTATTGATATAATCCACGGCTTCCAGATACTTTTTTTGATAGTCCATAGCTTGTGTCTCCATGGTTGTTGGTTTCTTTGTTGCGCTCAGTAAATCGTCGGTGGCTCTTCTTTTACGCTTTATGATAAATTGTTGGTCATCACTGTTTTCACTGTTTTATTACTAAACGTATTTTTACACGTGCACTTCACCCACGTGCGTTACACACTCTCACAAACACAAGTTTCAGCTATGCTATGAGCGAACGTCTGTTCGCTCTGAAGTACTCGATAAGAATGACATAGACCTGTGAAAAATGACGTATCATTGGGATGAGTAAGCGTGATAGGTTAACTTACGCACTGTTGTTCATCATCATCATCATCATCGGCACTACAACCGGGGACCGGTCTTGGCCTTATTTAGCAAGTCCTGAGGCTTGTTAAATTTTCCATAATGATTTGTTTTTTCCGGGCAAGGTCATTAGTCTTGAGCCAGAGGCTCCCCGACGGTGAATCGAACCCCGGTTTCCCAAGTGACAAGCGGGTATACTAACCACTATACTATTGAGGAGCTTACGCACTGTTGTTATTACTACAAAAATAGGTCCCACGGTTTGAAGGTCAACGAATGACGAAATTTCGTCAACTCTTTTTCCACTTTATATTGAAAGTACGAATAATTTAAGGCTCATCCTATATAATAGTCAAAATTTCCCTTTTTGTAGATTCTAAAAATATAAATAAAACGTTTCTATGTTCTAGATTTCTTCTTTTATTGTATGTTGAAAATAGGAATGTGGTTATGGACCACCTTGTATCATACATTTTATTAATTTAAAGGTCATTAAGAAAAGTAGAATTCACATTTACTGCAATATTTACATTGATAACACCGTGTTTTCCATATATTTTCTTTTAAGGAATTCTGGTAGATGGCCATTAATGATCGACCCACAAGGTCAAGCCAATAAGTGGATCAAAAATATGGAAAAAGACAACAGACTTTGTGTGGTAAGATTAAACCAGTCCGACTACGCTAGAGTTTTAGAAAACGCCATTCAATTTGGTTTGCCGGTGCTTTTGGAGAATATTGGAGAGGAATTAGATCCCCTGTTGGAGTCAGTACTACTGAAGCAACTATTTAAACAAGGCGGTGCACTCTGCATCAAACTAGGCGACTCTATAATTGAATACAATCACAGTTTTAAGTAGAAACATTTAACGAGGTCTTCTGTTATATTTTATATATATTATACTATTGAATTTTCTTGTAGATTTTACATTACAACCAAATTACGAAATCCACATTATCTACCTGAAGTTACTGTAAAAGTGACAGTGTTAAATTTCATGATTACTACGCAAGGTTTACAGGATCAAATTTTAGCTATTACTGTGGCTCGTGAAAGGCCAGATTTGGAAGCGGAAAAAAATACCCTAATTATACAAGGTGCTGAGAACAAGAGAACCCTGAAGGAGACAGAGAACAAGATTCTGGAAGTTCTGTCGTCTGCAGAGAATATCTTAGAAGACGAAACTGCTGTACAAATCTTGAGTAGTTCCAAGGTTTTGGCGAATGAGATCAATGAAAAGCAAGCTGTTGCTGAAGTAACCGAGAAACAAATCGATATTGCCCGTTTGGGTTATATTCCAATTGCCGAACACTCTACAATTCTTTTCTTCACAATTGGTGAGTCTCATTTTAGGTTATGGTTTGTGTGTCGGCTAACAGTCATGCTTATAGCCGATTTGGCGAATATCGACCCTATGTATCAGTACAGTTTAATGTGGTTTGTTGGACTTTATATATCGTCTATCGACAACACGGAGAAAGTCGACGATGTTGTAGAACGTTTGGCCGATTTACGAACGCATTTCACTTACAGTCTATATGTGAATATTTGTCGCAGTCTGTTTGAGAGAGTAAGGATCGCCATAAATGTCATGTTTTATGACTTCTACTGCTTTAACAGATGTCTTTTCCTAGGATAAGGTGCTGTTTTCATTGGTATTAAACATCAACTTATTGAAGGCCGAAAATGCAATTGATACAAGTGAATGGTTGTTCCTGCTAACTGGCGGAGTTGGTTTAGACAATCCACTTGCCAACCCCGCCAAATGGTTGCCAGTCAAAAATTGGGATGAGATTTGCCGATTAACGAATGTCTCATCTACATACACCGGAATCCGTGAACATATTGTGAAACGTATAGATGAATGGAAAACAATATTCGACTCAGAAAGCCCCCAAGATGAACCACTTCCTGACCCATGGCAGGAACGCCTGAACACATTTCAAAAGCTATTGGTCCTGAGAGTTCTCCGACCAGACAAACTTATTCCTGCTATTTTTTATTTCATTATTGGTACTAAGCAAGATAAAAACACGAAATTGATTATTTAATTGATTTTCAAATTATTTTTCAGAAAATATGGGCAAAGATTATGTTGAGCCACCTCAGTTCGACTTGCCTGCATCATTTGCCGATTCAAATTCTTGTATTCCGTTGATTTTCGTCCTAACACCGGGTTCCGACCCAACAGCGACGCTTTTAAAATTCGCCGATGATCAAGGATTTGGCACTAATCGATTGTTCTCTCTATCTTTAGGCCAAGGACAAGGTCCTATTGCGGTGAAACTAATCGAGGAAGGTATCAAATATGGTAATTGGGTGGTTTTACAGAATTGCCATTTGGCCAAAAGTTTTATGCCAGTGCTAGAAAAGGTCTGTGAGAATCTTGTACCAGACAAGACTCATCCAGATTTTCGCTTGTGGCTGACTTCATATCCAGCAGATCATTTCCCAGTAGTTGTTCTTCAAAATGGCATCAAAATGACCAATGAGCCTCCAAAGGGGCTTAAGTCCAATATTACTCGATCACTCCTAAGTGATCCTATTAGCGATCCGGAGTGGTTCGACAATTGTAAACAACCAATGCCATTTAAAAGGTTAATCTTTGCATTGTGCTTCTTTCATGCTGTAATCCAAGAGCGAAGATATTTCGGTCCGATTGGATGGAACATTCCTTACGAGTTTAATGAGACCGATTTGAGGATTAGTCTAATGCAACTGAGAATGTTCCTCGATCAGTACATTGGAGTTAATTATCAAGCATTGAAGTACCTAACCGGAGAATGCAATTATGGTGGGCGTGTAACCGATGATTGGGATCGAAGGACACTCAAGACCCTCTTAGACATATACTATACTCCAGAATTATTTGATGAACAAAAAGTATATTATTTGGATGATTCGGAGATATATTACGTTCCAGAATATAAGGAATATGAGGCATATTTGGCTTTTGTGAAGAACTTACCTTTAATATCGAAACCTTCTCTTTTTGGGTTTCATGCCAATGCAGATATCATGAAGGATCAGACTGAGACGGATGAACTGCTTGCCCACGTCCTCTTAACTCAGGTGAGAATTATATTGAAATTATTAGTCTGCATTACTCGTAACCTTTTTTATATTCTGGAATATTCATATCAGCTTTTATATTCTGAGGAGTTTTTATTTTTAGAATATTGTATCTCGTTTTCTTCTTGATTTAAAACCAATTTTTTTTTTCAATTTTCATTCCACAACAAAGTGATGTATTAAGACTGTTCTTTTTTTTTCTTGTTAATCCTATCTCTTGATAGTGCCAATCCTTTATTTCTGTTTTTCTTATTTGGAATATATGGTCTGAGATGTCTGAAGAAATGTTATCTTTTTAGAAAAGTTTGTCCTGTTTTTTGTTGTACAATTTGTGGATCTGCGTCTTAACTTTTGTGGATATGCATCCATAATATTTTGTTATACTATTTGTGTATATGCGTCTTAACTTTTCATGGATGTTCATTATACTAAACACTGTTTTTGGTCTGCTTACCAACAACCTTGCCACGTTATTATTATTATTTATTGCCCTGTAGGAATCCGGAAGTTCATGACCTCACCGACTCGACTCCGCCATTGTTCCCTGTCATGTGCGCTCTCCTTCCACGTTTGACCATCTGATCCGATCTCCTCGAGGTCAAACCTTGCCACGTGTAAGTGCTCCCCCTATCATCTCAATACCCTCAATACGTTCCCCCTAAGCGTCTACTATCACAATGTTAGAAGTCTCCGCTCCAAAACACATTCGACTCTGGAAAAGACACATTCCCTCCTCTTCGACATATACGCTCTGACTGAGGCCAACCTTATCCCTAGTATTAATAGTCTTGAACTATTCCCCTCCTCCTCCAATGTTCTTCGCGATGATAACGCTCATCGAGAAGATCCCAATTCCCCATGCCGTAGAGTGCTGCTTGCCACTCATAACAAACTCGCCTCGTCTCTAATTGCCATCTCTTCTTCTCCGGATCTTGACTACGTCGCAATAAAAATCGACAAGCGCCCTTAAGTCTCTTTTCATTATCTGCTTCTATATATCTCCTTCGCGACCCAGCGTGTCATACGAACTCGCAATGAAGCGGTAGATAACCTAACCGAGTTAAGCACCTCAATAGACGATATCGTCGTTATTGGCGATTTTAACCTCCCCCATCTCCAATGGACGTTGGCTGACGAACAAGCCTTCTACGTCTCAAACCCTACTAGTTCCAAGGAACGTATTTTTATTAACGGTCTCACCGACTCATGCTTCCATCAAATAAGCTATGTCCCAAATCATATGGGGAGACAACTGGACCTTGTGTTCACAACGGACCCACACAAGTCCTCAGTTGCCCCTAGTCCACACGCCCTCTCTATCATTGATAATTACCACCCCCCGCTGCTCTTATCCCTTTATGTTGATCATGAAACTCAGCCTTCTCTACCTCACGACAGCTTTTCCTACAACTTCCACAAAGCTAACTTCCGCCTTCTAAATGAGAGCATCTTTGCAAAACAGCGTTTCGCTTTGATCATCTAGGGGTAGAAGAAGCTACTGCCACTCTCTACAAGGAGATCTACTATGCCATTGCCCTATATGTCCCCTATTCTCGTCACGGGTCATCGGTTTCATCGCCGCCATGGTACAACCGCAATCTCCGCACTCTTCGGCACAAGAGAAATAACTTGTGGAATATTTTCCTCATTACGCGTTCCTTCCAAAACTACTCCAACTATCTCAGTTCCTTTTATAAATTTTCGGAGCTCTACAACTCCCTCTACTCCAACTACCTCAAAAAAACACAATCCAATTTGATCAATGTCCCCAAATCTTTTTTCCACTTTATAAATTGCAAACGGAAATCCGACGCCTATCCCAACTCCCTTTCTTATGGCGCGACTACTTCAACCGACCCCGTAACTACTGCCAACCTATTCGCTTCGTTTTTCAATAAACCCTTCACAGACATCTCCTTCGAACCCAATCCGTCTCACTTCAAAGACTTGCCCGAATTCTCCCTAGGCCCCTTCACCCCTCAAGTTATTCAGCGTCACGTAGTTGAGGAGAAATTAAACTTACTTAAAGACGAGTTCAGCCCTGGGCCTGATGGACTCCCGGCTGTATTTTTAAAGAAATGTTCCACTTCTCTTTCCCTCCAGATATCAATGATATTCAATCTATCCCTTTCCCAAGTGATTTTCCCTAGTATTTGGAAATCCTCCTATGTCACCCCCATACATAAAAAGGGACCTAAAAACGATATAAGCGACTACCGTCCCATCGCCGAACTGTCTCATATCTCCAAACTGTTCGATGGAATTCTTTACAACGCGTTATCTTCCCGTTGTGAATCCATCATCTCATCCAACCAGTATGGTTTCCTTTCGGGTAGGTCGACCACAACGAATCTGATCGAGTTCTCATCCCATACTCTCCGTGCCTTAGAGAATGGCAACGAAGTCGATGTAATAACCACCGATTTCAGCAAGGCCTTTGACAAAATCTCCCATAATCTCGTCCTTTTTAAGCTGTCCTCCCTAGGTTTCAAACCCCGATTGATCAAGTGGTTATCTTCTTATCTGAAAGATCGATCCTACCGTGTCAAATTCAGATCCTCCCTGTCCAATCCTTTTCTTCCCACGTCAGGGGTTCCGCAAGGTAGCCATCTAGGTCCCCTCCTATTTATCCTTACCATCAATGATGTTGACTCCATTATTAAATACTCATCCATCTCCCTCTATGCGGACGACGCCAAACTCTACAAAACGATCATCTCTCCTCTCGACTCCCCACTTCTCCAAACGGACCTCGACAGCTTCTCAACGTGGTGCCGTAATAACTACCTTGAACTCAACGTTGTCAAATGTCACTACATCACCTTCTCCCGCAAACGCACCCCCCCTGCCCCCCCCCCCCACCCACGCTCCAACTTCCTGCTAAACCAACAGATATCATCTGTACCCTCGATACGCGACCTCGGGATCTTATTTGACAGGGAGCTTAGCTTCATCCCGCATATTAATGATATTATTCTTAATGCCAACTCTGTCCCTGGGTTTGTGAAACGCTGGTCTAAAGAATTCTCTAATCCTTACGTTTCCGGTTCTCTCTACATAGCCTTCGTCTTGAATACACCAGTCAGGTCTGGTCCCCACACTACTCGTCCCATGTACACAGAATCGAAAGCCTGCAACGTCGTTTTCTGCGTTTTGCCCGACGCGGACTGAACTGGGCGAATCCTCGGATTCCCCCCCCCCCCCCCCCCCCATACACAAGCCGGCTCCATCTGATTAACTTCAACACCCTTGAGGAGCGCAGAAGTCATGCCGTTATCCTTTTCGTCCACCCTCTCCTTTCAGGCACAATCAACTGCCCAAGTTTGCTCTCCATCATTCCACTTCACACTAACCCCCGTAACCTGCGAAACCCTCATCTCTTCTATCAGCCCACCCACCACACTTCTTACGGCTCTAATGAACCCATTTGGCTAATGCTACAGCGGGCAGACTTCAACCCTAGTTCCTTCGATTTCAACTTTACCTCTACTGCTCTCAAACTGTATCCTCTCTTTCCCCTCCTGACCACGCCCACTCCCCGTCTACACTCGTACATCCTGTACTAAGCGAGGTGAATGAATGAGTGATAATTGATGGATAAACCCAGTAACCAACTCGCCGAACATACCCCCCCCCCCCCCCCCACCTCCTTTTTTTCTTTTTAATCATAGTTTATATATATAAGAATAGTTTTAAGATAGTTGTTAAGTTTTATCGCTTGTACTAAGCTGAATATATGTGGGTTCTGCCCTCACTAAACACTTAAACACTTAAAACTAATCGCAAAGGAAAAGTCACCTATTACCATCACGGTTCTATCTCAGCCTTATAAACCCGCCTTTTTAACAATAGTATAAGAGGAAAAAATAAACATTATACGTTTAGTTAGTAGAGATAAGACTTATATACAAAATGCCGCAACATGCAATTTCCTTTTGTACAGAGAGATTAATTTACTGTTAATTATTCTTTCACTTTTCAGCACAAACTGAACTCTTTTTCCTTCTCTCATGTACAAGGAATACTCGCCTTTTTTCCCATTAAAATGTAATGTCAAACTGTTCCTGCCTGTGTGCCTGTGTAGCCGAAGATGCGATAAAGGACTATCATGGATTTTCACACTTCTGCAATATCCCTTCTTGGAACTAATTCCCGCTCTGTTTTTTTATGTACTTCTCTCGGGTAAGGCAAATCTATACCGTTGAATCAGCCTTCAGAGATGCCATTAGAAGATAACTGTCGGAATTCTCCTTCTGCAAGATGTAACACATGGTGTTGTCAGGAGAAACCGCAAATTGGTGAGATCCGTCGGATTGTCTTATGGATCGGAAATAAACCGAATTCTGCGGAATAATACCTCTGTTATGGGAATTATTAATACTTACTTGAAGGCTTCCGACTCGTAGAGTTCGTGGGGTGGTGGCGCGGCTTCCGACTTCAAGCGTAGTAGAGTGGTCCCCGCCGGGGGAGCGAGAGAAATTAGGCGAGGGTGCACAAGTGGGAGGATCTTCCGGCCTGTCTGGCCCGGGGACTTCTTTCTCGGTGGTGTGATCTTCTGGCTTGGCTATTGGCCGGGGACTTCGTTCTTGGTGGTGATCTTCCGGCCTGGCTATCGGCCGGGGACTTCCTTCTTGGTGGTAATCTGCTTCTTCTCCTTTGGGTGTTCGTAAATTGCTCCTCGATAGTATAGTGGTTAAAATACCCGCCTGTCACGCGGAAGACCGGGGTTCGATTTACCGTCGGGGAGCCTCTGGCGCAAAACTAATGACCTTGCCCAAAAAAAAAAAAATCATGGAAAATTTAACAAGCCTCAGAACTTGTAAATAAGGCCAAGACCGGTTCCCGGTTGTAGTGCCGATGATGATGAAATAAGAAGACCTTTTGTCTTTTGCGTCTTTAGCTTTAAGTGTTACTTTATTCTGTCTTTTTTCTATGTTAATTCTTATTTATATAATTAGTTTAATTTATACAAGTGACGCCACACTTTGGCTGTCTGATTCCAATTAATTATTCTCCTAACGGAACTCCCTATTTATACCCAGGATCTATATCAAAATTCTACATATCTTCCCACGATCATAGCTGTCCTTCAGACAGCCACCCGACGCCAGTCTCAGTCGAAGGCCAAGCCAACGACGATGAGAATCGCAACGTTTGCAAAATTCTTTTCCCCAAGTCCATGGGAACATTTCGATTCACAGTGACTTGAATCTGATTTTATCATAGCGAACGGTGTGCAAGTAGAATCAGCTGGGCGATGATGGGGTGTTGGGTGCGATCGTCCAGCTGATGAGTACGTTGGGTGTGGGAATTGCAGACTTGCAATTTTAGATGTGGCTATGGAAACGCATGCATTTCAAAGGCAATTAGTTTGGAATAGGTAGAATGTGGGAAAATGCAAGATTGCAATTCTAATTAAGGGAATTGGGAATGCGTTTAGCAGTAGGTAGACATATAGCGTTTGGGATGATAGCGAAGAACGTGTGATTCGAACTGACGCTATGACACTTAGAATCACCAAAAATTGAACCAAGGCGTAACACATCAGGCTACTGGCCGTGTTTAGAAATCGATTTTTAAACTCAAATATATTCGACTGATATGAATTGTTATGTTATCGCTATGGTATACGGCTCTGAGGCATTTTCTTATTCGATTTTCGTTCGGTGTTCTTCACTATTTGCTAATGTATTGAGTGTGTATCTGTTGGAGACGCTACCCTACTCCCTCCTCAGTAACTTCGTTACGATTTAGCTTCATGTGCGAACGACGGAGCGAACGGGAGAACACCGGAGCAGGCGAGTGTGCCTTGGTGCTCTATGTGGAAGTCATGATCGTGTGCGAAGTTCTGTTTACTACGGGAGAGTGTGTGCTGTGTGTACAGATCACTTTGTAGTCACCAATTATAGCGTTTGGAATGATAGTGAAGAACGTCTGATTCGAACTGACGCGATGACAGTTAGAATCACCAAAAATTGAATCCAAGCGTAAGACATCAGGCTACTGGCCGTGCTTAGAATTCGATTTTTAAACTCAAGTATATTCCACTGATGTGAATTGTTATATTATCGCTATGGTATACGGCTCTGATGTATTTTCTTATTCGATTTTCGATCCGTGTTCTTCACTATCTGCTTGTGTACCGTGTGTGTATCTGTTAGAGACGCTACACTACTCCCTCCTCAGTAACTTCGTTACGATCAATTTCGTGTGCGAACGTCGGAGCGAACGAGAGAACGTCGTAGCAGGCGAGTGTGCCTGTGCCTCCTGTGCTCTATGCGGAAGTCGTGATCGTGAGTGAAGTTCTGTTTACTATGGGAAAGTGTATGCTGTGTGTACAGATCACGCCGGGGTCACCAATTATAGCCTTTTTTGCAACAATTGTTTTGCACACAATTAAATATTAAATATAATAGGTACTCACAGTGTGTGCGGTTGTACTTCCTTAATTACGGGCTTGTTGTACCCCGAGTTTGACTCGATGGGGGTTTGTGCCGCTGTGTTATTCTCGTTGCTAGTTGTTTTGAGGAGCGACTTCTTCTTTTTTGTCCTTTCTTTCTCCTCTGCCTTTTTGCTTTGTTTTCATTTACCATTTCCTCTTCCTTCGACGTTTTTTTGATCTGCTATCCTATATTTTCACTCTTGCTTTTCTGAATGAACGATTTGGTTCCTATATTACTTTTCTATACTTTCTCTTATTCTTTCCATTTCTCTAACCGAACTTTCGGTATCCCTCTTTTTATTTTTTACTTACCTCTTTTCCCTCTACCTTCCCGTGGTAAGATAAGGTCTTTTTTTCCTTTCGTTTCTCCTTTTCTCCCTTTTCTCCACGTTATTTAACTCTTGTTAGGTTATATAATTGTTATGTTTTGGTTTACCCTTATCTTCTAGTGTGGACGTCTGTTCCAAAATTCTTTTCCCCAAGTCCATGGGAACATTTCGATTCACAGTGACGTGAATCTGATTTTCTCATAGCGAAGTAGAATCACCTGGGCGATGATGGGGTGTAAAAGATATGCCCGGCCTCTTTAGCGGGGGCCTCCCCGATGAGCCGATTTTCAGTGTAGGCTCCTTTTGATCGGTTGCTTCCGACCGTAGTTCACGACAGGTGATGGATCTCCTTCTAGTATAGGCATCACGAAACTAACCACAAAAAATGTGTGAACTGGGACAGAAAAACATCGGAATAGGCAAGGCTTTAAATGGACTTTTATTTTATAATTATTTTGTAATTTTCTCTTTGGCCGTAGTCTCGGCCTATTAGATTTCGACTGATCACCAATGAAAAAAAAAATGGGTTGGCGAGAGGGCCGGACAGATGTGTCCTTCATCTTGTCTCTGGCTTCTGGTCATCTTGCGATAACCAGAATCTCCCACATCCGTGAGAATGTTGGGCTCGGTCTCGCGATATGTGAAAAGAAAAGAAAAAAGGGGTGTATCCAAGGATAGTGTTCAGGTGTTCTCTAACTACTTGTATAGAGGGGTGGTGGGAAAGAAATCATACAAGACCGGTAGGTCTTGGGCGCGGTAGTAAACGCAGATCACGTCTTTGGCGTCTGATAATCTGCGCTTTGGTCGGTGTGTGTATGTTTGTGCGGTCTTGTACTGTGCGTCCGTGTGTGTGTGGTTTGTTAACAGTAGACCTACGGGATGGATCCAGGAATCCTCTATTATAGAGGGGAATATTGTGGGAAAGGGTGCTTTCTGCAGTTTTGTACTGAAGAAGAAATTGTGGGGGTTTGATCCGAAGAGATCGAGAGAGAGAAGGGTCAAGAACGCAAGAGTCCCATACGAGTAGGTTCTCGCTGTTCTGAATGCTTTCGAGGTACTTGTATGCTAATTGAAGCAAGTACTCGTCGATAGGGGTAATAGAGGCGCCTTCGTATAGGTGAGAGTTTGGGTAATGACGACCGTCAGGCCTTCTAGAGTGATTGGTGCATCTTCTGAGGAGTTTCCATTCGAAAACTCGAAGTCTTTCCATTTGAGCCGAAGATATGCAGGACCATATGGGAAAGGCGTACGATATTCCGGATCGGATTAGCTGCTTATAGCAGAGAAGCTTAACTTTGGTGTCAACTTTGTTGCTCCACTTCAAGATGCTGTGCAGACCGACCGAGACCGCTTTGGAGAATGTCACATGTTTGATGAAATTCATTTTTGGGGCATAAATGACCCCAAGATATTTCATCCTGTCCTGTGGTCTAATCGTAGTATCTCCCATTTTTATTCGAATATTCTGTGAATATCGAGAAGTAGGTTGGGAGTGTTTACTACTCAGAATTATAGCTACTGCTTTGAATGGGTTGTCGAATTTTCCTTCGACTGTAATACTGATACAGTTCGTCCAGATGACGGTTGAGTCGGTTTGTTGCGAGTTTAGGGCCTTTGGATGACGTGTACACTAGGACGTCATCCGCGTAGCATATCTGGTTTACTCTCCCGTCCACAGGGCGAGGAATATCGGAGGTGTAAATATTAAATAAGATGGGGCCTAGAACGGAGCCCCGTGGTACGCCTGCAGCGGCGTGAAATGTTCGGGAAAGCTTTCCATTCACACGAACTTGGAAGGTTCTGTTTCGAACGAACTGGTAGATGATACTACATAGCGTTCTACTGAGGCCAGTATTCAATAATTTAAAAACGAGACCTTCGATCCAAGTCGTGTCAAAAGCTTTTTCAATGTCCAGGCTCACCGCAACGGTGGGTTCCTTATTAAAGAGCCGCACGCAGACGTGGTTTTGAAATATGTTGAGAGCCACAGTGGTGCTGTGCGCTCTTCGAAATCCAAATTGGAAATCTGGTATTAGGTTCCTGGCACTGATAAAGTTATTTAGTTTCTCGTATATGAATTTTTCATATATTTTGCTGATGCAAGTGAGAAGCGAGATAGGGCGAACGCTTGAGGGGTGATACGTTGGTTTCCCAACTTTTGCTATTGGACAAATAATAGCGTGACTGCTGATCACGAATGCAAAATGTGCCACCCTTTTATACTCTGGCAACAGAGATTTGTCAAAAAAATTTTACTTAAAAATTCCAAGAAGCACAAACAACATTTTGTGTGCTTCAATTGGAATGGGATTCTGGGAAGTCAAACGAATTTGATCAAACAAATTCTCGGAAGGTAAGATCATGAAATGCATTTGGAGTTAGGCATTTCATGATGTTAGGATTAATAGGAATTGAATCAATGTGCGACAAATAGATTTTTGGTTTAATTTGTGGCGCATGTGATTCACTTAGAGAATATGCTTGGGGTTGTGGTTTGCGTAACTTCCCGGAAGGCACAACCATGACATGCATTTGAAGAATACGCCTTTCATGATGTCATTCCGGGGAATTGCTTAACGCACAGTGTGACCATGGCGTTCGTGCCGTGGCGCGTCTTTTGGGGAAAAACCACTTTATTTGAAGCTTAATGGGAATTGGGTGAGAGTAGTGATTTAGGATCACTACATTCTGACTTTTCTTTATATTCGTTCTCCTTTCATTTGGTCAATCTTTCATTACTTGTTTATGTTTTTCATTTTATAATTTTGTTATTTCTCTCATCTTACTCGTTCTCTCGCTTTGGTCACCTTCTCTTCTCTGGTCCAAGCAGATTTTCGTTTTGATACAATTTCCGACGTCACCCCCTGCCATGTGCCTTTACTTTTTCCACCTTTCAGTCCGTCATTTCTTTCTATGTCTCTTTCCTTTCCTTTTGTATTTTTTCTCATCTGCTGCTTCTTACTCATCCATATCTTCTTTTGTCTCGTAAGTGCATCTTTTCTTTTCTCTTACATTTTTACTTTTTCCACTCTACCTCCTTTTACTCTGGCTTATCTTTACATTCACCGTATGCTCCATCATTTCTCTCTACATTTTGTCTCATTTTTCTTACCTTCCTTTTTCTCTCCCCATCTTTTGGCGGCTTCCGTCCTCTTTAACTTTTCCTTACGAACCTAAGTATAGTTTACCAATATTAAAAACTCCTTTTCCATACAAGTAATGTTTACGTTGTTTGTCCTTTTATTTTCTTCATATAAGATGCGCAACAGTTTCTTAAATTTTTAGTAAACATCTTTTTGTATACTTTACCTAACTTGCTCGCAAAACTAGGATCGATTGGTAAGTAGGTAGCAGTAGTTGGTATCGATATTAGTGGACATCCACAATTGTTTTACTAATTTAATACTTGGTATTTTTACAAAGGATCTTGCTGCAAGACGGGTAAGAGAATGTTGTTCGCCTAGGTTTGTGTATCTGCTAATATAGAGTGTCTAATTGCATATCCGCCATTGTTTTCACCTTCCCTTTCTTACCTTATCCATTAACCTTCTTATGAATAAAGAAACGAGAGACAGAACATTCCATTTACACCCAAATTGTGTCCCGAAAATTTCCAGCAAATCTTCACTTGCCTGATATCACTACCTATCCTGGATTCCTTTCCCAATCTCCTTTGTTTTTCACACAGGATACGACACAAGGTGGTGGAGGCGCTTCAGCTAAAACACCCGATGAGCTAGTGGATAATGTCGCAACAGACATATTATCAAAACTACCGAAGGACTTTGATTATGATGCTGCTGTTCAGAAGTACCCTACCAAATACCATCAGAGTATGAACACTGTCCTAGTACAGGAAATGGTTCGATTTAATGTGCTGCTGAGGACGATTCGTACCAGTTTAATAACGTTGAGAAAAGGAATTAAGGGTAAGTTGATGATAAATTTTATTTTACTTATATTTTTGCTTCGTTAAGTCCTTGTATCATTTATATTTTTATATATTCATGCGTCAAGTTGAAATACTGAAAAAAAAATTTTTTCTCCGGGCGATAAAAAACTGTATATTCTACTACCGGAGCAAGGCGTTATTAAGACATTTATCACACACAAGCAAACTGTAAATTATAAATGCAAAATACGAGGGTAGCGTCACCACAGTCGGGGGATTGACCTATAGATTTATCTTACGCTTAAAAAAAATCGTATGCATTGTAAGTTGTGGATCATGGGTTTTTGAGAAGACAGGAAGGCAGGGAGAACACTTTTGAGGTATATAGTGGAGATATTGTGGCGGTTCCGCCAAACCCCACTGTTACTTACCTGAAGAACCCCCAAACTTCGACCAACCTTATAAGTTTCGCTAATGCAATCGTATTAGCACCTTAAATGCTTTACGCATCTAGGTTATCTAAGGTATAACCTAAAAGTCCCTGTAAAAGGATTCTTACCTTTCATGCATCTCTTCGCATACAAATTCCCTACAAGAATTCTTTCCATTATACAGGAGCATAAAACCAAAACCTATTCCGATACCTCCGGTTGCCAGACAAATTCCAACCTTCCCACACCTGCACCGCAATCTCCCCGCCGCAAAAACATTTCCTTCTCAAGGATAATTAATGCTTTCAATACATTATCTGGAAATGCCTGTAAAGAATTTTTCCTACAAGGGTATTCATACATGTTTCAATGCATCTCTGCATTAGCAACCAAGAACCGAATTCCCAATTAGTGTAGATATTCACACTAGAGTTCGACCCTGGCGTCGCCATAGATGCCATGCACAATTGACACAGATGGTATACACAACCATCATTGTGTAACCATCTAAATTACTTTCCAAAGATTTGCAACTATTGACTCAGCTGCAAGCACTTTTCTCGGAAATACTTCTTTGTTTGAATCTTCAAACAATCACCAACGTCGCCCTTAGCCGCCGGATTGGATTCAATAGCATAAACATATGCAAACAAAAGAATCCGATTCTTCCAGTCGGCAGAGATACGATATACGATCTCCATTGTATAAAGTACCGCAATCCGTTTTAGCATCTAATGAGTGGCTGCTATTTACTCAGCTGACCCTCATTACCGAACGATGCCTTAGGTCGCTTCTTCCTTTGTTCTGCCTCTATTGTCTAGGTTTCGTTTCTCTTTGACCTGCGAGCGTTAGTAAACAATCTGATCTCAGCGATCGACTTCACGCCCACCACTACAGGACCTCGCCAGTGAGATCCTCTTTCTTCGTTTTCACCACGAAAGGAACACTTTCTCTCTCGGGGAAACTCACCCTATTAGCGAGTCGGCTCTGCACGAGCCGTTTATCGCGGAGTCCGTTTCCATCACCAGACCGAGCCCGTCGGGTCTCCACTACGGTACTGTAGCGCTGTGAGACGCGTAAATACGATGGAGTTCGCACCCCTGTGAGTCGTGAAAGTGAGAGTGCAAAATGGCAAACGCCAATATCCGCCGTCCTGCCTGTTGAATGTGACATTCAGATTGCATACAGTTAAACAATTTAAATCGCATTAAGTAAAACAACTCCCAATTATGAGCAAAGTGTTATTTCAGTAATAAGTTTGATGTGTAGTCTGATAAAGTGTGATGTCTACATTAGCGGGGACATTAATTGTGCTTATCTTTAAAGTAGTTTGTATTGCGCCAGCCATTAAAGAAACAAATAAAGTGATGATCTAATTAATAACTTAAATCAGTGTGTTGACTTTCTTTCCCGGTATACGTCTTGCTCTGCGGTTTGGAACTTTTACTCACCAGGTGAATTATCTTTCAGCGGAACTTTGTCTTGGTTAAGCTGGCGGAAGGAAGTGAACCCAGTGCCCGTGTCTTGGCACAATACTTCCTTCCCCACAATATCACCCGGACTAATCAAGAATACCGCTTTCAGATTTTGAAAGGTTTTTTCCAATATTTGTGAGGTCAGTGGTTTGGGAAAGAAAGAATTCAAAAATAAATAGTTCAGTATGAAATAGTTGTTAGCGAAAGGTTGCTTCCAAAAGATTTGTGTTGACACAACTCTTGTGAGTAGGTCGGATTTTAGAATCTATCTAGAACTAGGCCGGGCTGTCGTACGAGGCGACTAAAGACCGAGTGGTAGGTGGGGACTCAACGCCCTGTCGCCCGCTGAAATGTCTCCCCATCAAGCTATCGTCATCATCGGCACTACA
Source organism: Microdon myrmicae (assembly GCA_963931805.1). Lineage (NCBI taxonomy): Eukaryota > Metazoa > Arthropoda > Insecta > Diptera > Syrphidae > Microdon > Microdon myrmicae. Next base: position 96,031,449 of record OZ007497.1, on the reverse strand, counting down.
ATCGGGATCCGGTCTTGGCCTTATTTAGCAAGTCTCTCCACCGGTATCCGGTCCTTATCCGAGACTTGTTAAATTGTCCATAATAATTCGTTTTTCCGGACAAGGTTATTAGCCTTGCGCCCTTATCAAGCTATAAGCTCCGTGAAATTGTCGGGAGAAATCCATGGCTATCTGTCAGAGCTTGACTGATTGACGGGTTCGACAAAACCGTTTATGTAGTAATCGGTCCCAAGGTGAGATACTGTGGGGTAGAGAAGTATTATGCCGGACACGGGCACACGGTTCACTTCACTCCCCATCACTAATCGAAAGATCCGCCACAAATGCTAGCACCGAAAATTGTTCACAACGCGTAAGTATAAACGATGACACCCCCAGGAACTGCAGCATGGAATATTAAAACACTGAATGATTTTTTTGGTCGGCGAAACGTTCTCTTTATTTAATTACGTACACATGTATTATATGTCATCTGGAGTCTTACGAATATTAATTTAAGCCTTCTCATGGCCATTGTTCAAACGTTAACAATCCACATATTATCTAAATATTTCGCAATCTATAATTCCGACTGTTCAATTAACTATAGAAAAAAAATTGACAAACCACCGCTGGACTTAATTGATGATGAAAACACGACTCCGGTTATGTACGGGTCCCCGTGGTGCGAAACGGGGGGCGGGAGTGAAGTGACCAGCGTGGTCAACGGATGAAATTCGACTCAGCGATAATCATCTCGTGCAGAGATGATTCGCTTATGGGGTGAGTTTGTGGTGTCGTAGTAGATATATTCTCCACTAAGGATATCATTTTTACCTACCACCAGAGAAACGTAAAGTCTCTCTTGGTGGAATAGGAAACCAGATCTTGTAATGAAGGTCATGGTGGTATGTGTGCGAACGTTCAGATCTGTGTGGTTTACACGTGCTCGAGGGCAATGGGTAAACGAAGCAGACAGGCGGTAAAGACAAAAGGATCGAAAGGATCGTTGTCTATGGAGTGCATCGCGTCTAAATAAATAGACGACGATACAGCGAAGAAATGTGGTAAAAGAAAAGATGAGACGAGGGCATCATAAAAGTCTTAAATGAGTGATGCCCTTGTGTAAATATACGAATAGCCATTGGGAAAGGTGCTAATGGGTTGGTGGACGAAACAAATCCCTTGCTTGCCTTTGTATATGCAGGGAAATTCGTTTGTGGGAAACGGATTCTATATTTGCATTGTTATCCTTTGAATTCAATCCGGCGGCTATGCGCGAAGTTGATGCTTGTTTGGAGATTCAAACAAAGAAGCAATTCTGAGTAAAGTGCTTGCAGCTGTATCGATAGTTGCAAGTCATTGCAAGGCAGATTAGATGGTTATACAATGACGGTTTGTATATACCATCTGTGTCAATGGAACATGGTATCTATGGCGACGCAAGTGTCAAACGTTTGTGTGAAAATCTACAGTAATTGGAAATTCGGTTTTTGGTCGCTTATGCAAAGACGCATTGATACATGTATGAATCATCATCATCATCATCATCGCCACTACAACCGGGAACCGGTCTTGGCCTTATTTAGCAGGTCCTGAGGCTTGTTAAATTTTCCATAATGATTTATTTTTTCTGGGCAAGGTCTTGCGCCAGAGGCTCCCCGACGGGGAATCGAACCCCGGTCTCCCGAACATGTATGAATGCCCTTGTAGAAAAAAATTCTTTTTAGGAATTTTAGGTAATGCTTGTATGCATAAATTGTCCTTGGAAAAGGAAATATTTCCAGGTGCTCATGTGATTGCATTGGCGGGGGACAATGGGAGTTGGGTTGCGGATATGGGGGGTTTTTCAGGTAAGTGGGCCGTGGGGTTTGGCGGAACCGGCGCAATACCACCCCGTCACGCGGCACATTCTGCGATATCGTCGGGGGATATCTTCGACTATATTTCGGATGTATGGCTGATGGCCCAGACTGGCACGGAAATAAGTAATGAAGGTGCTTTCTGAGATAAAGAATCCCGAAGGTAAACTAGTTTCCCATTCAGATCTCCAGGGGACTATGTCAGGGGAAACGTATGGAAATATTCTGATAAATAATAAAACTTTAAGAAATTCGTCATCGCGTAGTCGTCTTCTTACCCGTGGCTCTGTCGACGTTCGCTGATAACGGTATTTTGTACTATCAGGGGCATCGGTTTCACCAATACGAATGTAAACGCCGTCCACCAATATTTGTAAACAGCGAAACCTGATATTCTTGCCCTAACTGAGAGCCAGGTCGATTCGTCAACTGATTCGACATATCTTCGTTGCTCAGGATACGACTTATATTCGAGCATCCGTTTTAAGAGTGGAGTCTGTGTCTTCACGTGATCCGATCTGTTTTGCTAAAGAATGGAGGTGATAGAACTTGGATACCATGGGGTTTAAGGTCGTGCTTGGGAATTCTATTAAATTTCTTTGTTGTCTTTAGCGCTCCCCATGAGGATCGACCAGAGATTTTTTCAAACATCGTTTTCGTACCGTCGACTGGGTAGAGATCAATCACCCGGCTTCTAAAATCGTCGTCCTTGGCGATTTTAATGTCCACAATTCCGACCGGTTGGTGCATTGTAACAGGACTGACAAGGCTGGGAGGCTGGCGGGGATGTTCGCTGTTGGCCGCAATTTGACTCAACTAGTTGAGGAACCTACGCAAGTGCCGGATACCCGAGGTACCTATGCGAACACTCTAGACATATTTTCGTCATCCGAACCAAGCATTTAGACCGTGTAGGTTGCTGCACCACTGGGAAACTCATCACTGCTGGCATTGGTCGCGCAGTCACTTGCGTAACCGATCTAAGCAGCTTCGCCATGTATGGAGGTATGGGGCTGCTAACTGGGACGATTTGCGAGATTTCTTCGCATCCTTTCCATGCTCGGAGGTATGCTTTGGGGACTCGGATGTTAACGCATGTGCAGTCTAGGTCACAGAGATTATTCTTCTCGAGATGTAAATTTACTTTCCACGTACCATCACACGAAATTTATCTGATAAACCATAATTTGATAAAATATGCGACCAGATTACAGCGGCAAAAAATAGAGCTTTTGAATAATGGTGTACCAATCCCACCGAAGTTAACAGGACGAACTTCGTTAAAATCAGAAACCCCTGTAACCAGGCGATTGATACCGCGAAGAAGGCCTACAACGATAGAGCGAGCAATAAACTCCTTGAGTGCCCAAATGGGTCACGTTCCTTCTGGTCAGTGGCAAGGGCTGTCAGCAGTAACTTCGCTTTCTTCTGTTTTCCTCCATTATTGACGGGCAGCGTGATACTTTTTATTCAATTCAAATATAGAGCTTATGCGTTTGCGAATTTATTTTCCGCGAACTCAAACCTTGATGCCGGTTTTTTGGAACCACCTGTGATCGCGCCTGTACGGTCTTCGATGTGGGATGTGAGGTTCCGCTTGTGTACTATTCAACACTTTTTAAATGGACTGGACTGTAGGAAAGCAACCAGACTGGATGTAATACCAGCAATAGTCCGCAAGTTCCAACTGTGCTCCAAAACTATCGCCCGATCTTGGCAAATTCTTTCGCTTATTTTATACACGGAGGACATTTCCTACCTGCTAGGATATCGCTAGAGCTCAGCTTATCCCAAAGAGGGGGAAAAAGTGTCTCCCACAAAATTACCGACCGATAGTATTACTATCAATTTTTTTTTACACTAACGCGCGCACAAAAGCGGATTATGTTATCTAAGGTGATGGAAAAGGTCATCAATGCCGAATTAATTAATTTTTTTGGACTGAAACGGACTTCTGAATGATTGTAAATACGGATTCCGTGGCAGACGGTCGAAGGGAGACCGTTTGACCCTTATAACCGATATATGGACTCCTGAAATTCAGGGGCATGGTGAGTCAAGGGCGGTCGCATTGGATAACTCCAAGGCTTCTGACCGCGTCTGGTACGGACCATTGCGAAGCAGCCTTCGTTCATACGGACTTTCCCAGAAGCTCTGCGACTGGACGAAGAGCTTACTCGAGGATCAATGGATCTGGGTTGTTGTAGACGTTGAGTCTTCGGATCTGTATCCTGTTAATTTCGGGGTGCCTCAAGATTCTATTTTGGCTCCAACCTTGTTTTTTACTTCACATTAATGAATCAAGGTATGACAAAGTGTTCAGTTTCGCGGGTGATAATACGCTTGTTTCCTCTTTTTCGAGTGATCGGTCGATTAGTGCATCAACGGTTTATCTGCACTCCACGAGACAATCCGAGGGATCGCACCACTTCGCGGTTCATCTCCGTACCGGAACTCGTTCCGTTGCACAGCGGGAAAGCTGTGGAACCCCCCCCCCCCCCCCCCCGCGAGTGTTTCCGGAGCGTTACAACCTGCAACTGTTCAAAAAAAAAACTACAACAGTTATATGGATGCATCTCGGGGCGCCGACTATAAGTTCGCCTCCCCCGAGAGAAGTGTAATAAAAATAAAAAAATAACAAAAAAAGTACTCTTATATCTGAAACCCAAGATTCATTTTGCTACAAAAACAAAAAAACGGTGGAACTCCATTTCAATACGGCTGTTTCCAGAGTACTACAATGTATATAACTCTTCAAAGTCAATACCAACATTATTCTATTACCTCTTTAGGGCGCTATCTCAGCGTTAAAGGTTAACCTTTTCTGAGAGAAGTAGCGCCCACTCGGCGCTATAGGATCGCCTCTCCCGAGAGAAGTCTAATAAAAAAAAATAAAAAAAAAATTCTTGTCATTCTGAGTTAATTTGTTTCTTATTTCGAACAAAAACATTCATCCAAATATTTAATTAATTTCCGAAAAACGGCGACCAACTAGCCCCGAATTTTATTCTTAATTAGTACGATCAGGTATTTGAAGCTGTGAAAAGTTCACCCAAATTTGGGTTTCTGAAGGTATGGAAACATATACCTCACCCCATCTAACCTGGTCAAAAATGACAAGGCGTGTATACGTCTTGAACTCCCATATTTTATGCTGTATATTTTCGGTCGAATTCAAAAGCGGACAATGACACTTACTGGGAAACGAGACGCAAGTCTTGAAACTGTGTCGTTGAAGATAGGCGCAACCTGTCCATTTTCTTTCCTTAGGTATTATTCTAGCCGTTGGCCTATTGTATTCGATGAATACATTCCAGCAATCCAGACGTCAATTACAGAACGCGCATCAGTTAAAGTTATCTGAAGATTCATGTTTATGATTTATTTATGAATAAACACGGAGAATCGTTCTTCAGCCGAATCACGCGAATATGGAATGCTCTGTCTGATCACGTGTTTCCTTGTCATAATGATGTCTAGGCATTCAATGTACATTGATGTAATGTTATCTTATCTTTCCCCCTCCTGCTTGCACAATGCTTTGGCATTTAAGGGTACTACAAAATCCATTTTCGTGAGCGTATTGTTGTAAAACAAGAAACTTTGAAAAGAAATTCCCCAACTAATATTAGCTTAACCCTTTCAGGACTGTTTCTGATAGCATGCTCGTACTTCTCGCAATTGTTATAGCATATGATCGCCATCATTTGAGGGATTAGACAATAAAAACAAATTGCCTTTTTAATGCATTAGAAGCTTTTGCAATTTGTCTTCCACAATGGTGTTGCTTATCAGACGTCAGAATAGTTCGCCGTATATTGCACCGATTCGAGCTACTGATGAAGTATGGTCCACAAATTTTTCTGTTCACAATTTATAGGTTCCACTTCTCACGTTACACGACTCGAGAGTCAATAGAGTCGAGTAATATATCTGGAATTTACTCCTGTAAAAGTTGTTGATAAATCATAAAACCTGGAAGGTTCTCATCTCTTTCTGGAATTATTTTCTCAAAGATGAAAGCAAATATCAATGTGAAATTTCGTACACATATTTATTAAGTATTTAGGTATACATGAAAAAATGTTTAGTGAAAAATATTAAAATTGGCAATTTGACAGATCAGTCTTCATCGTAGCGCTGTTTGCAATCATCTGTAATCATACAACAAAATATTTTTTGAAATTATATAATATTTGCCGGAGTCTAAATTATATTTTCAAGAAAAAAAAAAAACGAAAATAAACAAGATGGCGGCCACGAAAACTTTAGGAGTCGATTTTCGAATTTTTTTTTTGCTTAACGTTGGTAGAAACCTTGACGTGTGGTGCGGGGGCTTAAATTACAATGAATCCCTCAGGCTATGCTGACGGAAGCATATGCTTCCAGTAGGGTCACCATTGTCAGACAGGCTAGCGAGGAGTAACACACAAAGATCTACCACCCCTAATGCCGGGTGTTACGCGTCACCGTGCCCATTGGATGGTTTGCAGCCAGGGGTATACCGACTGTATTATAACAGTGCCTCTCTGACACTGGGTCGAATCAGAGCAGTAAGCAGACCTAACCATATCAAAGAGGGGCTCTGCTGTGGCGGCCTATTTAAAACCCCTAGACTCGTGGGATCAAAAATGAATAATCAATATACAAAAACCAATCCCACGAAAAACCCGGTAGGCGTAGGTGTGATGTGCCGACATTACCATAAGGGAACAAATCATCAAGAAAACACCGACTCTGCAACAAGAAGACGTATGGAAAAACGGAAAAAGCGGGATATACGCGTCGGCACGTGGAATGTTCGAACGTTGTATAAACTAGGCGCGATACAGATGGTCGTAGAAAACGCGAAACAATATAAAATGGACATCGTCGCGCTTCGGGAAGTTCTGATCCCACACCAATTAATCGAAACCAACGGATTTACATTGCCGTGTGGAGGTACCGATACACATAACCTCGGAACCGGCTTCATCATAAGCGAGAAGATTACGCCCCATGTAAAAGATGCGCAATTTATTAATGACCGAATGTCGGTGCTAAAAATATAGGGCCCATGGTACAATTATATATGTATTTATAAACGTACACGCCCCAACAGAATCTACGGACGAAGAAACGAAGGACACGTTCTACGAGACCCTAGAGGAATTATTTGATGGGATCTCATCATTCGATGTTAAAATCCTACCCGGGGACATCAATGCGAAAATTGGAAAGGAATATATCTTCCAACCAACTATAGGTAAAGAATGCCTACACGACGTTTCAAATGATATTGGAATTCGAATTATCACATTCGCAGCGTCAAAAGATTTGGTAGTGAAGAGCGCGATGTTCAAGCACAAGCAAATTCATAAAGCCACATGGATATTACCTGACGACGTAACGCGTAACCAAATAGACCATTTCCTCCTAGACAAAAGACTCCATTCGAATACCCTTGGCGTAAGATCATATAGAAGAGCAGATTGCGACTCCGATCATGTTCTAGTGATGGGCAAAATCAGGAGTCGGCTCGCAGCAAACCTGTGGGGTACGAGTATGATGCCTAACATGGGGACATAATTCATTTCTTCCCCAATGATGTTGCTCGGGCGAATATCCACAAAAAACCAGGAAGAACAGGAACAATGGAAAACACACTGGTGTAGTTGTTTATATGTTCCTTTTTTATTTGTTGATATAAGAGTTCTTTTAATTTTGTTAATATAAACTATCACTAGATTTACATTTGTATTTACACACGAAGGGTTTGTTAATATAAGGGTTACTTTTATTTAACGTTAAGATAAACTATCCCTAGATTTACATGAAATAGATTGTCTGCCCGCGGTGGCGATTGAATTATCATCATCATCATCATCGGCACTACAACCGGGAACCGGTCTTGGCCTTATTTAGTAAGTCTCTCCACCGATCGATATGGGTGAAGGAGTCCTGTATAGTCGACTAAACTGACTAAAATAAACGCGAAACTCTGATGAACCTCGAGGGGCGCGACCTCCTGTGGCAGTGTTTGAGATGCGACTAACTCTAATTAGGGGTGAAATTCTGTATTCCATTTTGCACACAGGACAACCAAAAGAGGTCACGCCTCTGCTCTCTCATTGTCATGCCCGTCGAAGTATGGTGTGTATCGGTTAATTGATAATTGACGAACGTGGTAGAATGAGAGAACAGAAACACGATGTACTGTGATCTCGAGGTGGCTTTGGTTGTGTGTGCTGGTATCAACAGCAGATTCTGAATATGACGTACTGCCCTAGTGTTACGGCTGTGGTGATCTCAGCGTGCATTGAACCGTATGGAAACAGAATTATGGAGGAGAGGAAATGTAGCCGGTGCTATTCACCTGCGAAAAGAAATCATTGATCCCAAGCGAATGGATGATCTGCAGAAAATCGATAGGACGCTACATCGGCTAGGGAAATAATACCGTGGGAAAAACGCTAAGGAATGCGGTAATTACCCAAGCCAATGAATGATGATGCAACCGCGTCGTTTGATTCGACTTGGTTGTTGCTAACCAACATGAATGGAATTTCCGGTGGAAATCTCATGGTTAGAGGAATGGAGTTGCCGTATGGCAAAAATGGTAGCTAAACTCAATTATGCATTATCTGCATAGGATAATGAGTTTAGCTATGCGTCGTTGGGGGAAAACACGATATTTCAGGTGAATAGCATGAACGTGGGAATGGAGGTTGATGTGACGCGCTGAAAGCGGTCGAAATAAGGCGGAAATAGTGGGTTGGTTCTCCATGTAGTATAGAGAACCTCCACAAACCCACATGGGCAGTCACGGGAGACGAACAAAAAGTTCGACATTGATAAACTGAAAGACCTACGCAAAAGAGCTGAATATCAAGACGAACTAACGAACAGATTTAGAATTCTAGAGAATGGGAGCAGTGAGAACGAGGAAACCAACAGTGTGGAAATGTACATCGATCAGACACACAATCAAACAAATAGCCCAAATGGTATTAGGATTTAAGAAAACAATTAAGTCCAAACCTTGGTTTGACCATGAGTGCAGGGCAAAGATCGAAGAACGTAAACGCCCCAGAGTGATCCACTTACACAGATATGATGAAGTCAACGCAGAAAAATACGCGACAATTCGGAAAGAGACAATAAAACTTTTCAAACGCAAAAAACGCGAATGGAAGAAGACTCGGATCGAAAAAACCTAGAAAATACCAGAGCAAAGAACATCAGATGTATGTATGCCGCCATAAATTCAATTAGAAATGGCTACTGAGCGAGAGCCAAAATAATTCGAGACACAACCGGTTGTCTGGTCATAGAAACAAACAATATCGTGACAAGATGGAAGCAGTACTTTGAAAACCTGCTCAATGTGCGCACCCATCAACCGTAAATAAACGCACCAGGCGTACATACAGCCGAGCTTCAGATCCCAGAACCCTCTTTCGACGAAGTTGTAGACGCAATAAACCTTGAAAAACAACAAGGCTCTCGGAGTCGACTGCATACCGGCAGAGCTTGTGGAGCATGGAGGAGAGGTAACGGCTCGAAAGATCCTCCAACTGATTAAAACAATTTGCGATAAGGAAGTCACCCCGGAAGAATGGAAAACCGCAATAGTCGTCCCCATTTTCAAAAAAAAAGGTGACAGGTCGGACTGCGAAAATTGCAGAGGAATATCATTGCCCCCAACCACCTACAAAATACTAACAACTGTCATACTGGCGAGAATTTACACCGTACGCAAAAGAAATATTGGGAGACTACCAATGCGGATTCCGTAGCAACCGCTCAACAAGCGACCAAATGTGCACAATAAGGCAACTACTGGAAAAGAAGTGGGAATACGGAGAGACAGTTCACCAACTGTTCGTTGACTTCAAAAAAGCCTGCGACTCAGTCGCAAGGCAAAGACTCTACCATATTGTAGTTGAGTTGGGAATCCCGAAAAAATATGCCGCCCTCATTCAAATGTGCATGAATCAAAACAAAGGACGAGTTAGAATAGAAAACCACCTCTCAGAACCATTTGAAATCCGGGACGGACTAAAACAGGACGATGGCCTCTCATCATGTATCCTTAATCTTGTGCTCGGATCATCCCTGATCGGGGTCACACAAGTGCTCGCATATGGGGATGACACCGCCGTTTTGAGCGATAATCTAGAAACTGTAAGTAAAAACAGCGATATCATCATGCAAGCGGCAGAAGAGGTGGGCCTGGAAATAAATGAAGACAAAACAAAATACAAGATAACGGCGAGAGCAGGTGGACCTCAGAGAACACACATAAATATCAGGGGAAGATATTTGAAAATGTCAAAGAATTTAAATACCTAGGAACAATACTGACGGCCAGTAACGAAATGTCGAAGGAAATTAACAAAAGACTACACCCCGGCAACGCTAGTTGGCATGCAGTCAGTAAACTGCTGAAATCCAAACTGGTATCACGTAATATAAACCTCCGTGTCTATAGAACCATAATCAGTCGATTGCTCTATATGGATGCGAAAAATGGGCTCTCACAAAACGAGAGGAAAACAAATTCCGCGTGTTCGAGAATAAAGTTTTAAGGGGTATCTTTGGCGGCAAATATGACGAGGAGGCAGGACAATGGAGGAAACTCAACAACCACGAATTGGAAGAGCTATACCGCAAACCTACAATAGTGAGAGTAATCAAGCCGCGAAGGTTAAGATGGGCCGGACACGTGGCGCGAATGGGCAACGATAGGACCGTGCATAGAATTCTTGACCCTAAGCCAACGGGAAAGAGACCGAGAGGACGGCCGCGACGGAGATGGGCGGACAATGTTAGGTTTGACCTCGAGGAGATCGGAGCGGATGGTCGAACGTGGAAGGAGAGTGCACAGGACAGGGAACAAGGACGGAGTCGAGTCGGTGAGGTCATGACCTTCCGGGTCCCTACAGGCCAATAAATAGGTAGATTAGTTTGGAATTTGGGTATTTTTCTTTGAGCTGTTTTACGTATATCCTCTATGATCGCTACCAGATAGTTACCTAAGTATACTCTCACAAAACGGAAGGAAAACAAATTCCGCGCATGCGAGAACAAAGTTCTAAGGGGTATCTTTGGCGGTAAATATGACGAGGGGGCAGGACAGTGGACGAAACTCCACAACCACGAATTGGAAGAGCTTGTGGCGGTTCCGCTAAACCTCACGGTTCACTTACCTAAAAAAAAAACCCATAACTCCCATCCAATCACATAATTTCGCTAATGCAATCGCATTAGCACCTTAAATGATTTACGCATCTAGGATTATCTAAGGTATAATCTAAAAAGGTTCAGTAAAAGAATTCTTACCTTTTCTTGCATTCCCTTTGCATACAAATTCACGTAAGAGTTCTCTCTTACCTTATCATAAATTCCCTGTAATAAAATTTATCGGTTCGCATATCATACGATCGCATATCAGGGAATCTTACCCTTGAGTTGGCTAACCCCAGCCTCAATATGTGTACATAAAAACTATCTATGCACACATCGGCTGTCGACCCTTTTAGCCAGCGATATATAGTCCCAACACCAGCTGCGTGTAATTAGCACCATCCACGTTGAGACTATTTCCCTAACTCACACCATGAGTAAACAAAAGACCGCTGTCCTTCAGCAGGCATTCTGGTGATACGCAAACTATTCAATCATCCTAGTATCCCAAATGCACCTACCATCTAATGAGTTGCAACTTGTTTACTCAGTTGAACTCGCAAGTCATAAATTCCTTTTATCCTACATAGTTCTGGATTCGTTTCCCAGTAACCCCTCACATAAACAAAGACACCCACCATCCCTTTTTCCTTTCTTTGTTTCAGGTTCATTCCCATGGCCTTGTGTATGAAAACAAACCCATGTGATCTTCACTCACACATACACATACATTGCCAAGTCTTTCTTCCTTGTTTTTACCACGAGAGAAACTCCTTCTCTCTCGGGAAAACTCACCCCAAAACGATTGAATATCGTTGAGTCGAATTCTATCCGCTGACCACAATGGTCATGCCGCTCCCGCTCTCCGTCACTGTGGAGACGCGCAAATATATACCGGAGTCGTATTCGCGTTGTACAAGTAACTTTAGTTAAAGTTGGTGAAAGTATTGATTAAAATCTGGCAGTTTATGTGTTTTCGATTTTGATATACATTCAAAACTAAAAGAATAATCCCCACAACTCCTAAGTGAAATATAAGATCCTTTTATCGTTAAATAAAGAAACATCAACAGCCAACAATCGAGTGTTTTATTTTTACTTGTGTGATCGTGTTTGTGTTTTTCCTTCAGTGTTTTACGCGGCGAACAATTTATGATGGAGGAGGAAGTGGACGGAGTGTCCGTGTTAGGCACAATACTTCCTCCCCACAAGCTATACCGCAAACCTACAATAGTGAGAGTAATCAAGTCGCAAGGATTAAGACGAGCCAGACACGTGGCGCGAATGGGCAACGATAGGACCGTGCATAGAATTCTTGACGGTAAACCAGCGGGAAAGAGAGCGGTAGGACGGCCGTGTCGGAGTTGGGAGGACAATGTTAGATTGGACCTTGAGGAGATCGGATCGCATGGTCGAACGTGGAAGGAGAGCGCACGGGACAGGGAACGATGGCGGAGTCGAGTCGGTGAGGTCATGAACTTTCGGGTTTCTACAGGCCAATAAATAGCAAATAATAGCTTCTTAACGTTGAATAGAAAAAAATGAAAAAATCATCTACATTTATATTCAAAAAATTAAATTTTCTTTAAAATAAAAAGGACGATCCATCGAGTCGTTTTTGAGATATCGTGGAGACAAATGTGAAAAACATGGTTTCTAGAAAAACGCGTTTAAACTTTCAAAATGCTATTCGAGTGTTGGGTTGTGAGGGCGGCGTAGTGGATGTGCCTTGGCTCTTTATTGGAAACTCCCCGATATTCCGATCTCCTGACGGAAGTTCTTTTCATAATCAACATTGAAGATTTTGTAAATGTATGAGAATAGGCGAATCATCGTGTTTGTGCAATTTAATCAAATTTTATTGCTGACCAATGCGTTTTTCCAACGGCCCATACGTCCAGTCAGTTTCTTTTAAATAGTTAATTTCCTTACGCAGATTCTGTAAGCGCTTCAGGTGATTTTCGGTAGTTGAAATTCAGCGAGAAAGAGGTATTTGTATCGTGCAAATGTTTTCTCACTGTGTATTTCGTTCCTTTTTTTTGTGGAGCTGCAGAATGTTCCGATGTACTTGGTGCGTCGGATGAATTTATATCATTTGACATCACTAATACTTGGTTGATTAATTATACAAATACATTACTGTAAAAACTATTAAAATCCCGAAACCAAGCTAACCTAAGAAACTGTAATCAAATATGGAGGGCAATGCAATTTCAAACAATAGGAAAAGCCGGATCAAAAGTCAAACATCACAAAAGACGAAAAGGCAACTTTCTATTTTTTAGTAAGCAGCTTTAATCGATTTATTTCGTTAGGAAGTACTTTTTCTATTTAGCCGTAACTCGGTTTTATATTCGGTTCATGGGCGGCCAGGGGTCGGCCTCTGGAATCTTACTCATGCGGTTGATCAGCGGTTCGACCTCTGAAGCTTGACTGATCGTGAAATCGTAAATTACCGCCCTTTTATTGTTTTTTCCGTTGACTTTTGTCAACTATCTTAGTGTCAAAATTCCAAGAAGCACACACAAGACTTCGTGTGCTTCAATTGGAATTTTGTTCTAAGAATTGTTTGAGGATTTGGTTGGATAGGTTCTGGGAAGGGGAATCATGAAATGCGTTTTGAATTAAGCATTTCATGATGTCAGGATTTTGGGAATTGAGTTAATGTACGACGAATTAACTTTTAATTCGTTGGTCATGTGACTCAATATGGAATTTGGAAGTATTGGGGATTTGGATGGGATTATTTGATAATATTGGGGATTTGGATAGGAGTAGCGATTTAGGATCGCTACACGAGGGTGGGGTGAAAAGTTTCCGGCCTGACCTATAGATGGCACCAGCAGGTCTAATTACTATGTCAGGTTGTATAGTACTATGTCTCATTAGCTCATATATACATTTTCGGGTCGATTGAATTATTTTCGCAAAAACGGTTTTGGGGACTTATTCTACACACTATCATCATCATCATCGGCACCACAACCGGGATCCGGTCTTGGCCTTATTTAGCAAGTCTCGAGGCTTGTAATTTTCTATAATAATTTATTTTTACGGGCAAGGTTATTAGCCTTGCGCCATCTCTACACACTCTAAGCTATCAAAAAATGAAAAAAGTAGATTTTTCAAAACTTCTTGATGAGTACCTTCCCTTAATTTAAGGATATGGCTTTATTATTTCTTTTTTTGCGGTCAAAAACTTATTCCCATGTCCAAAACATTTATCATACACATCTCATATTATTAACACATTCATTCATTTCGTTATGGATTTTCTTTTTCCAGGTCTTGTCGTCATGTCTCCCCAAATTGAAGAAATCTACAAATCCGTGTTGATTGGAAGAATTCCAAAATTCTGGGCTGGGAAATCGTATCCAAGTCTGAAGCCACTTGGAAGTTACGTACTCGATTTCCTCCAACGTCTCGATTTCCTGCAGGTATGAAACCAATAAAAATTGTTCTCCAGTTGGTATTTTACATTTGTGCCAATTTTTTAGCTATGGTTTGACAAAGGACCCCCCTCAACATTTTGGCTCTCGGGATTCTACTTTACCCAAGCATTTTTAACGGGCGCTCAACAAAACTACGCTCGTAAATACGTCATCCCTATTGATTTATTGGTATTCGATTATGAAGTACTTAAATACGAAGGCAGTGGTGATCCAAAGTTGGAGCCTCCCAGCGATGGAGTATATGTGTATGGAATATTTTTAGAAGGAGCTCGTTGGGATCGTGAACATGCACATCTAGGCGAATCACGTCCAAAGGAATTATTCGATAGCTTACCATTAACATGGATACGGCCATGTAAGCGGGAAGGCATACGAGAAAGGCACACATACCTATGCCCGTTATATAAAACAGCGGAACGACGTGGTGTACTCTCAACAACTGGACATAGTACAAATTATGTAGTAGCTATGCTATTGGACTGCAATCCAGACACGCCGTCCTCACATTGGATTGTCCGAGGAACAGCGTTGCTCTGTCAGTTGAGTTTTTAGTAAGATTTTTAAATACGTATCTTTTGTATATGTTTATTTGGATAATAAAAAGAAACATGATAATTTGGTGGAACCCGTCAAATATTGACCACCTATTGGATAATTGTAAACTTTACCAGCAGAATACAGCTGATCTGTAAAATATAAGAACAAGTCTTAAATGTCCTAACGTGGAAACACATAATCAGGCAGAGCGTTCCATATTTGTGTCATTCGGCGGAAGAACAATTCTTCGTGGTTGCCCTTCCGAATGCAGTTATTTTACAAAGTGTACCCTCTGAAAATACCTGTAGAATATAAATAGATAGACTACATTGCGCCTATGGTGTAATGATACTTTTGAACGACTTGGATTGTAACAAGGGTTCCAAAAAAATATGAGTGCTTGTTCTTATATTCTAGCCACACATAACATTATTTTAGATGCAGTTGATCCAATATTGGAATTAAGTTCTAATTTGGGACAAATATAAGCCGTATAAATTAGGCCACATTTTTTGATTAGACGAAGTATTTAAGTATCCCTTGCGACAATCTTGCTTCATCAGTGAATTGCCCACTCCATAGGAATATAATTTCGACAAAAAGGCTGAATACCAAACTTTGTTGAGGGCTTTTGAAATATCCAATGTGACAGCCCTGCTTTCACCGAGGTAATGGATGTTCCCTTTTTCGGTAAGATACGCCATCAGATCTCCTGTCGAGCTGCTGCTAAAAAAGTTATATTGGCGATCGTTAAAAAGTTCATTTTATTCCAGATATTTTGACAGTTGTCCGTTAATCTGTGACTTCGTAGTCTTCGACAGAATAGAAGTTAAGAAGTTAGTTCTATGGGTCTATAGGAAAAAAGGGCGTTTCACCCTTTTTGAGAATTGGTTGAATATTCGCTCACTTCCGTCCATTTGGGAATGGCACAGATGAGACAGCTTCGTCCGAGGATAATTTAAAAAGATTGGTTTGTGCGAAATTTTAGCGAAGGATTTACTGAAGTTCTGATAGTGTCGACTTTTTGCCGTTCTCTAAGGCTAGGAGTTTGTGGGATGTGAATTCATTAAATTAGTGATTGTAGATCTACCTCCAAAAAAGCCATGTTGCCTGAACGAAATAAACAAGTAGAAGCATGACCTTTGGTACAGAATGCTTTCGAAAAGTTTGGCGAAAGGAGGGTTATTTGAGATACCACCTCGGGTCTCTTTTTATGCACGGGGGTGGTGAAAGAATGTTAGAGAATTCACGTGGAGAAAGCGACAGATTGAAGATACTCGAAAGGGGAGAAGAGAGAGCGAAGAAGCAATTTTAAGGCATACAGTGGGGAGATTATCTGGGCCGAGAGTAAATTCGTCTTTAAATTGGGTTAACGTATTTTTAATCTTAATAAATAAAAATGCACCTAGAGAGAAGTTTGGTAAGTATTTAAATAAGAGGAGTAGGGAACAAAAGAGTCGTCAATGAAAGGTTGTTGAAAAAGGAGGCAAATAAGTTTGCAATGACATGCGGATCCGTTGAAGCTTCCGAGTTAAAGGAAAGGGAGGTGGGATAACCATCGGATTTGCTTTGTGATTAACAAATTGAAAAAAGTTTGTTTTTCATCTAAGTTTTCATTGGGTAGTTTTGATAAAATGAATTGTAAAGTTCAGTGAAACGGAGATGAATGCCAACATAGTTAGAATAGTCCCAAACAGAGAGATTGTAGAGTAACTTAACCCACAGGCCGCTCCTTTTATTGCGTAACGAACGAAGCCTGCGGTTTAACCAAGGAGGTAAGGATGTTGAAGTTTTACGTCTTAAATGGGAAACGTAAGGGGGATCGGAATCAAAGATTTCTGTACAAAGATTGGTAGTAGCGCCCTCTACAGTTAGACGCTCAAAAGAAATGAGATTTAGCTGAAATAATGGCAAATATGGAGGAAATTCGTTTTGAGGAAGTTACGGGGTGGGGCAGGCTGCAGTGAGTAATTATGGAAAAATACAACCGATTAAGGGTTGGTATTTGTCGATGGTAGCGAAACAAAGGGAGAAAAGGCATCTGGGATATTAATAGGGTTCAATGTGAAAACAAGGTTAGTCGTTTTCTCTGTTACGACGGCTAGCCGTGCTTCCTTTTTATAAAAGGGAAGAGTTGGTTCGCGGAGAAAGTAAAAAGAAAGGCGTTCTTCTTCCGATTATCTTTATTTTACGACTTATTTACTTTTGACTTTCTTTTTACTTTTTATGAGAGTAAAAGGCCCGCTGTGCTAGCGCGAGGCTGCAATCTTTTCTCTGTTTTGATTAATTCTGTTATTTTATTTATTCAGAGTAAAAGTCCCGCTGTACCAATGCAAGGCTGCAACCGTTTCTCTGTTTTGAATAATTCTGCTCAATTCCCTTTGTAACCACTCTTTTGACACCCAAATTATTGCGGCAGAATCGCAAACGATGCAACTAATTCCTCTGACCCTAAGCGCAAGTCATTTACCCTTGTCTAGTTTCATTCATTCGGGTTTGACCCATACCTTTATTGTTTGTTTGACTATGTCACCCTCATACATAAAAAGGGACCTAAAAACGATATAAGCAACTACCGTCCCATCGCCGAACTGTTTCATATCTCTAAATTGTTCGAAGGAATTCTTTACAACGCGTTATCTTTCCGTTGCAAATCCATCATCTCATCCAACCAGCATGGTTTCCTTATGGGTAGGTCGACCACAAAGAATCTGATCGAGTTCTCATCCCATACTCTCCGCGCCTTAGAGAATGGCAACGAAGTCGATGTAATCACCACCGATTTCAGCAAGGCCTTTGACAGAATCTCCTGTAATCTCACCCTTTTTAAGCTGTCCTCCCTAGGTTTCGAACCCCTATTGATCAAGTGGTTATCTTCTTATCTGAAAGATCGATCCTACCGTGTCAAATTCAGATCCTCCCTGCCCAATCCTTTTCTTCTCGCGCCAGGGGTCCCGCAAAGCAGTCATCTAGGTCCCCTCCTATTTATCCTTACCATCAATGATGTTGACTCCATTATTAAATACTCATCCATCTCCCTCTATGCGGACGACGCCAAACTCAACAAAACAATCATCTCCCCTCTCGACTCCTCACTTCTCCAAACGGACCTCAGCTTCTCAACTTGGTGCCGTAACAACTGCCTTGAACTCAAGGTTGTCAAATGTCACTCCATCACCTTCTCCCGCAAACGTCCCCCTGCGCCCAACGTTCCTACTTCCTGCTAAACCAGCAGATATCATCTGTACCCTCGATACGTGACCTCGGGGTCTTATTTAACAGGGAGCTTAGCTTCATCCCGCATATTGATGATAATATTCTTAATGCCAACTCCTTGGGTTTGTGGAACGCTGGTCTAAAGAATTCTCTAATCCTTACGTTCCCCGATCTCTCTACATAGCCTTCGTCCGCCCCCTTCTTGAATACGCCAGCCAGGTCTGGTCTCCACACTACTCGTCCCATGTACGCAGAATCGAAAGCGTGCAACGTCGTTTTCTGCGTTTTGCCCTCTGCGGACTGAACTGGGTGAATCCTCAGATTCTCCCCCCATACACAAGCCGGCTCCATCTGATTAACTTCAACACACTTGAGGAGCGCAGAACTCATGCCGTTATCCTTTTCATCCACCGTCTCCTTTCAGGCATAATCAACTGCCCAAGCTTGCTCTCCATCATTGCACTTCACACTAACCCCCGTAACCTGCGAAACCCTCATCTCTTCTATCAGACCACCCACCACACTTCTTACGGCTCTAATGAACCCATTTCGCGAATGCTGCGGCGGGAAAACGCCTACCCTACCTTTCAACTTTACCTCTACTGCTCTCAAACTTCATCTCCCCTCTTTCCCCTCCTGACCACGCCCACTCCCCGTACTAAGCGAGGTAAATGAATGAGTAATAATTGATGGATAAACCCAGTAACCAACTCGCCAAACATACCCCCCGCCCGCTCTTTTTTCTTTTTAACCATAGTTTATATTCTTATAAATAGTTTTAAGATAGTTGTTAAGTTTTATCGCTTGTACTAAGCTAAATATATGAGGGTTCTGCTCTCACTAAACTAAACTAAACTATTGAATGCAATTGGCCGGTACAAGTCATTCGCTTCGCTTAATTGATATTCGCTTAAACGATATTTCACTTAATTGGTTCACTTAAAGGGAGTGGCCTTGGTTCAAGCAAATTCGTTTAGTCACTTCGCGTAACGTTTCGTTATTCGCTTATTGCATGTCTTTCGTAGGCATAAGCTTTTAGATGGGAATTTTGTTAAACGGTAGCATGACACCGGGCATACGCCAATTGTCGTTATTCAGGAATTTTGTAGGCCCCATTGTCCCATACCAGGTGTGGTGCTTGTTTTTGGATGTGTGATATCATGCGAAAAATGTACTAGTAATTTGATAGCGCGCTGCTTGGGTAATGACACTGCCTCATAGGTGGTCATTTATTTCATTCATGCAACATTTTTTATTTCGTTTTATATTCTTAGTTTCTAATTTATATGGTAGACAAAAAATGGTTAAATTTTAGCTTAATTATCTTATATCAAACTTACTGCTCCTACGCAGGCGCTCTAAGCTAAATATAATAAGACTATTGTTCAATTTTCCTTTCGGCGACAGGACTTTATTTGTGGCTTTAGTTCTGATTTATTGTCTAACAAAGAAAAATTCAAAAAACATTGTGCCACTTTTTTCTGTTTTTATTTAAAATTTAACTTAATTCTTTTTTTAAAATTTGCTTAAAAGAACTTAACTTAAATCTTCATCATCATCATCGGCACTACAACCGGGATCCGGTCTTGGCCTTATTTAACAACTATGAGGCTTGTTAAATTTTCCATAATAATTTGTTTTTCCGGGCAAGGTTATTAGCCTTGCGCCAAAAACTTAAATCTTATACTACCCTAATTCTATAAAAACTAAGTCTGTGTAAGCTGGCTGAAAATGTAGTGATTCTACCGACTTTGGTAATCAGGTCTTTAATTGCCAGTCAACGACCAGAACTGTTGGTGCTGTTTAATATTATCGTCCCGGTCTCTGTGGGAGATAGCGCTACTGAAGCACAAGAGCTCTTCTTCGGTGCGCGTGACTGCCCGGCCGTAGCACAATCGCCCGTCTACGGATGATCTACTTACATGATAGATCAGCGGAATTCCAGATCCAACCTGTATAAGCCCATTCATGTCCAAATCAAGGAACGCCTCTGGTGGAACTGTAGCGGCTTCGCCAAACCCCACGGTAGAATTACTTAAAAACCCCCATTACCTCATCCCTAGACGCATAAGTTTTGCCAATGCAATCGCATTAGGCACCTGAAAATACCACACGCATTAATTGAAGCAAAGATATAATCGTAAAGCTTCTGCAAAAGAATTCTTACCTTTTCAAGCATTCCTTCGTTTAAAAATCCCCTGTAAGAGTTCTTACTTTCCTTATTATAAATTATCCTGAAAAGAAAAACCCCGGTTCACATATCATGTAACCATCCCAGCCAGGGATAATTATCATTGCGTCGCCTATTCCCAGCTTCATTCATGTGTACGATAAATTTCTTTATGTATACATTGGCTGGCGACCTTTTTCTCCCAGCAATAAAATTCCCTGACTCACACAATGTGCAAACCAAAGCAAATACGCATTCCGCGTCTCTTGGCATCAATTAAATCCTACAGCATAAACAAATGCAAATAGGAATTCAATACGTACCCTTACTAGCAATGCCATAAACACCATTTCCCAGTAACCTAGCTAAAACCAATTAGCACATTTCTACATCGCATCGTTGTCTCTTTGTTTAGCGGCGACGCACATGCATCCGACGATTTTGGTTTTGTTTGCTTTACCGAAATCGTATCCCATGAATGCTCTTTATTCCCTTTCCTTGTTCTAGGTTCGCTTTTCATCCATGAAAGGACCATGCACACATACCACCATGATCAAGATTAGCGAGTGATCTCTGCACGAGATAATTATCGCGGAGTCTCATCCCAACCACCGCTCGCGACGGTAGGTTTTTCTCCCGCACTCCACAAACCGCGGAGATGCGTAATATACCTTTGGAGTCATATTTTAACATCCAGACACGCTGGTCGGTTTTCTTTTCTTCTGCTCCCCGTGGCGCCACGGGGGCGCATCAGTCCCAGAGTCCTTTATTCTATATCCCGAACCAGATTGTCCTCCTTTTCGTGATTCATAACTTGAGAAAGGCAAGACAAGTGTTCCGTTTTGTTGATATGGAAGTGTCAGTTCTTTTAACGGTTGAAATTGAGATATAGTAAAAAGTGAATGTGCCCAAGGATATGCGACACCGAGTCCGGAAATGTGAAAGACCAATTTTATACATCAATTTTGTGGATTAGAATGTGTGAATTGTTTTGTGTTTTGAAAATAAAAGGAACCTTATAATGTAACACCCAGTGTTTCATTCTCTCCTGTGATTGATGTATGCTGCTTCCCTCGGCGATCATTCGTTTGTTTTTGGTTCCAAGTTTAGTGGAGTGTTAGTGGGATGAAGTAGAACTCGCACCCATGCCGTTGCCACGACTTCGTTCCCCACAGAACAAACCCCTTGCGGCGCACGCTCTCATAGTACAGAGTGTTTGGATAATAAGCCCCGAAAATTAGGTCGTTGGACGAGCTTATTGCTCTCGCTATATGTCCTCTGATTAATTTGATCATAAAATTATCCACCCTATTTATGTAGGCTTCCTTTTATAAAGTCTCATTTTAATAGTACCTTTTATAGTCCGATTCCACTGTTCGATATAATCTGAGACAACTCCTGAACACCCGAATCTTTTCCATCAAATTTGGACCTATGTTAAACCGTACTGGACAACCATATATGGGCATTGGCCTGATTAGCGTCATGTAGCATATAATTTTTACCCTGCTGTCAAGTTGGCTACTGTGAAATAGCCTCCTTGTCATAGCAAACGTTTTCCTAGCTCTGGCCAAAGCAGCTTCTGCATGTCTGTTGAAATAGAGATATTGATCTAGCCAGATACCAAGGTATTTAACTACATTCTTGGTTTCCAGTTTAGCTCCATGCGGTCCCACGATGACTAACTTTCTCCAGATTTTTCTTGTGTCGTTCGTGGCTTTATATAATGGGGTTTCAAATAGGATGAACCGTGACGATGACCATTTTATATTGTTTCGCGTTTTCTACGACCGCCTGTATCGCGCACGATATATAACGTTCGAACATTCCACGTGCCGACGCGTATATCCCGCTTTTTCCGTTTTTCCATACGTCTAGTTTTTGCCCAGTCAGTGTTTTCTTAATGATTTGTTACCCTTATGGTAGTGTCGGCTCATCACACCTACGCCTACCGAGTTTTTCGTGAGATTGTTTTTTGCATATTGGTTATTCATTTTTGTTTCCACGAGTCTTGGGGTTTCAGATAGTCCGCCATATCAGAGCCCCTCTTTGATATGGTAAGGTCTGCTTATTGCTCTGAGTCGACCCGGTGTCAGAGAGGAGCCGTTATAATACAGCCGGTATACCCCTGGCTGCTAGCCATCCAATGGGCACGGTGACGCGTAAGATCCTGGATTAGGGGTAGTCGATCTTTGTGTGTTACTCCTCGCTAGCCTGTCTGACATGGGTTGCCTAACTGGAAGCGTATGCTTCCGCCAGTATAGCCTGAGTTATTCATTGTAATTTAAGCCCCCGCACCACGTCAAGGTTTCTACAAAGCGGGGGATTTTTAGCTCTCAGAAATAAAAATTCCGTTGCTTGGTGCTGATTTTCCGTCGGAAAAACTCCTTTTTTTGCTTTTTAAAAGGAGACCTAAACCCATAAAAATAATTGGGTTGGGATTGTCCCAGCTTGTAATTTTATCTTGATTTTTGTGCGAATTTTTAAATCATGTGTTACAGGAGCCGATATATCACGATAAAACAAAAGAGGACCCAACGTGGCGCTCCGAGTGGAAGTCACAAAAAAAAATTCTCCGATATAGCTTAATCATACGTATACGTTTTTTTCTTGTAAGAATAAATGGCTTGCCCACAAAATATTATCCAAACATTTGTTGATTTTGAACATTGTTGGTTTAATTATTCAAAACGTTGTTGAAAGTATTCGCGATAGATCCCTGAAATAAATTCGTTTACATTGTAAAATGGGGCGAGTATTTTGGGGGTGGATGTATAGCGTTTGAAATAATAGTGAAGAAGAACGTGTGATTCGAACTGACGCTATGACAGTTTGAATCACCCAAAAAATTGAACCAACGCGTTACCCATCAGGCTACTGGCCGTGTTTAGAATTTGATTTTTAAACTCGACTATACTCTACTGATGTGAATTGTTATGTTATCGCTAAGGTATACGGCTCTGATGTATTTTCTTATTCGATTTTTCGTTCGGTGCTCTTCACTACTTTGCTTGTGAATTGTGTGTGTATCTGTTAGAGTCGCCACACCACTCCCTCCGCAGTAACTTCGTTACGATCAGATTCGTATGCGAACGACGGACAATCGAGAGTACGTCAGAGGCTGGGCTCTATGCGGAAGTTCTGTTCACTATGGGAAAGTGTATGCTGTGTGTACTTATCACGTCGTAGTCACCAATTATGGCGTTTGAAATAATAGTGAAGAAGGTCGTGTGATTCGAACTGATGCTATGACAGTTTGAATCACGAAAAAAATTGAACCTAAGCGTTACCCATCAGGCTACTGACCGTGTTTAGAATTTGATTTTAAAACTCGACTAAACTCCACTGATGTGAATTGTCATGTTGTCGCTTGGTATACGGCTCTGATGTATTTTCTTATTCGATTTGTCGTTCGGTGCTCTTCACTATTTTGTCTGTGAATTATGTGTGTATCTGTTAGAGTCGCCACAGTTGTTTTGCGGTCACGTGTGTGTGAGAATGTTTTAACTCGCTACATAAGCTGTTACGTTACTGCCCTGGTATATGGCGCTGAATTTGTTCGATTACCCTTTGATACTGTTTTCTTCACCACGGTTGCGGGCGAGCAATCTATTACATTCACCGCAAACCTAACCGGTTTAAGCCGACTGCGTACCATATTGATCTAAAACTATTTTTCCCATTTTTAGTCTGGATTTTTTGCTCCTTCTTTATCCACTTGGCGAGACTACCTGTAATGCCCAGGAGAACGAAGATGGCTTTTTAACTGAATGGAAAAACACCATTCATCCCTAAATAACTAATTAGTTAAATCATATCCTACGATCGTGTACTACCTCCCACTTTAGGTTTTAAATTAGAATGAAACGTAGGAATTGCAAAATCCTCC
This sequence comes from Microdon myrmicae, assembly GCA_963931805.1. NCBI lineage: Eukaryota > Metazoa > Arthropoda > Insecta > Diptera > Syrphidae > Microdon > Microdon myrmicae. The sequence goes on along the minus strand of OZ007497.1, from coordinate 96,007,176 downwards.
TTTTCATTCAATACTTGATTATTTCATATTCAATAAAAGAATTTCTTTCAGTTGAATAAAATAATGTTGTTCAGTAGTACAACATTGCATAACAAGTTCCCCCAACTTACTTTTATAGCTGGTATTCTTATGATCAAAACAAATTCGTCCCTACACAATTTACAGGGAGGAATAAATAGGTACCATAACCTGGGGTGAAAGCATCTGTCGTTTGGCTCTGGTGCAAGTTTGTATAGTTTTGTTGTAGACCCCTCGGTATCCAGGGAATTCGTGACACATGCTTAGCTCTCACAACTCCTATTCCTAGGGGTGAATTCCTATTGATTACATTCACATTGCTGGAGGGATGACTCCAACTGATGCAGCTGCCGTGGTATCAAAGAGACGTGTTGCATTAAAACGTGTTGCGTTCGGCCAAGGTGTAATCGAGTTTTGGACAACTCTAGGATCATCTATAAACCGGTATATATTATACGTGTGCATAAATAACTACGTTTTATTCATTCAAAAATAAGTTAGGGGGTCAAAGGGTATGCAAAGACCGTACCTGAGTTGTGTGTGTTATTTCACGTTATCCTATGCAAAACTGGTTGGAAGGTGCTAGCGGAAAATCAACGCTATCACCAACCCTACTATGTTAATTCAATAAACCTGAATTCCCAGATACCCTCGAAAACAGCAGTGACCTTGAACAACGAAAAAGTTTGCCTTCATCCATAGAAATATTTCCCAGATTTAAGTCCCTGATTCTAATCATCCCCTATTCCCACATACTATGTACGTCCACTACACGCGCGAACAAGTTCCCCGTAAATAACCTGATTGCAGATTTCGGCGACGAAGACCATTCCAATCACAGTCGGCATAAAGTCCTCCGAATTGTCTCAGGGATATTTGCAACCCTCTGCACTGTTAATCCCACGCGAAAACTTGGTAATGTCGCATTTTTGGAACCGGTCGATCGGATCTCGGTTCTAAAATTAGTGCGCGGAGCAGGAGAAGAACCACTTTGTGGATTACCCGCACTAGAGCAGCCATTAGCAATGCGCATGATTTGAATAAATTTCATTTGGTCGTGCGCCGACTTCAGTGATTGAGGGTCGACCAAAAGGAACTCACCCTCGTGTTAGTTGTCTTAAATGAAACATTTGCACTTAGCTACTGCGGAGCATGCATGGGGTGTCTCTTTTCGTCTAATGGAAGCGTGCACATGTGTGCAGTGCTGAGCGAACGGAATTAAAAGGGAGTTTCCGGCAGGAAAATCAACTGCGGACAAAAAAACCAAAGGCCCGTGATCTCTGTATGGTGATGAAAATTGTGGCAGCTGCCTGACCGCCCCTACTCCAAATGTATTCTATACAGTAGGGTAGCGAAAGAAACGAACCCCCAATTTTTTTTTGTAGAGTGTTCATGTAAAAATATTCCTAATAAATTCCCTTTGCCGTCATGTAATGGGTATTCATTTTTTTGTGTTAACAATTTTGATAGAATGCGATAACTGGCGTCCTTAACAGTGTGTGTTGTAACAATGACAACAATAGACATTCTCTTAGTTCACAATAGAATTGAGTGGAAAATATATTATAAATATGTTTTCATCCAAGAATCTTGGCTGAAGAGACTTTAGTTTGGTTTCTCCACATAGTATGCTGAACAGGTCATGTACAATTTCATAGTGTAACTACAAAGTTGTTATGGATGGATGTGTCCTTTCATTCAATCAGGGATTCACTCACGGGCAGCTATCGTGTGTGAGGAGATATCAGCAGTTTACAGAGCAAGATATGACCGTCATTTCATTGTAAATAAACTTAAATACTTGTAGTGTGATTATGTTATACCAAAGGTGACTTACTACATTAGCCCCAGGTTTGGGAGATTAGCTTATTTGAATGCACCAGTTCCACCTTGTTTATTCGACCAGATACCCGGCTACATACGAGGGTAGGGTGAAAAGTTTCCGGACTCATAAACAAAAACATTTTTCGAATTTTTGTTCGCTTTATTTTTCAACATAATCGCCATCAACGCTAATACGAGGGTTGCCTTTTATATTTCGGGATTAGAGAACAAAAACAAATATTGATCATCGAAGATCACTTTATTGTTTTTCAAAATATTCCCCATGAAGATCTATACACTTTTGTATGCGTTTGAACCAATTTTCGAAGCACTTTTGCCACTCTGATTGAGGTATCTCCAACACATGCATTCTGAATGCAGCAACCGCTTCTTCAGGTGTCGAAAAACGTTGACCTCTCAGTTTGTTTTTTACGTACGGGAATAAAAAGAAGTCATTCGGTGCCAAGTCAGGACTATACGGCGGATGACCCATCAAATCGATGTTTTGGGTGCTCAAAAATGCAGTTGTCGCAGCCGATGTGTGAGAGTTCGCATTGTCGTGGTGAAGAGTGATCCGTCTTCGGCGGTTGGTTTTCCTGATTTCTTGGAAGACAACTGGCAAACAAATGGTTGTGTACCACTCAGAATTGACTGTTCTGCGTTGTTCTAGTGGTACGGTTGCGACATGTCCAGTTTTTCCGAAAAAACAGGCGACCATTTGCTTGGAAGTGCTTCGTGCGCGAACAACTTTTGTTGGATTTGGCTCATCTTGAAACACCCAGACAGTCGACTGCTGTTTACTTTCGGGCTCATACGCGTAAATCCACGATTCATCACCTGTCACGATGTCATAGACGTGTTTCGAAGCACCGCGACCGTATTTTTTGAGCATTTCTTTCGACCAATTGACACGAGCCTTTTTTTTGGGTGATTGACAAATTGTGTGGGATCCAACGCGAACAAATTTTTTTGACAGTCAAATGTTTAAGCAATATTGAATGTATGCTGGTCCCACTAACGCCTAAGGTTGTCTCAATCTCACGATAGGTCACATGACGATCTTCCAATATCAGTTCGCGCACAGCATCAATGGTTTTCGGAACAACAACTGATTTTGGACGACCTTCACGAAATTCATCTTGGAGTGAACTACGACCACGATTGAATTCACCATACCATCGATAAACACTGGTCCTTGATGGAGCTTCATCGCCAAAAATTGAATTAAGTTCATCCATGCACTGTTGCTGAGTTAATCCACGCCGAAAGTTGTAAAAAATAATCGCACGAAAATGTTGACGATTAAATTCCATTTTTGGGCCGAGATGAATCTTTTAAGTTACTGTAAACAACACAAATAGCGCTCGTATGTCAAAACGTTCTGAGTGCGTATAACCTCATAAATGTCCAACTTTACGACAGAGCTGTCAATTGCCGGATTACAACACTAGGGTTGCCAAATCCCGAAACATAAGAGGCAACCCTCGTACATTTTTCATAACGATACTTTAATACCCCCCGCTTGGTAGAAACCTTGACGTGGTGCGGGGGCTTGAAGTACAATGAATCACTCAGGCTATGCTGACGGAAGCATACGCTTCCAGTAGAACCACCCATGTCAGACAGGCTAGCGAGGAGTAACACAGAAAGATCTACCACGCCTAATCCAGGGTGTTACGCGTCACCGTGTCCATTGAATGGTTTGCAGCCAGGGGTATGCCGGCTGTATTATAACGGCGCCTCTCTGACACCGGATCGAATCAGAGCAGTAAGCAGACCTAACCATATCAAAGAGGGGCTCTGATATAGCGCACTGTCTGAACGCCCAAGACTCGTGGGAACAAAAATGAATAATCAATACACATAACACAATCTCACGAAAAACACGCTAGGCGTAGGTGTGATGAGTCGGCACTACCACATTGGAACAAATTATCAAGAAAATACCGACTCGGCAAAAAGAAGACGTAGGGAAAAACGGGAAAAGCGGGATATACACGTCGGCATGTGGAATGTTCAAACGTTATATAAACCAAGCGAGATACAGACGGTCGTAGAAAACGCGAAACAATATAAAATTGACATCGTCGTGCTTCAGAAAGTCCGATTCCCACATCAAGTAATCGAAACCAACGGGTTTGGACCGGCGTGTGGAGGTACGGATACACATAACCTCGGAACTGGCTTCATCATAAGCAAGAAGATTACGCCCCATGTAAAAGATGTGCAATTTATTAATGACCGAATGTCTGTGCTAAAAATACAGGGACCATGGTACAATTATGTATTTATAAACGTACACGCCCCAACAGAATCTACGATCAAGAAACGAAGGACACATTCTACGAGACCCTAGAGGAAGTATTCGATGGGATCGCATCATTCGATGTTAAAATCCTCCTCGGCGACTTCAATGCGAAAATTGGAAAGGAATATATCTTCCAACCAACAATAGGTAAAGAAAGCCTACATGACGTTTCAAATGATAATGGTATTCGAATTATCACGTTCGCAGCGTCAAAAGATTTGGTAGTGAAAAGCACGATGTTCAAGAACGAGTAAAGCCATAAAGCCACATGGATACCACCCGACGGCGTAACGCGTAACCAAAAAGACCACTTCCTCATAGACAAAAGACGCCACCCGAATATCCTTGACGTAAGATCATATAGAGGAGCAGATTGCGACTCCGATCACCTTCTAGTGATGGGCAAAATTAGAAGTCGGCTCGCAGCGAACCCACATGGGCAATTACGGGAGACGAGCAAAAAGTTCGAGATTGATAAACTAAAAGACCTTCGCAAAAGGGCGGAATATCAAGACGAACTAACGAATAGATTTAGCATCCCAGAGAATGACGGTAGTGAGGAAGAGGAAACCAATAATGTGGACACTAAATGAACACCGATCAGAGACACAATCAAACAAACAGCCCAAAAGGTATTAGGATTTAAGAAAACAACTAAGTCCAAACCTTGGTTTGACGATGAGTGCAGGGCAAAGAACGAAGAACGTAAACGCCTCAGAATGATCCACTTAGAAGCATATGATGAAGTCAACGCAGTAAGATACGCGACAATTCGGAAAGAAACAACTAGACTTCTCAAACGCAAAAAAACGCGAATGGGAGAAGACTCGGATCGAAAAAATCATAGAAAATGCCAGAGCAAAGAACAGCAGAAGTATGTATGCCAGCATAAATTCAATTAGAAATGGCTACCGAGGGAGAGCCAAAATAATCCGAGACACAAACGGCTGTCTGGTGACAGAAACGAAAAATATCGTGACAAGATGGAAGCAGTACTTTGAAAACCTGCTCAATGTGCGCACCCATCAACCACAAATAAACGCACCAGACGTACATACAGCCGAGCCCCAGATCCCAGAGCCCTCTTTAGACGAAGTTGTAGACGCCATAAATCGACTGAAAAACAACAAGGCCCCCGGAATCGATTGCATACCGGCAGAGCTTGTGAAGCATGGAGGAGGGGCAACCGCTCGAAAGATCCACCAACTGGTTAAAATAATATGGGACAAGGAAGTCATTCCGGAAGAATGGAAAACCGCAATAGTCATCCCCACTTTCAAAAAAGGCGACAGATCTGACTGCGAAAATTACAGAGGAATATCATTGCTCCCAACCACATACAAAATATTAACAAATGCCATACTGGAAAGAATCACACCATACGCAGAAGAAATATTGGGAGACTACCAATGCGGATTCCGTCGGAACCGGTCAACAAGCGACCAGATGTTCACAATAAGGCAACTACCGGAAAATAAGTGGGAATACGGAGAGACGGTTCACCAACTGTTCGTGGACTTCAAAAAAGCCTACGACTCAGTCGCAAGGCAAAGACTCTACCATATTGTGGTTGAGCTGGGGATCCCGAAAAAATATGCCGCCCTCATTCAAATCTGCATGAACGAAAATAAAGGGCGAGTTAGAATAGAAAACCACCTCTCAGAACCATTTGAAATCCGGGACGGACTAAAACAAGGGGATGGCCTCTCACCATGCCTTTTTAACCTTCTCCTCGAGTATGTTATCAGAAAGGTAACATACAAGACGACAACATGGCCGGATCATCCCTGAACGGGGTCACACAAGTGTTCGCGTATGCGGATGACATCGCCGTTTTGAGCGATAATCTCAAAACTATAAGTAAAAACTGTGAAATCATCGTGCAAGCAACAGAAGAGGTGGGCCTAGAAATAAACGAAGACAAAACGAAATACATGATTACGACGAGAGCCGGTGGACCTCAGAGAACACATATAAACGTCAGGGGCAAGATATTTGAAAATGTCCAAGAATTTAAAAATCTGGGAACGATTCTGCCGACCAGAAACGAAACGTCAAAGGAAATTAACAAAAGACTACATTCCGGCAACGCTAGTTGGCATGCAGCCAGTAAACTATTAAAATTCAAACTGCTATCACGTAATATAAAGCTCCGTGTCTATAGAACCAAAAACATGCCGATTGCTCTATACGGATGCGAAACATGGGCTCTCACAAAACGGGAAGAGAACAAACTCCGCGTATTCGAGAATAACGTTTTAAGGGGTATATTTGGCGGTAAATATGACGAGGAGTCAGGACAATGGAGGAAACTCCACAACCACGAATTGGAAGAGCTATACCGCAAACCTACAATAGCGAGAGTGATCAAGTCGCGAAGATTAAGATGGGCGGGAGACGTAGCGTGAATGGGCGATGATAGGACCGTGCATAGAATTCTTGATGGTAAACTAACGGGGAAGAGACCGACAGGACGGCCGCGTCGGAGATGGGAGGACAATGTTAGAGTGAGCCTCGAGGAGATCGGATCGGATGATCGAATGTGGAAGGAGAGCGCACAGGACAGGGAACAATGGCGGAGCCAAGCCGGTGAGGTCATGAACTTTCGGGTTCCTACAGGCCAGTAAATAATAATAATATAATAATACTTTAATACAGTGATACCATTTTTATAGTGCGATTCATCGATGACTTCGTCGTTCCTGTCAAATCTTTTTACCTCCGAACCATTTTTTACGGTTGGAAAACAGATGATAGTTACTGGGGGCTAAACCTGATGAATGTGGTGGTTGGGGGAACAGTTCAAACTTCAACTCGTTGACTTTAGCCATCGCAACGACCGATGAATGGTGAAACAAGATTTTTTAGCAGACGCGCATCCACATAGCACAGAGATTCTCCATACTCAAATGTTCATGTAAAATATTACATACATGTTCAGTTGACATCCTAGTAGTCTCATCTATCTCTGTCACTTTTAATCGGCGGTCCTCTACCATCATTTTATGAATTTTTTTTCGGGAGTTGTGACTTCGGCCGAGGGTCCCGAACGTGACTCGACAGAAGTGCTCGTGCAACCTTTTTTAAATTCAGAAACCCACTGTTTAACCATTGAATATGATGCGTCGTCGTTATCGCTGCCATTGCTACTCGCATATTTGCATTTAATTGATCCAAATAGCGAGATCTGATGCTAAGTACGTTGGCTAATAATTGGCCCTTTTGTGTCAATTTGGGGCTACGTACCGTGTATGCCACCTCCTCGGGATATTAATTTTCCAAGGAAAACTTCACGAATAGTAACGTTTTCGCTTCCGACTCTCCTTTAATTTCTACCTATTCTGTAAACTAATTTTCTCCGGGCGACAAAACTACTACACCAATTTTGAAGTACCCCTATCATTAAAATATTTGTTAAATTCCCCAGTGGGATCACACAAAGGAGAAGTTAATAACGAATTCGAACCAGTATACAAGGTATGTTCAAAATGGACAAAATTGAGTATCGAGCTGTCATTAAATTTGAGTTTTGAAAGGCAGTACGCCTACTCAAATCAAAGATGAGGTGGACTCTTTGTGTGGGGACTCTGCACCATCATTTACCACCGTGAAATTTTGGGCAGCTGAATTTAAACGTGGCCGTGAGAGCTTGGGAGACGATAAACATTCAGGGCGTCCAAAAACTGCAACAACTGACGATAACATCGCTAAAGTTCACCAAATGGTGCCCGATTACCGCCGAATTAAAGTGACAGAGATAGCAGAGGCTATGAAAATGTCCAAAGAACGTGTTTGTCACATATTAAATCAAGATTTAGGAATGAGAAAGCTGTCCGCGCGTTGGGTGCCCCGTTTGCTCCCGTTAGACCAAAAACGTGTTCGAATGAACATTTCCAACGCTCTGTTGGGGCAGTTTAGGCGTAATAAATCCGAGTTTTGGCGCCGATTAATTACTGTGAATGAATCTTGGATACACCACCATACGCCTGAAACAAAAATACAGTCAAAGCAGTGGACTGCAAAGGGGGAAACGGCTCCAAAATAAAGCAAAAACTGTTTTTTCGGCTGGGAAAGTGATGGCGACTGCTTTTTGGAATAGTCATGGAGTTATCTTAATCGATTATCTTCAAAAAGGAAAAACCATTACAGGAGCATACTACGCATCATTACTTGACCAACTGAATATAGAAATTGAAGAAAAACGACCACATTTGCAAAAAAATAAAATCCTGTTTAACCAAGACCTCGGCGGTTGCCATGGCGAAAATCCACGAATTACGGTTTGAACTGCTTGACCATCCGCCTTACTCACCAGATCTAGCCCCAAGCGAATTCTTTTTGTTCTTTAATCTAAAAATTGCACTCGGAAGACAGAGATTTTCGTCAAATGAGGAGGCAATCGCCTTCGTGAACAGTTATTTTGCAGAGAAAAACGCCGAGTACTATTTGGATGGGTTAGAGAGATAGGAGCATCGCTGGGAGAAGTGTGCAGAGTAACAAGGAGAGCATGAAGAAAAATAAAAATAACTTTTAGAAAAAATGTGTTGTATCTTTGTTAGGTCGGAACCTTTTCAGGCCACCCTCGTACCTTCGCAGTAAAAGCAGTATGGGTGGTTGACATGCTTATACCTCTGCAAGTATTGCTAAAAGCATCCATATCCGGATATTAGCTGAGTCAAGTGGTAGTTGAGCTCGCCATGTTTTCTTTTCATCCAGGTTTCTACATCGGGTATCATGCAATGTCAACTGGTTTCCTCCCGGCCAAGATATTTATGGCATTTTCGGATACCGTTCGGAATGCGCAGCATACTCTTATTGGTGCCAGCCTATGTGCTGAGTTCACTCCCCTCATGTACGACTTATTCTGTGCGGCTCATGCCCATGTGTGAGCTGCATACATTATAATGGAGGTGTTGACACTGGTTATCAGTTTCCTTATTTGTGGCCGGGGTCCCCCAACAATACGTCTTTTCACTCGTTTTCCGGTTTAACTAAGAGATGGCGCCAGCGAAAAGTACGTAGCGTATTAATTTGACACATACGTTATTTTGTTCGTCTGAGATTTAACTACAAACACACACAAGTTGAGTCCGCCAAAAACGAACGTCTTTATTTTATTGTTCGGTGATCATTTCGAGCTTTGTGCCTGAAAAGAACATTTGCAGCACGCATTGCTTCTCTTATTTAATCAAAAGAAAAAGGCTGTCGAAGGTCATCGTTTGCTGGTAGAAACATATAGTGAACACGATCCATCAATTTGAGCATGTGACATGGATTCGACAATTTAAAAGTTGTGATTTCAATGTGAAAGACAGTGAGCGCTCTGGTAGATCACAAAAATGTGAAGACAAGCAATGACTCAACTCAAATTCAACGGCAATTAGCAGAAGCATTCCAAAAACTGCAACAACTGACGATAACATCGCTAAAGTTCACCAAATGGTGCCCGATTACCGCCGAATTAAAGTGACAGAGATAGCAGAGGCTATGAAAATGTCCAAAGAACGTGTTTGTCACATATTAAATCAAGATTTAGGAATGAGAAAGCTGTCCGCGCGTTGGGTGCCCCGTTTGCTCCCGTTAGACCAAAAACGTGTTCGAATGAACATTTCCAACGCTCTGTTGGGGCAGTTTAGGCGTAATAAATCCGAGTTTTGGCGCCGATTAATTACTGTGAATGAATCTTGGATACACCACCATACGCCTGAAACAAAAATACAGTCAAAGCAGTGGACTGCAAAGGGGGAAACGGCTCCAAAATAAAGCAAAAACTGTTTTTTCGGCTGGGAAAGTGATGGCGACTGCTTTTTGGAATAGTCATGGAGTTATCTTAATCGATTATCTTCAAAAAGGAAAAACCATTACAGGAGCATACTACGCATCATTACTTGACCAACTGAATATAGAAATTGAAGAAAAACGACCACATTTGCAAAAAAATAAAATCCTGTTTAACCAAGACCTCGGCGGTTGCCATGGCGAAAATCCACGAATTACGGTTTGAACTGCTTGACCATCCGCCTTACTCACCAGATCTAGCCCCAAGCGAATTCTTTTTGTTCTTTAATCTAAAAATTGCACTCGGAAGACAGAGATTTTCGTCAAATGAGGAGGCAATCGCCTTCGTGAACAGTTATTTTGCAGAGAAAAACGCCGAGTACTATTTGGATGGGTTAGAGAGATAGGAGCATCGCTGGGAGAAGTGTGCAGAGTAACAAGGAGAGCATGAAGAAAAATAAAAATAACTTTTAGAAAAAATGTGTTGTATCTTTGTTAGGTCGGAACCTTTTCAGGCCACCCTCGTACCTTCGCAGTAAAAGCAGTATGGGTGGTTGACATGCTTATACCTCTGCAAGTATTGCTAAAAGCATCCATATCCGGATATTAGCTGAGTCAAGTGGTAGTTGAGCTCGCCATGTTTTCTTTTCATCCAGGTTTCTACATCGGGTATCATGCAATGTCAACTGGTTTCCTCCCGGCCAAGATATTTATGGCATTTTCGGATACCGTTCGGAATGCGCAGCATACTCTTATTGGTGCCAGCCTATGTGCTGAGTTCACTCCCCTCATGTACGACTTATTCTGTGCGGCTCATGCCCATGTGTGAGCTGCATACATTATAATGGAGGTGTTGACACTGGTTATCAGTTTCCTTATTTGTGGCCGGGGTCCCCCAACAATACGTCTTTTCACTCGTTTTCCGGTTTAACTAAGAGATGGCGCCAGCGAAAAGTACGTAGCGTATTAATTTGACACATACGTTATTTTGTTCGTCTGAGATTTAACTACAAACACACACAAGTTGAGTCCGCCAAAAACGAACGTCTTTATTTTATTGTTCGGTGATCATTTCGAGCTTTGTGCCTGAAAAGAACATTTGCAGCACGCATTGCTTCTCTTATTTAATCAAAAGAAAAAGGCTGTCGAAGGTCATCGTTTGCTGGTAGAAACATATAGTGAACACGATCCATCAATTTGAGCATGTGACATGGATTCGACAATTTAAAAGTTGTGATTTCAATGTGAAAGACAGTGAGCGCTCTGGTAGATCACAAAAATGTGAAGACAAGCAATGACTCAACTCAAATTCAACGGCAATTAGCAGAAGCATTCCAAAAACTGCAACAACTGACGATAACATCGCTAAAGTTCACCAAATGGTGCCCGATTACCGCCGAATTAAAGTGACAGAGATAGCAGAGGCTATGAAAATGTCCAAAGAACGTGTTTGTCACATATTAAATCAAGATTTAGGAATGAGAAAGCTGTCCGCGCGTTGGGTGCCCCGTTTGCTCCCGTTAGACCAAAAACGTGTTCGAATGAACATTTCCAACGCTCTGTTGGGGCAGTTTAGGCGTAATAAATCCGAGTTTTGGCGCCGATTAATTACTGTGAATGAATCTTGGATACACCACCATACGCCTGAAACAAAAATACAGTCAAAGCAGTGGACTGCAAAGGGGGAAACGGCTCCAAAATAAAGCAAAAACTGTTTTTTCGGCTGGGAAAGTGATGGCGACTGCTTTTTGGAATAGTCATGGAGTTATCTTAATCGATTATCTTCAAAAAGGAAAAACCATTACAGGAGCATACTACGCATCATTACTTGACCAACTGAATATAGAAATTGAAGAAAAACGACCACATTTGCAAAAAAATAAAATCCTGTTTAACCAAGACCTCGGCGGTTGCCATGGCGAAAATCCACGAATTACGGTTTGAACTGCTTGACCATCCGCCTTACTCACCAGATCTAGCCCCAAGCGAATTCTTTTTGTTCTTTAATCTAAAAATTGCACTCGGAAGACAGAGATTTTCGTCAAATGAGGAGGCAATCGCCTTCGTGAACAGTTATTTTGCAGAGAAAAACGCCGAGTACTATTTGGATGGGTTAGAGAGATAGGAGCATCGCTGGGAGAAGTGTGCAGAGTAACAAGGAGAGCATGAAGAAAAATAAAAATAACTTTTAGAAAAAATGTGTTGTATCTTTGTTAGGTCGGAACCTTTTCAGGCCACCCTCGTACCTTCGCAGTAAAAGCAGTATGGGTGGTTGACATGCTTATACCTCTGCAAGTATTGCTAAAAGCATCCATATCCGGATATTAGCTGAGTCAAGTGGTAGTTGAGCTCGCCATGTTTTCTTTTCATCCAGGTTTCTACATCGGGTATCATGCAATGTCAACTGGTTTCCTCCCGGCCAAGATATTTATGGCATTTTCGGATACCGTTCGGAATGCGCAGCATACTCTTATTGGTGCCAGCCTATGTGCTGAGTTCACTCCCCTCATGTACGACTTATTCTGTGCGGCTCATGCCCATGTGTGAGCTGCATACATTATAATGGAGGTGTTGACACTGGTTATCAGTTTCCTTATTTGTGGCCGGGGTCCCCCAACAATACGTCTTTTCACTCGTTTTCCGGTTTAACTAAGAGATGGCGCCAGCGAAAAGTACGTAGCGTATTAATTTGACACATACGTTATTTTGTTCGTCTGAGATTTAACTACAAACACACACAAGTTGAGTCCGCCAAAAACGAACGTCTTTATTTTATTGTTCGGTGATCATTTCGAGCTTTGTGCCTGAAAAGAACATTTGCAGCACGCATTGCTTCTCTTATTTAATCAAAAGAAAAAGGCTGTCGAAGGTCATCGTTTGCTGGTAGAAACATATAGTGAACACGATCCATCAATTTGAGCATGTGACATGGATTCGACAATTTAAAAGTTGTGATTTCAATGTGAAAGACAGTGAGCGCTCTGGTAGATCACAAAAATGTGAAGACAAGCAATGACTCAACTCAAATTCAACGGCAATTAGCAGAAGCATTACATGTGTCAAAAGAAACATTCAGCAGACGTTTACGAGCAATGGAGAAGATCAATAAGCTCGGGAAATTGGTCCTACACGATTTGAATGAACGTCAATTGGACAATCGCAAAGTCACTTGTGAAATGCTGCTTCAACTCACGAAGGGAAATCATTTTTGCATCGAATTGTGACGGGTGACGAAAAATGGATTTATTTTGAAAGCTCGAAGCGGAAAAAATCGTTGCTTTCACCTGGCGAAGCCGGTTCTTCAACACTAAAGCCAAATCGCAAGAAGACCGCGCTCTATGTCTGGTGGGACCAGAGCGGTATTGTGTACAATATTATGAACTCCTGGAGCCCGACGAAACCGTTAATACACAACGCTATCATCAACAAATGTTTAATTTAAATCACGCATTAATCGAAAGACGACCGGAATGGGCCAGAAGACACGGCAAAATGATTTTGTTACACGACAACGCGCCGTCTCACACAGCAAAATTAGTGAAAGACACCTTGAAATCACTTGGGTGGGACATTTTTCTGCACCCGCCGTACTCCCCAGGCTTGGTGCGCCCTGACTATCACCTCTTCGCACCAATGGGGCACATGCTAAGAGAGCAGCACTTCGAGGAAGTTGGCAAATGGCTCGACGATTGATTTGCCACGAAAGACAAGCAGTATTTTTGGCATGCTATTCATAAATTACCCGAAACATGGGCGAAACGTGTAGAAGCCGATGGCCAATATTTTGAGTACAAAAAAATTTATTTCCCTAGAAAACTACGTATTTTTTTTACCAACGAAACCCGAAAATAAATGAAAATTAAAGATAAAGGAATCCACAGCAAATCTATAGGTTTTGCGATGATAGTGAAGAACGTGTGATTCGAACGGACGCTATGACAGTAAGAATGACCAAAAATTGAACCAATGCTTAACACATCAGGCTACTGGCCGCGTGTACGAATTCGACTTCGAAACTCAAATACACTCAGCTGATGTGGATTTGTTATGTTATCGCTATGGTATACGGCTCTGATGTATTTTCTTTTTCGATTTTCGTTCGGTGTTCTTCACTATTTGCTTGTGTATTGTGTGTGTATCTGTGGGAGTTCTCTATATTACATGGAGAACCAACCCACAATTTCAGCCCAATTTCGCCTGCTAACAACACACCACCTTAACCCCAATCCCAATTGACAACCTATTCATCTGAAAATCATATTTCCCAAAAGGACGGATAGCTGAATTCATTATTCTATACAGATAATGCATAATTGAATTCAGTTCCCTTTTGCCATACGGCAACTCCATTTCACTAACCCCATGAGATTTCCACCGGAAATCGCAATTCCTGTCGGTTAGCAACGGCAAAGCCTGGGCAAGCGACGGTGTTTCATCATCGTACAACCGCTGGGGTAATTATCAAATTCCTCCAGTTTGGTTTCCACGATAATTATTCCCAAGCTATTGCAGCGTCCCTTTGACTTTCCCCAGACACTCTATTCGCTGGGGAACAATGACTCTTTAGTCAAAAAAAAAAGCTTAAAAGCTTTTGAAAATATTTAGGCGAAAAAAAACCATTCTATACCAATTTATATTGATTTTTACACATGATAAGTCTTGGATTTTATATGTAAATATTGTTTTTTTAATCGTAAATGTTTATCTTTATGTGTAAATACTGTTTTTTATTCTTAGTTTTTTATATGTTCTTGATATGAACATATTGCCTTTTATATGTAAATGTCTTGTGTAAACAATTTTTTAACTGGCGTACAAATAATACTCAAATATATTTAGAAATAGTCATCTGAATGCCGCTATGCCCTCTCGAAGCTTCGAAAGAGTCGGACTTACAATAACGTCCACATATATCTAGCTTATCTTCATGGCAAATCTGATTCAGTCTGCTATCAAGGCAAAATGAAAACGAGCGTTAAGGTTTCCATTCAAGAGGAAGATCTTCCCACCGATTTCCCGACCCCTCGTAATCTGTACATAAAATTCTATGAAAATTTCAATATTCCCCCTGTTAAAGTAACAAAAGACCTCTCGGCTTTCCGACAATATATTTGCACGAAAATCGTATCTGGTCCCCAAGGCAGCGAACCCACCAATAATTGGTTTTTTCGGCCCTAATCGGCTGTCCACCCCTCTCTATGGGGTCTCTCGATACTCTCACCCTAACCATTCATTATCGGAATGTCGGTGTTGGACTTCGGTCCAAAACCCATTCGATCGTACAAGATACTCACTCCCTTCCCTTTGATATATACGCTCTGACCGAAAGTTACCTCACCCCCAGTACCAATAGCTTAGAACTGCCCCCCCCCCCCCCCCCCCCCCCCCCCGCTTGGATGTTTTTCGCGAAGACGATGTTCATCGTTCTTGTTCTGACTCCCCCTGCCAGGGCGTGCTGCTTGCCATCCAAAACGGACTAACATCTTCTCTTATCACTATCTCTTCTTCTCCCAACCTCGACTATGTCTCTATAAAAATTGAACATTGCTTAAAGTCCTTGTACATCATATGCTTCTACATACCGCCTTCGCAAACGATCGAGTCATACGAACAGAGCTGAGTTCTTCCCAATACAACATTGTAGTCCCTGGTGATTTTAACCTCCCCCATCTCCAATGGACTCTGTTCGATGATAAGTCCCACTACATCTCAAACCCCACTAGTACCAAGCAATGTCTCTTTGTAGACAGCCCGACTCTAGCCTTTGCCAAGTATAAATCCCAAATTAGACCCACGCTCGACTATTGCTCTCATGTTTGGAGCTCGGCTCTTAAACATACCCGTGATCTACTTGAGAGCATAGAGAGATGAGCGATCCGCCTAATTGGGGACTCGGCGCTGATACCGGGACTACAGCCGCTATCTCATCGAAGGCGCGTAGTCCACTTCTGTCTGTTTTACAGATATTATCACGAGTACTGTTCTTCGAAGATACGTGGTATTATTCCACGCAGTTCGGTTTATATGCGTTCCACAAGACAATCCGACGGATCGCACCAGTTTGCGGTTCATCTCCGGACGGCACGAACATCCCTGCATCAGAACTCGTTCCGTTACAGAGCGAGGAAGCTGTGGAACTAACTTTCCGGAGCGTTACAACCTGCAGCTGTTAAAAAAGAACTGCAACAGTTATTTGATGGCATCTCGAGGCGCCCACTCGGCGCTATAGGTTCGCCTCTCCCGAGGGAAATGGAATAAACAAAAAAAAACGCAGTGCCCTTAACCACTTGGGGAGACAACGTGACCTTGTGTTCACGACAGACCCCTTTAATTCCCCAATTACCTTTAGTCCCCACATCCTCTCAACTATTGACAAGCACCACCCCCCGCCTCTTTTATCCTTATACCACGACTGCTCAGCTCACTCCACTCCTCCCCCTACCAATTCTCTTACAACTTCCGAAAAGCCAATTTCCGCCTCATAAAAGAGTTCCTCGGAAATATCAACCTCTGCTTAAACGCCACTGCCTCGCTCTACACAGAAATCTGTTATGTTAATTTAACAATTATTTAATAATAAGGTAATTATTAATTTTATGTTTCTTATATAGTCAATAATTTTTCTAGTAAGGGAATGGGACTTACTTTGGAGACCGTTGAGCGGTCGCTGGAGAAGCAGTTTGTCAGCTGTTGGTTCTTCGGCGACTGGGTGCAGGGGGCGTTGATTGGTTGCTCCCCTGTTCATCCGTAGTTGTGCTCACCTTATCGGTCACTGCTTAATGATGTACTAGAAGGTATTTGATAGACCGTTGTGTGACCTCGTGCGTAGTTTAACGTCGAATGAAATTTTTTTTGTTTTTTGCCGTTGACGTTTTATTTTATTATTCGACGCCAACGCCGGTTTTTATTATTTTCTCTGCCAAGTAGAAGTTGCATAAGGTAGTTTATGCAAATTAACTACTTGGCGAGTTGTTCTCCGTTTAAAGGTAAAGAGGGGAAACTAACGAAAGGGGATTCGTAGATGTTGGGGGCACCTGGATTCAAGGTCGCTCCGTAACAAATCTACAACGCCATATCCCTACATGCCCCATATTCCCGACACAGGTTATCGTTCTCATCGCCCCCTTGGTATAACCGCAAACTCCCCACCCTTCGTAACAATAAGAATAACCAGTGGAACACTTTCCTAAATACGCGTTCTCCCCTGGACTACACCAAAGGTCTCGGATACTTTTATAAATTTCACAGAGCTTTACAGCTCCCCTACCACAATTATCTCATCATCATCATCATCGGCACTACAATCAGGATCCGGTCTTGGCCCTATTTAACAAGTAGAAGGCTTGTTAAATTTTCCATAATAATTTGTTTTTCTGGGCAAGGTTATTAGCCTTGCGCCAGCCACAATTACCTCACCAAAGCTCAATTCAACCTGATCAACGACCCCAAATCTTTCTTCCACTTTATCAACTACACACACAAATCTGATGCCAACCCCAACTCTCTTTTCTACGGCTCAACTACTACAACTGACTCCCATATCATAGCCAATCTTTTCGCGTCCTTCTTCAAACTATCCTTCACAGACGACTTTTTAGAGCCTAACCCGTCTTACTTCGCTGGCCTGTCTGAATTCTCCCTCGGCCCTCTCATCCCACTACACATTCAATAACTCCAAGTTATAGAAAAACTTGAACAACTGAAAGACGATTTCAGTCCCGGCCCAGGCGGACTCCCTGCTATCCTCTTAAAAAATGTTTCTCTTCTCTCTCTCTCCCGCTCGCTTCAATCTTCAATCTATTCGTTGCACAAGGTCTCTTCCCTGACATTTAGAAATCCTTTTATATAACCCCCATATAAAACGGGATCAAAAAACTATATATACAATGATCGTTCCATCGCTAACCTTTCGCACATTCCTAAAGTGTTCGAATGCCTTCTATATGATGCGTTATGTTTTCGCTGCAAACCCATTTTCTCTCCCAACCAGCACGGCTTCCTCTCCGGCAGGTCCACTACTACCAACCTTGTTGAATTCACATCTCATACACTCCTTGCCCTTGAAAACGTCGATGAAGTCGCTGTAATAACTACCGACTTTAGCAAGGCCTTCGACAAAATCTCCCACAACCTCTTTCTCTTTAAGTTATCTTCCCTCGATTTTGAACCCCTGCTGATTAAGTGGATCTCATCCTATCTCAATTATCGAACCAGCCGCGTGCGATTTAGATCCACCCTCTCAGATCCTTCTTTTCCAACCTCAGGTGTCCCCCAGGTCAGTCACCTCGACCCCCTCCTATTTATCCTAACCATTACCGACATAGGCTCTAGTATCAATCACTCTCTGCTATCCTCATAAAAAATATTCCTCTTCTTTCTCTCTCTCTCTCCCGCTCGCTTCAATCTTCAATCTATCCCTTGCACAAGGTCTATTCTCTGATATTTGGAAATCCTTTTATATCATCATCATCACCATCATCGGCACTACAACCGGGATCCGGTCTTGGCCTTATTTAGCAAATCTCGAGGGTTGTTACGCCTTGAAAACGGCGATGAAGTCGATGTAATCACTACCGACTTTAGCAAGGCCTTCGACAAAATCTCCCACAACCTAATTCTCTAAGTTTTCTTCCCTCGGTTTTGAACCCCTGCTGATTAAGTGGATCTCATCCTATCTCAATTATCGAACCTGCCGCGTGCGATTTAGATCCACCCTCTCCGATCCTTTTTTTCCAACCTCAAGTGTTCCCCAGGGCAGTCATCTCGGTCCCCTCCTATATATCCTAACCATTAACGACATAGGCTCTAGTATCAATCACTCCTCAATCTCGCTTTACGCGGATGATACCAACATTTTCAAGACAATCCGCTCTCCCCTAGACTCCTCACTTCTCCTATCGGATCTTGACAGCTTTTCGACTTGGTGCAAAAATAACTGCCTAGAACCGAATATCGCCAAATGTCACAACTACCTTCTCTCGGAAGCGCTCCCCCACCCAGCCACGCTCCTATCTCTGACTGAACCAGCCCATAACATCGGTAGAATCGATTCGCGACCTGGGCGTCCTATGCAACAAGGAGCTCAAATTTACCGCACATATTGATGACATAATCCTTAAAGCCAACGCCGCCCTTGGCTTTGTCAAACCCTGGTCGAAGGAATTCCCAAACCCCACGTCACCCGCTCACTCTACATAACCTTTGTCCGCCTTCTACTCGAATATGCTAGTCAGGTCTGGTCCACGTATCAATTGTCTCACATTCACAGGATTGAAAGCGTTCAACGTTTCTTGCGCTTTGCCCTCCGTGGACTAAACTGGGAAAATCCGCTGACTCTACCACCATACACAAGCCGGCTCCCTTTAATCTTAACACACTTGAAGAGCGCAGAATCCATGCCGACATCATCTTTGTCCATCGCCTTCTGTCAGGCATAATCAATTGCCCAAGCGTGCTCTCCTATATAACATTTCACACAAACCCCCGTAACGTACGTAACCCTCGACTCTTTTACTTGCCCGCTCATCTCACTTCTTATGGCACTAACGAACCCATCTCGCGTATGCTACGGCGCCCAACTCCCCACCTCCTTCGATTTCAACCTCTCCACTCCCGCTCTCAAACGACGTCTCAGAAGATATCCGTCCTAACCCCGCTCCATCCTTCCAATAATTCGCCTACCCGTCAATCCTACCTCTCCTCGCCCGTTCTCAAACTAGTTCTCCCCCCACACTTTTCCAGCCCAACCCACAAATTCAAACTCCCCCAGCCCACTAACCCGCACACACGCCACTCACTGTCGCTATCTCACAAATGCCACATTTGCCACCCCCACATCCACTCACTCTTCCCCAGCCTCCTAACCCCCCTATCGACCAGTCCTCTTCTCCTTCCTGGTTTTTTCTTCTTTTAATTATTTTTGAATTACTGCTTTAGATTTTAAGTTAGTCTGTAAGGTATTATATTAATTTATTCTTGGATTAAGCCTAATAAATGAGGGTTCTGCCCTCTCTACACCTAAAATGATTCGGGTATAAACAAGTTATTAGCTGACTAGAGTACTGCACTTTTTAAAAAGCAAAAACCCTATTCACGATTCTCCCATTCTACTGCAAAGAGTTAAATGTAAACTCCCTCCTTGCCGAGAATACTGTTTAGTATTATTTCTTGGTCCGCTGCTTTCCCTTTCCTTGGCATTGATTTTTCTTATTTTGCCCTTACGCACACCTATCCGCCAGATGCGAGTGCGTTCGGTTACCAAAACAAAACAAAAGGCTCACCCAGTTCCCCTTCCAACTAAAGATATCCTTCCTATACTTCCCTTGTGTGCATACTGCTGTACAACTAGCGCATACCTTGAAAACTTGTTCTGAAATAGGAAGCGTGCAGCACGTTCGTGGTTCACTGCCGATGTGCATAAGGGGACAGAACACTTAAATAGCAGCAGCCGCACACGACCAAAACGACGATTACGTCTGGTGTGTGTCTGTCGCCTCTAGCAAGGGTCGCAGGGTCGTTCGTTCTTATAAATTTACCATGGATTGCCTCAAATCGATTTGAGCATTCGTCGCGATCGCATCGTGCTATCTGCAGATCCAGCGCCGGTGGACTAACGAGAATAGTGCATGTACAAGAGAATTGTGTGGTATCCAAAAGTTGCTGTTAAATACAAGAGGTTTAGTGATAATTAAAGACATGGAAGGAAAGCTGATACTTAAAAGAAAACGTGAACATTTGACGGCACCCGAAGACTCAAAACGCGGAAGGATCGAAACAGAGTGTTATCATCACCAGAGTCCCCCAAGGATAGACGGCCACGACCATGACACTCCGCCACCATCCCCACCCAGCCCAACCTCGGTTAACGACCGTGTTCCAGATATAATACCGAATACCACAAATAGATTTCTCATCGAAGCCCTGCAGAAGATCAATGAACTCGAAAAGGAGCTAAGTGAGTTTGAGTATGACTTGGAGTACAATGACCAACACGCAGATAGCTTCTCTGAAGACGAAAGTGATTTGGATAACTCTTTCGATCAAGAATTTCATAGACACGAAGCTGAAGCTCTAGGATTCGCGATGTGCGCGAGAGAAACATTTTTATTTCTCCAACAAGAAGGCATTCCCGAAGACAGCGAGGTTTATAGATCACTGCGAGAAAAACTTGTGGGGCAGCTCGAAGATAATCTTCCTATTTAGTGTCGGTAATGCAGTGATCGTCTAGTCCCAGCGAATTCTAGTCATAGATTCTAAGTTGTAAATAGTCGCCACCAACCTCGATAATAAAAGCAAACCACCAAACTGGAAATGTTTTCTTTTAATAACTATTTATTTTAATTATTCTTTGCTACTACAATTTATTTAATTTAATTTAACAGTAAACTAAAACAAACAAAAAAGAAATAAAAAACCTACGGGGTCTATTCAATGGCATCCAGACTGTAATATCAGTTGACTAGCTAAATCAGAACGAATACATATTTGGTACAAGGATTCAAATGATCCTACTGCAAGGGAAACGTAAGAATTAATTAACACACATATAAACAGATGAGGGGAAAGCATTTGTCGAAGCAAGGCTGAGGAGCTCGCCGAGTGCACCTGGAATCAGTGTGGCGACCTCATGCAAAAGGATATCGCTTTCAAATAATACATAAACGCTGTCTTTGGTTACTGAAACTCATTGTACGCCTTGAGTGACTCTGCCACACCTGCTGCTACTCCGGTACGGTAGCTAAGGCTGGGTCCTGTGAAAGCAGCCAGCAATATTTGTTTTGTATCTATTTGTTGCTCCGGGGATACTGATTGTCGTACTGCAATGCGGGTAAGTCGCTCATACATTTGCCATGCCAACGCGGGACGGGCGCATGAACTGGACTCAAAGGTATCACATTGTTGGCGTTGGATCATGTGGCCAATTTCGTTGATAATCGTGTGCTCCGCCTGTGATGTCGGTGGAAGCATCTGCAAAACCAAAAAGGAAAACAAGGTTAGATGTGTCATGGCAATTTGAATAGATTTTCCTGTGATATTACGGCATGATGTCCTTAGACTACCTTTGATCAGTGTCAAATGAGAAGTAGCTGCTCAAGGAACAATAAAAAAGGAGCAAATATAGAAAATACTTGAACATACAGAGACTAAACTCTAAACTACTTATGATAGGTTATTGTATTTAATTATTCACATACAGAGGTGTGTGATTTCGACAGTTGGCCATCCCATTTAAAGCTGTAATGTTAGAAAATGTGTGCTTTCTTTTGTAACTTGATATGTCAGTCGAACTACAGTGCGAACTGAACAAGAGAAAGAGAATAAGGAGGGGAGGTATCGACGAATATTGGTCTTACATAATTGAAGAATCCAATCAAGACGAAATACTAATTATTTTTTAGCCGTGTAGTTCCGTTGAAAAATGATTCTCTATGTTTCTCCGTACGACTGAAGGTACTTTTTAAAGTAAACTACGGCAAACTTTTTGATTTTCGGGCACCACGGCAAAGTATTCGGAGATGTGGATTGGATTCATGAGCGTAATCTCTTGGAATCGCAGATTTACATGTGATAGGAAAGTAAATGATGGAAAACTGTAGTTTATCTGGACATTGGAGATGAGCTCGGTGCTGAGAAACAGCTACAACAAACGTTAGTGTCGTATTGGACGATGGCAAAGTAAGAAAAATGCAAGTGTTGACCTTGTCGAAAGTTGGCACGTAAATACTTGGATATCGTCTGGTGTTCAATCGAATCTATGGGTTGTACACTTTGGTTACATATCATCTGAGATATCCGTTGGGATGAGCAATCATGGCAACTGATCTATGTAGGTCCACCAAATATTTCGAATTTTCTTAAAACTTCCATGAAGAGATGCTGCTGGAAGTCTTAATTCGTATAGCAAAGTGGTGTGCCCGCTGTTGTATATTTCTATCTTGCGGAGTATAGCGCTCCATTGGTTATTTGTTTGTATTTTGCAGCTGTCTAGTTCACAAATATCAAATATCATTGACGTACGACGCCATTGGCAAAAATTACATCTTCCGATAGGGTGATTAATTTTGCGCCACCCTGTATAATCCCGTCAGAATTTTTTCCTTTTTAATTAATTAATACGTTTATTAAAGCAATACTATTACTACTATTTATTGGTCTATAGGAACCCAAAAGGTCATGACCTGACTCGGCTGCGCCATCGTTCCCTATTCTGTCCACTCTCCTTCCACACTTGACCATCCGATCTGATTTCTTGAAGGTCAAACCATTCATTGTCTTCCCATCTCCGTCGCGGCCGCCCTACCGGTCGCTTTCCCGCTGGTCTATAGCGTTTGAAAAAATAGTAAAGAAGAAGGTGTGATTCGAACTGACGCTATGACAGTTTGAATCACCAAAAATTGAACTAAGCGTTACCCATCAGGCTACTGGCCGATTTTAGAATTTGATTTTTAAACTCGACTATACTCCACTGATGTGAATTGTTATGTTATCGCTATGATATACGGCTCTGATGTATTCTCTTATTCGATTTTCGTTCGGTGTTCTTCACTATTCTGCTTGTGAATTGTGTGTATCTGTTAGAGATGCCACAGGTCTACCGTCAAGAATTCTACGCACGGTCCTATCGTTGCCCATTCTTGCCAGATGTCCGGCCCATCTTAATCTTTGCGAACTGATTACTCCCACTATTGTAGGTTTGCGGTATAGCTCTTTCAATTCGTGGTTGTGGAGTTTCCTCCATTGTCCTGACTCCTCGTCATATTTACCGCCAAATATACCCCTTAAAACGTTATTCTCGAATACGCGGAATTTGTTTTCTTCCCGTTTTGTGAGAGCCCATGTTTCGCATCCGTATAGAGCAATCGGCATGTTTTTGGTTCTATAGACACGGAGCTTTATGTTACGTGATTACAGTTTGGATTTCAACAGTTTACTGACTGCATGCCAACTAGCGTTGCCGGAGTGTAGTCTTTCGTTAATTTCCTTCGACATTTCGTTTCTGGTCGTCAGTATCGTTCCCAGATATTTAAATTCTTTAATTTTTTCAAATATCTTGCCTCTGGCGTTTATGTGTGTTCCCTGGAGTCAACCTGCGCACCCCGTAATCAAATATTTTGGTTTGTCTTCATTTATTTCCAAGCCTACCTATTCTAGCGCCTGGATGATTATTCCACTGTTTTTACTTAGAGTTTCTAGGTTGTCGCCCAAAACGGCGATGTCATCCGCATGTGGAGTTTCCTCCATTGTCCTGACTCCTCGTCATATTTACCGCCAAATATACCCCTTAAAACGTTATTCTCGAATACGCGGAATTTGTTCTCTTCCCGTTTTGTGAGAGGCCATGTTTCGCATCCGTATAGAGCAATCGGCATGATTTGGTTCTATAGACACGGGGCTTTAAATTACGTGATAGCAGTTTGAATTTTAATAGTTTACTGGCTGCATGTCAACTAGCGTTGCCGGAATGTAGTCTTTTGTTAATTTCCTTTGACGTTTCGTTTCTGGTCGTCAGTATCGTTCCCAGATATTTAAATTCTTTGACATTTTCAAATATCTTGCCCCTGACGTTTATATGTGTTCTCTGAGGCCCACCTGCTCTCGTCGTAATCATGTATTTCGTTTTGTCTTCGTTTATTTCTAGGTCCACCTCTTCTGTTGCTTGCACGATGATTTCACTGTTTTTACTTATAGTCTCGAGATTATCGCCCAAAACGGCGATGTCATCCGCATATGCGAGCACTTTTGTGACCCCGTTCAGGGATGATCCGGCCATGTTGTCATCTTGTACCTTTCTGATGACATACTCGAGGACAAGGTTAAAAAGACATGGTGAGATGCCATCGCCCTGTTTTAGTCCGTCCCAGATTTCAAATGGTTTTGAGATGTGGTTTTCTATTCTAACTCGCCTTTTGTGTTCGTTCATGCAGATTTGAATGAGGGCGGCATATTTTTTCGGGATTCCCAGCTTAACTGCAATATGGTATAGTCTTTGCCTTGCGACTGAGTCGTAGGCTTTTTTGAAGTCAACGAACAGTTGGTGAACCGTCTCTCCGTATCCCCACTTATTTTCCGGTAGTTGCCTTACTGTAAACATTTGGTCGCTTGTTGACCGGTTCCTACGGCATCCGCATTGATAGTCTCCCAATATTTCTCCTGTGTACGGTGTGATTCTCAGTAGTATGACATTTTTTAATGCGGTTGGGAGCAATGATATTCCTATGTACTTTTCGCAGTCAGATCTGTCGACTTTTTTGAAAATGGGGATGACTATTGAGGTTTTCTATTCTTCCGGAATGACTTTGTGGCGTCTCTAACAGATACACACACAATTCACAAGCAAAATAGTGAAGAACGCCGAACGAAAATCGAATAAGAAAATACATCAGAGCCGTATACTATAGCGATAACATAACAATTCACATCAGTGGAGTATAGTCGAGTTTAAAAATCAAATTCTAAAATCGGCCAGTAGACTGATGTGTAACGCTTAGTTCAATTTTTGGTGATTCAAACTGTCATAGCTTCAGTTCGAATCACACGTTCTTCTTAACTATCATTTCAAACGCTATAACTTCCTTATCAAATATTGTTTTAATCAGTTGGTGGATCTGTGGGGGTTCTCTATATCACATGGAGAACCAACCCACAATTCCTACCTAACTTCGACCGCTAACAGCGCGTCACCCTAACCCAACCTGTAACCCATCTCCCAACATGCAAAAACACATCCCAGTATGCAACAGCATCCGTCCCCAATCTGCAATTGCATACATCCCCAACCTACCAAGAACCTATTTCCCAAGCTGTAATAAACGCATATTCAATTTACAACGAAACACTCACCATCTCCATCAATTACACCGAGCCGCATACATTTTCCCAAAATGGCTTCAATTAATTCTCTATCTAAATTATACTCCTTGCTTGCGACCAAGCAATCCTAATTTCCCCCGAAAATCATATCCTGTAATAAACGCATATTCAAATTTACAACCGAATACTCACCATCTCCATCAGCTACATTGAGCCGCACACATTTTTCCAAAAACCGCTTCGGCTAATATCCCATCTAAATCATATCCCTGGCTTGCAACCAAGCAATTTCAATTTCCCGCGAAAATCATTCCGGCTCACTTCTTGCTTAAACTATCTCCTCGCTTGTAACCAAGCAACATTTAGTTCCCCCGAAAACCATTTCGGTTCCCAGTCCACCTAAACCACGTAGAACCACACCAATTCCCTCTTACTGGCAAGCCAACAGCATGATGAGTCTTTCCACGAAACGACCATCGCAACGATCACGACCCTTGACAATACTTGGCTATGCCGCCGAAACCAATTTCCCGGTACACACAACCAAAGAATCCAACTCAGCCTATACGGCGATGATTCCCCGGAACTAAATCCCCTATACAGGCATAGCAACCCTTTTCAAAGTTCCTAGTAAGTGGCAGTGAGTCGATTTTAGGTATGACTCCACTCCCACGACGCGACGAACTTTTCCTCGCCGGTAATTAGTCAGTCAAGCCACAACCACCGCTGAGCGTGCATCGCCTTTCAACCCAAAGGAGTCGAGTTCTTACCCTACGAGAGTGTACACCGGGGAGAAGAGTGTCAACCACGAGTCGGAATATAATTTAAATGT
Organism: Microdon myrmicae; assembly: GCA_963931805.1. Lineage (NCBI taxonomy): Eukaryota > Metazoa > Arthropoda > Insecta > Diptera > Syrphidae > Microdon > Microdon myrmicae. Next base: position 95,980,606 of record OZ007497.1, on the reverse strand, counting down.
GACTTGGACGAATAAACATACCATTTTGAAGGCAGTAGATCATATCAAGCTAACAAAGGCTCTTATAATTTGTCTTAAAACGATCCAATCGGATTGATCACGGAAAGTGGATAAAGTTGTGTTTCAACCCAATTGTGACGTTCGGTGGTCGATTGCATCCCCACGTGAATCGGTGGAATATTAGTAAACACGTGCCCATGCTGGCCACCCACAGATCTTTCGAGCGATTGCCTCTCCTCCATGCTTCACAAGCTCTGCCGGCATGCAGTCGACTCCGAGAGCCTTGTTGTTTTTCAATCGATTCATTGCATTTACAACTTCGTCGGAAGAGGGCTTTGGGATCTGAGGCTCGGCTGTATGTGCGTCTGGTGCATTTATTTGTGGTTGATGGGCGCGCACATCGAGCAGGTTTTCAAAGTACTGCTTCCATCTCGTGACGATGTGGTTTTTTTTCTGTGGCCAGACAGCCGTTTGTGTTTCGGATTATTTTGACTCTCCCTCGGTAGCCATACCTAATTGAATTTATGGCGGCATACATACATCTGATGTTCTTTGCTCTGGCATTTTCTAGGATTTTTTCGATCCTAGTCTTATCCCATTCGCGTTTTTTTGCATTTGAAAAGTCGCGCTGTGTCTTTCCGAATTGTCGCGTATCTTTCTGCGTTGACTTCATCATATTCTTCTAAGTGGATCACTCTGAGGCGTTTACGTTGTTCGATCTTTGCCCTGCACTCATCGTCATACATTTATTATATATATCATCATCATCATCATCGGCACTACAACCTGGAACCGGTCTTGGCCTTATTTAGCAAGTCTTGAGGCCTGTTAAATTTTCCATAATGATTTGTTTTTTTTTTCGGGCAAGGTCATTAGTCTTGCGCCAAAGGCTGCCCGACGAGGAATCGAACCCCGGTCTCCCGCGTGACAGGCGGGTATACTAACCAGTATACTATTGAGGAGCTACATATATATATATATATATATATATATATATATATATATATATATATACATATATATATATACATATATATATATAATAAAAATGTTGTTACCTTTGTTATTGGGTGGCTTCCGGCTTTCTAGGGTGTTCGTCTTAAAAATATTATATTAATGCTTAATTACCTGGGATGGCTTCCTCGTCTTTGTTTACTGTCCTTGCACCCGTCTATTGTTTTACCGGCGTACCCACCGAGTGAAACACCGGTCGTAGTTTTTTTGAACGCGGTGCGATCATTTATTTTTCTCTTTATTTTAAGTTCAAACTAAGTTTCAGCAGACTCCTGCAGTTCACTTCACGGATTGAATTAAATTGATGTGCCACTCTTTGGCTGTCTGGTGCTAATTAATTCTTGCCTACAACGAAACTCCCTATTTATACCCAAAATCAAATCAGAATTTCACATTCCTTCCCACGATTCATTTCTCACCTTGAGACAGCCACCTCATGTCAGCCCAGTCGAAGGCCAGGCCAACGACGATGGCAACTTCAACGTTGCAATTTTGCCGCCATTCACCCTGAGGTGGCAACCTTACGCTGACCCTGGCTACAGCTCCACCCTAAGGCCATGGGGAAATTTCGATTCAAGGTGAATCTGATTTGCCCATAGCAAATAGCATGTAGGTGCATGGGGATGGGTGGAATTTCCTTGAAGGTGATGGGGTGTCGGGTGATCATCAAGGTGATGAGAATTTTTTGTTTGCTTATAGCAAATAGCATGCAATATTAGAGCCATGGGTATGGGTGGAACGTGGCAATTGGAGACTTGCAAGTTTAGTTATGGGAACGGAAAATTTATGATAGGAATTTGCGCTTCGCAACAGGTAGGCATGTGATAAAGTTTCACAGCTACAATGAAATAATTCCATCGGTTGTAACAGGAAATTAATTTTAATGCTACACCGAAAGAACTTCCTTGGTTTAAAGTTGTTAAAACTTTAATGTATGACCGTTAATGTCATATATGCATGCAACATAATTCATTTGTGGAATTGTGATTTAGTTTTGTTTAATTTGTGACGGTTAATGTCACATATGCATACAACACAGCTGACATGCTGTATTTTAAATTAGTATTTCACCGATCAATTGTCAATTTGCCTCTGAAGTTGTCGCTAAGCTCCTTCATTAGAAGCGTGTCAATTCACAAAGTTGGAGTCCTGTTGTTCTTTGGGAGTTGAGAAAGTAACTGCTTCGTAACATATGAGTGTAATATCATTATAATCATCATCGGCACTACAACCGGGATCCGGTCTTGGCCGTATTTAGCAAGTCTCTCCACCGGTATCCGGTCCATATCCAAGACTTGTTAAATGGTCCATAATAATTTGTTTTTCCGGGCAAGGTTATTAGCCATGCGCCAACCTTTTGCAGGATGCATGCATTGGTTCACTACTTGGCGGGTGCCAGAGTAGCTATCCAGGGGTGTCACGTGGAGACTGAATGTCAACTTGGATTGAGCAGGGACAAGGATCGTCCTGGCCTTCGTCGGGTTGAAAGCAGAGACTTTACCCTGTATGTACGCTCCCACCGCCCTACATAAATTTATATCTCCCTCTAAATCAGCCAATAAATAAAAATGATTTTCAGTCATTACTCAATCAAACAAACGGACCTAGAATACTTGGAGGCAACGTGTACGTTGGTAGAACGCCGAACTTACAGCTCTCCGCAAATGCAAAATGGCAGCCCTCTCCCAATTTAAAAAAGACCCATCGATGCTAATTTTGTAGCATATAAAAAAGGTAACGCTTTATTTTGTAGTAGGATGAAAGATAGTAGAACAAAAAGCCGCCTTCAATTCACTTTGACAATCAATCCAAAGTCCTCCACAGCCATAATATTGCATAAAAAACGAAGCGTAAGCGGAAATTACAACCCGGTAATTGTCTCCTGTCTTAATTCCCAAAATACTACAACCACAGACACAATGCAAATATGCCAACTTGTTGCAAAATGCAACATGATCCACCCAAAACATAAACGTATCACGTAAATTTTAAGTTCAATTACGTGATCAGGTAAAATTCGATTACGGAAGCTGGTAATCTGCAGAAGACCAAAGGACACACCTTCGGCTAGCTAACTGCCGTCGGCATAATACTTGCAATGTCGACCAAGGCGGAGACCGAAGGAACTTGTGAGGGAAATAGAGAAATTATAATCCAAATGTTCACATAGCTTCAACAAGCCACAGCCAATAGAAAGTGCGGCTTAAATTTAGGTAAACGAGAGAGATATGGGATGGAGAGTTATTGTAAAGGGATTGCAGGTCAGTGGCCGAAATCAACGCCATCGTGAAATTCTTGGTGTGAGACAAAGGGACAAAAAAAACTACACAAGTTGATTGGCAAGCAGAGTGTGCATCGATTTTCTTCGTCGTCGGTGTGTTAGGCAGTCAGTCATCAAAAACGTCTTCGTCGGTATCGCCCGAATAACCTTCTGCAAATTTTATATACGTAAAGAAACAGTTTTTGAAAACTTGTTGGTTTTTAAATGTATGACGAATCTTGAGTGACTGTGCAGCAATTCGTTTCAAATAGTGAATAAAATTAATCAAAAGCTAACTCTGAGTTCCTTTTCTTTGTTTTTCGGTTGATCCGAATAGGATTCCAATCGCGCCGGTTTTTATTCGCTTTACCTTTTCAAGGTGTTGTATCTTAGCATTTGTTCCTTCGAGCCGGATCCGAAATCCGTAACAGTGTTAAATAGCGCGATATTAAGATCGTGTCCAGTGTTGAACTGTTTTTTTTTTACTGGCGCTGCTGAGATACCAGATTTATTTGTGTTCGAGTTGGCTGCTGGCAGAGCTGCGACTGGTGGACAGAGGTGTTGGAATATCTGAAGCTGGTTGTCGAGAGTGTTCTGGAGCAACCCTAGCGTAAGAATATGCAATTTCAAAAGCACTAGTTAACATCACGAGTCCAAACCACTATACCTTGTAGTCTTAATTGCTTACACCGAAAATGCATACGACAACAGGTGCCACAAAACTCACAATTCCAAACACGAAGTACTAATATCCAATAAGTATTTTATTTCAGTGTAGTAAATGGTAGACGACAGTTGACAGTAAAAACTGACCGGTTCACGGCCGAAATGGAGTTCGAACTCATCTAACACATCTTCATACGACGGCTTCAAGAATACTTCCGTAAAGGCCAAGAAAAATAACGCAACTGAACATAATTTTCGATGGATCAGAACTGGGGATCCACCGTGCTGTGGTCGAAGGTGTGTACATTAGGGGCGCGGATCAACTATTACAATGTCTGCAGCTGGCCCATAGTTACACGATGATGCGACCAATTGATAAGAGTCGCATCCGGCTGTCAATATCACGAAGTAGGCGAATTTATGGGAGTTTACTTTGTGTTTGTTTATTTTGACGATTTTGATTTGGCCCTGTGAGTAGGGCGTTAGAATATACTCACAGCTATGCCAGCTTGTCGTAAGAGATGACTAAAGGCCGAGTGTTAAGCGGGGTTCCAACGCCCTGTGCGCCCAGTGAAATACCACCCCATCAAGCTTTAGGCTCCGTGAAATGGTCAGGGGAAATCCCTGGCCATCTTTCGGAGCTTGGCTGATGGACCGGTTCGAGAAAAGGTTGGTTAGGTGGTAGTCGGTCCCAAGGTGAGATACCACCCCGTCACGCTGTACATTCCGCGATATCGCCGGGAGAAATCTTCAACGGTGTTTCGGATGTGTGGCCGATGGGCCGAACTGACACGGAGATAAGTCATGATGGTACCTTCTGATATCAAGAATTTCGGAGGTAAACTAATCTCCCATTGGGATCTCCGGGCGGACTATGTCAGGGAGAACAGCATGCAGATATCATGATAAATAATGGAACTTTAAGAGTATCGTTATCGCATAACCGAGCTCGCTCTCGGGGCTCGGCCCACGCTCGACTGGTGACGGCATTTTGTAACATCAGGGACATCGGTTTCACCAATACGAATGTAAACGCCGTCCACCAACATTTGCAAACAACGAAACCTGATATCCTTGCCCTAACTGAGACCCAGGTCGATTCGTCAACTGATTCGACATATCTTCGTTGCTCAGGATACGACTTACACTCGAGATTCCGTTTTAAGGGCGGAGCCTGCGTCTTCGCGCGGTCCGATCTGGCTTGCCAGAGGATGGAGGCGTTGGAACCCAATAATATGGACATCATATGGTTGAGGGTCGTGCTGAGGAATTCCGTTAGATTTCTTTGTTGTATTTACCGCTCCCCGAATAACGATCGACCGGCGACATTTTTCGAACATCTTTCACATACCGTCGACTGGATACAGATCAACCACCCAGCTTCTGAAATTGTTGTCCTTGGCGATTTTAATGAGCACAATTCCGACTGGTTGTTACATTCTAACATAACCGACGAGCCTGGGAGGCTGGCGGAGATGTTTGCTGTTAGCCACAACTTGACTCAACTCGTGGGGGAGCCAACGCGAGTGCCGGATGCCTGAGGCGATTATGCGAACACCCTGGATCTGTTTTTGACATCCGAACCGAGTATTTATACCTTAGAAGCTTCTGCGCCACTGGGAAACTCAGATCGCTACTTGGTATCTGTCGCGCAAGCACTTGCATATCAAGCGAATAACCGGCCTAGGCAGCTTCGCCATGTATGGAAGTATGGGGCTGCGAACTGGGACGATTTGCGAGATTTCTTCGCATCCTTTCCATGGTCCGAGGTGTGCTTCGAAAACTCCGATGTTATCGCATGCGCGGAGTCGGTATCAGATATTCTTCTTCTGGGGATGGAGATGTATATTCCACATTCCATCAAACGAAGTTCGTCTGATAAACCTTAGTTTAATAAAAAATGCGAACTGATTCATCATCATCATCATCATCGGCACTACAACCGGGAACCGGTCTTGGCCTTATTTAGCAAGTCCTGAGGCTTGTTAAATTTTCCATAATGATTTGTTTTTTCCGGGCAAGGTCATTAGTCTTGCGCCAGAGGCTCCCCGACGGGGAATCAAACCCCGCCCTCCCGCGCGACAGGCGGGTATACTAACCACTATACTATCGAGGAGCGAACTGATTACAGCGGCAAAAAATAGAGCTTTTAAACAATGGCGCTCCAATCCCACCGATGTTAACAGAACGAATTTTGTTAGAATCAGAAACGCGTGCAACCACGCAATTGATACCGCGAAGAAGGCTCACAACGACAGGGTGATCAATAAGCTCCTTCGGTGCCCAACTGGTTCGCGCTCCTTTTGGTCAGTGGCAAAAGCTGTCAGCGGTAACTTCGCATCCTCCTCTTTCCCTCCGTTGGTGTCAGCGGTAACTTCACATCCTCCTCTTTCCCTCCGTTGGGACGTTAGTCACGAATTCAAAGGATAAAGCTCATGTGTTTGCGAATTTATTTTCCGCGAATTCAAACCTCGATCCCGGCCTTTTGGAGCCACATGTGGTCTCGCCGGTACGGTCTTCTATGCGGGATGTGAGATTTCGTCCGCGCACTATTCATCGCTTTCTACGTGAACGGGATTGTAGGAAGGCAACTGGCCCGGACGGAATACCGGCAATAGTCCTTAGGAACTATGTTCCAGAACTGTCGCCGGTTCTTGGCAGACTCTTCCGCTTATCTTATGCACGGAGGACCTTTCCTGCCTGCTGGAAAATCGCTCGAGTTCAGCCAATCCCAAAGACGGGAAAAAAGTGTCTCCCACAAAATTACCGTCCGATAGCATTGTTGTATTCCAGAATACTACCCTTATTAAATTTAACACTGAATCTCCTAACACATCCTTAAAAACTTCACTTAACATATATTACATTCTCACTTAATACATACCATTCATAAACATTCACAATATTACCAGTTACAGCACACTTAATAACCTGCACCTTTTTATTTATTCATAAACATAGTAACTTGGATTTTCGTCCAAATTGATTGATGTGAAAAGTCACAAAAAGAAAAAAGAGAAATAGAAAAATTTCAGTTCCGAACGAGAGGAGTTCGGAAAAAAGAGTTTAGAGTTGACTTTAAGTTTGTTTTATCAGTTAATTTGAGTTGAGAATTTATAAAAGTAATTCGAAGAATAAAAGAATTTAAAATGAAATTTGATCAAGAAAATGAAATAAAATTATTTTAATTTAATTAACCTCCACGCTCTTCCCTCAACCGAGGAAGCACGGCGCCGGACGTCAACAGCATTACTGGCTATTTTATCTAAGGTAATGGAAAAAGTCATCAATACAGAGTTAGTTTAGTATTTGGAGTGCAACGGACTTCTGAATGATCGTCAATACGGATTCCGTGGAAGGCGATCCACGGGAGACCTTTTGACACTTGACACTGGTCTGCCATTGAACGGCAGGGCGAGTCAAGGGCGGTCGCATTGGTATCTCTAAGGGCACGGGGCATTGTTGAGCAAACTTCGTTCATATGGACTTTCCCAAAAGTTTTGCGACCGGACGAGGAGCGTCCTCTAGAATCGATCGATCCGGGTTGTTGAGGACGGCGAGCGTTCAGATCTGTATCCTGTTATTTCGAGGGTGGCTCAAGGTTCTATTTTGGCTCCAACCTTGTTTTTGCTTCACATGAATGAATTGTTGGAGATAACGCATAACAAAGTGTTCAGTTAGGCCGATGATAGTAAGCTTGTTTCCTCCTTTTCGAGTGTTCGGTCGATTAGTGCATCTACGTCGCACCAGCTGAGATGTAGACAGATTGACTCTCTGAATCAGGATCTAGATAGGGTTTTGCACTGAGGAAGGGCCAATCTCGTCGACTTCAATGCAACGAGGACACAATATTCAACATTCGAATCTGAGAAAACTGGAAATTGCACGGCGTCACGGTCTGTGGGAATGTATCGTGGCATAAACAAGTGGCGAATATCGCCAGGTCAGCCTCAGGTAAACGGAGCTATCGTTCTAGAACCAAGAAATATTTTACTCCGGCCCAACTGTATAAATCCCAAATTAGACCCGCGGTCGAATATTGCTCTCATGTTTCGAGCTCGGCTCGTAAACATCCCCTCGACCCACTTGAGAGCATACAGAGACGAGCGACCCGCCTGATCGGGGACAGGGCGCTGACGTCGGGGCTACAGTCGCTATCACATCGAAGGCGCGTATCCGACCTGTGTCAGTTTTACAGATATTATCACGGGTACTGTTCTTCGGAGATTCGTGACATTGTTCCACACAATTCGGTTTATATGCGCTCCACAAGACAATCCGACGGATCGCACCAGTTTGCGGTTCATCTCCCGACGGCGCGAACATCCCCGCATCAGAACTCGTTCCGTTACAGAGCGGGGAAGCTATGGAACTCCCTTCCCACGCGACTGTTCCTGGAGCGTTACAACCTGCAACTGTTCAAAAAGAACTGCAACCGTTATTTGGTGGCATGTCGGGGCGCCCCCTCGGCGATATAGGTTCGCCCGTCTCGAGAGAAGTGTAATAAAAAAAAAATCTCAGGTTGAATGGCGACAGTATTGCAACGTTGCGGTTCCCATCGTCATTGGCATGCCCCGCAACTGGTCTGGTATCGGGTAACTGTCTCAAGGTGAACGCTGCGATCGTGGGAAGGAATGTAAAATCGGGTTTGATTTTGGGGATATAAATAAGGTACTGTTGGAGGCACATGAGCAGTTGCAAACTAAGAGTAACAGCTAGCAGCCCTGCAACAGTACAGCAAGCCCGTTACTCTAAATAAAATAATAAAATAATAACATACTGTAATAACTTAATTTAATTAAATAAAACAAAATAAACTGTACAAAAACATACGTTTACTCATTTCGACTCTCCAGTGGCACACGGAACAGCAAGGGCGGACCGCCCTCAACCAGCCAGGTAAGGTCTAAAATCTCTAACCTCTCTATTTGGCGCAGCCGGCATACATATTGCCGGTGCCAAATAGATAATCTATGTTGATACCGTTTTTTAAGGTATTACAGATTTGAGAGAAACCCCATAAAGTTACAACAAAAATCAGTGCATAACATATAATATAAGATGATTAAGCAATTATAGGAACAGATACAGATAGGAATCGAATAAATCGCTTGGAATCACAGTCCACGAAGAGAAAAGGAAGCTGAGACGTCGCCGAAGAGAAGCCGTCCGCAGACCAATAACACAATTTGTTTTTGAAAGGAACCTTTTTTTTTGTCCTCAAATTTTTATTTATTTATTTATTTATTTATTTTTTTTTTTTTTTATATATATATATATTTTTTTTTTGTTAATTCAGCGGATTAATTTAATGGAAACAATTTTGTTCGTTGATTTCGGATAACTACAAGGAGCTGGGCGTTGCACGGCGCAAATCCGAGGAGTAAAGTTTATTCAGGTGTAGCGTCACCATTTTTTTTAATGCATAAACAATTTTATTCGTGTACACATTTTAACGTCTATTAACAATAATAATATATAATAAATATATCCCACGCTTGGTAGAAACCTTGACGTGGTGCGAGGGCTTAAACCGCAATGAATCACTCATGCTATGTTGACGGAAGCGCATACGCTTCCAGTAGGGCCCCCATGTCAGACAGGCTAGCGAGGAGTAACACACAAAGATCTACCACCCCCTAATCCAGGGTGTTACGCGTCACCGTGCCCATTGGATGGTTTGCAGCCAGGGGTATACCAGCTGTATTATAACGGTGCCTCTCTGACACCGAGTCGAATCAGAGCAGTAAGCAGACCTTCCCATATCAAAGAGGGGCTCTGATGTGGCGGACTATTTGAAACCCCAAGACTCATGGGAACAAAAATGAATAATCAATATACAAAAAACAATCCCACGAAAAACCCGGTAGGTGTAGGTGTGATGAGTCGACACTATCATAAGGGAACAAATCATCAAGAAAACACCGACTCTGCAAAAAGAAGACGTCGGGAAAAACGGGAAAAGCGGGATATACGCGTCGGAACGTAGAATGTTATACGAGGGTTGCCTCTTATGTTTCGGGATTTGGCAACCCTAGTATTGCAATCCGGCAATTGACAGCACTGTCGTAAAGTTGGACATTTTCGAGGTTATACGCACTCAGAACGTTTTGACATACGAGCGCTATTTGTGTTGCTTACAGTAACTTAAAAGATTCATCTCGGCCCAAAAATGGAATTAAATCGTCAACATTTTCGTGCGATTATTTTTTACAACTTTCGGCGTGGATTAACTCAGCAACAGTGCATGGATGAACTTAATTCAATTTTTGGCGATGAAGCTCCATCAAGGACCAGTGTTTATCGATGGTATGGTGAATTCAATCGTGGTCGTAGTTCACTCCAAGATGAATTTCGTGAAGGTTGTCCAAAATCAGTTGTTGTTCCGAAAACCATTGATGCTGTGCGCGAACTAATATTGGAAGATCGTCATGTGACCTATCGTGAGATTGAGACAACCTTAGGCGTTAGTGGGACCAGCATACATTCAATATTGCATAAACATTTGACTGTCAAAAAAATTTGTTCGCGTTGGATCCCACACAATTTGTCAATCGCCCAAAAAAAGGCTCGTGTCAATTGGTCGAAAGAAATGCTCAAAAAATACGGTCGCGGTGCTTCGAAACACGTCAATGACATCGTCACAGGTGATGAATCGTGGATTTACGCATATGAGCCCGAAAGTAAACAGCAGTCGACTGTCTGGGTGTTTCAAGATGAGCCAAATCCAACAAAAGTTGTTCGCGCAAGAAGCACTTCCAAGCAAATGGTCGCCTGTTTTTTCGGAAAAACTGGACATGTCGCAACCGTACCACTAGAACAACGCAGAACAGTCAATTCTGGGTGGTACACAACCATTTGTTTGCCAGTTGTCTTCCAAGAAATCAGGAAAACCAACCGCCGAAGACGGATCACTCTTCACCACGACAATGCGAGCTCTCACACATCGGCTGCGACAACTGCATTTTTGAGCACCCAAAACATCGATTTGATGGGTCATCCGCCGTATAGTCCTGACTTGGCACCGAATGACTTCTTTTTATTCCCGTACGTAAAAAACAAACTGAGAGGTCAACGTTTTTCGACACCTGAAGAAGCGGTTGCTGCATTCAGAATGCATGTGCTGGAGATACGTCAATCAGAGTGGCAAAAGTGCTTCGACAATTGGTTCAAACGCATGCAAAAGTGTATAGATCTTCATGGGGAATATTTTGAAAAACAATAAAGTGATTTTCGATGATCAATATTTGTTTTTGTTCTCTAATCCCGAAATATAAAAGGCAACCCTCGTATAAACCAGGCGCGATACATACGGTCGTAGAAAATGCGAAACAATATAAAACAGACATCGTCGCGCTTCAGGAAGTCCGATTCCCACATCAAGTAATCGAAACCAACGGGTTTGGACTGGCGTGTGGAGGTACCGATACACATAACCTCGGAACTGGCTTCATCATAAGCAAGAAGATTACGCCCCATTTAAAAGATGTGCAATTTATTAATGACCGAATGTCGGTGCTAAAAATACAGGGACCATGGTACAATTATGTATTTATAAACGTACACGCCCCAACAGAATCTTCGGACGAAGAAACGAAGGACACATTCTACGAGACCCTAGAGGAAGTATTCGATGGGATCTCATAATTCGTTGTTAAAATCCTCCTCGGGGACCTCAATGCGCAAATTGGAAAGGAAGACATGTTCCAACCAACTATAGGTAAAGAGGGTTTACACGACGTTTCAAATGATAGTGGAATTCGAATTATCACGTTCGCAGCGTCCAAAGATCTGGTAGTGAGAAGCACGATGTTCAAGCACAAGCAAAACCACAAAGCCACATGGATACCACCCGACGGCGTAACGCGTAACCGAATAGACCACTTCCTCATAGACAAAAGACGCCACTCGAATATCCTTGACGTAAGATCATATAGAGGAGCAGATTGCAACTCCGATCACCTTCTAGTGATGGGCAAAATTAGAAGTCGGCTCGCAGCAAACCCACATGTGCAATCACGGGAGACGAGCAACAAATTCGACATTGATAAACTAAAAGACCTTCGCAAAAGGGCTGAATATCAAGAGGAGATAACGAATAGATTTACCATCCTAGAGAATGGGAGTAGTGAGGAAGAGGAAAGCAATAATCTGGGCACTAAATGGGCATGGATCAGAGACACAATCAAACAAATAGCCCAAAATGTATTAGGATTTAAGAAAACAATTAAGTCCAAACCTTGGTTTGACGATGAGTGCAGGTCGAATTTCGAACAACGTTCGACTCAGTCGCAAGGCAAAGACTCTACCATATTGTAGTTGAGCTGGGAATCCCGAAAAAATATGCAGCCCTCATTCAAATTTGCATGAACGGAAACAAAGGGCGCGTTAGAATAGAAAACCACCTCTCAGAACCATTTGAAATCCGGGAAGGACTAAAACTGGGCGATGGCCCCTCACCATGTCTCTTTAACCTTGTCCTCGAGTATGTCATCAGAAAGGTACAAGACGACAACATGGCCGGATCATCCCTGACCGGGTCACTCAAGTGCTCGGATATGCGGATGACATCGCCGTTTTGGGCGATAATCTATAAATAAATTTATAGTAAAAACAGTGAAATAATCATGCAAGCGGCAAAAGAGGCGGGCCTAGAAACAAATTAAGACAAAACAAAATACATGATTATGGCGAGAGCAGGTGGACCTCAGGGAAGACACATAAACATCAGAGGCAAGATATTTAAAAACGTCAAAGAATTTAAATACCTGGGAACAACACTGACGGCCAGTAACGAAATGTCGAAGGAAATTAACAAAAGACTGCATTCGGGCAACGCTAGTTGGCACGCAGTCAATAAACTGCTAAAACCCAAACTGCTATCACTAATATAAAGCCTTGGGGCATATCCTGTTGAATTACAACTGTCATTTGATTGAGCCAGAGAGGTTGCGCATCCAGGTTGCTATTAGGAAGAATACTCTGCTGATCAATGGAAGCTTTCGTTCCATTGTGCCGCAGGATGAAATAGTCCCAAAGCCAGGGACCTTTCTTCTTCGACTGGTGGCTGGACCATGTGTCCACAATTCGTTTTCCGTTGATATGCTTTCTCGAAGGGTGCCGGCATCTTTCCTTGTTCCTCATCTTCTATACTCACTTATCTTGTTACCGTAAACCCAGCTTAGACGCCGACTCTGTTGGAGTGGCGCCCCGTGGCAGCAGTGTGCCTGGGCGGTGTTAAGAGGGTGCCCCCAGGGCATTTCACCCAGGCGGCGAGAAGCGAGGATCTCCAGACACGTGACAGCGATGTACCCAGGTGGCGAGAAGCGACAAATCCTGGACGCGTGACAGCGATGCGTCCAACTACACTCCGGCAACTGACTGACATGCAGTCAGTAAACTGTTGAAATCCAAACTGCTATCACGTAATATAAAGCTCCGTGTCTATAGAACCATAATCATGCCAATTGTTCTATACGGATGCGAAACATGGTCTCTCACAAAACGAGAAGAAAACAAATTCCGCATATTCGAGAATAAAGTTTTAATGGGTATCTTTGGCGGTAAATATGACGAGGAGGCAGGACAATGGAGCAAACTTCACAACCACGAATTGGAAGAGCTATACCGCAAACCTACAATAGTGAAAGTAATCAAGTCGCGAAGATTAAGATGGGCCGGACATGTGGCGCAAATGGGCAACGATAGGACCGTTCATAGAATTATTGACGGTAGATCAACGAGAAAGAGACCGACATGGCGGCCGCGACGGAGATGGGAGGACAATGTTAGGTTGGACCTCGAGGAGATCGGATCGGATAGTCGAACGTGGAAGGAGAGCGCACGGGACTGGGAACCATGGCGGAGTCCAGTCGGCGCAGTCATGAACTTTCGGGTTCCTACAGGCCAATAAATAGTAGTATAGTAAAATAGTAAAATAATATATATATAGTAATATGTAACTTCAGAAATAGCAATAAATGCTTTGTTTTTTGGAAAAAAAATATTGAAAAACGTCGTTTACAGAGACTTCCCCCCTTAAGAAACAACACTCTAAATTTAAACGTAAACTTTAAGGGCTAAAACAAGAATCAATTTCTGTTTTATTTTTCATCTATATGTATACCCTGAGGAATTATGTAAGTTTTTTTTTGTTGATAATTTGCAAAAAATGAAACAGGAGTATCAGCTTCAGTAAGTATCTATACTCGGTCTCGGTCCTTCAAAAGGTTACAAGGAAATAGAACGCACAAGAACTTTAACCGGGTTGTTTTCGAAATGACTTTTTTCCGAACTACGGACGCCTAATCCTTATATCCGCTGAATCGATTTTAATACTATTGCATCTTGATGGGTTTTGAATATCGGGGTTTTATTTTTTGCCTTCTATTACTATAGGGTTTTCCAATAGGGACTTGACAACTTTGAATTTAATTTGTGAACGCACCCTTTCACTAATCATCGAACTGTCACAGTCAATTTATTCAGTAAACTCAACATTTTCCTCGTGGTTAAGTACACAAACAAACAACGTCTGCAAATTATAAAAATTTACTACAAAAAAAAAAGTTTTCAAGTCTCTATTGGAAAACCCTCGGGTTATACAAAAGGGTGATACAATAGGGACTTGACACCTTTGAATTTAATTTGTGAACGCACCCTTTCACTAATCATCGAACTGTCACTGTCCATTTATTCAGTAAACTCAACATTTTCATCGTGGTTAAGTACACGAACGAACAACGTCTGCAAATTATAAACATTGACTACCAAAAAAAAAGTTGTCAAGTCCCTATTGCAAAACCCTATATATCCATGGGGTTACGTCACAATTCAACTTCGGTACTTTGCAAAGTGACCCAATAAATTTTATGTGCAATTACTTTCTTTTTTTTTACTTTAATGACTGTGACGAAAAGATGCCATCAGCCATGAAGCACAGATGGTTTATGAACAACTACAGTCACGGAAAGGAAGAACGACCAGAGCTTATACTTCTGAGCGACTTTTTGGAACTAGAAGCCGAGAAATTCACACAGAAAGAGAGATGAGGCACAGATGGTTTATGTATCACTACAGTTACGGAAAAGAAGAACGACCGGAACTTTTGCAGGGTGGGCCATACATTTTTGCGAATGGCAACACTTGATTTCTTAAAAACCGTTAGGGGGCGGGCGAATGGCGGGGAATTGTGCGTCGCTTCATGCAATTTTAGTCACGATGGAGCGTTTCGAGGGACAACAGCGTGCTTTTTGTGTAAAACAATCTTACAAAAACAACGATTCCTACGTTACTGTACGGCGCCTATTTAAATTGAATACGGATTACGCCGTGTAAGTGAGTGTCCAAGTATTAATTTAATCAAAGCTTGGGTCGAGAAGTTCGAGCAACCGGGATCGACTACGAATATTAAACAAACAGGGCGGCCACGATCAAGAAGAAGCATGAGAACATTCCAGGAGGAGATAGCCGCGATACCTCGCAGCATGTGTCAGCGAGTTTTCCAAAGTTTGCGTAGTCGATTACAAGAGTGCTAACAACGAGATGGGGCACATCGCGTCGGTCATTTAAAAAAAAAATTTTTTTAAATAAACGTTTATTACGTTAAATAAATGATCAACAAAATAACATTTGTGGTTTTATTTCTATTCATGTTTCAAATGTGCAAAAATGTATAGCCCACCCTATGTACCACCACAGTTACGGAAAAGAAGAACGACCGGAACTTATACTTCTCGGCGAATTTTTTGAACTTGGAGCCGAGAAATGCACACAGAAAGAGAGATGAAGCACTACTGCCAAGGAAAAGAAGAACGACGGGAACTTATATCGGATTTTCCAATAGGGACATGACAACTTTTTTCAGTAAACTCAACATTTTCATCATGGTTAAGTACACGAACGAACAACGCCTGCAAATTATAAAAATTAACTACCAAAATTTGGAGTCGGTGGCCGCAACTTAAAGAGCGTTAACTCAAATTTTCGGTCGTAATTCTCGCCCTAGTAGACAGGCAATAACAAAGTTTAGTACAAAAATGTGAGTCTATATAATTATGATGTTGCCGTGCCAGTGAGACAACGGGTTGGTCGAAGTGTCGAAAATATCGCTGCCGTTCAGGTGTCCGTAGTAAACGATCCAAACCAGTAAATTCCACGGCGTTCTCAAGAATTGGGCATCGCCCAGACCACTTTATGGCGAATTTTGCGTAAGGATCTTGGTTTACACCCATACAAGATCAAGCTGACTCAAAAATTGAAGCCGATGGACCATACATTTGAAGCGACGTACGTTCTCCGATTGGGCTCTGGAAAAGATGCGCCAAGATGATGAATTTCATCGCAAAATCATCTTCAGTGACGAAGTTCATTGTTGGCTCAATGGGTTCGTCAATAAGCAAAACATGCGTTATTGGTCGGGTGAAAATCCACATGTGCTTAATGAATCACCACTTCATCCACAAAAAATTACTGTTTGGTGCGGTTTAGATGCCGGCGGCTTCATTGGGCCATATTTTTTCGTCAACGATAACGATCGTCACGTTACTGTGAATGGCCATCGTTATCGCGCCATGATTACCGATTATTTTTGGCCCGAATTGGAAGATATGGACTTGGGCGACATGTGCTTTCAACAGGACGGTGCCACAAGCAACAGAGCCTACGATACAATCGATTTATTGAAGAGTAAGTTTGATGAGCAGGCCAAGACCGGTTCCCGGATGTAGTGCCGATGATGATGATGAAGTTTGATGAGCGTGTTATCTCAAGAAATGGGCCAGTCGGTTGGCCGCCTCGTTCGTGCGATTGAACGCCTCTAGACTATTTTCTTTGGGGCTATGTCAAATCATTGGTCTATGCCAACAAGGCGTCGACGTTGGAAGAGCTCAGAGCCAACATTGAACGCGAAATAGAGGCCGTTTCGCCCGAAATGCGTGGCCGAGTCATCGAAAATTGGGTCCAATGAATCGACCGCTGCAAACGCGCCCGCGGTGGCCATGTGCACGAAGTCGAGTTCCAATCATAAATGTTTTGTTTGTACTTCAAGCTGATAATAAAGGTTTTGAAATATCTCAAATGGTTTGCGTTTTATTTTAAAAAGAAGTTGTCAAGTCCCTATTGGAAAACCCGATACTTCTGAGAGACTTTTTGCGATTAGAACCCGACACCCGAATATTCCGGTGTTACGTGCGGCTTCCGCCACGCCATCAATTAATTGTTTTTAATATAATTTGTTTTAATGTAGTTTGATGGTAAGGTGGTGGAGGAATTGCATGATCCACATGTGAGTGTCCGAACACGCCCCGATTCGAGTGTGGATCGTGGGCGGGTTCGAATTCGGTTTTCGGAGTGGACGTCGATGGAGAGTGAGAGAAGGAAACAGCAAGATATTTGAATTCGGTTTGTTTTGGTTCCGTTGTTGACTGTTCTTTTTATATACAGTTTTGAAGTCAGATCCCGTTTGAAAAATTGAAAAAGAGTTGATTAACCACCGAAGGGCAGAAAGGAAAAGAACAAATTTTTAAAAACCTATTGAAAAGTAATTATTATTTGAGATTGAACGTGTAAAAAGAAAAGTAAAAGGTTAAAGGAAGCTACACAAAAAGATGTTGACTCATGTTTGTAAAGTTTATTATAATAAATAAAACGTGTAATAAAAGGATCAAAGGCTCGTTCTCTTGTCGGAGTGCCGTTTTGCCGACGCAAGGATTTGGATTGGCCAAAACTCCTCGTGTTTTGAACAAAAAGGGGGCACATTCGTGTTCGAGGAAGAAGACGAGATAGTAGACTCCCCACGTTGGACTACCAGGTAACCTATTTTAAATTACCCCCAATTTTCTGTGGCAAAATATGCCACACCGGAAACTAAGAAGAAATCATCAACGAAACATGCACACAGAAAGAGGAGAAATAGTGATGAAGCACAGGTCGTTTATGTACCACTACAGTCATGGAAAGGAAGAACGGAACTTATATTTGTCAGCGATACAACATAATAAACACAAATGTTTTGATTGTACTTTAAGCCGATAATAAAGTTTTTGAAATATCTCAAATGGTTTGCGTTTTATTTTGAAAAGAAGTTGTCAAGTCCCTATTGGAAAACCCGGTACTACCACTAGTCACTTAAATCTAAATCGTATTTATTTTGTAGCACTTTTTTAGAATAAATATGAAATATAAATATTGGATCGTTGCATACTAGGATTTTTTAGGTATAGCTTATAAAGAAGAATTTGAATACTGTCAAGTAGAAGTCGAATAAAAGCAAAATATTGTATTTAATCAAATTCCCTGGGCCATTAGTTTTTAAAAGTGAAACGAATTCCCTTTGTTTTAAATATATTTCATCAGTGTATGCGAGTGTTAAGTCCCATTACAGAAGTAGATCAGATCTGGAGTTTGGTGGATCGAGACGATTGGGGCAATAAATATGAATTATTGCTTACAAAAAATGGAGACGGGACACCCACGAAAGGGGCTGATGTGTGACCCCAATTCGATTTTAATTGCTTCCATCTATTGTGTAACTGATCCCAAAGTTCTTCAGAACTGCAGTAAAGGACTCAAAAACGTATACGTTACAACCTTTCAAAGTCGACTGAGCGAAACCAATTATATTCCCAGAACTTCATTTGATACTTGCTGCCTCCCTGCCCTTCCCCCTTCATCTGATCTGCCTCAACTGCCAACAGCTTTTCAATTATCACACCGACGCTAGCACCTACCGCACCTCAACTAAATCAGAGGAAACCTTGTTGCCCATAAAATAATGTCCCAACTTCAAAGTCAGACATCCAATTGCACGTAATGGAAAAATTAGCAGACACCTCCGACCAGCCATTAATTGAGTGAAACATTCCCAGAAGCAAACGCTACTTGGCCACTGCGCAGGACCACCGTTAATTTAGCCAATTACCCCAATGTGGGGCGTTCGGCGGATGGCGACAGACAACACAATTCGAATAACGCAAAACATCGCACTGCTTGTACTCACGGTTTCTTGCTTAGTCCTTTTTGGTGATGTTCCGGTGAATCGGCGCTCCGCAGTTGCTCGAGTCAATTGGCTTGTTTCCCGTCCGTATCTGCGACCACAAATATCAAACACTGATTAGAATTAGAATTAGAAAAACATTTCGCTGCACAAAAACATGTAATCGATTGCAAAGGCCCGACGCTACCGCCCTCGTCGTCGTTCCCACACAAACAGTACAAAACACACAACGCAAACAACAGGAGTAGACTGCGGCGACCACAGCGACTGAGCGCAAATCGGTAATGTTCATTTGAGCGATACCCACATGTCCGAGATCCACTCGATTTGAGTGTGTTTGCCCATTAAAGACATTCCTTCCACACTTGAGTGGCAACTGCGGACATGTGTTCAACATATTACGGCAGGAAGGCAGCGGCCATTGGAGTTTGAAAGCGGAACCCAAAGGCGCCGAGTAAGAGGAACCATCTGGAGGGAATTCTCGTTCTGTTGTGCAGCTGGGAGTCCAGGTTCAACGAACGTGAAATATTTGTTTTACTTATGCGCCGACAGGACACGGCGCATTGAGAGTAGTTGGAAAGGGTTGCCAACAGCACGGGTGAAACCATCCATAAATTATTGTTCGCACCTATTTATCAATAGCTACGTTAAAGGTAATTACGATTGGAAACGAATGGATTTTGTTCCTTCAGGTTCAATAACAAATGAATATCCTCGCAAATACAGGATCTTAAGTAGGTATCAAAAATGATTCATTCCTCAGCGGGGCAGTGTTTAATAATCAGCATTCCAATAATAATTAATTGATTTAAACAATTGGCTCTAGGTAAAATGTTACATTAGACCAGGGATTCTCAACCTTTTTTTTTTTTTGTCGCGGCACACTTTTAATGATTTCAACAGCATTGATAGCACACAAAGAAAAAGAGAAATTTTAAAGTTGTTTACTTAGTTTAGTGGGGCTACCACTCCATTTATTGGCTTAATTCAAGCAACATAATTACCTACATCTATAGTATATAGAAGTTACAAACTAGACAGCTTAACAACCATCTTAACTAGGCTTAACCTAAGGTAACCAGGACAAATTAAGAAGGCAGAAAAGGGGGCGCGTATATTACCTATAATATACTGTGTAAAATAGTGTAGCCAGCTAAGGGTTCGCTGGATTAATTGTTCTCATTAAATAAGTGCCGTGAAATCAATTTGCTATTTAAACTTTATTCGTCCACTAATGACAACCGAAGTAACGGTTGTGATTAGTGGACGAATAAAGTTTTAAATAGGAAATTGATTTCACGGCCCTTATTTAATGAGAACAGTTAATCCAGCGAACCCTAAGCTCGCTACAATTGGTGTCAGAAGTGGGATTAATTATTAGTGAAGGAAATAACTCTGCGAAAGTGTGTGGTGACGATGTCAGATCGACATTTGGAGGATCTTCGCGTTCCTGAGTTGAGGAAGGAACTTCAGGACCGGAACCTGGATAGCAGAGGACAGAAGCAAATTCTTCGACAGCGTCTGCAAGCACCAATGGAGGAAGAGGATATTGATGTCGACACATATCTTTTTACAATTGGGCCAGACTGTCCGGATGGAGAAGAAACAGCGAGTCAAGATGGTGCCAATGTAACGGAGAAGAGTTCGCCACAGTTGGACATTTCGGAGATGTTCAGGATGATGATGACAAAATTGGAAGTGCAAGCTGCAGATATTAATGCAAAATTGGATGCCCGAACGCAGTGGATGAAATATCCTTGGACTCAGAAGCGGAAGAATCTGAGGATGAGGAGGAATTGGAGCCACATGAAAGGAAGAAATTCAGGAAGAGCAAAGCTATGGTCGACAGCAGTGAGGAAGAGGAGGAAGAGGATGATGAGGTGTTACGTGAAGAACTGAAGGATCTCATCGATGATAACCCGATTGAAGATGACGGCAGTGATGGTGAAGATACTGATGCTTCAGGCCGTTCCAAGAAACGAAAAAAAAGTGATGAAGATGACGAGTTGGACGACCGACTGGAAGACGACGACTATGACCGTATTGAAGAGAATCTTGATTTGAGAGTCGAACGCAGAAAGCGTTTAGTTTAGTGAGGGCAGAACCCTCATATATTTAGCTTAGTACAAACGATAAAGGGCTCCTCGATAGTACACCCGCCTGTCACTCGGGAGACCGGGGTTCGGTTCGGGGAGCCCCAGGGGAGCCCCAGGCGCAAGACTAATGACCTTGCCCAGACAAAATAAATCATTATGGAAAATTTAACAAGCCTCAGGACTTGCTAAATAAGGCCAAGACCGGTTCGCGGTTGTAGTGCCGATGATGATGATGACAAGCGATAAAACTTAACAACTATCTTAAAACTATGTATAAGAATATTGTTGCGGATTCGCCCTTGACCATCCGGCCAATTCGCAATTAAATGATACCTGTGGCACCGCCCTAAATAATGTCAGCAATCAGCTGACATTTTAAAGTTAATTCTGTTGGTTGTCAAAATGACAACCACTTTTCTGTTATGTTAATTTCCTTCTTTGTTTAACCGTCGACCAAACCAGTTGAGTTCTTTTCTCAATCAGGAAAATTCCAATTAATCTTGTTAATAAAGGTTATTATTACTAGAAGAAAGCAACCGGCGTGTAATCTATTTATTTGGAGTAGGATTATTTCTGCATAAAGGTAATCTTTTGTCCATAGACAACAAATTTAGCATTTGATTCCAGCCACGGAAGCAACGTCGTTGCACACCAAAGGAGCACCGTGTTCTCAACGCAACAACGCCAGGAGACCCCACCGTGTTCAAAACGCGTGTGTTCAGCGCTTGTCTGACACACAAATCTTTTTTGGCCAGGAGACTCTATCGTGTTCCTGACCGCGTGTATTCAACGCTTGTTGGATACAAATATAAACTATGGTTATAAAGAAAAAAAAGGGGGGGTATGTTCGGCGAATATGTTACTGGGTTTATCCATCAATTATTACTGTATATATATATTTATAATGTATATAATGTGCGAGTGTAGACGGGAGTGGGCGTGGTCAGAGGGGGAAAGAGAGGACATGAAGTTTGAGAGGAGTAGAGGTAAAGTTGAAATCGAAGGTGGTAGGGTAGGAGTTTGCCCGCCGCAGCATTCGCGAAATGGGTTCATTAGAGCCGTAAGGAGTGTGGTGGGTGGGCTGATAGAAGAGACGAGGGTTTCGCAGGTTACGGGGGTTAGTGTGAAGTGGAATGATGGAGAGCAAACTTGGGCAATTGATTGTGCCTGAAAGGAGACGGTGGACGAAAAGGATATCGGCATGAGTTCTGCGCCCCCCAAGTGTGTTGAAGCTGATCAAATGGAGCCGGCTAGTGTATGGGGGGAGAATGCGAGGATTCACCCAGTTCAGTCCGCGGAGGGCAAAACCCAGAAAATGACGTTGCACGCTTTCGATTCTCAGTACATTGGACGAGTATTGTGGAGACCAGACCTGGCCGACGTATTCAAGAAGGGGGCGGACGAAGGCTATGTAGCTAGAACGGGAAATGTAAGGATTAGAGAATTCTTTAGACCAGCGTTTCACAAACCCAAGGGCAGAGTTGGCCTTAAGAATAATATCATCAATGTGCAGATGATATCTGCTGGTTTAGCAGGAAGTAGGAACGTGAGGGGCAGGGTGATGGAGTGACATTTAACAACGTTGAGTTCAAAGCAGTTATTACGGCACCAAGTTGAGAAGCTGTCGAGGTCCGTTTGGAGAAGTGAGGAGTCGAGAGAAGAAATGAGTAGAGTTTGGCGTCGTCCGCATAGAGGGAGATAGATGAGTATTTAATAATGAAGTAAAGATCATTGATGGTAAGTATAAATAGGAGGGGACCTAGATGGCTGCCTTGCGGAACCCCTGACGTGGGAAGAAAAGGATTGGACAGGGAGGATCTGAATTTGACACGGTAGGATCGATCTTTCAGATCAGAAGATAATCAATAGGGGTTCGAAACCTAGGGAGGACAGCTTAAAAAGGATGAGATTATGGGAGATTTGGTCAAAGGCCTTGCTGAAATCGGTGGTGATTACATCGACGTCGTTGCCATTCTCTAAAGTTTCAAGCGTCTGCGTTGTATACAGGACGAAGAAAGTGATGGAGAAGAACAGCACGTCGATGAAGGTTTAGCACGTGAGCACGCTCTGAACGTAGTCACAGGGAAACTGAGGCTGCAGTACATTTTGATGATGATGAGGAGTCGGACGACGAAGGAAGGCCAATTGCTGAGAAGAAGAAAAAAAGACGACTTCTATTCACTGATGCGTCATTGCAAGAACGTCAGGACATTTTCGGTGTAGATTTCGACTATGAAGATTTCACTAAGTATGACGAGGACGAATATGAACCCGAATCGGAAGGTGATGACTACGAAGAGGAAGACGGCATTGGGGAACGTGAAAAACGACTCAAGAAATCAACCAAAAAGAAATCTACCCGGAAGACTATTTTTGAAATATACGAACCTAGTGAATTGAAAAGAGGTCACTTTACGGATTTGGACAATGAAATCGGTAAAACGGATATTCCTGAGCCCATGCAATTGCCCGAAGTTCCTGGTAAGCCTGTTCCAGAGGGATCCAAATGTGTGTTCAACAAGCGTCGAACACACCTTCCACTAACAATAGATCTTGTTGTGGGCTGGGTTGCTGGTGTCAGGAACAGTGATGTCTCCTGGCGTGTACTAAGGTTGTAGCTTACCGATGACTGAAACCAATTTCTACTAAACGTGTGTTCAACAAGCGTTCACCGGGGAGAGAACGTTGATTGTTGATTGTTGTGCTGTGAGCCGGGCGGTGATAGGTACTTAGGCTGGACCGGTTGCACTATGGGCAACGGTGAATGATCCACAGATGGAGATCGGATTTCCACCAACACGATGAAATGATGTCCCAACGCAATGGCGTCAGCAACACTGAAGTCTGTTTGTTATTTAAATGAAAAATGAACCGAATACCGTTATTTAGTCCCAGCAGAACGTCCAGATTGCTTTCTACGTAAAACTCTGTTTATTTAGTTTTCATCAAGGTGAATTTTATTTACTGATGTTTGATATGTTCTTAGATTAACTATATCGACTATATCATTTGAAAGGCTGACGAAGAAGAGTTTGTTGTCATTGAAGTTGGTTGACAGGTAGCAATTTTGTTATTTATGCGTTGTCATGACAACTGTTTGCTGACCGTTGTCGAATGGTGGCGACGGTTGTATTCAATTGCGAATTCGCTGGTTGCATCCAGTGCGAATCCGCAACACCAATGAACTACAAGATGAAGTGGAATGGATTTACAAACAGGCGTTTTGTAAATCAACTGTTTCCCAACAAGAGAAATGAACTGATGCTGGTGGTCGAGACCGCTATCGTAAGCCACCACATACGGTGGGAAAGATCAAGCAAGCTCTAGATTTATGCGTAATCAACAGCTAGAGGTGCCGTTCATTGCGTTCTAAAGAAAAGAATACGTGAAACCAGAATTAACGTGCGCCAATCTATGGAAAATCTATTACTACGACGCACGCTGGTGTTTACTGTCAGCTCCAAAGAACAAACTTCTCCAGTTATTTGAAAAGATGCGGAACTGACAGTTGGATACGCTTATGAAATCGACAGATGCTCTAATACCAGATGATATGCGAGTAATTAAAGATGAAGATCTAGATCGCCTTCGTGATGTGCAGACTTTAGAAGAGCTTAAGGATGTGCACATGTATATTCTCTTATACTATTCGCATCAGATCCCTAAAATGCAAGAGGAATTCCGGCGTTAGGAAAAGGAAGAATTGCGGCAGGCTAGAGCTGACGCGAGAAGGGGAGCATTCGAAAATTTGGAAGAATGTCAACAGCGTCCACCACCGAACGCCAAGATGAAAGTGGTACATCGTGACCGACTGACAACTTTTGTTAACCCAGAGGGCCAGTGAACTTAGTTCGGGACGAACTAATCAAGGCGGAGGGTAGTGTGACGCATATGACAATCAACTGGACATCTGGCAGCTCTCCAAAACAAAGTACTGGAAAACTGGAGACTATGAGCAGTAAAAGCGATAAGTCGCCAGTGAGAGAAGTGTCACCGGGAAGGAGAAACGAAAAGTGAAGTAACGATTGTAATTAGCGGACGAATAAAGTCTTAAATAGGAAATTGATTTCACGGCTCTTATTTTATGAGAATAATTAATCCAGCGAACCCTCCTTAGCTATCCTGTGCACCTTGGACTCCTCCATGGTAACCATATTGATGGCGAGCTTAGTGCGGACGTTCCGTCAACATGGACAGACACCCATACAGGACCCCCGACCTCATACCATTCCAAAACCCGACCTCTGAGACGCCAGATTACAAGAGATGCCAAACTCCCAGTCCCAGCGAACCCTAAGCTCGCTACAATAGTTTATGATAATAATTTTGATTTTTGAATTATTAAGAGATTAATCACAAGTTAATAACAAGAATACTTTTAATGAGAAATTTGAGCTGAAATTCGTTTTTCGATAATTTCATTTATATTTGGTCGTAAAAATGAAAACGCTACTATCATATTGTCTTCTACATTTAACAGTCTCGATCTTCTCTTCGTTTTTCTGTTGGTTAATTACTGAACATCCGAATTCACACAAATAAGTTGTAGAAAATTGTAATAATAGTTTGCGTTTTTGACTACATGGGGTAATCGCATGGGGGATGAGAGCGAACATACAGGGCAAAGTCACTGATTGCTTTCAACCCGGCGAAGGCCAGGACGATCCTTGTCGCTGTTCAATCCAAGTTGACATGCAGTCTCCACGTGACACCCTGGATAGCTACTTTGGCACCCGCCAAGTAGTGAACCAATGGATGCACCGACATCCTGAGAAAGGCTGGCGCAAGGCTAATAACCATGGCCGTAAAAACGAGTTATTATGGCAAATTTATCAAGCCTTGGATATGGATCGGATACACGACGACGACCACGGAAACGAAAATGGCTAAACGATTTCAGAATTTTCTCATGGAACGTCCGCTCATTATACAGAGGTCTAGCTGCACACCAGCTAGCCGATGCCCTGTCTAAATATAAGGCAGACATAACTGCATTACAAGAAATAAGATGGACGGGGAGTGGTGTTATTCAAAGAAACGAGTATGACATTTATTACAGCTGTCATGCAAAACACGATGTGCTCGGGGTAGTCTTTCTAGTCATACAAAAACTGAAGCCTGCCATTATCGGCTTTAATGTAATAAATGAAAGGCTATGCAGTCTTCACGTGCGAAGCAAGTTTAAGAACATAAGCCTCATAAACGTCCACGGACCTGCAGAGGAGTCCCCTGACGACGAAAAAGAAGAATACTACGAAAACGTCGAACGGACCCTTAATGCCTGCCCAAGATACGATGAGAAAATCGTTCTTGGTGATCTGAATGTCAAAATTGGTCGGGACCCGGTTTTCAGGCACTACGAAGGTTCATGAGAACGCTTATGATAATGGACTACGAGTCATCAAACTGGCAGCATCAAAGAACTTGGTGGTTGCGAGTACCAGGTTTCCGCGTAAAGATATCCACAAAGCCAACTGGGTATCACCTGGTGGAACCAGTCGCAACCAAATTGACCACGTGTTGATTGATCGGCGCCACTTCTCGAGCCTGATGTCGGTACGAACGTACCGAGGTGCCAACGTCGACTCGGATCTTGTTGGTACAGTTTTCCGAGCGCGGATTTCCTTACAGAGACGTATTGCATCCGCGGATCAGGTTCGAATCAACACGGCTGCCTTACGCAATGAGAATACCAGCAACACATTTGGTCATGTGTTAAGAGTCGCCCTCGAAGAGCTCAACGGAGGGAGAGTAAGTCCTGGGGCCAGAATGCCGGGCGTAGAAGAGAAATAGACACGCCTTAAGAATACTGTCATTAGTACTGCCAACTCGATCTTAGGCAGCAGTCGTAGAGATCGGAACGACTGGTTTGATGATGAGTGCAAATTAGCGACTGAACGTAAGAATGCTGCATACCGGCTAATGCAGTAGTCTCATAGGACGCGGGTGCGCGAGGAGAAATACAAAGAGCTCAGAAGATCTGAAACAAGACTTCACAGACAAAAGAAGTGCCTGGGAAAAAACACTTGTCTGTGAAATAGAGAAAAGTAGAGAGCGAGGCCTACACCAGGCGCGGAAGTTCTACCAAATAATCCGCAGAATGACGCGGTACATACCACGTTGCACTTACTGCAAGGATAAAGAGGGTAATATGATCACCGATCCTGAAGTCATTCTGGAGCGATGGGAAGTGCACTTCAATGAATTGCTAAATGGTCAGCTCACAGAAGAATTGGAGGCTCCACCAATGCAAGATCAATACCAATTGCTGCCGCCACCAAGCATTGAGGAAACATTAAAAACCATAAGATAGCTCAAATCAAATAAAGCCCCCGGAACTGATGGCATACCAGGTGAGCTGATCAAACAAACAAGGAGGGACAGTGTTACATCGCGCAATTCATGAAATCGTGCTGCACGTATGGGAGCAAGAAGAGATGCCGGAAGAATGGCGTCGTGGTATAATTTGCCCCATACATAATAAGGGAGATATCACACTGTGCAGCAACTATAGGGTTATAACATTGCTGAGTACCGCCTATAAGATATTCTCCACTATCCTACAAAATCGGATAGCCCCATACGCTAAAGCCATCTTTGGTCAATATCAGTGTGGCTTCATCCTAGGCAAATCAGCGATTGATCAGATATTCACACTTAGGCAGGCGATGGAAAAATGTGTGGAATTTAAGATTCCATCATATCATCTATTCCTAGACATTAGGGCCGCCTACGGCAGCATAGAGAGTTCGGCATTCCAAACAAATTGATACGATTTTGTAGGCTGGCCATGACCAACGTAACTAGACAAGTAAAAGTAGCGGGATTGCTGTTCAAACCAATAAACATCTTTAATGGACTCCGACAAGGGGACGGTCTGACCTGCCTATTCTTCAACCTGGAGTTGGAGCAATCCTCTGGCGTTACAACTAGGGGGACTATTGTCACCAATTCCAGACAGATACTTGCCTACGCATATGACTTCGACATCATCGGTAGATCCGATTCGACTATACAGGACTCCTTCACCCATATCGATCGGTGGAGAGACTTACTAAATAAGGCCAAGACCGGATCCCGGTTGTAGTGCTGATGATGATGATGCTGATATTAGTTAAGTACACGATCATCGGCATTTTCCATCAGCTGCGCATACAACAGAATCGCATGATTGGGAACACGAGCATCGACATCCCCGATCAACCGCACATGCAGCAGAATAACGTCGTAACAACATTTCTTGGAACACAACACTATCGTATCGATAGGAAGTCGACTCGAACCCGATTGGATCAGGTGTGGTAGAACTAAGGAACTTTTTTGTAGTTAGTCCTAAGTCGACCATCGTTTAATAAAGTCGTTTTTATATTTTTGAAAAAAAAATTTAATTTATATAAGAGACGAGAACGTTGTCGTGCGTACCGCTGTGCAACGCTCCAAAACAGGTTTCCATTCACACGTTGAGTACCACCACAAATGTGTATGCATACTTTTCTATATCAAATTTCTCAAAACGGTTTTAGGAGAGTATTTTCGTGACGATTTAGAACATATTTATGCAAAACAAAAAAATATTTTTTTTTATTATGAAAGCGAATGCCTTCTTAAATTGGCCATGCATTAAAATCATTATTGTGGGTGATTCTAATATGCATAATATGCGGTTTCACTTTTTGCGAGGCGAGGCTCGAAGGGCAGTGTGTTCAAATTTCCACAAATTTAAATTGCTTTGTCCTATGAATTCCGACGAATCAAAACGGAGAATCGGTTTACTTTGTTTTTTTTTTTGTACTCACCCCAAATGACATTGCGCCATTGTTGAGTCATGCATTATGTCAAAAATGTACCGGGAATCGATCATTTAAAAATCTCACTTGAAGGGATTGCAAAATTCTTTTTGCCGCTAAGTTGGCAAACTGTCCTCAATCCAGGCGTGAAGTTTGAATGCGATCTGTCATGTAATTTGGGCACAGTGCTCGATTTTCAGTTCATCTCAGAGTTTTCCAATTTATACTGAATTTTTTCAAAAACCCAATTCAGCTGAAGACATGCTAGCACGTGTCAATTCCGACCCCTACATTCTTTGTCTGTTAACACAAATGCCTTATATTAATAAATGAACCAAACCAGGCCTAACCCTTCATCCCACCGGCACCAAAGCTCCCATCTTACGTTTCTCATCTTCCACCGTACACTATTCGTCCCGTCAGATAAATTTCCTATAATACAAATTAGTGTTACGGAAAACTGCCCAAAAGAATAGTATGGCCCTACAAGAAATTCAATGGGATGGTCTAAACGATTATTTAGGGAAGCTAAGTAAATTGTTACTCCTATACAATGATAACGCTGTAGCTGACGCATAGCAAGGTATGCTCCTGCTTGTTATGCGATCCTTTATTCCAGCCAGAATAGAGAGTATCAACCCTAAGTCAATGTGGTTCAATTCGGAATTTGGGTGGTTATAACGGCAATTATACTATACACCAAATAATAAAATCGGACTCGACTCAAAACGGTTAGGAAGAACATCCAATGCGCATCGTTCTTATACAACCCGAAAGTCACACAAACTCAAGGGTGGGCCATACATTTTTGCGTATTTTTAACATGAATAGAAATAAAACTACAAATGTTATTTTGTTGATCATTTACTTAACGTAATAAACGTCTATTGAAATTTATTTTTTAAAAATGACATCGTCGAGATGTGCCCCATCTCTTCGTTGGCAGTCCTGCAATCAACTACGCAAACTTGGAAAACTCGCTGACACATGCTGCGAGGTACGAATATTTCAACCTCCCGAATGTTGTCATCTCTTCTTCTTGAACGTGGCCGCCCTGTTTGTTTAATATTCGTTGTCGATCCCGTTTGCTCGAACTTCTTGACCCAACCTATGATTAAATTAACACTTGGACACTCACTTACACAGCGTAATCCGTATTCAATTTTAAGGGGGTATTCTGGTCTAGAATTTTGAAAAAATCTTTTCATATTTTTTTATAGCTTATACTTTTAAGAATATGCTGTCCAAAGGAAATTTTAAAATTCCAATAATTGTCGAAGTTACAGCTGCTGTAGCAATATTATGTCACTCGAAGCTACTATACCCTGAAATTTTTAAACGCATTTTTCTCGAAACTGTCTTTTTTAAAACAATACCCACGATTTTTTCAAGTTCTACTGAACCGATTTACTTCAAATCTAGCATATGTCTTCTTTATAGGCTTTTCTATTGGATGAACCATCCTCATCCCCAAATTTCAATGTTAACTATTTTTAAATAATTCGAAAAACTAAAAAAAAGTGGTACAAAAATAAATTTTTTTTTCAAGCAGTCGCCATTTTGTTAAAAAAAATATTTTTTAGTTCCAACGATAGAGGTATTTCTGTAAATTAATAATCTTTTTTTTTCAGATTGTTAGGAGGGTTGAATGGTGGGTATGGTCGCGTGCCAACTTTTTGAGATCCCCCACTTAATCAACTGCTAACTTTTTTAATTTTGATTTTTTTACCTTCAGTTTTTTTACTGTATTCTTGAAATATTAATAAACATCCTATAAAAAATGAATATTAAAAATATTGATTGTTTTTTTTCTACAGCACTTCAAAAATTGCGTTAAATTCGTGCGTCTAGACCAGAATACACCCGTAAATAGGCGTCGTACTGTAACATAGGAATCGTTGTTTTTGTAAAATTGTTTTACACAAAAAGAACGCTGTTGTCCCGTGAAGCGCTTCATCGTGACTGAAATTGCATGAAGGGACGCACAATTCCCAGCCACTCGCGCGGCCCTCATTCATTTGCAAAAATGTATGGCCCACTCGATACTACGCTTTCCCACAGGTAGTAGATGTAGTGTTCCGGAATCCCAACCGTTCTCCCACAATCCCAATATACATAACCCGTCATCACACAATTAATCAAAACCTATTTCCCATATAATATATATATTCCATCATTACCCAATATCAATATACAAAAACCCATATTCTCATATATTATACACATTTCCCATATAATATACGTTTTCTCATAAAACCCAATTAATCCAAACGATTTCTCATATAATAATATGTAATACATATCTCAGCATCACCCCATTTAATTCAAACGATTTCCCATATAATAATACATAGCGGTTGCTTAATACAACGACCCCAGAATCGTCACCAAGTAAATATAGTAAATACTCAAAGTGGCGATTTTAGAATCAAATCGAGCATTTTTCCAAATATACATACCCCATATCCCAATATACATATCCCATATATCATCACACTTTCCTAAAGGATTTCCAAAAAATCGTTATCCTATGTACATATCAGCTGCAATAGCGTTCGCTTAATATGATGAACCCAGAATTGTCACCAAGTAAATATAGTAAATACCCTATGTGACGATTCTGAAAAGAAATCCAACAAAATAAAATATTATGGTCGTACAACCGAAAAACATATAATCAAGCTAACGGTAGCAGTTTGACTTCATTCATGAGAAAGAAAATGAAAAAGAGAAAGTTTGTACTTTCGTAGAAGGGAGTAGAATTAAAACCAGAGAAGGGTGCGCACGTTTTGTGTTATGTGTTATGTAACGTTTCTTTATATATTGTTTTAACTAAACAAAACTGTTTTATGTTGATTACATTTGAATTAAATATTGTTGTTTATGTGAAAAATCTGTGTTTATGTGAAGAATCTGAAAATAAAATACTAACTATACAATCAGTTTATCGACCATTAACTCATTTTTGCAGACCATTTCTATCTTACGTCTCGTTAAAATGGCGTCCACGCTTTTCCCTCGGTCGTGGCGAGGAAGCACGGTGTTTGGATTTAAACATAGCCATTTCTGGTAATTTGTGAAAGGCATAAAAACCTCTATTATCTCATCATTAATTTAAACTTTTGTTACACCCAAAATATGCCATCTCCAAATGCTTATCCCTTGGGGCCACTCGTGCGATTAATTGGATGCACTTGATGTGAATTTCCGCATGTTGATTACTTCGCATTAATTTACTTAAGAGTACCTGAAAAAATGCATTAAAAGTTCAATGCATAAGCACATCTGGAAATTCTATGATGGCACAAAAACTAAAAACAAATATAAATTAGCACTAACGTGGAAACGGTTCCGATGAGATCTACAAAACACATTTGGTATCGCTGTTCATGGATGGCCACTTGTATAAACACAAGTTTATACTATCGTATATGCATAGCAAAGGTAATAAGTAACTGCCGGCAATTACTTAGAGTTTCCGACCACTTCGTGATGGGGCGGCATTTTATCATGGAACAAGATTTAATGAAAACCTACCACTTGTTCCAACTTTTTTGACCGGTCCATCAACCAAGTTACGGGAGGTTTTTCGCGGAGCCTATAGCTTAATGAGGTAGTATCCCACTGGGTAGCTGGTCATTAGGACCTGATCTAATACTCGACTTTTAACCGCCTGTAGTGCTCCCGAAGCCCTACCATCCTTCCACAATCCCAATATACCCATCTCCATATTAAATATCTATTACATATATTAGACGTATCCCCATATTAACCTATACCCACTTCCATATCATATATATATTTCCTATATTGGATTTATCTACATATCAATGTAAACACATTTCCCAAATATATCCCATTTCCCCATACGATATACATATCCGACCATTATCCCATTTTCCTAAACAAATTGCCTAAAATCATCATCCTACATACATAGCAGCTGCAACAGCGGTTGTCTAATAGAACGATCCCAGAACCGTTACGAAGAAAATATAACAAATACAAACACTCGACATGACGATTCTGAGATCAAATCAAGCAACCAGCAGCTGGTAAAACAATAAATCCTTGTCGCACAAGCCATAAACCAAAATCGAGCAACCATAGCAGCTGCTCGATTCTGATTGGCGAAAACACGCTCACGCCTTGCTGGCTTTCGGGTACATGGAGAGCAAGATGGCCCCCTTTCCCCAGGTTCGACTTCGTTCATCAAAAACTTAACGAAAGAATAATGTAAAAAGAGAGAATTTGTACTTTTACGGGGAGAGTCAAAGAATAGCCTCCGAACGATGCGGTCGAGTGGATAGTCGTGAGTTGGTTGCTGATCAATATAAAAATACAATACAAGAAAAACAATCTTTGATTACCGTTATTCGAGTTCAGTATTTAATTTATTTTAATTAGTTTTACGCGATCTCGAATGAACGTTTTTGTTGTGTAAATCAAATAAATCGGCATTATAGAAAGACAGAAACAAATGAATCGGCGTTTTACTCTTCAAGATCACCAAAAGGAAAAGTCCCCGCTCTTCCCTCGGACGAGACGAAGAAGCACGGCCGGCGGACGTTATAATATAGTTGGTGGCAGCGGTGGGATGCGAAAGTGAAAAAACAAACAATTCTTAATAAACAAACAAAAAAAAGAAATAAATAATAAGAAGAAGGAAAGCGCGCCGTCCACATACCGCAACAGGCGAGCACAACGATAAACGCAGCAGATTACACACGGCAAGCATCATTGGTTAAATTATATTATATGTCGTAGGTCCACCCAGAACTTAAACGAATTTGACTCCCTTGTTGCTGATGCGAAGACGAATTAAGCGTGCTGATGACGACGTGAAAGACGGTTTTGCACACACAAGATTTCAGCAAAGAAAAAGCCGTTCCACAGAAACTCTCGAACAAGATCAGCAAAAGGAAAAAAAGAAGTGAAACTAAACGATCTTTAGTTGAATTAACAAGCTCGAGGAGAATTGAGAAAGAAAGAAAATAAACCTAATTTCTAATTTAAAAAGAAGAGAGAAGATATGAATTGCCTTTGAAACGGTTGTTGTATTCCAGAATACTACCCTTATTAAATTTAACACTGAATCTCCTAACACATCCTAAAAAAACTTCACTTAACATATATTACATTCTCACTTAATACATACCATTCAAAAACATTCACAATATTACCAGTTACAGCACACTTAATAACCTGCACCTTTTGATTTATTGAAAACATAGCAACTTGGATTTTCGTCCAAATGAATTGTTGTTAAAAGTCAGAGAGAAAAAAATAGAATAGAAAAAGTTCAGAGGAGATTTGGAAGTGAGGACTGTCAAAGAAAAATTTATTGATAGCTGTGAACACAATTTCCGTTGATTTATTATTAATTCAAATATACATTAACAAGTCGATGATTTCAAATCGATGGTTCTGTCTATAACGAATTTTTGGATATCGGTGATAGAGGAATGTCTAATACCGAAAAGAAAGGTTTTACAAAATTAAGCAATTAAAAATAAAAGGTCCCCGCTCTTCCCTCAACCGAGGAAGCACGGCGCCGGACTTCAACACTGGTGGCAGCGGTGGGATACAACCAAAGGATCCCAATTAGATGATATTAAAACACAAGAGAAATAACCAAATAAGAAGAAGAAAAAAAACCCTCGACATAAAACAACGAAATAAAAAGAAAAAAAAAGGAAAGCAGAAAAGACCAGGATATTCAACTTCTAGGGCGTGAAGTCTGCCTGGCAAGAATAACAAAATAATATAAAATATAGAAAGGAACACAAAGAGGAACTCTACGACACAACAAAGAAGAAAAAAAAAGGACAACAATAAGAAATTCAACAAGACTTCTATCAACATCTAGAGTAGTAAGAATTTTTTTTCATTATTTTGTTTTTTCTCTTCCTTTTTTTTTTGTAGGAATATTTTACTTGGATTTTTTTCCTTTTTCAAAAAAAAAAGTGTTTTCTCGATAGAAATTTTGAAAATTCTCTTTTCAGTTTTTTTTCGACGACATTTCCGTTTCTTTTCCTTCTCGTCGAAAATTTTCTTTCTTTTCAGTTTTGGGTCCAAACCATATCGTTTCCATATATATATATTGAATAATAACATAAAGGCCATTTTTTCATAAACCATATTTTTAAGAATTGATAACAAATTTTCGCCATACTTTAATTCAAATTTTCAATATTACGAGTCCATATTACACGAGACAGGCGGCTAGGCAGGGGGAAGAACAATTCCACTATCAACAGATACTCAGTAAAACCCCTGAAATGGCTCTGTCTGTCGGAATTTCTGATGTTTTCAGAATCGTCCCTACCTTTGACGGGAAACCCTGCGACTTAGGTAAATTTATTTCCGGGGGAGACGTTTTATTTAGATCCATAAAGAAGGCAGACCCGGATATATACGAGACGTTTTTAGAGCTAGTCAAAAATAGACTAGAGGGTCATGCTTA
Source organism: Microdon myrmicae (assembly GCA_963931805.1). Lineage (NCBI taxonomy): Eukaryota > Metazoa > Arthropoda > Insecta > Diptera > Syrphidae > Microdon > Microdon myrmicae. The sequence goes on along the minus strand of OZ007497.1, from coordinate 95,945,322 downwards.
CGATCTGATTAGGTATAGCCAAATCGCTAAGTGGGAGGATTTAAAAGATAAACTCGAATCGGAATATAAAGAGGAGCAATCTCGGTCGACGGCACACAATGAGTTGATTTCTCTGAAACAACGCTACAGAGAAACCGTCCGGGAATACGGCGATAGAGTCGCGAATGCTCTAAGGACTTTAAACTCTGCCACGTGTGAAATAACAGCAGACGCGGTGGTTAGGGAATTCTTAATGGAAGAAAACAAAAAATTGGCCGTACAAACATTTGAAGATGGACTAATGAACGAACAGCTAAAGATACTAGCTAAAGTCCATGGGGGAAATAATTTAAAACAGTCGATTGCACATGTAGTATCACATGGTGCTCGAATGGACAACTCTCCCAGGTCATATCAATATAATGAAAAACCTACATTCAATCGTATAGTCTGCCAAACCTGTGGTAAGCCAGGGCATACACAGGACACATGTTATCGGAACATGCAATCCAACTATTTTCCGAATAGACAACCCATAAAAAGGGAATATAACATTGTATGTAATTTCTGTGGACGGAATAATCACACAGAGAACGAGTGTAGATACAAGATATCTAGGAATGGAGCGCCTTCAACAAATTACCAACAAGGTACAACAACGCGTAACCCATTCCGAAATAATCCTACAAACTCTGAAAATCGTTTTGGTGAAAATTCTAGGAGCACCAATAGACAAAACGATAGACAAAATGTTCACTTTTCTCGGGTGCAAGAGTCGGAAAACGAGGCCTGACGCCAACCAAAATTTATGGAAGACAGTCCAAAGTTTTCTATTTACAGCATTAGATCTTTGGAAATAGATAACGACCATTTTAATGAAGCTCCTAGCCAAATTTACCCTGAGCCCACATACTCCTATAAACCAAGCCATATAAACGAAGATAACCCTGTCCCTAATATAAAGACTCCGATTCATACTCCCATTCTGGAAAACAATTCAGCAACACAGACTGAAAATCCGAAATTTTCAGCAGTATTAAAGACTGAAATCGCTAATATCTCAGATATCCCTATTGACAACGCAGACACTTCAGCAACCAAGACTGAAAACTCAGCAGTATTAAAGACTGAAAATTCGGATCCTGCAGAAAATATACAAACAGAAACCCCTAATATTCCGGCTATCCCAATAGACAACCACGGCACTTCAGCAACAAAGACTGAAAATTCAGCAGTGTTAAAGACTGAAGACCCAATAGTTGCAATAAAAGTCGAAACCCAAGTCAGTTCAGCAGCTAATACTGATGAACAAATCTTTTCAGCAGCAAAGACTGACGGATTAAATGTTTCTACAGCAGATATAACTGAAGAAATAGTTCAAACAGCAAATAGGACTGGGAACCAAGATGTTCTAACAGCTAATAAGTCTGAAGAACTATTCGAATCAGTAAATGAGACTGAGAAACTAAACGATCCATCAGCAGTGAGTAAGACTGAAAAGGTAGACGTTCCGACAGCAGTTAAAGCTATGGACAATGACAACACTAAGCCGAAAACAATAAATATTTTAAACAACGAAAACAAACACAAACACTTACTCAAACACGAAATAATAAAAAATGAAAATAATAATTTAACTAAAATAGGTATTGTAAAGAGTAACTATATAAATACATTACAAGTCTTTTTTTTCAACAATAAAAATTTATTCCAATGCAAAATACAAAAAAATAAAAGGTTACACCGTCATTTAAATTATTTAAGATCATTTTTCAAGAAGATTTTTGGTAATAATCATCTTTATTCAATCATCATAGTAATAGGCCCAGAAAGGTTTTGGAAACTTTTCCATAAATTTAAGGAAAAGATAAACACATAACAAATGGCCTTTGTTTTATTATTCAATATATATGAAATAATCTAACAATTGTAGGAAATGACGGAAATGAAAAAAAAAAAAAAAGTTAATGAGGGGGACGAAAGAAAGAAAATTTTAGAGGTAATATATATTGGAAATTTTAGAATTAATGGAAATTTTAGAATTAATATATATTCGAACGGAAAAGGAAAGAAAGAAAATTTTATTGGTAATATATATATTAGAAATTTTGGAATTAATATATATACGGAAATGAGAATTTTGAAACTATAATATTAATATTATATATTTAATATAATAAGTAATAATGATTTTTAGATAAGAAAAGAAAAGGTTCCAAGGAGAAATATTTAAATTTAGTTAATATATAATGTAAATAGATTATTTTGGACTATTTTTCTAGTGTTAAGAACTTTTTGAGTATTGGAAAAATTTAGTTAATATATAATGTAAATAGATTAATTTTCTAGTATTAAGAACTTTTTGATTATTGTAACCTTTGATGAAAGATTAATTTTGAAAACCTTTGTAATGTAATTGAACGAAAATCCAAGTTTTTAATTAATCTTAATTTAATATATAGTTACTAGAAAATTATTCTCTTCAAGGATAATTTTCTTTCTCGAAGAAGGGTGGGATGTTGTATTCCAGAATACTACCCTTATTAAATTTAACACTGAATCTCCTAACACATCCTAAAAAACTTCACTTAACATATATTACATTCTCACTTAATACATACCATTCATAAACATTCACAATATTACCAGTTACAGCACACTTAATAACCTGCACCTTTTGATTTATTGAAAACATAGCAACTTGGATTTTCGTCCAAATGAATTGTTGTTAAAAGTCAGAGAGAAAAAAATAGAATAGAAAAAGTTCAGAGGAGATTTGGAAGTGAGGACTGTCAAAGAAAAATTTATTGATAGCTGTGAACACAATTTCCGTTGATTTATTATTAATTCAAATATACATTAACAAGTCGATGATTTCAAATCGATGGTTCTGTCTATAACGAATTTTTGGATATCGGTGATAGAGGAATGTCTAATACCGAAAAGAAAGGTTTTACAAAATTAAGCAATTAAAAATAAAAGGTCCCCGCTCTTCCCTCAACCGAGGAAGCACGGCGCCGGACTTCAACACGGTGCTGAAATGTTAATGATAACGTAATTAACTAAAGTAATACTACTTATATATATTGCTGTTACTTCATAAATCTTTTAATTCTTACGCATTGTTAATTCTCTTTAATGAAAAACAACAATAACTACTGCAACTAATTCTACAACTACTGCGTACCACACCCCTTTTTGTTTATTTTATTTATTTTTCCTGTTTACTCCATATATATATTGCATAGTACAATAATACATCAGGCCACAACAAATAACCAAAAATAGCGATAGAATTGTTTCTTGCTAAAAAGTTTCACCACATTTCAATCCTCTTCCTAGAATCCTTCTACTTGGATTAGGTGCGTACAAATATCCTTAGCAAAAAATTTTCTTTACATGTCTCATAAAAATAAGCCACCTTTATATATTATATATGTTAAAATTATATGAATATTGATAAAAGGAAATTGAATTGTTCACTGTTAAGGTCGTTTTTAAAAACAGTTGTTCAATAGCTTAATTGTTTAAATTCAGAGGAGTTTTTTTTCTTCTTCCAAGATAATTTTAAGAACGGTTTCTTTTCCAAAATAATATTAAGAAAAATTTCTTTGTTTAAAATAATTTCCACAGGTTTTCTTTCCAAGATAATTTTAAGAACGGTTTCTTTTGCAAAATAATATTAAGAAAATTTTCTTTGTTTAAAATAATTTCCACAGGTTTTCTTTCCAAGATAATTTTAAGAACGGTTTCTTTCCCAAAATAATATTAAGAAAAATCCCTTGTTTAAAATAATTTCCACAGGAGTTTTTTTCAAGATAATTTTAAGGTCGGTTTCCCTCCCTCCAGGATTTCAAAAGGAACGTTTCCCCGAATAATCTTAAGAAAGGCTTTTTTCCGAAAAAAAAAATCTGGAAAGAGTTTCTTCTTTGCAGAACAGTTTGAGGAAGGGAATTTCCATTATAATTGTCCTCTCGGTTCTCTATAGCGCTTCGCCCCCTTTCCCCTGCACTCCCTCCTTTTCGTTACTCGAGGATCGGAACGAATCAAAATTTCGCGAACCTACATTACTAGGCAGGCAGCTAGGCAGTCCGATATCAATACAAGCCTATTAGGAAACTTACACCAACACTCTCCCGAGAAGTCGTTAGACCAGAATCCACCCAGAATGGATCTCAAAGTCAGGATATCGGATGTCTTCAACATCGTCCCAGTTTTCAATGGGAAACCATCTGAGTTAAATAAATTTATTTCATGTGGAAATATTTTATTCAACTCTGTAAAAGACACCGACCATCCCACATTCTTGGAGATAGTCAAAACTCGGTTGGATGGCCCTGCCTTTGAATTAATTCAATTCCATACACTGACCACTTGGGAGGCACTGAAAGAAGAGCTCGAAACAGAATACAAAGAGGAACAGTCCGTTCCTCCGCACATAACGAGTTAGTTTCCCTGAAACAGCAATTTAAAGAAACCATTAGAGAATTTGGCGACAGAGTCGGGGCAGCTCTGAGAAACCTGAATTCCGCTACGTACGTCATAACTAGTGACGAGGCCGTTAGGACATACCTGATAGAAGAGAACACCAAACTGACGGTACAGGTATTCGAGGGCGGTCTAAAAGACGAACAACTCAAACTAATCGCCAAGGTCCATGGGGAAACAAACCTGCAACAGTCAATAGCACATGTGGAAGCCCACGCTGCACGTGTAGACAGCACTGCACAAACGCATGACAAATTTCAGAGCAGGTCCCCTAATCCTACTAAAATAGTCTGTCAAACTTGCGGTAAGTTGGGTCACTCCCAGGAAACGTGCTACAGAAATATGCAACTCCCGAGCTTCCAGAATAGGCAACCCATGAAAAAGGAAGTACAGTACCTCACGTGCAGCTACTGTGGGAAGCCTAATCACACGCAAGGCGAATGTAGACTGCGGCTATCTAGGAATGGTCCATTTCCAAATGGTACGATAATTTAGCTTAACTGTGCCTATATTCTAAAAGCCTATCTACAACATAGAGTAAGGTACATAAAAGATGAGCCGATGGGCAAAGCAATTTAAACTTATAATATATATAGCATGTAAAATATAAATTTTTGTTTAAAATCATTATAAACAAAAAACACTAAATGAGAGAAAATTGTATAGTCCTTGCACATTGAATGACAACACTTCAATTATTTGGCAACCCTATACCCGCATCGCCTGCAAACCCAGAATTAAACCCCTCCAGTGACTGCTGCAGGGCACAACTACAAAAAGGTCCGATATGGTCCACTCAAATTCGTCCAAGCCAGGGGTTGACATCTGATTTGAGTGTGAGTCCCATGTCCGGCTTATAACTGAGTATTTATCAGAAAATGTATTGTTGCAGGGAAGTGGTGTATGACTTCATCCCGCAAGCGGCTGGTCCAGCAGAGGACTGCAAATACCGATAAGCGCTCAGAGTAAGGCGATTACGACGTTTAATTCAATCAACAGATGGTTGGCAAGTCACGCTAGCGACATCCGCCCCGCATATGCAGTCCACATTTCAGATAAGATTTCATATGGGGGGCTTTCCCACTGAAAGGGAATCGCATATTTAGTTGTTTTTTTTTTTTCTGTTTGTTTTGTTCCCTCCTCTGGTGTCATTGTTTATAAGTCCAGACCAATAGGGGAATGTCGGCGCATACCGCATGGGAGTTGGGTATTTTTTAGTTGTACAGTCAAGGAGTCCAATCACACTATCAATGGGAAATGATTCTTTTGGTGGTCCAAATAATATTGTTTTTATTATTATATTCCGAATGCATTTGCAGTTGTGGAGGAGTTACAAGGAAGAGATGTTAATCTAGTTGTGAGTTCGATTGACGCTTATGTCATCAAGCCACAAAGCCTGTTTTTAGAAAAATCTGTTAATTTGCGGATCTAATAACTAAGAGCTATTTGTGGCCGCAATCGTTCACGTTATTTTTTTCTTTTTTTAAATGCTAAACAAAATAATTTTTAATTTAGAAAAAGTCATCTACTGGAATAGAAATTTTGTGGGTAGAAATTGTAGTTACCAAGCATTGAAAAAACATTTTTATTAGATTTTACATTTCAAAAGTGGACAATTCTTCCAGGATTCTATAACTATTTTTACTATTTATTGGCCTGTAGGAACTCGGAAGTTCATGATCTCACCGACTCGACTCCGCTACCGTTCCCTGTCCTGTGCATTCTCCCTCCACGCTTGACCAGCCGATCCGGTCAAACCTTACATTGTCCTTCCATCTCCGTCGCGGCCGTCCTATCGGTCTCTTTCCCGTTGGTCTACCGTCAAGAAATCTACGCACGGTCCTATCGTTGCCCATTCGCGCCACATGTCCGGCCCATCTTAATCTTCGCGAACTGATTACTCTCAGTATTGCAGGTTTGCGGTATAGCTCTTCCAATTCGTGGTTGTGGAGTTTCCTCCATTGTCCTGCCTCCTCGTCATATTTACCTCCAAGGATCCCCTGAAAATTTTACTCTCGAATACACGGAATTTTTTTTCTTCCCGCTTTGTGAGAGCCCATATTTCGCATCCGTATACAACAATCAGCATGATTATGGTTCTATAAAAACGGAGCTTTATATTACGTGATAGCAGTTTGGATTTCAGCAGTTTACTGACTGCGTGCCAACTAGCGTTGCCGGAATGTAGTCTTCTGTTAATTTCCTTCGACATTTCGTTACTGGCCGTCAGTATCGTTCCCAGATATTTAAATTCTGTAACTTTTTCATATATCTTGCCTCTGACGTTTATATGTGTTCCCCGAGTTCCACCTGCTCTCGCCGTAATCATGTATTTTGTTTTGCCTTCATTTATTTCTGGGCACACCTATTCTGCCGCTTGCATGATGATTTCACAGTTTTTACTTACAGTTTCTAGATTATCGCCCAGAATAACGATGTCATCCGCATATGTGATCACTTGTGTGACCCCGTTCAGGGATGCTCCGGCCATGTTGTCGTCTTGTACCTTTCTGATGACATACTCGAGCAGAAGGGTAAAAAGACATGATTAGAGGCCATCCCACTGTTTTATTCCGTTCCGGATTTCAAATCGTTCTGATAGGTGGTTTTATATTCTAACTCGCCCTTTATTTTCGTTCATGCGGATTTGAATGAGGGCGGCATATTTTTTTCGGGATTTCCAGCTCAACCTCAATATGGTAAAGTCTTTGGCTTGCGACTGAGTCGTAGGCTTTTTTGAAGTCAACGAACAGTTGGTGAAGCGTCTCTCCGTATTCCCACTTCTTTTCCAGCAGTTGCCTTATTGTGAACATTTGGTCGCTCGTAGACCGGTTCCTACGGAATACGCATTGGTAGTCTCCCAATATGTCTTCTGCGTACGGTGTGATTCTCGCTCGTATGATATTCGTTGGTATATTGTATGTGGTTGGCTAATGACCTTGTCCGGAAAAAAACAAATCATTATGGAAAATTTAACAAGCCTCAGGACTTGCTAAATAACGCCAAGACCGGTTCCCGGTTGTAGTGCGGATGATGATGATGATGATGATTGTATGTGGTTGGGGGCAATGATATTCCTCTGTAATTTTCACAGTCAGATCTGTCACCATTTTAGAAAATGAGGATAACTATTGAGGTTTTCTATTTTTCCAGAGTGACTTCCTTATTCCATATTGTTTTGATGAATTGGTAGATCTTTCAAGCGATTGCCTCTCCTCCATGCTTCATAAGCTCTACAAATATGGAATCGACTCTGGGAGTCTTGTTGTTTTTCAATCGATTTATTGCATCTACAACTTCGTTGAAAGAGGGCTCTGGGATCTGAGGCTGGGCTATATGTACGTCTGGTGCGTTTATTTGTGGTTGATGGGTGCGCACACTGAGCAGGTTTTCAAAGTACTGCTTCCATCTTGTCACGATATTGTGTGTTTCTGTCACCAGACAGCCGTTTGTGTCTGGGATTATTTTGGCTCTCTCTCGGTAGCCATTTCGAATTGAATGTATGCCGGCATACATTATCATCATCGGCAGTACAACCTGGAACCGGTCTTGGCCTTATTTAGCAAGTCCTGAGGCTTGTTCAATTTTCCATAATGAAATGTTTTTTCCGGGCAAGGTCATTAGTCTTGCGCCAGAGGCTCCCCGACGGGGAATCGAACCCCGGTCTCCCGCGTGACAGGCGGGTATACTAACCAGTATACTATTGAGGAGCCGGCATACACATCTCTGATATTTTTTGATCTGGCATTTTCTATGATTTTTTCGATCCGAATCTTCTCCCATTCGCGTTTTTTACGTTTGAAAAGTCTCATTGTCTCTTTCCGAATTGTAGCGTATCTTTCTGCCTTGACTTCATCTTATCTTTCTAAGTGGATCACCCTGAGGCTTTCACGTTCTTTGATCTTCGCCCGGCACTCATTGTCAAACCAAGGTTTGGACTTAATTGTTTTCTTAAATCCTAATACCTTTTGGGCTGTTTGTTTGATTGTGTCTCTGATCGGTGTTCATTTAGTGTCCACATTATTGGTTTCCTCTTCCTCACTACCGTCATTCTCTAGGATGCTAAATCTATTCGTTAGTTCGTCTTGATATTCCGCCCTTTTGCGAAGGTCTCTTAGTTTATCAATGTCGAACTTTTTGCTCGTCTCCCGTGATTGCCCATGTGGGTTTGCTGCGAGCCGACTTCTAATTTTGCCCATCACTAGAAGGTGATCGGAGTCGCAATCTGTTCCTCTATATGATCTTACGTCAAGGATATTCGAGTGGCGTCTTTTGTCTATGAGGAAGTGGTCTATTCGGTTACACGTTACGCCGTCGGGTGGTATCTATGTGGCTTTATGGTTTTGCTGTGCTTGAACATCGTGCTTCTCACTACCAGATCTTTGGACGCTGCGAACGTGATAATTCGAATTCCATTATCATTTGAAACGTCGTGTAAACTTTCTTTACCTATAGTTGGTTGGAACATGTCTTCCTTTCCAATTTTCGCATTGAGGTCCCCGAGGAGGATTTTAACAACGAATGATGAGATCCCATCGAATACTTCCTCTAGGGTCTCGTAGAATGTGTCCTTCGTTTCTTCGTCCGAAGATTCTGTTGGGGCGTGTACGTTTATAAATACATAATTGTACCATGGTCCCTGTATTTCTAGCACAGACATTCGGTCATTAATAAATTGCACATCTTTTACATGGGGCGTATTCTTCTTACCTATGATGAAGCCGGTTCCGACGTTATGTGTATCGGTACCTCCACACGCCAGTGTAAACCCGTTCGTTTCGATTACTTGATGTGGGAGTCGGACTTCCTGAAGCGCGACGATGTCAATTTTATATTGTTTCGCGTTTTCTACGACCGTCTGTATCTCGCTTGGTTTATATAACGTTTGAATATTCCACATGCCGACGTGTATATCCCGCTTTTCCCGTTTTTCCCTACGTCTTCTTTTTGCCGAGTCGGTATTTTCTTGATAATTTGTTCCATTGTGGTAGTGCCGACTCGTCACACCTACGCCTACCGGGTTTTTCGTGAGATTGTGTTATGTGCATTGATTATTCATTTTTGTTCCCACGAGTCTTGGGCTTTCAGACAGTGCGCTATATCAGAGCCCCTCTTTGATATGGTAAGATCTGCTTACTGCTCTGATTCGATCCGGTGTCAGAGAGGCGCCGTTATAATACAGCCGGCATACCCCTGGCTGCAAACCATTCAATGGACACGGTGGCGCGTAACACCCTGGATTAAGCGTGGTAGATCTTTCTGTGTTACTCCTCGCTAGCCTGTCTGACATGGGTGGTTCTACTGGAAGCGTATGCTTCCGTCAGCATAACCTGAGTGATTCATTGTAGTTTAAGCCCCAGCACCACATCAAAGTTTCTACCAAACTGGGGATTCTATAGACTATTGTTTTTAATTATACAGTCGCGAAATAAAATTTAGCATTCAACTGACATGATGAAAGTGTACTTCTTTTCAAGGTAAGTGAGTAAGGGAGCTCAGTATCCAAGAGTTTGTAAAGAAATCTTTCAAGTAGAGATACTGTTGAATTTCTATATCCAAATTCACCATACTGGTGAGGTTTTTATTAAATAGGTTCTGGTGGAACCAAATTGGACCTCCGCCACTAAGGTTTTAGCATTAATGAAGGAATTGAGCTTCCTGGTGATGAAAATTTCAAAGTTTTTGCAAAACATAAGTGAGCGGTGAAATTTAACATAGAGTGGGTTTGCCAAGTAAGATATTGAACAACGATAATTTTATGGCACATGGCGTCTTATAATGCTGGTATTTCCGATGAGACGTTCATAAAGTATCTTTTAAAACTGACTGCGTTTATCCGAGTCTCAGTTGGATTGGAAACAACAAATCCTTTTCCCTAAAGCTTCAACATAACATGTCGTCGATCTAGTATCTTTATCCTTTTGCCTTCTCTTTACAAACTTGTCCTCCACTTCCAGGTGAGTCTTTTGATTGGCTTCCTTTTGCTATATTCGTTTTCCTATTCGAAACGAATAGCCCAGCTTGACGCTCCATTTGTTCAATTATCAATCCATCCTTTTGTTTAGGGCACTTCCCTTATCTTTGATTATTTCCACATGCTCTCTTGTTCGTTACTGTCTGATCCTCTTCTGTTTTATCCTTTTTATTTTTCAGCGTAAATTTCGCAGGATCTTTCTGTTTAAACTTTTCTTCTCTTCGCTGTTGAAAATCATATTCAGAGTCCTGCTCAGCAATATTTGCTGATTTTGGTCCACAACCACCATTTTGGTCTTGGTAGCCACCCAGCCACCCCGAATCTTGGCTTTTCATAGCTTTTTTAGCTTCTTTCTTACTACGCTTGATTTTCAATGTTTTCTTATTGTCTACCTCTTTGTTGGCTTTGTTCGGTAGGCACTCTGATAACGTGGTGCTGGACGAGTGATTGTTTTGTTTTTGATTAGTCTATTGTCATCATCATCATCGGCACTACAACCGGGATCCGGTCTTGGCCTTATTTTTTTTGTTTTTTTTTTATATTAGACTTCTCTCGGGAGAGGCGAACCTATAGCGTCGAGTGGCCGCCCCGAGATGCCATCAAATAACTGTTGCATTTCTTTTTGAACAGTTGCAGGTTATAACGCTCCGGGAACACTCGCGTGGGAAGGCAGTTCCACAGCTTCCCCGCTCTGTAACGGAACGAGTTCTAATACAGGGATGTTCGCGCCGTCGGGAAATGAACCACAAACGGGTGCGATCCGTCGGATTGTCTTGTGGAGCGCATATAAACCGAATTGCGTGGTACAATGCCAAGAATCTCCGAAGAACAGTATCCGTGATACTATCTGTAAAACAGACAGAGGTCGGCTACGCGCCTTCGATGTGATAGCAACTGTAGTCCCGACGTCAGCGCCGAGTCCCCGATCAGGCGGATCGCTCGTCTCTGTACGCTCTCAAGTAGGTCGAGGGTATGTTTAGGAGCCGAGCTCCAAACATGAGAGCAATATTCGAGCGCGTGTCTAATCTGGGATTTATATAGGAGAAGAAGTTGGGCCGGGGTAAAATATTTCTTGGCTCTAAAAAGATAACTCAGTTTTCCTGAGGCTGATCTGGCGATACCCGATATGTGTTTATGCCATGATACATTCCCACAGACCGTGACGCCGAGTAATTTCAAACTTTCCCCAGCCTCGAGGGCCCGGCCACTCATCATCAGCTGTGGAACCGATGATCCAGTTTTCTTTGTGAATGTTGTATACTGGGTCTTCGTTGCGTTGAAGTCGACAAGATTGGCCTTTCCCTACTGCAGGACTTTATCCAGATCCTGATTCAGAGAGTCAATCTGTCTACATTTCAGCTGATGCGACGTTGATGCACCAATCAGCCGATCACTCGAAAATGAGGAAACAAGCGTACTATCATCCGCAAAACTGAACACTTTGTTATCCGTTGTCTCCAACAAATCATTTGTGTGAAGCAAGAACAAGATTGGAGCCAAGATAGAACCCTGGGGCAGCCCAGAATTAACAGGATACAGATCCGAACACTCGCCGTCCACAACAACCCGGATCGATCGATTCTCGAGGAAGCTCCTCGTCCAGTCGCAAAGCTGTTTGGAAAGTCCATATGAACGAAGTTTGCTCAGCAATGCCCCGTGCCAGACGCGGTCAAAAGCCTTGGAGATATCCAATGCGACCGCCCTTGACTCACCATGCCGTTCAATCGCAGATGTCCATGTATCGGTTATAAGTGTCAAAAAGTCTCCTGTAGACCGCCTGCCACGGAATCCGTATTGACGATCATTCAGAAGTCCGTTGCACTCCAAATACTTAACCAACTCTGTGTTGATGACTTTTTCCATCATCTTAGATAAAATAGACAGTAATGCTATCGGACGGTAATTTTGTGGGAGACACTTTTGTCCCGTCTTTGGGATTGGCTGAACTCGAGCGATTTTCTAGCAGGCAGGAAAGCTCCTCCGTGCATAAGATAAGCGGAAGAGTCTGCCAAGAACCGGCGATAGTTCTGGAGCATAGTTCTTAAGGACTATTGCTGGTATTCCGTCCGGCCCGGTTGCCTTCCTACAATCCAGTTCACGTAGAATGCGTTGAATAGTGCGCGGACGAAATCTCACATCCCGCATGGAAGACTGTACCGGCGAGATAGCAGGTGGACCCAAAAGGCCGGGATCGACGTTGGAATTCGCGGAAAATAAATTCGCGAACACATTAGCTTTATCCTTTGGATTCGTGACTAACTTCCCGCTGTCTGTCACCAACGGAGGGAAAGAGGAGGATGCGAAGTTACCGCTGACAGCTTTTGCCATTGACCAGAAGGAGCGCGAACCAGTTGGGCACCGAAGGATCTTATTGATCACCCTGTCGTTGTGAGCCTTCTTCGCGGTATCAATCGCCTGGTTGCAAGCGTTTCTGATTCTAACAAAATTCGTTCTGTTAACATCGGTGGGATTGGAGCGCCATTGCTTAAAAGCTCTATTTTTTGCGGCTGTAATCAGCTCGCATTTTCTGTCAAACCAAGGTTTATCAAACGAACTTCGTTTGATGGAATGTGGACTACACATATTCATCCCCAGAAGAATAATCTCTAATACCGACTCCGCGCAAGCGTCAACATCGGAATTTCCGAAGCACATCTCCGACCATGGAAAGGATGCGAAGAAATCTCGCATATCGTCCCAGTTAGCAGCCCCATACTTCCATACATGGCGAAGCTGCCTAGGCCGGTTATTCGCTTGATATGCAAGTGCTTGCGCAACAGACACCAAGCAGTGATCTGAGTTTCCCAGTGGCGCAGAAACCTCTACGGTATAAATACTCGGTTCGGATGTCAAAAACAGATCCAGGGTGTTCGCATAATCGCCTCGGGCATCCGGTACTCGAGTTGGCTCCCCCACGAGTTGAGTCGAGTTGTGGCTTACAGCAAACATCTCCGCCAACCTCCCAGCCTCGTCCGTTCTGTTAGAATGTAACAACCAGTCGGAATTGTGCACATTAAAATCGCCAAGGACAACAATTTCAGAAGCTGGGTGGTTGATCTGTATCCAGTCGACGGTATGTGAAAGATGTTCGAGGAACGTCGCCGGTCGATCGTCATTCGAGGAGCGGTAAAGACAACAAAGAAATTTAACGAAATTCCTCAGCACGACCCTCAGCCATATGATGTCCATATTATTGGGTTCCAACGCCTCCATCCTCTGGCAAGCCAGATTGGACGCCGCGAAAACGCAGACTCCGCCCTTAAAACGGAATCTCGAATGCAAGTCGTATCCTGAGCAACGAAGATATGTCGAATCAGTTGACGAATCGACCTGGGTCCCAGTTAGGGCAAGAATATCAGGTTTCGTCGTTTGCAAATATTGGTGGACGGCGTTTACATTCGTGTTGGTGAAACCGATGGCCCTGATGTTACAAAATGCCGTCTCCAGTCGAGCGTGGGCCGAGCCTCGAGAGCGAGTCCGGTTATGCGATGACGAATCTCTCAAAGTTCCATTATTTATCATGATATCTGCATGATGTTTCCCCGGGCATAGTCCCCCCCGGAGATGGGAGACTAGTTTACCTCCGGAATTCTTTATATCAGAAGGTTCATGACTTATTTCCGTGTCAGTCTGGGCCATCGGCCACACATCCGAAACACCGTCGAAGATTTCTCTTGGCTATAGCGCGGAATGTACAGCGTGACGGGGTGGTATCTCACCTTGGGACCGACTACCACCTAACCAACCTTTTTTTCGAACAGGTCCATCAGCCAAGCTCCGAAAGATGGCCAGGGATTTCTCCCGACCATTTCACGGAGCCTAAAGCTTGGTGGGGTGGTATTTCACTGGGCGCACAGGGCGTTGGGACCCCGGCTACCACTCGGCCTTTAGTCGCTTCTTACGACAAGCTGGCCTAGTTGTGAGTATATTCTAGCGCCCTACTCACAGGGCCACTCCACCGGTATCCAGTCCATAGCCGAGACTTGTTAAATAATCCATAATAATTTGTTTTTCCGGGCAAGGTTATTAGCCTTCCGCCATTAGTCTATTGTAGTTGAGGAATTTTATAGGAACACTGTCTCTGGACCCATCCCAAACTTGTAGGTAAAGCAACTACTTTAGAGATTTTATCTACCTTAGTCTGATTATGACTACGGGCCACCAGCCAACAGACTAGTCATGTTTCTTCTTTGTAATACAGTAGTTGGTCTTCAATCCTCTGCAAATGCTGACATCTGCTTGTTGGTTCCTCCTTAATTTCCCATTTTGTGAGCTTACTTTACTTAAATGCTTAAATATTTTTTTATTAACATCCTTTATTGGATATGAATAGTACAATCTTCATCATCATCATCAATCCTGAAGCTTGTTAAATTTTCCATGATAATTTGTTTTTCCGGGCAAGGTCTTTAGTCTTGCGCCAGAGGCTCCCCGACGGGAAATCGAACGCCGATCTCCCGCGTGACAGGCGGGGATACTAACCACTATACTATCGAGGAGCCCAAGTACAATCTTAACAATTTAATTAAATACTATGTTTGAATTGTACTTAATTTAGTTTAATTAAGTAAAACGTGTAAGGGTTTACTGGACCAGCGTTCGTCTCCGAAGCTGATTTTAGTATGTTCGATTTTACATGTTAATTCATGAGGTTTCGTCCGTTTTAGCCGTCTCAATTCGTGGTTAATATCCAAGAGCTGAATAGCTTCTACGTTGGTATGATTATGTAGGCGTCTTTCGTGTTTGACAGCATATTCTTGGATAACTTCATAAATCCATTTGATCTCTAGGTCATCATGAATTTCCTGATTTGTCACAAAACGGTAGGCATTCGTGATAATGCGAAGTGTTACGTACGTCGGCCACCACCATCATAATAATTTGCATTTAGTAAATATAATAATAATTGAATTTAATACTTTTGTTTTAACATAGTATGATGGTAAGGTGGTGGAAGAATTGTACGATCCTGAAGTGAGTTTCTGAACCCACCCTGATTCGGGTGTGGATCGTGCAGTTCTTCGAGTTCGAATTTGTTTTTCGAAGTGGACGTGAGTGGAGAGCGAGAGAGATGGAGGGTTAACCTTTTGTTCGGAATTCCGTTGTTGACGTTTTGACAACGAATTGATATAAGATCTGATCTCCTCGAAGAAAGAGCATGTTAAGTTCAGTCGCATGAAACGAATTATTTTATTTTTTCACGTTTTTCTTTTGTTCTTTCGTCTGACTTGTTGAAAATGTGTTGCGCTCCCTTAAAAAGAAAAAGTTTATTTAAGATTGAAAGTTGAAGTTAATGTTTAATGATAATGTTCGAAGTGTTCAAATAAATACGTCTAAGCGAGACTCCCTTGTTAGATGAATATCCCGATTGTTTTCCTTTGTGATCTTTGCTGGAAAAGGAGGCGCATGCAGCACGAGTGAAAGAGGAGGTGTCCCCTTGTTGGAGTAAGTAATTAACGAGGCCAAAGTGATTCCAGGAATTCGTCCAGGAGGTTTACCGTGGTCGCCCCGTTACCGAATCGGGTGACTGCCAACTGCACGTAACGGGCCGTTACGCTGCATCCAGTTGCTAAATCAAGCACCGTTGACCGAGTAACCGCCACCGGGGAATTACGGCGTATGCAATCCGGGAGCCACTTACGCTTGTTGCTAGGCCACACAACTGCTGGGGTATGAACCCCCGAAATCGGCGTTGAATGGATTTTCCCAACACCTGGAAATCAAGTAATCAATCATCACCCAAATTATACTACTGATTAACCTCCTCATACGCAACAAGTGGCTCAGCTATACATCATCTCCCAAAGAATCCATACATTACATTACACTGGCGCTGCGGACAGGATTTGAGGAAGCCTGAGTCAAACTCGTAAGTGCTTGAAAAGCCCAAATCCAGGAGAAACCTGTGCATCTCAAGTCGCAAAACACGTCACAAACTGGAATTAATGTTAAAGACTGGACAGACCTTCCGGACGGACCGCGGCAGGGTTGCTGATTTGGCTTTGCGGCTCAGTGAGGCGATCGGAGTTATTTTGTCTGCACAGAATAGTCGATACAGGTGCCCCATCGCATTGGGAAAATATTGAGCTGCGAGGTCGCGGTAGATGAAGAGTGCGTCCCCAAAGGTTATGGTTTTGTTCATTTTTGAAACGGAAGAGACAGCCAACGTATCAGTTGGAGTGAACGTGCGGAGTTGCAGGCAGAGCAGAAACATATATGTATATATATGCATTTAATTTTTTTTTTCTCTCTTTTCTTTATTTTTGAAAATTGATTGGTGCTATTATTTATTTATTTATTTATTTATTTATTTATTTATTTATTTATGTATGTGATAACCATTTATTTGTGGCACTGGCTTAATCTGGTATATTTTTTTTTTTGGAATTGTGATTGAGCTTTTCTTCTTTCTTTTTGGACTGCGCGTTTAGATTTTGTTCTTGTACACGACAAGAGACACGTTTGATTTTTTTTTTCTTCTCTTCTTGTGCCTAAATTTTATTTCCTTCCCCCTTTCTCTCTCTCTCTTCTCGGTGAGTGTGGTTGCTGTTTGTGTTGTGAGGTTCTTTGCGCGGTCTGTAGTTTTGTAGCTGCGAGAGGAGTGGTTGTCCCCTTTAGGAGTGGTTGTTTGTCTGTTGTGGGGGTTGTGTTCATTGTCGTTTTTCGCGCCCCCTCGTTCCGTGTGTGACCTTTAACGATCGGAGATTTCGGGGTGAAGCACTGATCTGCTCGGACGTTGTGGGCTTGTATCCGATATACGGTCGGCTCGTGTGCGGATTGGTTCTGTCGCGTTCGGGTTGGTTCTCTCGTTGGACGAGTTGTGTTTGTTGTTGTGTTTTTGTTGGACCGTTGTTTTTCCCGGGTTTACTGTTGGCCACAGGTCTTGTCGGGGTTCCGGGTTTAACAGCGTGAAATTTTGAGTTTGTTAGACGGCCTAGCAATGCAAACAAGGCAACGTCAGAGAGATGTCCGGGAGGGCACTCCTGCCCGGGCACGACCCGAGGCATTTCCCGAGCCGCCGGTTGACGAGGTGGATCCGGAGGCATTCCACGATTCGAGGGACGAGTTTGTGGAAGACCGATCGCCGGCGCGCCCCCCTCCCACCGTCGGTAAGCAGCCTGTCGGGAGCATGGAGGACACGCCGATGCCCTCGTATTTTAAACTGGGCCCACAACCATGTCCTGTACGGACCATGTTGGGCACAGATAGGGTTTTCGACCTGGTGTCGAAGGCAGTCCCCATGTTTTCGGGACAGGAAGGACCGGATACGGCCGAGAGACTCTCTTCGTTTCTCAAGGGCTGTAGAAGGACCTTGGATGGGCTGGCGGTGGAGGAGGAACATACCTTCCTCCGGTGGCTGCCCTCTAGGCTGAGCGGCGAGGCCTATCGGATGTTCGAGGAGAGACCACCCACGACATTCCTTGAAGCGGAACAGCGTCTTAGAGAGGCCTACGAACCCCGGGTGTCGTATGAGGAGTTGTGCGCACAACTTTCCAAAATGCGACAACTTCCTTCCGAGGATGCCACAGGTTTCGTTTCCCGGGTGAAGCGGGCCGTGGTACGGTGCGAGGAGGCAGCTGAGCGCTTTTATGGTCGCCAGGGTAGGTCCGTCTTCGCCAGCCAGCTTGAGGGCATGGCCAAACCGGTGTTGGTGAGGGGTCTGAGGGAGGAAGGACTAAAACACTTCCTCCTCACGTTGGGTAATGTCCCTTTTCGTAGCCTGGTGGACCACCTAACCGGATTCGAGCGAGCTCGAAGGGAAATGCTGAGGCAGGACGACCTGTTTGTGGATGCGCGGCACGGAATCGCCGAACGAGCGTCGGAAACATTGGAGTCGGGACCGGGAAGTTGCTCGACCCTTTTAGAAAACACATCCTCCACTTCTAGGGATTACGCCGCGGCGCCGGCGCCGGTGTTGTCGAATTTAAATCCCCGGGCGGTGTCATTCGTGTTGCCGGCCGAAGAGCCTGATAGTCGTCGGCGGGGAGAGGGTGATTTCGTTCGGGAGCAGTCGTGCGGGCCTCTCAATTATAGACGGGATGCTGGTGCCTATGCTCCGGCCTCCTCTGGCGAGGGAGCGTGGTCAAATACCGTGCCTTCCTCGAGTCGGAGTGAAGGGTCGCAGGGTTTGGCTCGAGGGGCGTATGTGCCGGGAGATCGATCGGGTCGGGACAATCCGGTCCGGGATTCGGTTGGTCGATCGGCTCGCCCCCTGGAATCCCAGACAACATGCAGTTTCTGCAAAGTGAGGGGTCACGTGTACGACGAGTGCCTGAGGAGAAGGAACACTCCTTTCTGTCGCGAGTGCTGGCGGTATGGCCACGACATAGTGGACTGCCCGGATCGACCGAGACAGACGCGCCAAGCCCAGGCTCCATACAGGGGTGGTGGTCAGCAGAGCGGAACCGCGCGGCATGGGCCACAACATCAGCGGCCGCAGGCTCAGCGGAGAGCCCTACCAGAGCCGCAGCCCCCGTCTACGGGCGGTGGGCCGGCAACATCAGGCCCAAGAGTATTCAGCGTCCGGTGCTGTTGCGAGTTTTGTGGCCGACAAGGTCATAGCTTGCGCGGGTGCGAATACAGGCAAAGGTGGGAACAACAACAGGGTTCCCAGGGTTCTCCCCACAAGCGGCACGCCGGAACGGCACCTGCTGCGAGTCAAGAGCAGGACACCCGTGTGGAGAGTAGGGCAGGCGCGAGTAATAGACGCAGACTGCGTCGGCGAAATCGGAAGGCCGGTAATAGTCGCGCGGAGAGTGTGGTTTACCGGAAAGTGGATGGAGTTGATGGGCGACGATCGCCCGCGTCGGTCGATGACGAGAGACGACCCGACTCCATGGACTCAAAATCCTCAAAGACGGATGCGAGACATGATGCCGCATCAGGCAGCGCGGGGAGCCGGGAATGGCAGCCCCGGCGCATTGGGCCCAAAGTGGGCAGAAAGAATAGCTCCAGTTCCGCTAGTTCGGAGTCCAGTGGGACTCCCGAGCGGAATATTCCTGAACGGACGAGCGGAACATTGTGCGAGTTTTGCGGTCGACACACTCACAAGGCGGCAGAGTGTCGACATAAAGCAAAATGGGAGAGTTCGGGAAACTCCCCAAGGTCGGGTCGGCAAGATCCTACCCGACCGCACTAAAAACGAAACCCAGCTCCAGCTGTTCTCAGTTTTCGCCGACTCGAGTCCCGATTGTCGCTCTCCCTCTAGACATTGGCCGTAGGAACCCTACGCGCCTAATCGTGGACACCGGCGCTGAGATCAGCCTGTTGAAGCTGAAGGCACTCCATCCTAGATATGGCATGGATGTGCATAAATCTACAACGCTCCAAGCGCTGTTTGTCAAAGGTAAGTCGAGGGGTTGCTGCACTGGGAATTTCAAGTTGCACCATGAGATTCCCTGCAGTTTCCAAATAGTAGACTCCTTGCCGGGTTTTGAGGAAGACGGATTGTTGGGGTACGACTTCCTGTCTCGGAATTGTAAGGTAGACGGGCCGGGTGGTTGTTTGGTTTTTCCCCGAACGACCGTAAATCCCGTGCCATTCTCCATTCAATTTGTCAACTATGGGACGGGAAGGGTTGAACATGTGGCAGCCAAACGGGGAGACGTGCCAAAGGGACCTGTTAAGGTCGATACTGCGGCAGGTACTCGCCCGGAGACCCTACCCATACAGGGGAGGGCTGCGAAAAGCTGTTCAACCACGTGCTACCCACGTGGTCATCTGGATGAACCCCAAACAGTGGACGTTAGTAACATATAGTTATAGACAACGTTCTATATAAACGAACAAATAAGGGAAGGATAAGCCTTCCTATAACTTGGAGCCCCTGATCCTAGCTGGCCAGACTCTGGTTACCCTCCGGAATCTTCGTCCTTGTAAAGGACCTTCGTCGAGGGATACCATCTTGAGAGTCTGACGAAAAGTCTTTAAGGCCAGGCCTAATGCTGCAGGCGCAGTCCCAGCGAAGACTGCAGAGGCAAACCCCAGTGCTGGGGGTTGGATCGCATATATGAAAGTGCGAAAGCGCACTATAATGTCGGGTGATGGTAGGTTTTGCCGTCGAAACGGGACAAACCCCCCGATCTACCAACCCATGGACCGAGGCAAGTACCGAGTCCAAAAGAGGAGGATTAAAGTAAATATATAGGAGCGGGACGCTTTTGCCGGCCGGGTGACATTTCGGAGGTTGAACGAGAGGGGATCGCCTCGCCTTAGCGAGGTGGTCCTAACCGGATCGTGTGGGCGGTCGAGCTTTCGGCCGGACCATCGTTTCAGTGTCGGGCCCGCCGCGATAGATGGGAATCTGTGTAGTTAGTGTTCCCCTATTAAGTGTTATTTATTTATTTATTTTTTACTAACCCTAGTATATAGGTAGCCTAAAACGTACTAACATTAGCACATAAGCATTATTTATTTTGTTTCACTAACCCTAATGTATAAGTAGTACTAAATATATAGAAAATCCTTACTAACCTTAACACCTAAGCATGTTTATTTATTTATCTATTTGTTTATTGGTTGGTTTGTTAATTGTTTGTTTGTTTGCTCTCCGCCGTCCACTCTCCGTCGTGACATTCCTCTCCTAAGAATGCCACGCAGTCTTGTGGGGGGGGGGGGAGGTGTGTTACGTACGTCGGCCACCACCATCATAATAATTTGCATTTAGTAAATATAATAATAATTGAATTTAATACTTTTGTTTTAACATAGTATGATGGTAAGGTGGTGGAAGAATTGTACGATCCTGAAGTGAGTTTCTGAACCCACCCTGATTCGGGTGTGGATCGTGCAGTTCTTCGAGTTCGAATTTGTTTTTCGAAGTGGACGTGAGTGGAGAGCGAGAGAGATGGAGGGTTAACCTTTTGTTCGGAATTCCGTTGTTGACGTTTTGACAACGAATTGATATAAGATCTGATCTCCTCGAAGAAAGAGCATGTTAAGTTCAGTCGCATGAAACGAATTATTTTATTTTTTCACGTTTTTCTTTTGTTCTTTCGTCTGACTTGTTGAAAATGTGTTGCGCTCCCTTAAAAAGAAAAAGTTTATTTAAGATTGAAAGTTGAAGTTAATGTTTAATGATAATGTTCGAAGTGTTCAAATAAATACGTCTAAGCGAGACTCCCTTGTTAGATGAATATCCCGATTGTTTTCCTTTGTGATCTTTGCTGGAAAAGGAGGCGCATGCAGCACGAGTGAAAGAGGAGGTGTCCCCTTGTTGGAGTAAGTAATTAACGAGGCCAAAGTGATTCCAGGAATTCGTCCAGGAGGTTTACCGTGGTCGCCCCGTTACCGAATCGGGTGACTGCCAACTGCACGTAACGGGCCGTTACGCTGCATCCAGTTGCTAAATCAAGCACCGTTGACCGAGTAACCGCCACCGGGGAATTACGGCGTATGCAATCCGGGAGCCACTTACGCTTGTTGCTAGGCCACACAACTGCTGGGGTATGAACCCCCGAAATCGGCGTTGAATGGATTTTCCCAACACCTGGAAATCAAGTAATCAATCATCACCCAAATTATACTACTGATTAACCTCCTCATACGCAACAAGTGGCTCAGCTATACATCATCTCCCAAAGAATCCATACATTACATTACAGAAGGAATTTGTTCTGGCTTCGTTGAATTATATCTCTATTGGATTGCTTTGTACAGCCTCACAATTGGATTCCATATATCCAGCTCGGCTTGATGATAGATTGATAGATCAATTGTTTACAATAGAAATCGAGTTGATCTTGGACGATATCATCGTTGTTGGAAGGAATTTACCAGAACACATCAATAATCTGCGCTCCGTCTTCGAACGACTAAGACAGGCCAACTTAAAGCTCAATTCAAAGAATTGTGAACTCTTCCAAAGGAGAGTAAAATTCCTGGGACACATCGTTTCATCTGCAGGAGTACAAGCGGATCCTGATAAGATAGCAGCTATCCAAGAGTGACATACTCCAGAAGATAACCAACAGTTAAGAAGCTTTATGGGATTAGCCACGTATTACCGACGGTTTGTTAAAGGTTTCGCCAATGTGGCTAAAACCCTACACGAACTAACGGGTAAATACAAGAAATTCCATTGGACAGAAAAGTGTGAGGCAGCATTCAAGACATTGAAGGCCGAGTTATGTAAGACTCCAACATTAGCATTCCCAAGATCGGATTGCCCATTTATATTGGACAGGAATCGGAGCAGTCTAGTCACAGGGAGTCGATGGTAAAGAGAGAGTTGTCGCATATTATAGTCGAGTTCTATCTAAGCCAGAGAGAAATTACTGCGCAACAAGAAAGGAACTGTTGGCTACCATAGAAGCCGTTAAGAATTTCCATAAGTACCTCTACGGACGTCGATTCCATCTTCGGACGATTCATGCGGCCCTGAAATGGTTGTTAAATTTTAAGAATCCGGAAGGACAAATAGCTCGATCGATCGAACGACTTCAAACGTACGATTTTTAAATTTCCCACCGTCAAGGGAAGGTGCATTATAACGCTGATGCTCTATCAAGAAGACCATGTAAGCCAGATTGTAAACTTTGTCATAGAGCGAAAGAAAAGTAAGAGGCGTACGACCTTCGAAATGTACAAGTAGAAGTACTACATGGTTGGACCAGTGGTTCTATACGCGCAGCGCAACTTCAGGATGAAAATATGTCGCTAATCCTGGAACACAAAGAAAAGAACGAGCAGCCAACTTGGAACAACATTTCCGACAAGAGTGGAACATTTAAAGCATATTGGGCATAATGAAATTCCTTGCTGGTGGAAGATGGAATTCTAAAGCATAAATGGGAAACCGCGGATGGAAAATCCCATCGAATGCAGATTCTAGTCCCACCATCAAAAGTGAAGGATGTACTAACAGAAATGCACGACGGAGCCAACGGTGGACATCTGGGAGTTAATAAGACACTTTCAAAATTACGATCTCGATTCTACTGGCTTCACATGAGAGATGACGTCGAGTCTTGGTGTAGGAAGTGCACAACTTGCACTGCGACCAAAGGACCAACAGCAAAACCAAGGAGCGCTATGAAGCAGTACAACGTGGGTGCCCCTTTCGAGCGAATTGCGATTGATATCTCAGGACCATTCCCAAAAACAAACGACAACAACAAATACATGTTAGTTATCATGGATTACTTCAGCAAGTGGGTGGAAGTCCTTCCAATTCCAAACCAAGAAGCAACAACCGTCATCGAACAGCTTATCAATAATTGGATCAGCACATATGGAGTTCCCTGTGAGCTTCATTCCGATCAAGGCCGAAACTTCGAATCACAGATATTTCAGGGCATCTGTGTGGCACTGGGCGTAAGGAAAACCAGGACCACACCCTTACATCCGCAGTCAGACGGAATGGTCGAAAGGTTCAACCGAACAATAAAAGAGCATTTATCGAAGGTCGTTAGTGATCACCAACGAGATTGGGACAAATATGTACGGGGGTTGCCTCTTATGTTTCGGGATTTGGCAACCCTAGTGTTGCAATCCGGCAATTGACAGCTCTGTCGTAAAGTTGGACATTTTTGAGGTTATACGCACTCAGAACGTTTTGACATACGAGCGCTATTTGTGTTGTTTACAGTAACTTAAAAGATTCATCTCGGCCCAAAAATGGAATTAAATCGTCAACGTTTTCGTGCGATTATTTTTTACAACTTTCGCCGTGGATTAACTCAGCAACAGTGCATGGATGAACTTAATTCAATTTTTGGCGATGAAGCTCCATCAAGGACCAGTGTTTATCGATGGTATGGTGAATTCAATCGTGGTCGTAGTTCACTCCAAGATGAATTTCGTGAAGGTTGTCCAAAATCAGTTGTTGTTCCGAAAACCATTGATGCGTTAGTGGGACCAGCATACATTCAATATTGCATAAACATTTGACTGTCAAAAAAATTTGTCCGCGTAGGATCCCACACAATTTGTCAATCGCCCAAAAAAAGGCTCGTGTCAATTGGTCGAAAGAAATGCTCAAAAAATATGGTCGCGGTGGTTCGAAACACGTCTATGACATCGTGACAGGTGATGAATCGTGGATTTACGCCTATGAGCCCGAAAGTAAACAGCAGTCGACTGTCTGGGTGTTTCAAGATGAGCCAAATCCAACAAAAGTTGTTCGCGCACGAAGCACTTCCAAGCAAATGGTCGCCTGTTTTTTCAGAAAAACTGGACATGTCGCAACCGTACCACTAGAACAACGCAGAACAGTCAATTCTGGTACACAACCATTTGTTTGCCAGTTGTCTTCCAAGAAATCAGGAAAACCAACCGCCGAAGACGAATCACTCTTCACCACGACAATGCCAGCTCTCACACATCGGCTGCGACAACTTCATTTTTGAGCACCCAAAACATCGATTTGATGGGTCATCCGCCGTATAGTCCTGACTTGGCACCGAATGACTTCTTTTTATTCCCGTACGTAAAAAACAAACTGAGAGGTCAACGTTTTTCGACACCTGAAGAAGCGGTTGCTGCATTCAGAATGCATGTGTTGGAGATACCTCAATCAGAGTGGCAAAAGTGCTTCGACAATTGGTTCAAACGCATGCAAAAGTGTATAGATCTTCATGGGGAATATTTTGAGAAACAATAAAGTGATTTTCGATGATCAATATTTGTTTTTGTTCTCTAATCCCGAAGTATAAAAAGCAACCCTCGTACAAACCTTTCTCATGAGTTATAGATCGGCTAATCACGATACGACAGGCCATTCTCCAGCTAGAGTTATATTTGGACGAGAGATACGATTACCAGCCGATCTGCGATTCGGAATACCTCCAGACGCCATAGATAAGACCGAAGACTACGTATCCGAATGGAGAAATCGCCTCGATGAGATTCATCATTTGGTTCGAAAGCAAATCAAGGTATCAAGTGACAGGATGAAAACAAGGTACCGCTTTCGAGCCAACGCATCCGGATTTAATGTATGCGATAACGTGTGACTTTATAACCCTCATCGGCAAAAAGGAAGGTCTCCGAAGTTGCAGCAACATTGGGAAGGACCGTATAAGATTCTCACAAGAATTAACGACGTTGTCTATAGGATTCAGCGAAGACCGAACGCCAAGATGAAAGTGGTGCATCGTGACCGACTGGCGTTAACCCCGAAGAGCAGTGAACTTAGTTCGAGACGAACTAATCTAGGCGGAGGGTAGTGTGACGCATATGACAATCAGTACTAGAATATTCTAGAAAGTACTGGAAAACTGGAGACTATGAGCAATAGAAAATTCGGGGCTATGGAATGGACGAAAACGAAACGCCGAATCAAAATGAAGAAACGGTATAAATACGACGCACGCAGGTCAGGAAGATAAGTAAGAAGTAAGCAGTAAGCAGTGAAGTAAGCAGTCAAAGACGCGATAAGTAAGGAAGCGAAATATCAAGTAACGGTTGTTATTAACGGACTAATAAAGTGTTTGCAAAGAGAATCGATGTAACGGCTCTTATTTATCAAAAATTGGCGCAAGGCAAATAACCTTGCCCGGAAAAACAAATTATTATGGAAAATTGACAAGCCTCGGGACTTGCTAAATAAGGCCAAGACCTGATTCCGGTTGCAGTGCCAATGATGATGATGATGATGATTTATTAAGAATAATTAATCCAGCGAACCCTAGCTCGCTACAATATCAATTTAATAGGGACTAACGTGTTTTTTCACCAATTTAATATACCGAACAAGAAAGTACACCTCATATACTAACAGATGACAGCACCAGTTTAAAATTTAAAAAAAAATTGACTTCCGTGGTTTTTCCACTTTACCCTTCATATGCTTTCCACATCGCAGATCTGGTCCCAAGAAAGTACGGTCGAGGAGTGGAATCCGTAATATTCACCTGAATGAAGGCAGGCCGACTGAAAACCCCCTCAATCGTATTTAAACAAATTCATCTGGGTCTATCTATACGGCTCGACTCCGAGAAATTCATTACATTGCATATAATATCATTATATTACTGATAAATGATAACAGGCGATAAAGAACGGTCATCTGTAGGACTATCCGAGATATAACATAACTGCCTTTGTAACACTTAAAGTACCAAATCCTAAGGGAGAAGTATACATGGAATACTTACCAATGTTTGCTTCACTTATTCTAGGTTATCATGTCCTTAAACATGTTTTAAAATTAACCACTCCTATTCTTCCTCCTCTTCTTCAGGTTATAGTGTGCATTGACATTTAAGAGTATCAAATATTCTTTTTGCGTTTGCATATGCGAAATCAGAATAAATTTTAGGCAAAGTAGAACATGGATCGATTTAATCAACACTCCATCAAAAGTAATTGTCACGACGATTTTTAGATTTTGTTGCAATATATTAAAATTGCAAATTTTCAAATCAAATTCACTGCATTGCAGCTCCACATTTGTGACTTTTACCTAGTGGGTTGTTGCATTCGCTAAACCGAGAATAGTGTATTATTCTGAACCACCTCAAGTAATCTTACTCCACAAACAGAGGGCTGATCGGTACTAATGCTATTACTCAATAGAGGGAAAATAATTATTTTAAAATGATAATAATTTCAAACACTAACATTATTTAAATTCACATCATTTTTAAAACTTCAATTGCTCCTAATTTTATTCGAAAACCTTTGATTATGAAAGTTAATTTAGTGTTGCTATGTAATTATGGATTTTATCCTTTAGAATCTTTATTTCATTTCATTTCATTCATTTCATTCATTTCATTCATTTCATTTTAATCAGTTAATGCGTTTTGTTTAGATAGAAAAAACTGCGAAGCCTAAAAGGGCTTTTCTGCAGAAGGTTGTTTGAATTAAATATTTACAATCTTTAGTGAGGTATACTTAAAAGAGTTTGCATTCAAAATATTTTCTCTTCCCTCTTATATTACATAATTCACTTACAAGTTTATAATCTGCAATATTATTAATTATACTCAACAAAAATTCGCTTTCGCTCATAAAATCTTTTAACTGATTATGTATATGAGAAACAATGTTTGAGTTGAATATGTCAAATATGAATATTTTTTTTGTAATATGCAGTTTTAAGATCTCGCAAAGAAATTCAGTGTTTATGAGGGAAAACGCATATGAATCCACACCGAAAGTTGTAAAAAATAATCGCACGAAAATGTTGACGATTTAATTCCATTTTTGGGCCGAGATGAATCTTTTAAGTTACTGTAAACAACACAAATAGCGCTCGTATGTCAAAACGTTCTGAGTGCGTATAACCTCAAAAATGTCCAACTTTACGAAAGAGCTGTCAATTGCCGGATTGCAACACTAGGGTTGCCAAACCCCGAAACATAAGAGGCAACCCCCGTACATATTTGTCCCAATCTCGTTGGTGATCACTAACGACCTTCGATAAATGCTCTTTTATTGTTCGGTTGAACCTTTCGACCATTCCGTCTGACTGCGGATGTAAGGGTGTGGTTTTCCTTACGCCCAGTGCCACACAGATGCCTTGAAATATCTGTGATTCGAAGTTTCGGCCTTGATCGGAATGGAGCTCACAGAGAACTCCTGATCCAATTATTGATAAGCTGTTCAATGACGGTTGTTGCTTCTTGGTTTGGAATTGGAAGGACTTCCACCCACTTGCTGAAGTAATCCATGATAACTAACATGTATTTGTTGTTGTCGTTTGTTTTTGGGAATGGTACTGAGATATCAATCGCAATTCGCTCGAAAGGGGCACCCACGTTGTACTGCTTCATGGCGCTGCTTGGTTTTGCTGTTGGTCCTTTAGTCGCAGTGCAAGTTGTGCACTTCCTACACCAAGACTCGACGTCATCTCTCATGTGAAGCCAGTAGAATCGAGATCGTAATTTTGAAAGTGTCTTATTAACTCCCAGATGTCCACCGTTGGCCCCGTCGTGCATTTCTGTTAGTACATCCTTCACTTTTGATGGTGGGACTAGAATCTGCATTCGATGGGATTTTCCATCCGCGGTTTCCCATTTATGCTTTAGAATTCCATCTTCCACCAGCAAGGAATTTCATTATGCCCAATGTGCTTTAAATGTTCCACTCTTGTCGGAAATGTTGTTCCAAGTTGGCCGCTCGTTCTTTTCCTTGTGTTCCAGGATTAGCGACATATTTTCATCCTGAAGTTGCGCTGCGCGTATAGAACCACTGGTCCACCCATGTAGTACTTCTACTTGTACATTTCGAAGGTCGTACACCTCTTACTTTTCTTTCGCTCTATGACAAAGTTTACAATCTGGCTTACATGGTCTTCTTGATAGAGCATCAGCGTTATTATGCACCTTCCCTTGACGGTGGGAAATTTGAAAATCGTACGTTTGAAGTCCTTCGATCCATCGAGCTATTTGTCCTTCAGGATTCTTAAAATTTAACAACCATTTCAGGGCCGCATGAATCGTCCGAAGGTGGAATCGACGTCCGTAGAGGTACTTCTTAATGGCTTCTATGGTCGCCAACAGTTCCTTTCTTGTTGCGCAGTAGTTTCTCTCTGGCTTAGATAGAACTCGACTATAATATGCGACAACTCTCTCTTTACCATCGACTTCCTGTGACAAGACTGCTCCGATTCCTGTGTTACTTCCATCAGTATCCAATATAAATGGGCAATCCGATCTTGGGAATGCTAATGTTGGAGTCTTACATAACTCGGCCTTTAATGTGTTGAATGCTGCCTCACACTTTTCTGTCCAATGGAATTTCTTGTCTTTACCCGTTAGTTCGTGTAGGGTTTTAGCCACATTGGCGAAACCTTTAACAAACCGTCGGTAATACGTGGCTAATCCCATAAAGCTTCTTAACTGTTGGTTATCTTCTGGAGTATGTCACTCTTGGATAGCTGCTATCTTATCAGGATCCGCTTGTACTCCTGCAGATGAAACGATGTGTCCCAGGAATTTTACTCTCCTTTGGAAGAGTTCACAATTCTTTGAATTGAACTTTAAGTTGGCCTGTCTTAGTCGTTCGAAGGCGGAGCGCAGATTATTGATGTGTTCTGGTAAATTCCTTCCAACAACGATGATATCGTTCAAGATCAACTCGATCTCTTGATCTATCATCAAGCCGAGCTGGATATATGGAATCCAATTATGAGGCTGTACAAAGCAATCCAATGGAGATATAATTCAACGAAGCCAGAACAAATTCCATCGCATTATCACGAATGCCTACCATCACTATCGGCACTACAACCGGGAACTGGTCTTGGCCTTATTTAGCAAGTCCTGAGGCTTCTTAAATTTTCCATAATGATTTGTTTTTTTCCGGGCAAGGTCATTAGTCTTGCGCCAGAGGCTCCCCGACGGGGAATCAAACGCCGAATATGCTGTCAAACACGAAAGACGCCTACATAATCATACCAACGTAGAAGGTATTCAGCTCTTGGATATTACCCACAAATTGAGACTCCAAAACTCATGAATTAACATGTAAAATCAAACATACTAAAATCAGCTTCGGAGCCGAACGCTGGTCCAGTAAACCCTTACACGTTTTACTTAATTAAACTAAATTAAGTACAATTCAAACATAGTATTTAATTAAATTGTTAAGATTGTACTTGGGCTCCCCGATAGTATAGTGGTTAGTATCCTCGCCTGTCACGCGGGAGACCGGCGTTCGATTTCCCGTCGGAGAGCCTCTGGCGCAAGACTAAAGACCTTGCCTGGAAAAACAAATTATCATGGAAAATTTAACAAGCTTCAGGACTTGATGATGATGATGAAGATTGTACTATTCATATCCATACTTGACAACTTTGAATTTAATTTGTGAACGCACCCTTTCACTCGAACACATCGAACCGTCACTGTCAATTTATTCAGTAAACTCAACATGGTTAAGTACACGAACGAACAACGTCTGCAAATTATAAAGATTAACCACCGAAAAAATTTTGTCAAGTCCCTATTGGAAAACCCTTACTTTCCGCTTCGCAGACTTTAAGGGCAACAATAACCCATCACCTCGCTGGAGCTGCATTTAGCATAATATCGTTTTCTATTGTAAAAACTTTCTTGTAGAGTTACCCGGCGGGTTTATCGCCAACTTTTTAGGATCTTCACCACTTGCCAACTGGTTGCGACACCCTCATGATTTCGGCGTTTCTTGATAATTTTGTTCCGTGTGTACTGCAAATATTGCTATTAGGCAATTGTTGTAATAGGGGCGGCCGAGACTGAGGTCGCGTCCAGGAGAAAAGCGTTCCGAGGATGAACTTTAAAAATCTTGAAACTGGGGGGTGAGGAACTAAGTAAAGATAGATAGACAATAGTGTAACTGGTAGGATGGGGAAGGGGGAGGATAGGTCGTAGGCTAGGGTGCGAGTATGAATACAGGTTGTGAGAGTGTCGGCAGTGAGCGGGGCGTGGTCAGGGGAGGTAAGAGAGGAGACGACGTTTGAGACCAGTAGATGCGAGATTGAAGCCAAAGAAGGTGAGGTAAGAGTTTGGCCACCGGAGCATTCACGAAATGGGTTCATTAGAGCCGTAAGAAGTGCGACGGGCGGGCAAATAGACCGTTGTTGACGTTAGGAGATGGTAAAATTTTGAATTGTGTGTGCGGTTAGCAGAAGAACCAAAGAAACACAAAAAGAATAAGAGTTCTTTGTTCGTCTTCTTTTTCGTTGTCGATAAAAAGTAAAATTTGTTAAGAGTTCTTTCAATTCTTGTATTGTGATTTTAAATCCGTCATCTGAGTAAATGGCCGGTGAATGTATGTTAGTATCGTATAAGCTGTGGGGTGTGTTTTTGTCCGTTTAATGGTTAGGAGGAAGCACGTCCGTTTCTTTCTCTAAGAATTAAGACTAAACGACAAGAGGAGATTGGAAGGGGGAGAGGAAAGGAGGAACCCACGCTTGGACCTTGTAACTGTAGTAAATTGGCTGACCCTGGAAGGAAGCTGTACCAAGGAAGAAATAAAAGTTATAACGAGGAGAAGTTGTTTTTCTTTTCTTGCAACTAAAAGTGTGGGAAGGGAAATACTTAGGGTACTACCCAGGTACGTATACAAAACTTGATACCCTGTAAATCTAAACTC
This sequence comes from Microdon myrmicae, assembly GCA_963931805.1. Classification (NCBI taxonomy): domain Eukaryota; kingdom Metazoa; phylum Arthropoda; class Insecta; order Diptera; family Syrphidae; genus Microdon; species Microdon myrmicae. Next base: position 95,913,857 of record OZ007497.1, on the reverse strand, counting down.
ATCATCATCATCATCGGCACTATAACTGGGACCGGTCTTGGCCTTATTTAGCAAGTCCTGAGGCTTGTTAAATTTTTCAGAATGATTTATTTTTTCCGGGCAAGGTCATTAGTCTTGCGCCAGAGGCTCCCCGACGGGGAATCGAACCCCGGTCTCCCGCGTGACAGGCGGGTATACTAACCACTGTACTATCGAGGAGCCTAAATCTTAACTCAGCCTTCGCTAAAGTTTATAAGGCGAGCCAGCCTACAGGCCGACCTTAATTAGCTAGGCAAAGCAATACTATATATATATATCGGCTGCATGAGTCCTCCTTCCCATGATCCACAGGAATCTGAAGTTACAACTGGATACATTTATCTGAGTAACAACGTATTATGACCCAACTAACAAATATAATGTTACAGGTGGATGAAAAGGATTTCGCCATGAATTCTGCTCTCTTCAAGTCTGCTGAAGGTTATTAGGTGGAGACGGCTTGTGTATGGGGGTAGAATCAGAGGATTTTCCCAGTTAAATTCTCGGAGGGCAAAACGCAGGAAACGACGTTGCACGTTTTCGTTCCTGCGAATATGGGACGAGTAGTGAGGTAACCAGACCTGACTATCATATTCAAGAAGGCGACGGACAAAGGTAGAGCGATACGGAAACGTAAGGATTAGAGAAATCTTTCGACCAGTGACTTACAAAATCAAGGACACAGTTGGCCTTGAGGATAATGTCATCAATATGTGGATAATGTCATCAATATGTGGAGTTAAGCTCCCTATCACATAAGATGCTAAGGTTACGAATCGAGTGAACAGGTGATATCTGTTGGTTGAGTAAGAAATAAGAACGTAGCGTTCTTCACTATCGTCGCAAGCGCTATAATTGTTGACCCCGACGCGATCTGTACACACATGACACACTATTCCATAGTAGGCAGGACTTTATTACTACGATCCCGACTTCTACACAAAGCACCGGCTCACTCGCCTGTTTCGACGTTCTCTGGCTCGCTCGCTCCTCGCTCCGTCCCTCGCACAGGAAGTCGATCGTAACAAGGAGGAGAGAGTAGTGTAGCGTTTCTAACAGATGCACACACAATATGCAAGGAAATACTGAAAAACACCGAAAGACATTCGAATAAGCAAAGAATCAGAGCCGTATACCATAGCGATAATACAGCAATTCCACATCAGTTGAGTGTAATTGAGTTTAGAAATAGAATTCATACATGCGGCAGTGGCCTGATGTGTTGAGCATTGGTCCAATTTTTAGTGATTCTAACCAACATGGCGTCAGTTCGAATCACACGTTCTTCGTTATCATCGGAAATGCTATACGTCTGCGTATAGAGAGATGGAAGAGTGCTTGGAGTCTATATCGTTAATAATAAGAATGAATAGAAGAGGTCCAAGATGACTGCCCTGGCGTGGAAAGAACGGGTGTGGGGGGGGGGGGGGGGGGGGGGTCTGACACGGTTGGTTCCATCGTTAAGAAATGAAGAAATCCACTTAATCAGTAGGTGTTCGAAACCAAGGGAGGATAGCTTCAAGAGGTTGCGATTATGGGAGATTTCGTTGAAATTCTTGCAGAAATCGGTTGTGATAATATCGACTTCGTTGCCATCGTAGGGTTATAATTTTGAATTTATTCAGTTTTACCGCTTTTGGTAAGTACAAAATTAAAAGTGGTTTCTTTACTTTTTTCTTTTTTGACTACTTATAAATTCCAAAAACCACAAACAAGATTTTGTGTGCTTCAATTGGAATGGGATTCTGGGAAATGGATAGGTATTTGGTTGAACAAATTCCCGGGAGGAGAAATTATGAAATGCATTTAGAATTAGGCATTTCATAATATTAATAGTTATTGGGAAATAAATCAATGCACGACAAATGGACTTCAGTTAAATTTGTCGTGCATATGATTCAATTGGGGATTATGGATAAATGGTAGGGTAATTGGGAATTGAATCAATGTGCGACAAATTTGGTTTAATTTGTCGCTCGTATGATTCACTATGGGAACAAGATTGGGATGATAGGTAATAATGGGGATTGGCTGGGAGTAGTGATTTAGGATCACTACACCATTCTCTAAGGTGCGAAGAGTGTGGGATGAGAATTCAACCAGATTGATGGTGGTCGACCTACCCACCAGAAAACCATGCTGGTTGTGTGAGATGATGGATTTGCAGAGGAAACATAACGCGTTGTAAAGAATACCTTCGAACTGTTTTGGAATTATGCCCATTCTTATGACACCACTAAAACTGAATGTGTTGCAATTTTTTATCTTACAAACAATTAAAATATTTAATGAATTGAGGGTACTTACGGGGGGTATGTGTACTTCTCGCGCTGCCTCTTCCACTTAGGTCTTTTTGCACCACTAAAAGAAAACTCCGCATTTACTGGTATATGGTTTTTTATTAGTTCACTCGCATTTCTTTATTTTGCATTTAATTGTTTATTCTTATTTTTATTGTGGTGAACAAAATCCCACGAAAATTGAATAAAAAACATTATTTATTTATTTATTTGTTTATTATCAATTAGTAATGTAAAATTACATATCAATAACTTAACCTAATGAGTCTAGCAGCGGGGACTATTGGCTCTGTATTTCTAATTTACAATTTAATCTTAATGCTATTTACAAATTTATTTACAATTTCTATGTGGTCGGTAGTGGGATCTGCTAGGATTGTATAAATATCTGTACTGGGAAATAGTTTGTCTTTCAAGGGTTTTAGGTGAGGACAGTCTTTCAAAATGTGAGTGATTGTAAGTGTTGTGTTGCATTTTGGGCAGATCGGGACTGTAGCTCGGTGGAGCAGGTGGAGGTGGGTAGCAGCTGTATGGCCTCATCGCAGCCTCACAAAGTTTGTGATTTTGGATTTGGACAAGTTAGTTGGGTAAGAAGGGTGAGTTTTGAAAGGGTTTACCATTTTATAGGCATAGTTGTGAGTATCCCAGTTTGTTTGGTTTATTTGTTTTTGTTGATTGCTGATAATTGACAGTAGATCGGCTCTTGTGTAGGTGTTGAATTTATGGACTGGAGCTCTTTTGACTGAGTTGGCTGCGGCGTCTGCATTCTCGTTACCGCTGATGGCGACGTGACTGGGAGTCCACATTAGTTTTATTTTATTGCAGTATTTAATGATATTATTCCGAATATTGGAAATGATATCATCAGTGTTGTTGGTGTTTCTTATTGAGTTGAGTACCGACAGGCTGTCGGTGCAGATGACATATTTTTCTCTGTGGTTGGTGGCGAATGTTACGGCTTGTAAGATAGCGAAGGCTTCCGCCGTGAAAATGGAGCAAAATTCGGGTAAAGTCCGATTTTCTTTACTGCACCTTCTTCGGATGTGACCGCAAAGGAAGTATAGTTGGTTGTTTTAGATCCATCTGTGTACAGAAAGCGCCATCCGTTGGATTTATATTTTGAGGCGACTGACCAGAATAGTGCACCGTATATTTCCTTGATTGTGTTTGGTTTTTTAAATGTTGAGAGTGTTGTTATTATATTATTATTATTTAGAAGCCATGGCGGGTAAGTTGCGGAGTATTTGAAAGTTTGTTTAATATCCAATTCCAATTGCTTGGTTTTATCTAAAATGCGGGTGAATGCAGATGGGATTCGGTTGGTGTTTTTGTATCCTATTGTTAGTTTGATGTCTTTGTCAATTATGGAATTTCACGAAAACGCTAATTTAGCTATTAGTTTTAATGAAATGATTTCCATCCGGTCCTCGATTGTTGGGAGCCCAGCTTCAGCCAGTATATTTTTTATTGGTGTCGTTCTGAATGCAAAGGTACTTCTTCTATCGGCTTGGTGATAGGTGGGTTTTATTATATTTAGAGTCGTTTTTGGACTATTGCCATAGATATAGATCCCGTAGTCTATTTTACTTAAAATTAGAGCTCTAGTAATTTTACATAGAGTGTTAATGTGTACGTTACTTTTCATGTTGCTTAAGTATTTAATAATATTGAGCCTCGCTGCTAATGATACTTTGAGTTCTGAACAATGTTGTTTCCACGTATACTTATTGTTAAATGTTACTCCTAGGATTTTGAGGTTGGGGACATTTTGGATTGTTTTGTTGTTTATGTTGAGGTGTATTTGGGGACAAAGTCGTCGTCGGCACACATGAAATAATTTACATTTGTCTACTGAGAGTCTGGCACCTGAAGAATTTGACCATTCTAAGATATCTTTCACTGTTTCAGTTAAAATGTTTTTGCAGAAAGTTAGATCACTGGATTTACTTAAGATGTATATATCATCGGCGTAAATGCAATGATCTAGATGTTTCTGTTTGTGTATTATTGTACTTATGTCATCAAAGGCGATCATAAATAGTACTCCACAACCACAATATGGCATAAAATACGCTGCTTAAGTGGTAATCACAATCCGACAATTATCTCATCCCTTAATTCCGAAAATACTACAATCTCAGACACAGTGGAAATAAGCCAACTCTTCGCCAAAACCTGGTCGCAATTCTCAGGCAACAATAATTTTCACCCCGAATTCAATCGTAAAAAAATTGAATCCGTTAACAATCCACTATCTTTGCAAACTCCTAACTCTGCAGCTCTACGCATTGAACAACCCATCTCATTTATCGAATTCGAGTCAGCACTTAGTATAACTAAGGGCAAAACTCCAGGGAGAGATCGAATATCTTACCCAATGTTAAAAAACCTTTCGCATTATGCAAAACAAAGAATTATAAAGTTATACAATAAAAACCTTGAAACATCACACATTCCACAAATATGGAAAACCGCGGTCTTAATACCAATTCCCAAACCGAAGAAAGATAAAGATTCGGTGGAGGGCTGCCGCCCCATATCCTTAATTCCTTGTCCCGCAAAGGTATTAGAAAAAATCGTAGCCAAACGTCTACTCTGGTTTATGGAAACAAAGAAATTGACATCCATCAACCAAGTAGCTTTCAAATCCAACAGAGGTTGCACAGACGCTGTTGGAGACGAAGCAGCACTCGATGGCAACACTGGTGCAGGCACCACTGAAATGCTGTCATGACAAACAAATGTCAGCAAATAGCTGACATTTCAATTATATTTAAATGAGCTGTCATTCTTCGTAAATCTTTCTTCAAGAGACAGTTGGGAATCAATTCAATCAAACGTAAATGTTCAATAGTTAAATAAAATAAAGAGAAATAGACTTAAAGGCACAACAGAATACCACCGTGTTCTTTTTACATTAACTGGAGGATTCTTCTTGAGGTTCCGTCAACAGTCCAACCAACTAAAGGTATTCGTTTCCCCTTTGCCTTTACCATAGCAATTGTTTTCAGGAATCAGTGTTTTAATGCCAGGAGGTTCTTGTTCAGCAGCGGACAATATATCCCACCACCAGAAGCAGTTGTTGGTGGAACTTGCAAGGCGCAGTCTGCCGTTCGCAGCAAATTTGCATATTGGCCGACCGAGTGCCAAACAGACGCCTTACTCCACATTGATCACTACACCTCAAAGGCTCTATCCGCCAAAAATCACGTCACAATACTCTCTCTTAATTTTGAGAAAACATTCGACAGAATAGGCGCTCACACCGTTCTTAATATATTGTCAAAATGGAGAATTGGCAACAATATATATAGGCACGTTAAATCATTTCTAAGCAATAGAAAATTCCAATGTAAAGCCAACCACGTTTACTCCAATATATTTCCATTACATAACGGAATCCCTCAAGGATCCCCACTGTCAGTTGTACTATTTATGATCGCCTTTGATGACATAAGTACAATAATACACAAACAGAAACATCTAGATCATTGCATTTACGCCGATGATATATACATCTTAAGTAAATCCAGTGATCTAACTTTCTGCAAAAACATTTTAACTGAAACAGTGAAAGATATCTTAGAATGGTCAAATTCTTCAGGTGCCAGACTCTCAGTAGACAAATGTAAATTATTTCATGTGTGCCGACGACGACTTTGTCCCCAAATACACCTCAACATAAACAACAAAATAATCCAAAATGTCCCCAATCTCAAAATCCTAGGAATAACATTTAACAATAAGTATACCTGGAAACAACATTGTTCAGAACTCAAAGTATCATTAGCAGCGTAGCTCAATATTATTAAATACTTAAGCAACATGAAAAGTAACGTACACATTAACACTCTATGTAAAATTACTAAAGCTCTAATTTTAAGTAAAATAGACTACGGGATCTATATCTATGGCAATAGTCCAAAAACGACTCTAAATATAATAAAACCCACCTATCACCAAGCCGATAGAAGAAGCACCTTTGAAGTCAGAACGACACCAATAAAAAATATACTAGCTGAAGCTGGGCTCCCAACAATCGCGGACCGGATGGAAATCATTTCATTAAAACTAATAGCTAAATTAGCGTTTTCGTGAAATTCCATAATTGACAAAGACATCAAACTAACAATAGGATACAAAAACACCAACCGAATCCCATCTGCAATCAGCCGCATTTTAGATAAAACCAAGCAATTGGAATTGGATATTAAACAACCTTTTAAATACTCCGCAACTTACCCGCCATGGCTTCTAAATAATAATAATATAATAACAACACTCTCAACATTTAAAAAACCAAACACAAACAAGGAAATATACGGTGCACTATTCTGGTCAGTCGCCTCAAAATATAAATCCAACGGATGGCGCTTTCTGTACACAGATGGATCCAAAACAACCAACTATACTTCCTTTGCGGTCACATCCGAAGAAGGTGCAGTAAAGAAAATCGGACTATTACCCGAATTTTGCTCCATTTTCACGGCGGAAGCCTTCGCTATCTTACAAGCCGTAACATTCGCCACCAACCACAGAGAAAAATATGTCATCTGCACCGACAGCCTGTCGGTACTCAACTCAATAAGAAACACCAACAACACTGATGATATCATTTCCAATATTCGGAATAATATCATTAAATACTGCAATAAAATAAAACTAATGTGGACTCCCAGTCACGTCGCCATCAGCGGTAACGAGAATGCAGACGCCGCAGCCAACTCAGTCAAAAGAGCTCCAGTCCATAAATTCAACACCTACACAAGAGCCGATCTACTGTCAATTATCAGCAATCAACAAAAACAAATAAACCAAACAAACTGGGATACTCACAACTATGCCTATAAAATGGTAAACCCTTTCAAAACTCACCCTTCTTACCCAACTAACTTGTCCAAATCCAAAATCACAAACTTTGTGAGGCTGCGATGAGGCCATACAGGTGCTACCCACCTCCACCTGCTCCACCGAGCTACAGCCCCAATCTGCCCAAAATGCAACACAATACTTACAATCACTCACATTTTGAAAGACTGTCCTCACCTAAAACCCTTGAAAGACAAACTATTTCCCAATACAGATATTTATACAATCCTAGCAGATCCTACTACCGACCACATAGAAATTGTAAATAAATTTGTAAATAGCATTAAGATTAAATTGTAAATTAGAAATACAGAGCCAATAGTCCCCGCTGCTAGGCTTATTAGGTTATGTTATTGATATGTAATTTTACATTACTAATTGATAATAAATAAATAAATAAATAAATAAATAAATAAATATTTGACGAGTTCTCACAAAATATTGAAATGTGAAATGCATCCCCGTGTACATACATACATTAATTTTAATAAAATGAAAATCAAAATATTGTGACGCATATGACAATCAGTCCTGAAATCTTCGAGAAAGTCCGAAACAAAGTACTAGATTATTTTAGGAAGTACTGGAAAACTGGAATAGAAAAGTCGAGGTTATGGAACGGACGGAAACGAAACGCCAAATCAGAATGGGGGAACGGTATAAATACGTCGCACACAGATCATGGAGAGGAGTGATAAGTAGAAAGTAATAAGTAAGAAAGTGGAGCAAGCGATAAGTAAAAGACGCGATAAGTACGGAAGCGATAAGTAAAGAAATCGTTAAGTGTACGGTATAAGTAACGGTTGTTATTAACGGTCTAATAAAGTGTTATATTAATTCAAAATCGATTTAACAGCTCTTATTTATTAAAAATAATTAATCCAGCGAACCCTAAGCTCGCTACAATATACACACTTTTATATTTCCTTTCAAAACCGTTATAATGGTCTCACAAGTTTCCACCACAATTCGATCTATTGTTTGTGGCGCAATACCACAAAGAAATTTAATTTATTATTCTTTATTAGATAAGTTTAGGTAAGTTAAGTAAGTTAAATTTTAAGAAAAAAAAAAAAAATTTACAAAGTTTTTCAAATTTTTCTTTGTCTTTCAAATAATTATAAGTTATGCCACAAAGTTCTGTCGCCGAAAGGCAAATTATACAAATATTAAGTAATGTTTAGCTTAGAGCGTCTGCGAAGGACCAGTAAGTTATTATATAAGATATTTAAGCTAGAATTTAAGCATTTTTTGTCTAGCCTTTAATTTAGAAACTAAGAATATAGAAAGAAAATAAAAAAATGTTAAAAAAAAAAAAAAAAAAAAAAAAAAAACGTTATAATTTGTATACTGTTGGCACGAAAAACCCGGTAGGCGTAGGTGTGATGAGCCGACACTACAATAAGGGAACAAATCATCAAGAAAACACCGACTCGGCGAAAAGAAGACGTAGGGAAAAACGGAAAAAGCGGGATATACGTCCCGGCACGTGGAATGTTCGAACGTTATATAAACCAGGCGCGATACAGACGGTCGTAGAAAACGCGAAACAATATAAAATGGACATCGTCGCGCTTCAGGAAGTCTGACTCTCGCATCAAGTAATCGAAACCGACGGATTTGCACTGGTGTGTGGAGGTACTGTTGAAATCCAATACGCCGTGCTTCCTCGACTCGACCGAGGGAAGAGCGTGGATGTTTTTGTTCCGAACCGAATTGATATAAGTTCATTAGATTGTCCATAATTTAATTACTCAACAACACTTTATCCCATTCATCCAAATGAAACAATTAATTACACTTTTAAATAAACACAGTTTATTATTTTCTCTTTATATTCCACATTAATACTTTTCGTAACACATGCTTCTTTGTCGGAGGTCAAATTCTAACTCCTTATTAAATCTGATTTCGTATGAACGAAATCAATCAGTTGCCCCTAGTTACCTAATGGGGGTGATTCTTGTTAACAGAAAAACTATTGCAAAACTATCGCAGCTGCTTAGGTATTTTTGGGATAACGGTAATTGTATGAACTGTTGTTATGAAATGGATAGCTTGAAATTTGGTATGTGTATGTTATGTTGTGATACGCAAATTTGAGAATTAGGGATGATGACTGTATTTCTAATGTATAATTGAATTGATTAGTATTTAAATGTATGAACTATGGAAATTGAATTTATATGCAAATGTGTTTGAGGAAAAAGGTTATTAAAGGATATAGTTATTATATAAATTGTATTAATGTATATTATGGGATTTTGTTAAATGGGTAAGTAAGGATTGAAGTAAGGATTTATGGAAGACGGTAGGGCTGCGAGCACTACATCGCACCCTTCTTCGAGAAAGAAAATTGTTCTTGCAGAGGATCATTTTCTTTGATTAGGTGAAGCGAGTATAAAATTTGAGACCTTTTTGTCTCTTTATTTAATATTAAACTACTACTGCCGATGATTTCGTTCGTTTACACAATTTGGATTTCTTAATATTACCTAATATTATCTTTTTACAATTTTCTATTCTATTAAAGTTTAGTATTCTAATAAGTTTAAATTTACAATATTTTAAAATTTTGTTATTTAGATTATTATACTAAGTTTAAATTACAATATTCTTCCTAAGTTATATTACAATGATTTAAATTATAAGTTTAAATTACAATATTTTTCCTAAGTTATATTACAATAATTTAAATTAATAATTTTTTCTTTTTCTAAAATGTATTAACACTATTAAAGTTTTTACTATTAAATCTACTATTAAATCATTTTTCCTTTTTTTTTTCTTTTGTTTCTCCCTCTCTCACTTACATTTTTTTCTTTTTTTTTCTCATTTAAATTTATTATTGTTTGTACTTCGGTTTTATTAATCATATGTTCATATACACATATTAGGATAATAAAAGAAAAGCCATTTGTTTTATTTCAATTTTTTCTTTAAATTTATGGAAAATTCTCCATACTCTTTTGGGTTCTAATTTTAAGATGATTTTTAAAAATAGGTTAAAGAATAAAAGGAAGCGAATACTTAAGACAATCGAATAGAAACTAGAAAATGATTGTTAATGTGGGGGTAACATTTCCCTATTTGATTTTCTCGTTGTCCTATTATTTTAGGTTTAACATTGTTATACCTGTTTTCTAGAATATTTAGAGTTTGGATATATAAAATATTTTTTGTTTTGTGTTCTGCGGAAACATTATATTCATCAGTCTTACTTGCTGTTGGAACATTTAGGTTTTAAGTCTTACTTGCTGTTGGAACTTTTAGTTCTTCAGTCTTACTTGCTGTAGGGACCTTTAGTTCTTCAGTATTATTTGCTACTGAAACATTTTGTTCTTCAGTCATTGCTGCTGAAATATTTTGTTCTTCAGTCTGTGTTGCTGAAATATATTTTTCTTCAGTCTTAGCTGCTGAAATATCTTTTTCTTCAGTCTGTGCTGCTGAAGTATTTTCTTCTTCAGTCTGTGATGCTGAAATATTTTCATAAATTTTATTTTTATTATATTTATAGTCTTCGGTGTTTTGATTTACGTTCGAATCTAACTGAGGATCTGGGCAAGTGGATCGTGATTCACATACTGACTCAATACGCATTAGGCTCGGTGCCCCATGCATAGAGCTGTATGGCTTTCCTCGATGCTCACTATCATTGCCTGAGGGCAATGACTCCCTTTCCTCTGTATGACTCGAACAAATACTATAAATTGAAAAATTAGTGTGGTGTTCAGTATGATTCTTTTGGCGTCAGGCCTCATTTTCCGATTTTGTACTTGAAAATTTAACATTTTGGTAGTCTTGTTGCCTCACAGTATTTGCAGGTCTTAAACTTTCACCAAAACGATTGTTCGTAGTTGCAGTGTTATCTTTAAAGGGATTCCGAGCTACACATTGATGGTAATTCCGAAATGAACCATTCCTTGATAGCCTCAATCTACATTCGTTTTGAGTGTGATTATTTTTCCCACAGTAGCTACACACGATGTTTTGTATTTCTTTTTTTATGGGTTGCGAAAAACTCGGGATTTGCATGTTTCGATAACATGTTTCCTGCGAGTAACCTAACTTACCGAAAGTTTGACAGACTATTCTAGTAGGATGAGTGAATCTATTTGGATATTTATTATAAGTTTGGAGAGTGTTGTCTATTCGTGCAGCATGAGCTTCCGCATGTGCTATCGATTGCTTTAAATTCGTCCCCCCATGGACTTTGGTAATTATTTTGAGTTGGTCATTTTTTAGACCGTCCTCAAATATCTCTACTGCTAATTTGGTGTTCTCTGCAATTAGAAAAGTCCTAACTACTTCGTCACTAGTCATACTACATGAGGCAGAGTTCAAATTCCTCAGAGCTGTCCCGACTCTGTCTCCGAATTCTCGAATCGGTTCTCTAAACTGTTGTTTCAGTGAAATCAACTCGTTATGTGCCATTGAACGAGACTGTTCTTCCTTATATTCCGATTCTAATATATCTTTTAAAGTTTCCCAATTTGTTATTGTGCGATATTAATTAAGTCAAAGGCAGGGCCATCTAATCTATTTTTAACTAACTCAAGAAATGTAGTGAATATATTCGGGTCTGCGTCTTTTATGGAATTAAATAAAGTATCTCCGCCTGAAATAAATTTATTTAATTCCGACGGCTTTCCATTGAAACTTGGAACGATTCTGAAGAGATCTGAAATTCCAATCGTGAGAGACATCTTGAGCGAATCCTGAACCAAAGAATGCTGATGTGAATTTTCCTGTAAACCGATTAGCGAATCCTGAACTAACGAATGCTGAGGTGGATTTTCCTGTAAACGCCTAGCTGCCTGTCTAGTGAAATAATGCCGCGTAATTTTGGGACTTAAGTACCAAAAATGGGGTGAGAAAAAAAGAGTACAAACCGCTATCTAGAATCGAGAATGTTTTTCCGCAAATTTTCCAAAAAAAAATTTATTTTTCTTTTTATATCTTTTCTTAAAATTTATTAATAATGTTAAGTAAGAGAGAGATAAACTATCAAAAAAAATTTTAATAATAATAAAAATTTTCCTGTTTTATATTTTAAATATAGTGAAAATCTTAAATAATAAAAATTTTGTAATAGGATAAAATTTATTTTTTTTTATTTTTATATTTTAGAATGAAGAACATTTTTTTTTTTAATTTAGTAACTTACTATTGTATTTCTGATTTTTGTTAATTGTAGATTGATGTTGATATTTCTATTTCTCAAAGATTCGCAGTTAAATGTTGTTTTTTTTTTTATATAACTTTTTGATGGTTAGTTCTGTTATTTTGTGTTTGATGTATTTGTTATTGATATTGTTAAGTAGATAGTCCAGATTTATAGTTTGTGTATTCAATGGTTTGTTTACATAAATACTTTTTTTTTTTCAATCACATGATTCAATTAGAATTTCTGGCAACATTATTGATAGTAAAATATTATGGACAATCTAATGAATTTATCAATTCGGTTCGGAACATAAAGATTCACGCTCTTCCCTCGGTCGCGTCGAGGAAGCACGGCGTATTGGATTACAACAAATGGTGGCATCGGTGGGATTGAACACAAACTTTTTTTCAAAATTTAAATAAAGTGAAAAAAAAAACTTTTCAAAAATAAAAGAAAGTGAAAAAAAATAATAGTGTTCTGATTTGGTAACAGCGGTGCGTTACGAACATCAAGACAAAAAAAAACCAAAGTGAAAAAAAAGAAGCATGTGTTACGAAAAGTATTAATGTGGAATATAAAGAGAAAATAATAAATCGTGTTTTTTTTAAAAGTGTAATTAATTGTTTCATTTGGATGAATGGGATAAAGTGTTGTTGAGTAATTAAATTATGGACAATCTAATGAATTTATATCAATTCGGTTCGGAAGAAAAAGATCCACGCTCTTCCCTCGGTCGTGTCGAGGAAGCAAGGCGTATTGGATTATAACAGTACCGATACACATAACCTCGGGAATGGCTTCATCATAAGCAAGAAGATTACGCCCAATGTAAAAGATGTGCAATTTATTAATGTCCGAATGTCGGTGCCAAAAATACAGGGCCCATGGTACAATTATGTATCTATAAACGTACACGCCCCAACAGAATCTACGGACGAAGAAACGAAGGACACGTTCTACGAGACCCTAGAGGAATTATTTGACGGGATCTCATCTTTCGATGTTAAAATCCTCCTCGGGGACATCAATGCGAAAATTGGAAAGGAAGATATCTTCCAACCAGCTATAGGTAAAGAAAGCCTACACGACGTTTCAACTGATAGTGGAATTCGAATTATCACGTTCGCAGCGTCAAAAGATCTGGTAGTGAAAAGCACTTATCAACCAATATTCATTCATTCATTCAAATATCCATTGAACCATCAAATATCCAAGAAAAAACAACAAATATTCTTCATCACCACCTTTATCTAATATCTGCAAGATTCTATGAGCTATTACCAAAAACACAATGCAGTGTATCAGATGATAACTTCATTAATATAATATTGACGAAAACCTCAACTTACTTGTAATTGAAATTGGTAAACACATTATCATATCCAACCGTCCAAAACGGTTTAATCTTCATTGTAAGCACTTATCAACCAATATTCATTCATTCATTCAAATATCCATTGTTATCACATGCAATTTGATAACAATATTTAGGAACAAATTTTACTTTCAGTCTAACACGTCGAAGAAGATAGATTCTCTATCAACCGCACCCTGCTTAACTAACCCAAAGGCAATCGACCGACAGCTTAATTCGGCTCATCCGACTCAACTGTGGCCTTCGCCCACGTCGATTACTTTTCGGAAAATTCTAATCTATAGCAGATTTTGCTGATTGTTTTCTTTAAAAGAACAGATGGGAATCAAATATTGTGTGGAGATAACGATTTATAAATTTCGTTGAGCTCTGTCGAATGGCTGGAAAATATCTGCTTTGAATATTTTTTCCAAGAGTCTTCGATGACGGTTAAGCTGACAGATAAACGTATAGACCAAGGAGGTAGAATGCTTTCTACATGCCGAAAAACTCGAAATAGATGCGGATTTTTATTGCCTCTTTAACAAACACAATTTTGTATCATATGTGGTCAGACTAACGATTTTGCTGCTGTTTAATGATGGCGCCAAAGCCATTCGGGTTTTTCTAAATAGAAAGTGTAAGACACTTACATTCGATTTGTGCAGTACTACTAAAGGGATTATGACTACTTACGTCACACCAGGAAATATAATGCGTGTGATGAATACAAACTATTGTCGAGAGACTTTGGTTGGGAATGCTCCAAAATCACTATTTTAAGCGCTACTCTCAAACAGGCATCGAAATCTTCTATAATAACTTCAATACTGTGCGTACAGGATGATTAGTTTGGTTTTTGTTGGAGCTCAGAATCACTAAGTAACGATACCGATTTCTGTCGCCATTAGGTCCTCCTCACACTGATTATTTCTCACATTGATCACATTACTGGAAATACAAATCCTGCTTGCATATGCAAAGCCAATTATACGAGTTCCGGGAATGAGTAAACGCTAGAATTCCACAAAATGTATTCAGGGGGCTCCAAAGATTCACACAGTCATCCACTGATATTCGTCATTCCTAAAATTTGATTTTAACCTGAAAAATTAACACCGATCTCGAAGACCTAGTTTAAAATGTTCGATTGAAAAAACCTCATGAATTTCCATCGAAGAGTTTGCGACAGAGCTTAACCTTTCGACACCTAAAGAGGATGGGTTATTTTTGAATTAAAAATACACCAGACCTTCTGCACTCATCCTGTAAATAAAAGGTGTTCATGACGATGTCCACATCTTCAGGAAATTCGCTTTGCAATTTCTTTCTATATCCCAACCACTCGAATAGTTATTCACACATTCAGTTAAGGTCGAAAAATGTGTAATGTATACATGTAAACAATTGTATCACTAGAATTATAAGTTACCTGCAGTATGTAAAAATGCATTATTGGTCAAATAAACACAGTACGTAAAAAAATAAAAATAAAAAAAGGGGAATACAACATATAAATTAAAGAACTTAACTTAAGAATAAATGAAAAAATAATCCTGACACGAAGGGGAAACGAAAATAAAAAGGATAAACACAAAATCGTTTTTAATCTGAAGTTATTTAACATTTAACACGGATCAGACTTCTCTGGCGTGGGCAGCATATTCTGTCTGGAATACCATACACTTGCTTAAAGTGGTCTTCCATGTTTTCAGTCCAAATGATGACTTCGGGATTTCGATATAAAACTCCTACTTGAACTACTTTAGAAGGCTTGATGTTTATCATTTCTTGGTTGCACATAACTTTCATCTGCTTTCAACTATTCCATAATTACTGCCAATATTAAAGACATAACAAACAATTAAATAAAATTTATTTGTATAACAAAAAAATTGTTTTAGTATCAGTAGAACTATTCATGCTCCTCAAAGTAATGATTTACGACTCATTTATATTACATTCGTACAGAGGGTGTGATCTATATAAAAAAATAAAAAATAACAAATGAACTGCGAACGCCAACACGTTGCATGTATAAGTATCTCGGAAACCGGTCCAGGGCAAATTTAATAATTGAAATATAGTTGTCGCTCGAATATCGTGTTGTAGCCAAAAACAAACGATCAATGTCGTAAATTAGGCGGAATAAAAATACAAGATCGCACTCCGTTCTCAGCTCATTCTCTCCTTTGGCTGCCAATAATAATTCGAGTTTTTTAATTGATTGGCCGAGAGATAAATAACATGACAGTTTTGTCACAATTTGTGTGATTATCGAAACAAATATTTTTGGTGTCTCTCAGTTTTGTAGCCGGATTCATATTTGTGGCTGTGATGTGATCTTCTGAAGCAGTGCTAATATGCGTATTATAATGAAAAGAGATGAGGGTCGATACCCCTAAGAGTAAGAGAGTAAGGGTAGGGTTATCGACGTTGTAAAACTAATCGAACCTTCAATTTCAGATTGCCTGAAGGTCATGACCTTCACATAATTATTTTAATCGACAAATCTTCGCATTTAAGTTCGACATATGTATGTGTGACATGTTTGTCAATAGAACTGTTGCCCAAAGTTTAATCAGAATGGCTCCGGTTATGTCGTTTCGAGATAGCTTCTTCTCTTAAATTTATTCGTCTATATAGTTAAATGACTTCTAAATTTATATAACGGTAGACGAAAATCTGCATATAATTTACAAATATCTTAAAACGTATTTTTCAAGGCAAAATGTGGCGTAAGACAAGAGAATAGGTACGAAAAGGAGATATCGGCGAACATTGCTTTTATTAGTGTCATATGTTAGGATGCTCATTGTGAATCAGAGCGTCCGCCGTTTATGTTGTTCGACTCAAGAACGGTCATATAAACTTAATTTTTAATGTGGTTGATGAGCGTCACCGAAAATATTTGAAGTGTGGTTTTTTAGATTTTAGTGGAGCTACACCCGATTTATTAGCTTGGAGAAGCATAAAACAAGATTCTTAGATCTAACTCATGAACTAACTTAAGTTAATAAAATATCTAGGATGGTGGGGGATAGGACGGCGGATGAAAATAAGTTAGAGGGAGACATTTAGGGTGAGGGGGTAGAAGTTGTGTTGTCAACGTATGACAGTGGTTCGCTTACACCCACCAACGTCACTGTGCAAATAAGATGGGTTCCGCAACAAACAGTTCACCAAGGAGAAACAAAAATAGAAATACTAAAATTTGCTTTGCTGCCATTTGTTTTTTTTTATTGTTTTTTTTTTTTTATTTCAAAATAGTTTTCGTTTATTTACATAAATACACTTCAATTACTACTTTTAGTTTAGTAACAATAATGAGGTTTAATGTGTAACTTCTGATATAATAACGAATTTCGGTCTCTAGCACATATTTCAAGGAAAATTTAATTTTGTAAATGGCTTAGAGTGGTAATTGAAATTCGACTTTTCTGACCGAACCCGGTGGCGATTAAATCTCGACTTTTTGTGGCGTAACCGCCCGCGGTGGTGATTGTAAAACGACTGATCCCATTAGGGATGGAAATTGGGATTTGGGATTATGCACCTCAAACAACCAATCAAGATCATTCTTACATCTGTGCTCTCTCATGTTTCCCGCCTATAGAGGTGAATAGTCGACGAACAAGAGTGAATGAGAGAATCAGAACCTAAAGCGCAATGATCTCCGGGTGGCTTGGCTTGTGTGTGTGTACCAATGCAGTCTCTGAGGATGGCCCACTGACCTAATTCGGTGGCTGTGGTGATCCCAGAGTGCATTGAACTATGGGAAGATAAAAATGGAAAGGATAGGAAAATGGTTTGTGCTATTCACCTGCAAAAAGAGGTCATTGATCCGAAAGTCGAGGGGAGCCACAAGAGTGTCGCCTAAGGTTCAGTTTCGTCAATAGAGGGTCGAGTAAAGCTAATTAGAGTCGTGAATATGCTGCTTAGTTTTTCTTATTACTATTATTATCTAAACAGTTCGACAATCAAATGATTATTTACTAGTATTGTACTGGACCACCTAATACAATCTTTATTTATTTGTTTGTTTAAAATTAATTAAGATATGTAAGTATATCCTCGTCCGTCTTTCTTTTTTCGCGGACAGCAGGAAACAAAAAGAAACAAATGTCCTATAATTTCATTTTTAAATGAATGTTATTTCAATAATCTATAATTTTTTCCGGTGAAAACGAAATTGTATCCTTTGCTTTTTCAATTTATATTTGATTTATCCTTATGTTTAAAAAAAAAAAATGAATAGACGTGTTAATTGACGAGATGCTCTATGGAATTTTATCTGATATTTATTTTTATTTTATAACCATGGTTGATACCGACATGAACGGATTTTGAGTACATAATTTATTTTTGACTTGTTTATAAAAATTATTTCTTTTCCATTCAGGAAATCTAAAGAAAAAAAAATTATATATTTACATAAATATATATAACCACCAATTAAGGTGATTCCAGAATTAGTAATATCTCACAATATATTGTATATTTTGTTTTGTTTTTAACAAATTACTCTAATTGCTTAATTTTAATGGGATCCTGTAATTTATTTCTATTTATGTGTAGACATTCCCTGCGTAAGTAGTGCAACAGTGTATGTGAGAAAAATCACAATTAAAAAGAAAACAGGAAACAAATTTATTACTTAAATGTTTAATTTATTTATATTGATGAAATATTTGCAGTAGCAACACGTTAAACATAGGGCGTTCCTAAAATCTAATCGTTAAATCTTGCGTTATAATTAAAAAAAAAACTTTTCGCTTATTAACTGTAGTCTATTGTATCTCGTATTGATTATTTTGAATTAATGATGGCAGATGGCGTTTATGATTTTATTAGACGACACAGTACACATTAGCAAGGGTTGAAAGAGTTCTTCACTAATTCTTAATTAGGACTCCGAATAGAATTATTAATAACACCGGTTAATGTTACGTACTTCGCACTACCCAAGTGATTAAATATAAGTATACATGGAGACTTTAAATCACGACTATTTAACAACACAGTACACATTTCCGAATGTTGAAAAAACTACATCAATAGTTATTGTTTAGCACTCCGAAGAGAAATCATTAATGATCCCGTTTTATGTTTCATACAACGCACTGCCTAAACGATTGATTATATATTTCGTATATACAGAAAATTTAAATACGACGCAGTTTTAAATCCCAAAGAATTTTGTTTCTACGTTCTCCGAAAAGTGATGTGCACCTCTCGAAAGTCTAAAGGAAAAAATGAAGTGTGTTACATTGTTTTCATTGAGTCCATAACGCACTATTATTTAACGTTTAATGGTATCACAAAATACTTTGTTTTCGTATAAAATAAAAGAGAGAGTACTATGAGAGCGTGCGTCGCAACGGCTTTGTACCACCAGAGAGGTTACTCGAATTTGATATGAATGGTCTTATAAAAGATGGATCCGGAATTCTGCTGATTTATCATGTAAGTAGATTATCCGCAGACGGCCGATTGTGTTACGATCGGCAAGTCTACGCACCGAAGAAGAGTTCTTGCGGTTCAGTAGGATTATTTCCTACAGAGATCGGGACGATAAGATAAAACAGAACCTACAGTTTTGGTGGTTGAATGGTAAACAAAGACCTGTTAACAATGTTGGTAGAATATCTGCATTACTAGCTTACACAGACTTAGCGTTTCAGAGATAAGGTTTAAGTTAAGGGTTATATGAAAAAAAAAAAAAAAAATTTGATGTATGTTAAATTTTAAGTTAAAAAACACAAAAATTGGCACAGCGGTTTTTTTTGTTATAAATATAAATATAATTAAATAGACAAACAAAGTTCTGTGGCCGATAGGCAAACAGTACGACAATAGTCATGTCATGGCACTACCCAAGTCATGTTACATGTCATCAAGATAGAATGTTGACTAGTCTGTAATTTAGAATCTAAGAATATAAAATGGAAATAAAGAATGTTACAAAAATTGAAATGGAAAAATGGGGACACTTAAATATTGAACGCAAGTTTCAAAACTAACGGAAACGTATCGACAAAATGTCCTTGACGCTGAAATGATGGAAATGTCAAATCCTTGAACAATACTATGCACAGCATACAAGTATACGAAAAAAAGAATCGGTGATATAACGATCAAGAATGTGTATTATATAGGGCGGCCATACATTTTTTGCAAATGGCAACATTTGATATCTTCTTGATTTCTTAAAAACCGTTAGAGGGAGGGGCGCGCGAGTGTCGGAGCCTAATAAACGTATAAACAAATCTAACAAGAACGTAATAAACAATTCTCCGCCACTCGCGCGCCCCACACTCTAACGGATTTTAGAAATCAAGTGTTGCCATTTGCCAAAAAGTATGACCACCCTATACTATATATGGTGGTATCGGGGTTACACTAGAAAAACACATACACGTATACGAGGGATGCCTTTTATATTTCGGGATTAGAGAACAAAAACAAATATTGATCATCGAAAATCACTTTATTGTTTTTCAAAATATTGCCCATGAAGATCTATACACTTTTGCATGCGTTTGAACCAATTGTCGAAGCACTTTTGCCACTCTGATTGAGGTATCTCCAACACATGCATTCTGAATGCAGCAACCGCTTCTTCAGGTGTCGAAAAACGGTGACCTCTCAGTTTGTTTTTTACGTACGGGAATAAAAAGAAGTCATTCGGTGCCAAGTCAGAACTATATGGCGGATGACCCATCAAATCGATGTTTTGGGTGCTCAAAAATGCAGTTGTCGCAGCCGATGTGTGAGAGCTCGCATTGTCGTGGTGAAGAGTGATCCGTCTTCGGCGGTTGGTTTTCCTGATTTCTTGGAAGACAACTGGCAAACAAATGGTTGTGTACCACTCAGAATTGACTGTTCTGCGTTGTTCTAGTGGTATTGTTGCGACATGTCCAGTTTTTCCGAAAAAACAAGCGACCATTTGCTTGGAAGTGCTTCGTGCGCGAACAACTTTTGTTGGATTTGGCTCATCTTGAAACACCCAGACAGTCGACTGCTGTTTACTTTCGGACTCATACGCGTAAATCCACGATCCATCACCGGTCACGATGTCATAGACGTGTTTCGAAGCACCGCGACCGTATTTTTTGAGCATTTCTTTCGACCAATTGACACGAGCCTTTTTTTGGGCGATTGACAAATTGTGTGGGATCCGACGCGAACAAATTTTTTTGACAGTCAAATGTTTATGCAATATTGAATGTATGCTGGTCCCACTAACGCCTAAGGTTGTCTCAATCTCACGATAGGTCACATGACGATCTTCCAATATCAGTTCGCGCACAGCATCAATGGTTTTCGGAACAACAACTGATTTTGGACGACCTTCACAAAATCCATCTTGGAGTGAACTACGACCACGATTGAATTCACCATGCCATCGATAAACACTGGTCCTTGATGGAGCTTCATCGCCAAAAATTGAATTAAGTTCATCCATGCACTGTTGCTGAGTTAATCCACGCCGAAAGTTGTAAAAAATAATCGCACGAAGATGTTGACGATTTAATTCCATTTTTGGGCCGAGATGAATCTTTTAAGTTACTGTAAACAACACAAATAGCGCTCGTATATCAAAACGTTCTGAGTGCGTATAACCTCAAAAATGTTCAACTTTACGACAGAGCTGTCAATTGCCGGATTGCAACACTAGAGTTGCCAAATCCCGAAACATAAGAGGCAACCCTCGTAATAAATTGTGCGAATGTAGAGTTTTCCCCGGTACGGCAAGAAGTGCGAACACTAATTGTGGAAATTAAAGTTAAGGAAACATTAAATTAACATATCTGTAATTGTGGAACTATATCTTGTGGAAACCAAAAAGTTAAGAAATCATTAAATTAATACATCTGTAATTGTGGAACTATATTGTGGAAACAAAAGTTAAGGAAACATTAAATTAATATATCTGTAATAGTAGGACTAAATATATTGTTGAGAGAATACTTGCGTAAAATAAAACTAAGAAAGGATATTAACAATAAAAACAGTGATCACCAAGCGTTTTAATCGTTCCTGTTTTCCTTGGTGCATTGGTGTTGACCTCTCAGTCTGTTTTTTTACGTACGGGAATAAAAAGAAGTCATTCGGTGCCAAGTCAGGACTATACGGCGGATGACCCATCAAATCGATGTTTTGGGTGCTCAAAAATGCTGTTGTCGCAGCCGATGTGTGAGAGCTCGCATTGTCGTGGTGAAGAGTGACCCGTCTTCGGCGGTTGGTTTTCCTGATTTCTTGGAAGACAACTGGCAAACAAATGGTTGTGTACCACTCAGAATTGACTGTTCTGCGTTGTTCTAGTGGTACGGTTGCGACATGTCCAGTTTTTCCGAAAAAACAAGCGACCATTTGCTTGGAAGTGCTTCGTGCGCGAACAACTTTTGTTGGATTTGGCTCATCTTGAAACACCCAGACAGTCGACTGCTGTTTACTTTCGGACTCATACGCGTAAATCCACGATCCATCACCTGTCACGGTGTCATAGACGTGTTTCGAAGCACCGCGACCGTATTTTTTGAACATTTCTTTCGACCAATTGACACGAGCCTTTTTTTGGGCGATTGACAAATTGTGTGGGATCCAACGCGAACAAATTTTTTTGACAGTCAAATGTTTATGCAATATTGAACGTATGCTGGTCTCACTAACGCCTAAGGTTGTCTCAATCTCACGATAGGTCACATGATGATCTTCCAATATTAGTTCGCGCACAGCAACAATGGCTTTCGGAACAACAACTGATTTTGGACGACCTTCACGAAATTCATCTTGGAGTGAACTACGACCACGATTGAATTCACCATACCATCGATAAACACTGGTCCTTGATGGAGCTTCATCGCCAAAAATTGAATTAAGTTCATCCATGCACTGTTGCTGAGTTAATCCACGCCGAAAGTTGTAAAAAATAATCGCACGAAAATGTTGACGATTTAATTCCATTTTTGGGCCGAGATGAATCTTTTAAGTTACTGTAAACAACACAAATAGCGCTCGTATGTCAAAACGTTCTGAGTGCGTATAACCTCAAAAATGTCCAACTTTACGACAGAGCTGTCAATTGCCGGATTGCAACACTAGGGTTGCCAAACCCCGAAACATAAGAGGCAACCCTCGTAATAAGGGAAATTAGGTGAAAACAACTCGTTTTCCACTGTTCACAATACATATATGAACGTCCACTACAGAATGGAGATAACATAATAGTTTTATTTCTAGTTACTCGTTTATTGTGTAGAATTTACGACTTTGCAGGTCTCTTATCAACAATCACAAGCATTTTATGCTTCACGAATTCCTCCTGCCTTTTCCTGCTTATCATTTACTTCACTGTAGCACTCCTGTTAAGAATAGCCAGTGACAGAATTAAAAAAAAAATTGTGGCGAGAAGGCCGAATTTGGCGAGACAGGACATATGTGTCCTTCATCTTGTCTCTGACTTCTGGTCATCTTGCGATAACAAGAATCACCCACATCCGTGAGGATGTTGGGCTCGGTCTCGCGGCATCTGAAAAGAGAAGAAAAAAGGGGGGGTATCCAAGGATAGTGTGGACAGTGTTAGTCCAAGTGTTCTCTAACTACTTTTATAGAGGGATGGTGGGAAAGAAATCTTACTAGACCGGTGGGTCTTGGGTGCGGTAGTAAACGCAGATCACGTCTTAACCAGTGACAGAATTGATCGGTGGTTGCATTTATATTGCCGGCGAACTTTGGATCAGTTATTGTTCAATTATGAAAAGTTTAGGAGAAGGTTAAAAACGGAACTGAAACAAGTAACCACACACTGAACGCTACACTAGCGCAACCGAAACTGTTCTCGTCCACAGGCGTTGTCCAATTGCCTGCAGGCTCTCAAAAATTGTCGGTAGTAATGTGGTAGTGTTGTGTTTATGCTAGGAATGTTTCGATTCTTGAGGTGATACGGCGAGGATGGGTGGGCTGTGTGGCGAGTGCTCGCAGGTGGCTCTGGGTTACGAGAACAAGAAACCGTTTGATGAGGGTCGCAGCTGTATCACAGCATCATACACCAGATCAAGATGATGAAATCATGTTGGAGAGTGAATGTTTATGTTAACTGAAGACATGCCGCGACGAATGTATATGATCAAAACACTCGCTCCGCTGGATGCATGACCATCACCAGCATACGCACATGCGAAGAAAAGACATGAGGGCAAGCCGATGGTAGAAAAACCTACCAACGGACAAAGGCGTTAATGAAGGATGAATTGTGTATGCTGGGTGTATATCGTGGGCTCTATCTTTTAGTTGTCGTGAGGGAACCCGAAGATTAATGAGGTGATAGCTATGCCTAACACACAGAGAGACTTGGTCATCCACTACGGAGGTGCTTACTATGCTGCTGGTCAGTAATGGAGAGATTTTCTATCGTCGGTAATTAGACCGTGTCGTAGATCTAAGGATGGAATATGACCGTTTTCAATAGCATATGTTGAATCGTTACGAGTCCTATCGGATCAAAGGAATGGTGTTTTGGCGGTTGGTTACTTCACTTTAGCGGAATTGAGATTCGTTGATGATGATTATGTTGTTAGGTTGTTAATGGACTGACTCATGTTGGTTTTATAATTGTCCTTCGACAAGTATTGATGACTGCGGTGTTTCGCCGAACACGTCCGCAGTAGAGAAGGATTAGAACACGGAGACGATCACATAAATAAAACACGGCAACAATTCTGTGTATAAATCTGATTTTATTGTACTTGCTCTTGTTTTAATTTTGATTATTTGCTTACACGTAGACATTACAAGTTCACTCTTTCAATAGGGTAAAGTTAGTGCTGACGATATTACAAGTTACCATTTCAGTCTGATAAAGTTAGTGTTGTCGATATTACAAGTTACTATTTCACTCTGATAAAGTTAGTGCACGCACGACTTTCTTAATCACCACGGAATCGCTATTCGAAAAGTTACTGTTTAAGCACACGGAGATTTTCTTAATCGACACTACGAGTTTGTTTCTACGACGTGAACTCACACACCTCACAACTCGCGCTAGCTGGATTTATTCTCTTTCTTCACTTTAGTAATACCTCCACGATGGCGTTCCTCAGGCTCTACCTCGGATGGATGTTATATTTCTACTTCCTAGTTCGACGGTATTCGTAAGACTCTGTATCTATCCTAGAAAATATCCCGTTACAGTTCCCAATCCTCGCATCTGCACAAGGAAATTTCTCATCCTGTCTGCTAACAGATTTTCGCCATCGTATCTGTTAATAGCCTAATATTTCCCTTGGCATCTCAAAGGGAGAATTTCCAATCAAATCTGGAAAAGGAGAAATCCTACCCATGATCTTTATCATCATTGTTCGTTGCTGGTGGTCGGAATCTTTTTGTTTTCGGATCGGATGCCGCTGCTTATTCTCCGATCTTTCCGTGATTTATTTGAACTGCACATCTGGCATGCGGCAAAGGATCGCCTGCATTTCGGATGTGTACACGGACTATGGGATGTAAGGCTTTGTTTGCCTTTTCCATCATAAACATCTATCAGGGATAGTGTTATGCGTTTATGATTGTTCGCCTGCTAATTAGCGGCGCAACGAATCGTTTGTTTGCGCAAGTGTGCCTTAGCATTGGGTCATGCAAGGAATTTAGGTGCTAATTGCTTTTAGCTACCCGCGAATGCATCGCTTGTTCGGTTTACTTACCGACAATGGTCATTCGTGGGAAAACATCGCGGTGCTGCTCAGGCTGGATGATGGATTTACATGCGATGCTTGCTGTCTTTTTGGATTGGTTTTGCATACGATGTATGGATGCGTTGAACTCGATATTGGAAGTTTTTGAACGTTAAGTTCCTTGGTTTTTGATATGGGGTTCAACGTTGTGGCATTTCATATGACCTTTGGGACACGTGTCTGTGGGCACATGTAATGAATAAAGGCAAGTATGTTCCTTGGTGGAAAGGACATCTCAACCTATAGTTGGTTGTGCGGTCGTAGAACCGCCACAGTGTCACCAGGGAGATCGACTCATCTTTGTGTGATGGTGGGTTGAGGTTTAATTTGAATTATAAATCCTGCTCCAGCAACTTCAATTTTACTGAGTGGTAGGTAGGGTGCCAAAGCCCAGCTGCCCAGTGAAGTACCGCCCCATTAAGCTATAGGCTTCGTAAAATGGTTGAGAGAAATCCTTGAGCATCATTAGGAGCTTGGCTGATGGAGCCGCTCGAGAAAAAAAGAAAACATCTCATGACGCTGACTCAGTGCTATAGGTACGCCTTTCCCGGGAGAAGTAACATAAAAAAGGCGATTCCAATGCGTTAAA
Organism: Microdon myrmicae; assembly: GCA_963931805.1. Taxonomy (NCBI): domain Eukaryota; kingdom Metazoa; phylum Arthropoda; class Insecta; order Diptera; family Syrphidae; genus Microdon; species Microdon myrmicae. The sequence goes on along the minus strand of OZ007497.1, from coordinate 95,887,825 downwards.
GGACGAATTTTCGAGGATATCGTCTCGTCCTATATGTTTTGGTTACCCATTTTCTGAATGGGACACCGCCTGCCGTGGAATTGTTGGTTGAAGTTGTTGTGTTAATTCACATATGCATATTGTAGTTGCTGCATTGGTTTAATTATCCAATATATTTTTAAGCGAAAGAACATTTTTAATGAAATGATGCTGGTTTTTTTTCTCACTGTACAGTACGCTATACCGCAAACCTACAATAGTGAGAGTTATCAAGTCGCGAAAATTAAGATAGGCCGGACATGTAGCGCGAATGGGCAACGATAGGACCATGCGTAGAATTCTTTACGGTAGACCAACGGGAAAGAGACCGATAGGAGAGCTGCGACGGAGTTGGGAGGATGTTAGATTTGACCTTGAGGAGATCGGATCAGATGGTCAAGCGTGGAAGGAGAGTGCACAGGACAGGGAACGATGGCGGAGTCGAGTCGGTGAGGTCATGAACTTCCGGGTTCCTACAGGCCAATAAGTAACAAGTAAGTAAATAACGGTACACCATTTCGCTGAGCCGACAGTGTACATGATGATCTCTTTGTTTATTTAGGATTGGAAATTTTGAATGGAAAAATGTTCGCACTTATGACCTTTAAATGATTTTTGTCGTGGTTTTTAAATATCTTATAGGTTTTTACTTCACTGAAGTCACAAACACTGAATTTAGCTCGTTTGCAGTATGACGAAGATTTTTAAAGATTACAGTGGAAGACGGCTTCGGACTAAATAACACACGTTGTCGGTCAAGAGCAACTTTGTGAGTGATATTAAAACAGAAATAAAATGGATGAACTTAGGATTCCATGGAAAACATTAGCTCTCATGTGAGGGAATATGCCTTTAACGCCAGTCAAAAACCATTAGGATTGAGCAGTCAGATGGACAGACATTGAATCAGTGCATCTTCAACTTCATTTGAATGTAATGTAGGCTGAGCATCAAAACTATCGAATGCGCTTGGATATAAACTGCGGCAACCCTGCTCTAACTGAAATACAGGATGAATTGACTCCATTGTGGATCTGTTGTTCTGAAAGCCGTGCAGATGATCGCTAAGGATATCAAATTTTTCTGTATATTTCGGAAGTTAATGAGTCATCCTGACTATATAACGTTCGATAAAAGAAAAAAAATGTTTTAGTTATAGGATCGTTGCGTCGCCGATTTAATATCTAGGCTTTCAAAATGTACATAAATATTTTCCTTTTATTATACTCCATCCCATTCGCACTATGCTTTAATATTTTAGGGTCGCACAAAAAAGGAATAAACGGCAAGTTTATTGTTCGTACCAACCAATTGAACCCACATACAACCATGCACTTGTCTCAGTTGCTTTACCAATTGCATTACTATTGCAGTTTGCTATTTACAATCTTTACAAGCATTAAAGGTTTCCAGCAATGGAATTATTGTATTCTCATGTGCGTATCCATATTCCAATTCCTATGCATGCGTTGTTTTAATTATCCAATCACCGACAACGAGCACAAAGACTTCGCAATTTGTTCTTGAGTGCTATGACTAGCGGGTTTGTTAACAATTAACGTAATTAGAGTGCCGTCTGTTTCCATAAACCACTACAGCAAACAAATATTTAATTATTGTGCTCCCATATCTGCTTTCTGGCACTTCATGGAGAAGCTTAAGGAACGATATACTGATTATGAGCATCAACCAAATACTTAGCCAAACGCGACACTTTTTGCTTATTGCTTTTTGCCATTATTCATTATTTGTAAATAGATTCAATACTTCATTGTTTTTAAAAGGTTTCTAGAACTCATCTGCTAAAAATTAATTCTTTTGTCAATAGATTGGAGAGATGAAATATGAGTTAATGGGACCAAAGCACTTACAGAAATATTCAGTGGTGAAGGGTACTTGCGTATCAACAGATGATAAGCTTCAGTTTTATTAAATACTTATTTATAATTTGTAGTTTAGATTTAGAGGAGCTGCGTAGCAAAAAAAACTAGTAAAAGCGGTTTTCGAATAGCATGAATTATCAAAAAAGTTCGAAAGGTTTATGTGGATGTGATTCATTAATTCATCCGTTGTTTTGTTTTAATATTTTTGTTTTTATTACAGAGAGAAGATAATTCGAATAATACCTTTTCATTTGAACGTTTGAGTAATTGCACATTTTATAACAGTTAAGTTGACAAGTTTTCTAATAGAAGTTTTTAATAATAACAACTGGGAAAACTTAAATCCGGGATATTGAAGATGAAAACTGAGTACGATTTATATACTCATACTATTTGACATATATACCAATAGCTGAGATATGATTTCCATTCTCCTTAAAGGAATACATCTGTCATTTTGATCAAAGATACAAGACAAAGTCTTCAGAGAGCTATGCCCTATCTGTAGATTAATAACCGTAGAATTGAATATACACCAATTCAATTTTGCACCCGATATTATACCTTCAAAAACCTCGAATGAGTTAAGAGGAGCCTGCCCGGAAAGTCCTTTGTGGCTGGATGTATGGAAGAAGACAGCGCGACAGACCTTGTCTGCGATGGAGGGATGGTGTAGACCAGGGCGCGCAGAGCCTGCGAGTGTCAAACTGGATGAAATAGGCTCAAAATCGGCGTTTGCCGTTCAAAACACGACCGTGGTTCGATGTTGTTTTCGACGAAATGTGGCCCGATAACCTCACCAGTTCAGAAATCGTATCATACAGAGATCTTTTGTGGATGCATAGATTTCTTAGCGGTCACTCTTCGATTTCTATCTGCCCAGATGCGATAGTCCTTCTTGCTGAAGAATCCATTGAGGTGGAAGCGCCTGCGAATACGATTTGAATGGCGGCTATCTCACTGCGGTTATCTTGTGGATTCAATGACCGTACTGACTACGTTGGAAATCATGGGCAGGCTCCAGTTCCTGTGTTAATTGGACTCTTGGTCAAAATTTTGAACACAGTGGTTAAGGACCAATGGCGAATCGGTATGCCGAGATTTGCAGCAGCAATATTCACGATGGTATGGATGGGACGAAGGGATGGTTTTTGGGCTACGTCCACCATCTACGAGGGTTGCCTCTTATGTTTCGGGATTTGGCAACCCTAGTGTTGCAATCCGGCAATTGACAGCTCTGTCGTAAAGTTGGACATTTTTGAGGTTATACGCACTCAGAACGTTTTGACATACGAGCGCTATTTGTGTTGTTTACAGTAACTTAAAAGATTCATCTCGGCCCAAAAATGGAATTAAATCGTCAACATTTTCGTGCGATTATTTTTTACAACTTTCGGCGTGGATTAACTCAGCAACAGTGCATGGATGAACTTAATTCAATTTTTGGCGATGAAGCTCCATCAAGGACCAGTGTTTATCGATGGTATGGTGAATTCAATCGTGGTCGTAGTTCACTCCAAGATGAATTTCGTGAAGGTCGTCCAAAATCAGTTGTTGTTCCGAAAACCATTGATGCTGTGCGCGAACTGATATTGGAAGATCGTCATGTGACCTATCGTGAGATTGAGACAACCTTAGGCGTTACTGGGACCAGCATACATTCAATATTGCATAAACATTTGACTGTCAAAAAAATTTGTTCGCGTCGGATCCCACACAATTTGTCAATCGCCCAAAAAAAGGCTCGTGTCAATTGGTCGAAGGAAATGCTCAACAAATACCGTCGCGGTGCTTCGAAACACGTCTATGACATCGTGACAGGTGATGAATCGTGGATTTACGCGTATGAGCCCGAAAGTAAACAGCAGTCGACTGTCTGGGTGTTTCAAGATGAGCCACATCCAACAAAAGTTGTTCGAGCACGAAGCACTTCCAAGCAAATGGTCGCCTTTTTTTCGGAAAAACTGGACATGTCGCAACCGTACCACTAGAACAATGCAGAACAGTCAATTCTGAGTGGTACACAACCATTTGTTTGCCAGTTGTCTTCCAAGAAATCAGGAAAACCAACCGCCGAAGACGGATCACTCTTCACCACGACAATGCGAGCTCTCACACATCGGCTGCGACAACTGCATTTTTGAGCACCCAAAACATCGATTTGATGGGTCATCCGCCGTATAGTCCTGACTTGGCACCGAATGACTTCTTTTTATTCCCGTACGTAAAAAAACAAACTGAGAGGTCAACGTTTTTCGACACCTGAAGAAGCGGTTGCTGCATTCAGAATGCATGTGTTGGAGATACCTCAATCAGAGTGGCAAAAGTGCTTCGACAATTGGTTCAAGCGCATGCAAAAGTGTATAGATCTTCATGAGGAATATTTTGAAAAACAATAAAGTGATTTTCGATGATCAATATTTGTTTTTGTTCTCTAATCCCGAAATATAAAAGGCAAGCCTCGTACACCGATTTTTTGAATTGCTGCGAGATCTTACAAATTGTGAGCTCGGTAGGATGATGATACCGAACGAAAAAATTACGTAACTGAACTAAGCTCCAATTTTCAGAAGCGGTTTGCACTATTTTAAGCGTTGCTCGACTGTATATCGGTCCATGGTCCAAAATGCTAATGTCTCAACTTCACAAATATCAAAAAAAGTTAACAACAACTGCTCCCTTTACATTGTATACCTCTACTGTGAACGATAAAGTATTCTTTATATCACATTAATAAAACTCTGTCGATTATCTCAGCCATTAAGTAAGATAAGCGTATAGTTGCCTAATCTGCGTTAGTTGAATATTTTATTACCTCTTCTTCATCAACGAACAATTATTGACGCTATCTCCACCGATTTGCCTTATCTAATTTTATCCGGCCTCGAGCGTTCCTCAGCTAAACAAAGCTCGCTCGTGCATTCTGCTTAAATCATTTTTGAAATACAGCACTCTGCTTTGAAGCCTTGAAAACATTTGTCGGCAAAACACTTAGACTTTTCTGTCCATATCTGTAAGATGCTCAATTGGGAATTTTACTTGAATATCTTTTTAAGAAATGCCGATGCGTGTTAGCTGTCAACCACGTTTTTGTGGGACCTGTGACATGGGAAACAGTTCAGTTTTTACGGAGTATCAATTCACCTGCAATTGACTATAATTTCATCAATAAATCTATTACAGGCGCACACTTTAGTTCGCTTGGCAAGTTGCAGTTAATTGTGACACCTGAGGTTATATGTCAAGCTGTCGCTTTCGATGATACGAGTATTGCAGCAAAAAAATCATCGATTAACATTCAAGAGAGTCACTTCAGTCCAGCAGCGATCAGTGTTGGATCTTGTCACCCGCTACCGGTTGGCTTACGCATTTGGAATAAGAAGCGTGTTAAAAAATTTGCTCGATGGGGCGGTAATTTTGGGGCCAATGTCTGGTTTTTGGCAGAACTACACATAGCAACTAGTTACTGAGCTATGAAGTTGCTACAGCCAAGGATGTTTATATGATTGATGGTACATTTGCTGCAATGGAATGTGAATGTCGGGTTCAATATTGTCGGCGAGTGGTACTGAGATCAGACTATGTTAATCTGGCAATGATATCATTGAGAGGATTGTGCCAGTTGGTTTTTGAATTTATTACACGTTGAAGCATTGTAATCTTATCGCTCAGTGAAAATAAAGTACAATAATAAACTCATCGGATTTTTTTAGACGTTTTTTTTTTCTTTTTATTTTAAGTACTCACATTTTAAGTACTCACTTTTTATTTTAAATACTCACAAGTACTTATCTCACACGCATTCTCTTTTTTTTTAGGAAAACAGAACGTATTAAAATTTTTCTCTCAAGAGGTGGACCTAAAACGTTGCTCAGAGATACGAAAGGTACTGCTGAGTTTTGTTTGTTTTTGTGTTGGACTAATGCAAATTGTAGTGATCTGAGGATACTCATCCTGGAAAGAGTTTCCAGAGTTTTCTCCTTATGTAGCAAAAGTTTTAAGTTTTGGCAAAGAGTTGTATACGAGGGTGGACTGAAAAGTTTCCGACCTCTACGTGAAGTAGCAGCACTCGTCAATAAAAGCTAGTGACTGTAGTTGTGCATCTTTTTTCAGTTACTCACCAAAATTTCACCCATTTTGGACCGGTGGTTTTTATTTGACAGTCGTTTGAGTGAATCAATGTGAGTGTTTTTGTGGAAATGGACAAAATTGAGTATCGAGCTGTCATTAAGTTTTTGTTTTTGAAAGGCAATACGCCTACGCAAATTAAGATTTAATCAAGATGAGTGTGGGAGAATGTATGCGGTGAGCGGTGTTGGGTCAGGAGGGGTAAGAGAGGAGACGACGTTTGAGAGTGGGAGAAGTGAAATTGAAGTCAAAGAAGGTGGGGTAAGAGTTTGCCCACCACTGAATTCGTGAAATGGGCTCATTAGGGCCGTAAGACGTGTGATGTGTGGGCAAATAGAAGAGACGAGCGTTTCGCAGGTTTCGGAGATTAGTGGATAATATGATGGTGGAGAGCAGGCTTTGGCAGTTGATCGAATCTGAAAGTAGACGGTGGATGAAGAGGATGTCAGCATGAATTCTGCGCTCTTCAAGTGTGTTAAGGCTACGTAGGTGAAGACGGCTCGTGCATGGCGGTAGAATCAGAGGATTTTCGCAATTCAATCCTCGGAGGGCAAAGCCCAAAAAATGACGTTGCACGCTTTCGACCCTGCGAATATGAGACGAGTAGTGAGGAGAAGCTACCTGACTAGCATATTCAAGAAGGGGGCAGACACAGGTCATATAGAGCGATCAGGAAACGTAGGGATTAGAGAAATCTTTCGACCAGCGCACCACTGGAAAACTCAGATCACTGCTTGGTATTGGTCCCACAACCACTTGCATTTCCAGCGAATAACCGACCTAGGCAGAGTCGCCCTGTATGGAGGTATGGGGCTGCTAACTGCGACAATTTGCGGGATTTCTTCACATCCTTTCCATGGTCGGGGGTGTGCTTCGGAGATTCCGATGTTAGTGGTTGCGCGGAGTCGGTCACAGAGATTATTCTTCTCGGGATGGGGATCTACATTCCACATTCCAACAAACGAGAGTTCGTCTTATAAGCCTTGGTTTGATGAAAAATGCGAGCAGTTTGCAGCGGCAAGAAACAGAGCGTTTGAACAATGGCACTCCAATCCCACCGTGGTTAACAGAACGAAGTTTGTTAGAATCAGAAACGCGTGCAACCAACGACAACGACAGGGTAACCAATAAACTAATTCAGTGCCAAACTGTTTCGCGTCCCTTCTGGTCAATAGCAAGGGCTGTCAGCAGTAACTTCGCTTCCTTCTCTTTCCTCCCTTGGAGACGGGCAGCGGGACACTAGTCCAAAATTCAAAGGATAAAGTTAATGTGTTCGCGAATTTATTATATTTTCCGCGAATTCAAACCTCGATTCCGGTTTTTTAGGGCCACCTATGATCCCGCCGGTACGATCTTCGATGCGGGATGTAAGGTTTCGCCCGCGCACTATTCAACACGTTCTAAGTGGACTGAACTGTAGGAAAGCAACCGCCCGGACGGAATACCAGCAAGAGTCCTTAAGAACTGTGATTCTGTACTATTTTCGGTTCTTAGCAGACTCTTCCGCTTATCTTATGCACGGAGGACCTTTGAAAGGTTGCTCGCGTTCGGCCATTCGCAAAGAAGGGGGAAAAGTGTCTCCCACAAAATTACCGACCGATAGCATTATTGTCTATGTTATCTAAGGTGATGGAAAAGGTCATCACTACCGAGTTAATTAAGTATTTGGAGTACAACGGACTTCTGAGTCATCGTCAATACGGATTCCGTGGCAGACTGTCCACGGGAGACCTTTTGACACTTATAACTGATATATGGACATCTGCGACTGAGGGGCATGGTGAGTCAAGGGCGGTCGCATCGGATATCTCCAAGCCTTCTGACCGCGTCTGGCACGGAGCATTGCTGAGCAAACTTTGCTCATATGGACTTTAGCGGCAGATTTGCGACTGGACAAGGAGCTTCCTCGGCAATCGATCGATCCGGGTTGTTGTAGACGGTGACTCTTCGGATTTGTATCCTGTTAATTCAGGGATGCCTCAAGGTTCTATTTTGGCTCCGACGTTGTTTTGCTTCACATAAATGATTTCTTGGAGTCAATGGATAACAGGGTGTTCAGTTCCGCGGATATAATACGCGTGTTTCCTCTTTTTCGAGTGATCGACCGATTAGTGTATCAACGTCACACCATCTGAGAAGTAGCCAGATTGACTTTCTGGTCGTGCAGTAAGAGAAAGGGCAATCTCGTCGACTTCAATGCCACGAAGACGCTGTATACAACATTCACAAAGAAAAGTGGATCATCGGTTCCACAACTGATTATGAATGGGCAGGCCCTCGAATCTGGGGAAAGTTGAGGTTACTCGGCATTACGGTCTGTCGCAATGTATTGTGGCATAAACACGTGTCGGACATGGTCAGATCCGCCTCTGGAAAACTGAGATATATTTTTAGAGCCAAGAAATAATTTACTCCGGCCCAACTTCTTTTCCTGTATAAATCCCAGGTTAGACCCGCACTCGAATATTGCTCTCATGTTTGAAGCTCTGCCCCTAAGTTTACCCTCGACCTACTTGAGGGAATACAAAGACGAGCGATCCGCCTGATCGGGGATACGGTGCTGACGTCGGGACTACAATCGCTATCACGTCGAAGGCGCGTAGTCGACCTCTGTCTGTTTTACAAATATTATTACGGGTACTGTTCTTCGGAGATTCGTGGACTTGTTCCGCGCAATTCGGTTTATATTCGCTCCACAAGACAATCCGACGGATCGCACCAGTATGTGGTTCATCTCCCGACGACGCGAACATCCCTGCATCAGAACTCGTGCCGTTACAGAGCGGGGAAGCTGTGGAACTCCCTTCCCACGCGAGTGTCCGCGGATCGTTATAACCTGCAACTGTTCAAAAAGAACTGCAACAGTTATTTGATGGCATCTCGTGGCACTCACTCGGTTTCCCCTCTCCCGAGGGAAGTGTAATACAAAAAAAAAAAAAACTAAACACTCCCAACCTACTTCTCGATATTAACGGAATATTCGAATACTGTTACTACTACTATTTATTGACCTGTAGGAACCCGGAAGTACGAATAGGAAATATTACGATTAGACCACAGGACAGCATGAACTACCTTGGGGTCATTTACACCCCAAAAACGAATTTCATGAATCATGTTACCCACATCCTTCAAAAGGACATCGATCAGTCTAAGCAACTGCAGACCATTTTGAAGTAGAGTCACAAGGTTGACACCTAAGTTAAATTTCTCTATAATAAGCAGCTTATCCAATCTGGAATATCGTAAGGTTTTCCTCTGTTGTCTTGTATATCTTCGGCCCAAATAGCAAAAAAAAACTAGTTTTTGAAAAAAAAAATCTTCTCAGAAGACGCAGCAACAACTTTAGGTCCCGACCCGCGATGGAACATCTAAAAGAAATTTGCGCGGGGATCAACGGGAATGTGTGCCTGGCGGGAGGTGGTTTTAATCGCTAAAAGTCCGGCATGCCTCTGGATTTTTGGAAGATTTCCCCCTTCCTCCGAAAAAAAAAACACATACTAAAGCGCAGATTATCATACGTCAAAGACGTAATCTGGATTTACTACCGCACTCAAGACCGATCGGCTTTGTATGATTTCTTTCCCACCATCCCTCCATTCAAGTAGTTAGAAATTACTCGAACTAATCTTGTAGAGACTATCCGTTGATACCTTCTTCTCTATATGAACCTGATTTTACGTGGTCGAGTCTCTTTCTAAATGTCTCGTTTAATTCCGGTCTAATTCGATCCTGGATTCTGCGACGGCAAGAAGGGGGTCGGGCGGGCCAAGAGAGGAGACGAAGTTTGAGACCGGGAGAGATGTGATTGAAGTAAAAGAACGTGGGGTGAGAGTTTGCCTACCCCTGCATTCACGAAATGGGTTCATTAGAGCCGTAAGACTGGTGATGAGCGCGCAAATAGAAGATACGAGGGTTTCGCAGATTTCGGGGATTAGTGGATAATGTGATGGAGGGGAGCAGGCCTGGGCATTTGATTGAGCCTGAGAGTGGACGGTGGATGAAGAGGATGTCGGCATGAATTCTGCGCTCTTCAAGTGTGTTAAGGTTAATTCGGTGAAGACGGCTCGTGTATGGGGGTAGAATCAGAGGATTTTTCCAATTCAATCTTCGGAGATGTTGCACGCTTTCGACTCTGCGAATTTGGAACGAGTAGTGAGGGGCCACACCCGACTAGTATATTCTAGACAGGGGCGGACAAAGGCTATATAGAGCGATCGGGAAACGTAGGGATTAGAGAAATCTTTCAACCAGAGTTTCACAAAACCAAGGACAGAGTTCTCATTGAGAATAATGTCATCAATATGTGGATGAAGTTAAGCTCCCTATCACATAAGATACCAAGGTCACAAATCGTTTGTACAGGTATTATCTGTTGGTTGAGTAAGACATAATGGAACGGAACGGGCAGGGGGTCGTTTACGGGAGAAGGTGATTCAGTGACATTTGGCAATATTTAGTTCGAGGCAGTTATTTTGGCTCCAAGTTGAAAAGCTGTCAAGATCTATTTGGAGAAGTGGAGAGTCGACAGAAGAGTGGATCGTCTTGAAGAGTTTAGTGTCGTCCGCGTATAGAGAGATGGAGGAGTGCTTGATACTGGAGTCTATATCATTAATAGTAAGAATGAATAGGAGGGGTCCAGGATGGCTGCCCAGGGGAACCCCTGACCCAGGAAAAAAAGGATTGGAGAGGGTGGATCTAAATCTGACACGGTAGGTTCGATCGTTAAGATTGGAAGAAATCCACTTAATCAGTAGGGGTTCGAAGCCAAGAGAGGATAGCTTAAAGAGGATGAGATTGTGTGAAATTTGGTTTAAGGCCTTGCTGAAATCGGTTGTGATTACATCGACTTCGTTGCCGTTCTCTAAGGCACGGAGAGCGTGGGATGAGAATTCAACTAGATTGGTGGACCGTAAGGAAACCGTGCTGGTTGAGTGAGATGATGGATTTGCAACGAAAACATAACGCGTTGCAAAGAATGCCTTCGAATAGTTTTGGAATATGTGACAGTTTGGCGATGGGACGGTAGTTAAGACCATTTCCAAATATTTGGGAAGGCACCTTGTGTAAGGGATAGATTGAATATCTTTGATAGCAGGAGAGAAAGAGAAGAAAACATATTTTTAAAAGGACAGCCGGAAGTCCATCAGGTCCAGGGCTGAACTCGTCTTTAAGCAAGTTTAATTTTTCTTCAACTAGGTGATGCTGGACAATCTAAGAGATGAATGAGGCAAGGGAGAATTCGGGCAGGTCTTTGAAGTAAGAGCGGTTAGGCTCTGAAGAGTTGTCCGTGAACGATTTTTTAAGGAAGACGCGAAAAGATTGGCAGTAGTTCGTGGGTCGGTTGAAGTGATCGTGCCATAGGAAAGGGAGTTGGGATAGGCGTCCGATTTACGTTTATAATTAATAAAAGTGGAAAAAAGATTTGGGGTCTTTTATTAGGTTGTTTTGTGTTTTTGTGAGATAATTGTAGTAAAGACAGTTGTAAAGCTCGATGAATTTATAAAAGGAACCGAGAAAGTTGGAGTAGTCCAGGGAAGAGCATGTTCTTAGGAAAATGTTCCAAAAAATATTCCTCTTGTTCCGAAGAGTACGTAGTTTGCGGCTGTACCATGGAGGTGGTGATACCGATGTCCTATGTCGAGAATAAGGTAAATATAGGGAAATGGCATTGTATATTTCCTTATAGAGAACGGCAGTAGCTTCTTCTACCTCTAGGTGATCAAAGCGAAATGCGATTCTGCTAAGATGCTCATTTAATAGGCGAAAGTTAGCTTTGCGGAAGTTGTAGGAAAAGTTGACGCGGGTTGGTGAGGTTTGGGATAAGCTGTCACGATAAAGGGATACGAGATGGTGGAGAGAGCGTGAGGACTAAGGGCAACTGAGGAATTATAGGGGTCCGTTGTAAACACAATGTCAAGTTGCCTCTTCATATGATTTGGCACATTACTTATTTGACGGAGGCTTGAGTCGACATTTCTTGGTACTAGTGGGATTTGAGGTGTAAAATGATTAATCGTCTGACAGCGTCCATTCGAGATGGGGAAGGTTGAAATCGCCAATAACAACGATATCGTCAAGGGAAGTACTTAACTCGGTTAGGTGATCAACCGCTGGTATTGCGAGTTCGTATGACACGATAGGTTGCGAAGGAGGTATATAGAAACATATAATGTATAACGACTTTGGGCGTTGGTCAATTTTTATTGCGACATAGTCAAAATTGGGAGAAGAAGAAATGACAATAAAAGATGAGGCGAGATTATTTTGGGTGCCAAGCAGCACACCACCGCAAGGTGAATCCACACATATACCATCGTCGTTCCCGAAAAAAGGTAAAGGTGTAGGGGAAAAGTTCTTGACTGTGAATACCGGGGATAAGGTTAGTTTCGGTTAGTGCGTATATATCGAAAACGAAGGGCCGAGAAATATTTCGACACTATTTGTGGGAGCATATTGAAATTTGTAAGGAATTCTATAAACAAGTTGCGAAGGCTAGGGAAGTCGGTAGGTAGGCCTTCCTGCTGAATGGAAACTGCGACGCTAGTTTTTGTCTTACCTTCATAGCAGACTGAATCAGATTTGTCATGGAGGTACGAAAGATAGAGGCGGACATTTTCGAAATTTTCCCTACCATGGTACGTTCTTTATTAAAAGTTACACACTGTGATGTGCGCTCTTCTGAAGACAAAATAAAAATCTGGTATAAAGTTTGTGGGGAAGAAGTATGGGTGCCGCCGTACGGCGCTGGTCCACTTCACTCCACCAACGTCACTGTTAAGAAGGGTCAACGGATCGGTATGCACCAAGGAAAACAGGAACAATTAAAACGCTTGGTGATCACTGCTTTTATTGTTAATATCCTTTCTTAGTTTTATTTTACGCAAGTATTCTCTCAACAATATATTTAGTCCTACTATTACAGATATATTAATTTAATGTTTCCTTAACTTTTGTTTCCACAATATAGTTCCACAATTACAGATGTATTAATTTAATGCTTTCATAACTTTTTGGTTTCCACAAGATATAGTTCCACAATTACAGATATGTTGATTTAATGTTTCCTTAACTTTAGTTTCCATAAGATGTAGTTCCACAATTAGTGTTCGCACTTCTTGTACCGGGGAGAACTCTACATTCGCACAATTTATTACGAGGGTTGCCTCTTATGTTTCGGGGTTTGGCAACCCTAGTGTTGCAATCCGGCAATTGACAGCTCTGTCGTAAAGTTGGACATTTTTGAGATTATACGCACTCAGAACGTTTTGACATACGAGCGCTATTTGTGTTGTTTACAGTAACTTAAAAGATTCATCTCTACCCAAAAATGGAATTAAATCGCCAACATTTTCGTGCGATTATTTTTTACAACTTTCGGCGTGGATTAACTCAGCAACAGTGCATGGATGAACTTAATTCAATTTTTGGCGATGAACCTCCATCAAGGACCATTGTTTATCGGTGGTATGGTGAATTCAATCGTGGTCGTAGTTCACTCCAAGATGAATTTCGTGAAGGTCGTCCAAAATCAGGTGTTGTTCCCAAACCCATTGATGTTGCGCGCGAACTGATATTGGAAGATCGTCATGTGACCTATCGTGAGATTGAGACAAAATTAGGCGTTAGTGGGACCAGCATACATTCAATATTGCATAAACATTTGACTGTCAAAAAAATTTGTTCGCGTTGGATCCCACACAATTTGTCAATCGCCCAAAAAAAGGCTCGTGTCAATTGGTCGAAAGAAATGCTCAAAAAATACGGTCGCGGTGCTTCGAAACACGTCTATGACATCGTGACAGGTGATGAATCGTGGATTTACGCGTATGAGTCCGAAAGTAAACAGCAGTCGACTGTCTGGGTGTTTCAAGATGAGCCAAATCCAACAAAAGTTGTTCGCGCACGAAGCACTTCCAAGCAAATGGTTGCCTGTTTTTTCGGAAAAACTGGACATGTCGCAACCGTACCACTAGAACAACGCAGAACAGTCAATTCTGAGTGGTACACAACCATTTGTTTGCCAGTTGTCTTCCAAGAAATCAGGAAAACCAACCGCCGAAGACGGATCACTCTTCACCACGACAATGCGAGCTCTCACACATCGGTTGCGACAACTGCATTTTTAGCACCCAAAACATCGATTTGATGGGTCATCCGCCGTATAGTCCTGACTTGGCACCGAATGACTTCTTTTTATTCCCGTACGTAAAAAACAAACTGAGAGGTCAACGATTTTCGACACCTGAAGAAGCGGTTGCTGCATTCAGAGTGCATGTGTTGGATATACCTCAATCAGAGTGGCAAAAGTGCTTCAACAATTGGTTCAAACGTATGCAAAAGTGTATAGATCTTCATGGGGAATATTTTGAAAAACAATAAAGTGATTTTCGATGATCAATATTTGTTTTTGTTCTCTAATCCCGAAATATAAAGGGCAACCCTCGTAGACCCAAGGACCAAGAAAAACTAAATTGCTAATTAATATGCACCACTGCGAAAGGAAGTCAAAAGTACAATTTTAACGACAACCGTGGTGATCGATTCCGCGACTCAAATCGGACTCCTCGTCGTGTGTGTACACGGCGAGGGATGATTGTTGAAACTCTTCCGCGTGTGCACGCAGCGGTGGTTAAGATCTGACTCCTGAACCATGAGGCGAATCATATCGCCAGTCGTACTGGGGTGGATTCCCCTCTGCTGTGGTGGAAAACAAATTCGATATTTCATCCCAGTGGCGGCCAATGAGAAATCGGTTCGGTTTGATTGGAAGTACTTTGTGCAGATCTGGCGGGGTTGTCCATACACTGGAAGTGCGGACAACGATAATACGAAGGGTGCTTAGAAGGGAATCCAAACCTGCAGCTGGTCAAATAGATGATCGTGTACCGGGGGCTGCCTGGGTTGCGATCATAAACAATAGAGGATAGATCGTCTGTTGTTATATCAAAAATTAGAACCAAGGAGAGTTAATATCGCCAATACAGACTAAATTTTTGTTTTTATAATGCAATTTATTTTTTCACATTACACTCACAACGTTTGGATCATAGTTTTTGATCTTTATCAGGTCAACAACAAAATGGAACCGGAAGTTATAAAGTTAATTTCATAATACAATTAAAACAGTCAATAATTAAATAAATTAAATAAATAAATTTGCTCTGACAATAACTTGACAGAGAAGTCAATCGTTAAAACAAGTCAATCAAAACAAAAATTAACCTGATGAGGATCAAAAACTATGATCGAAATGTTGTGAGTGTAATGTGAAAAAATAAATTGCATTATAAAAACAAAAATTTAGTCTGTATTGGCGATATTAACTCCTTCGTTCTAATAGAGGATAGATTTTTCTGTTGGTGTTAAGTCAACAGAACTTCGCTTACGATGGCAAAAGCTAGGATGGCTGGGCGCATGTATGGTTTGGGAAACGAAACGTAGGGCAGGACCATTGTTATGATTGTTTGGATAAACAACTATGGGTCGTGTCCTATCCGATGATCGTTTATCGGTTGAGCGACCGATCATGAGGAATTTGGCTTGTCTTTGGACCAGCTGTGCAAACGAATGGTAGCTCAATAGCGACCGAAAAAGGTTGCTATATTTATACTAGCGATTCGTTTATGCTAGGGAATGTTGCCGCGCAGGCCAATATAGCTTCTTCTGTTTATACATCATATATACAGAAGCGTTCTGTTTGATAGCCAGCGTGAGGATCGTGGCTGTTCGTTGTTTAGACAGTTAGACATGACCGATGCGATGATCGTTCCTCGATAAGGCGACGGATCGTGCAATCAGTCATGCAGCTATACAAGCAAGCGACTTGCTATGGATTGATCGTGGGACCAACGGATTGTTGGAACATGTAAACACAGGAGGATTGCTGTGTGTTTGATGGGCATGTTGCCGCCCAGAGGAACCGATTACCCGAGTGAGATGCGGCAATGTTACTTGATGCTATGGCAAGATGATGGTCTTGCCATGGGTTGTTTCGTTTTTTTCAGGAAATGAATGGTGCTTGAAAGGTAGATTAGCGCTGCCGATTGCAGGTAACCTAATAATCTCTAGGTGAGGGTGTGACAGTATTTTTTAGTCTCTGCCACAGAAAATTAAATCTAATTTATTTATTTTACCTGTATTCTTGGTGTCAGAAATGGTCAGGAATGTACAGTGTTCCCGCTCTCGGCCAGATTAGTCCTTTCAATGATGAATGATTTAGTTAGAATCCATAGATCAAATATTGAAACTCCTCTATTTCCATGGGCACCATTGAATCAATTTGGTATTTTAGAAACAGCTCTCCAGGTCAGTGATCAGCATTTAATTGCAAATAGATGTTCGTGACACTGTACAAAAAATTATAGTTGATTGTTTTTGCACGTTCACACTCGGGTCATATCTGAGTTAGGATTTATATGAAGGGTAAATTTTGGCAACCGAATCATTTGAAAGAATCTGACACTGGGAACTTTAAGTAATTATGAGATATATTTAAAATTCTTCAAACAATTTTAACACTTTTGGGAATCTAGTGTTTTTTTTTGACAACATTCCTTTTACTTTCTTAATTTTCCAGTTTTACTTTTCTTTAATTTTAAAACAAAAAAAGGCACGGGTTTCTTTTCTTTCTTTCCTCTGCGAATTCTCTACCGGGACCAACCACAACCGTACTCGTTGCTGCTCTTTTTCAATCCAATCGAAAACGGAATTGCAAAACCGTATATCAACAACCGTATAAACATTCACCTGTTCTCTCTTTCGCTCCCCATTCACGTCCACTTCGAAAACCGAATTCGAACTCGAAAAGCTGCACGATCCATACCCGAATCGGGGCGTGTTCGAAAACTCACTTGTGGATCGCGCAACTCCTCCACCACCTTACCATCATACCATTTTAAAACAAATTATATTAAAATAATAAACCTAACAAGGGATGGGGAGTTGATTAAGATAAATGGGTGGTTCTTTGGGTAGGTTAGAAGAACCCCTCACAAGTTCTTGACAATATTAAAGATATTTAGCATAACTTATTGGTTATGAATTTTTGTTATATTTTGTTAAAGCTAGTGAGAAACGAAGTAGGATGGAAGCTTGTGGGAGAGAGGGTGCTTTGTAATTTTTAGCTATGAACCAATCAATAGCTGGTCACCAAGTATACGCATGGTAACCTATATTGTAGACAAAAGATACAGCTGAAAGATTTCGGAGAAAGTTGCACGACATGTTATTGGCACCGAATATCTTCTTTGCAATTCCAATATGTTGATGAAGACAAGACTACCTATTTATATTATATAATGCATCGCAAATAAAACGCTTTTCTCGTTTCAATTTTGTTTTCCTCTTTTGTTTCACATGAGTCAGGTCTTTTAGTTTTGATATTAATTTTTACCAATGCAACCAAAAAACAATAATTCAAGAATATTTATATTATAGCTCAAACTTTCAATGCAAAAATCGTTAATTACCTATAGAATAACAAAGAACATTTTATATGACATTGGAGAATTTAATGTGATTTATGACAGCTGATATAAATGGTAATATTAGTGTTATTAGATTGGAATTAATTTTTAATTATTGTAGATTAATAAGAAATTTGGTGCAATAAAACAAATCACAATATATCTGCCATATACTATTCCATAGTGATTGATGTATTTCGAAAAGCTTAATTTTTGTTGAACAGTATGTACGAGTAACATGTCCTTTTAAATCTACAATATTAATCAAACTAAGAATAGCATTTTCCAATAATATTATAGATGTATAACAAAGTTGGCGTAAGCCGCAGAGTTTTTAAAAATAAAATCTATTAAGTGATTAAGTGACTAGTCCTTGACAACTTTTATCCAAAAATTAATATCAGGTCATGGACGCAGTTTTGAATGAAGCCCAGCCAACTCTGGCAGTTTTGACAGTCTCGTAATTTGTGTAGTCGTTTGTTTTGTGTATATATTATTAGTAATAATGAATCTGAACCATATATTTTCCGCCTGTTAGCAATTTAACAAATGTTTAAATATGAATTCCTAAATCAATAAATAATTTTAGTTTTTTCCTTTTTCACTGTCAATGTTCAAAGTGTTTCTCTTTGTTTTCTGTCAACGTTTTATTGTTTAAAAAATGAACTCGGAGATGTAGTTTTAAAAAATCAAATGATTGGCTTGTTAGAATAAAAAATGAATGTTACGGGTGGTTAAAGCCAAATTTAGGACTGTCGGTGACGTAATAGCTGTCGTGTTGTAAACTGTAGGACGTGATTTTCGACGTAGTGTCAGAAAGTAATTCATTAGAAGCGAAATCATGTTACACGTATGACAAGACGAGTCATAAAGTCCCTCATGAGCGCACTTAAAATGCCTGACCTCTAGCTTGGCATACACGTTTTATTTATGTTGCTACAATTAATTTAGCAAATTAGTTTAAATATATAGTGATCTAGACGATCACTTCTAAATTTCGTTTCAACTTTTCACGACAATTTGCTCTTATTTCCTTTAACTTATTGGCTCAATCAACATGTTTAAATTGTGGACGTGTTAATAAAAGCTTATCTATAATAACTTCATATTTCCGAGCGATCTAAGCTAAATATCATCTGCCTAATGTTCGACCTTTTTCTTATTTTGCTCCTTAATTTATAGCTTTGGATCACTATTGCGTACTTGGAAGAAACTTTTAAAAGAGTGGGTGGTTTTTTTTTTTAACTTTTAAATCTACATGTGATCTACTTTAGTGACTTAATCTAATTTGTCTTATGGAAATACCTTTCTCTAATCTAATTCCGAAATTTAACCTGGAACAGCTAAGACTATAAAAATTGGCGAATGGTATGACGTTTTCGTAAGATTTTAAATAACGTTGCAGCTAAACATATAACTAAGACTGTAAATACATGTGACTAACACTATAATTACGACGGTAATTAAGATTATAACAAATACTGTAATTAAGACAATACGTAACTCTACAAATAAAACTGAATCTTTTTTTTTTATTTACACTTCTCTCGGGAGACGCGAACCGACGGCGCCAAGTCGGCGCACCGAGATATCACCAATTAATTGTTGCAGTTCTTCTTGAACAGTTACAGGTTGTAACACTCTGGAAACACTCGCGCGGAGAGGGAATACCACAGCTTTTTCGCTCTGCAATGGAACGAGTTCTGGTGCAGAGATGTACGCGCCGTCGGGAGATGAACCGCAAATTAGTGCCATCCGGCGGATTGTCTGCTGGAGCGCATATAAACCGAATTGCACGAAACAATACCACGAATCTTCGAAGAACAGTCATCTTCATCATCGGCACTACAACCGGGATCCGGTCTTGGCCTTATTTAGCAAGTCTCTCCACCGGTATCCGGTCCTTATCCGAGACTTGTTAAATTGTCCATAATAATTAGTTTTTCCGGGCAAGGTTATTAACCTTTCGCCAGCGAAAACAGTACCCGTGATAATATCTGTAAAACAGAGAGAGGTCGGCTACGCGCCTTCGATGTGATAGCGACTGCAGTTCCGATGTCAGCGCCGTATCCCCGATTAGGCGGATCGCTCGTCTCTGTATGCTCTCAAGTATGTCGTGGGCATGTTTACGAGCAGAGCTCCAAACATGAGAGCAATATTCGAGCGCGGGTCTAACCTGAGATTTATACAGAAGAAGAAGTTGGGTCGGAGTAAAATATTTCATGGCTCTACAAAGTAACTCAGTTTTCCAGAGGCGGATCTGGTGATGTTCGACACATGTTTATGCCACGATAAATTCCCACAGAACGTGATGGCGAGCAACTTCGTGCTTTCCTCAGATTCGAGGGACTGGCTGTGGAACCGATGATCCACTTTTCTTTGTGAATGTTGTATACTGTGTCTTCGTTGCATTGAAGTTAACAACATTGGCCTGTGGCAACTCTAACAACAGATACACACAATTCACAGGCAAAAATAGTGAAGAAGACGAACGAAAAAAATCGAATAAGAAAAATATTTCACCTTCTACACTATCCTTGCTTAACGCTATAGGCCTTTCCCCACTGCAGGACCTTATGCAGATCAAAAAAGTTTTCAGCTGAGAGTAAATGCAGCACCCATCCGCAGATATTTTTCTCATACGCAATTTATCATGCAAAGTTGAAACATGAAACAAATTGAAAATTGACAGATACCTAGTGAGGAATGATGCTTACTAAAAACAGACCATTAGCGGATGCTACGAGTGCCATCGTAGGCGTTTCTTAGGACTTATTGACCTACCCGCGTATTGTAAGTAAGCCTGCAATTAAGACTATGTAAGTTTGTAATTGCGACTGGAAGGGGGTCTAAAATTAAGACTCCAATGAACACTTTAAGTTGCACTGTTAAAAATCTCTAAGTGTGACTGCAATTAAGACCTGTAAGACTGTAATTATTGGATTCATTGATTCATTTAAAAGTACTTTTTTACAAAATAAAAATAAAAAAAATAAATAAATAAACAAACAAATAAAAACATTTATTTTTATCAGGTAATCTTTATTATCATCCAGAAAAAAAAACATTCTTTTTAATGTTAGCCGTAACTGGCCGCTGAGGATCCAATCGTTCGAACATGAATTTGCAATTTGATGAATGTGTAGCGATCCTAAATCGCTACCCCTATCTAAATCCCCAATATCATTGATTCAATTCCACATAATAAACCCAAATCCCAAATTTTCCATTGCTTCATATCCAAATTCCATATTGAGTCACATGTACAACGAATTTAACCAAAAGTTAATTCATCATACATTGACTCAATTCCTAAAAACCTTGACATCATGAAATGCTAAATTCAAAACGCATTTCATGCTTTCCCTTCCTAGAACCCATCCAACTAAAGCCTCTAACAAATTCCCAGAACACAACTCAAATTGAAACGCACTAAGTCATTATGTGTGCTTCTGGGAATTTCGACAATAAAATAGTTGACAAAAGTCAACTACAAAAACTATAAAAGGGCAGTGCTTTTCAATTTCAGGATCAAGAATAAAAAATATATAATATACAATATTATTGGATGTTAGACCATTATTCCGATCGAGCTAAGTTAAATTGAAGTGCGAACATTATTCCAAACAAATTAAATTAAAGTTACATTAGAATATAACCACGAATACATTAAGTAAAGTGAAGTTCGAGCATTATTCCAAACAAATTAAATTAAAGTTACGTTATAACATAATCACGAATAAGCTAAGTTAAAGTGTTATCAGACCATTATTCCAAACCAGTAAAGTTAAACTGAAGTTCGAACATTATTACAAACCAGTTTAAGTAAAGTGATCCTAGAACATGACTACCAATAAGTAAGACGTAATAAACCGTTAAAAAAAGTTGTAAATAAACTTAATACAAAAAGAAAAAGAGCAAGATTGTTTTATTTTCAAGTGCATTTCGGTGGACGTAAAAACTCTGACCGTAACAAAGAGAAATACAACGACGGCCCCACATAATAATAAGGACCCAACACCAATAACAAATTAACACAGAAAATAACCCTACAATACACCAACCCCCTCTGGTCCCACCAAACACAGAGCATTGTCTTTTTTCCGAACCGATCAGGCTCTGCAGTCAATGTTGACGCTTCTCCTTTCCCACGATTTTTTGCGTTTAGGATTTTTAAAATAAATCCATTTTGCATCACCAGTCACAATTCGATGCAATACTGACTTCCTTTCGTGTTGTAGAAGCAACGTTTCACATGTGGTGTTTCGCTTTTCCATCTGCCTGTCATTCAATTCATGTGGCACCCAGTTTCCACACTTTTGGATCTTTCCCATAACTTTTAAACGGTCAGAAATTTTTGGTTTTGCAACATTAAACATTTGTGCCATTTGTTTTTGACTTAAAGTGTCATCTTGATCCAATATTGCTTGCAATTCGGCGTTCAAACTTTTTTGGAGGTCTTCCACGTTATTCATTTCGCAAATTAAAAGTCATTATCTCTGAACCGCTTAAACCATCTTTTGCATGTTGCTTCCGATAGAGCAACATCACCATACGCCTCGACAAGCATTTGATGCGACTCTGCAGCACTTTTCTTCAAATGAAAACAAAAAATTAATGCTTTCCGCAAATCATCATTTTCTGGTACAAAATTCGACATTTTTAACAGGATTAAAAAAAATGATGTTTGTACAATGACTTAATGCATACTAAATATGTTTGACAGATGTCATAGCAACCAAATAAAAAAAATATAAGGGCTCTTTCACAGCAAACGTTCCCTATCGATACATTTGTATCTTGACGCTCACTTCACACCGGTAGACCTGGTAACCTTTGAGAATGAATTTGTTATGTGATTTATGATTCCTCGTATTTGTGCGAATTTTGCGTTTTCATTATTTGGGTTTCAGACGGCAATCCGGTCAACGCGTAAATATATGGCAACGCTTAGTCGTACAATAAGGACCACCAACGAAAAGAGCCCTCCCACCTCCGCCGATTGCATCCACACCCATTGTTTAATCTTTTCCGGAAAGAATCTTGAATTTGATGTGTAAAAAAGATTCCAATTTATTCAGGTCACATTTGATCGAATGCAGCCAAAGGATTTGAATAGTTCCTAAGCTGCTGTTTGCGTTTGATTGATGCAATTAGATTTCCGATCTGCTCTTTTGAACCTTTTCAATTTTATAAAATTTACCCAGAATTTGGGTCGACGTAAAGTTTGAGTGCTATGGACGATATTTAAGAGATTAACCACTACCAACCTTGTTCTTGTTATAGAGTTGCAACGATAGTGAAGAACTTATGCCCACCCCCAGCTTCGAACCTGCACAGCTGAAATGGATTTCTTGATGTCTTAAGGATAGATTTTATTCGGGTTAATTCCGATCTGGGATATTCAACCCCTTCCAGGTTGCCTCTGGAATCCCTCAAGAAAACCACTTGGGACTAGTCCCTGGGTTCGCGAAGCACTGGTCAAAGGAATTCCTCTACGTGACTCCCTTCCTTTACCTTTTGTTCAACCGGTAGCACCGCTAGATTATGCAGGGTATTGTCCTCTTTTCAAAAGATCCATATTCACAGAATTGAATGTATTCAACGGCGTTTCGGGCGATTCGGTGTCCGCGGTTTGGAATGGGAAAACCCTCTGATCGATCTTAAAACTCTTGAAAAGCGAAGAGTCCTGGCCGACATTTGTTTCATTCATCGGCTCCTCTCCAGTTCGTATCGATTGCATCTATCTCCTGAATTCAATTCTTTTCAATACCAACCCTCGTAAAATACTAAGCTTTTTGTACATTCCATTTCCTCCCCTCGCTACCGCGCACCGCCCACCTTTTACGATTTCAATGAACCCCAGTCGCGTATTCTGAGAAATGTTAACACTTACTCCACCCGTTTGATGCTTCTAAATCGTTTCTGTCAATCACACTGCATATTTTAAACGCCTCTTCCCGCACTTTTCCCGTCATCCC
The DNA here is from genome assembly GCA_963931805.1 of Microdon myrmicae. NCBI lineage: Eukaryota > Metazoa > Arthropoda > Insecta > Diptera > Syrphidae > Microdon > Microdon myrmicae. Next base: position 95,864,347 of record OZ007497.1, on the reverse strand, counting down.
ACCTCCGCCTCCCGCCCCTCCCCTTGCCATCATAGTTAAGTTTTTACTTTATGATAAGTTTAACTATTACTATTTACTATTTATTGGCCTGTAGGAACCCGAAAGTACATGACCTCACCGACTCGACTCCGCCATCGTTCCCCGTCATGTGCACTCTCCTTCCACGCTTGACCATTTGATCCGATCTCCTCAAGGTCAAACCTAACATTGTCCTCTCATCTCCGTCGCGGCCGTCCTACCGGTTTCTTTCCCGTTGGTCTACCGTCAAGAATTCTACGCACGGTCATATCGTTGCCCATTCGCGCTACATGTCCGGCCCATCTTAATCTTCGCGACTTGATTACTCTCACTATTGTAGGTTTCCGGTATAGCTCTTCCAATTTGTGGTTGTGGAGTTCGCTCCATTGTCCTGCCTCTTCGTCATATTTACCTCCAAAGATTCCCCTTAAAACTTATAATATATACATACAATATACGTTATAATACAGCCGGTATACCTCTGGCTGCAAACCATCCAATGGGCACTTTGACGCGTAACACCCTGAATTAGGGGTGGTAGATCTTTGTGTGTTACTCCTCGCTAGCCTGTCTGACATGGATGGCCCTACTGGAAGCGTATGCTTCCGTCAGAATAGCCTAAGTGATTCATTGTAGTTTAAGCCCCCGCACCACATCAAGGTTTCTACCAATCGGGGGATTAAGGAGTTACCTAAGTGAAATAATTATTATTATTTAAAAAAAATATTACCATGAATTAACAAAAAGCAAAAAAGAGGTTATTTCAAGATCTGTGGAAAGAAAAGTATCGATATATCGAAAATGGCGACAAATTAGTATGTACTTTATGTACAGATGTAATTACCGCCAGGACTTATGGTACAATATGGGGCGACACTTTTCTTCAAAACATAAAGATGTAAGTGAAATGACAAATAAAGATAAATCTGAATACACTGCTAAACGTGTATTAATTTCTATCTGGTGACAGAAACAAAAAATATCGTGACAAGATGGAAGCAGCACTTTGAAAACCTGCTCAATGTGCGTACCCATCAACCACAAATAAACGCACCAGACGTACATACAGCCGAGCCTCAGATCCCAGAACCCTCTTTCGACGAAGTTGTAAACGCAATAAACCGATTGAAAAATAACAAGGGTCTCGGAGTCGACTGCATACCGGTAGAGCTTGTGAAGCGTGGAGGAGGGGCAACCACTCGAAAGATCCACCAACTGATTAAAACAATATGGGATAAGGAAGTCATTCCGGAAGAATGGAAAACCTCAATAGTCGTACCCATTTTCAAAAAAGACGACAGATCTGACTGCGAAAACTACAGAGGAATATCATTGCTCCCAACCACATACAAAATACTAACAAATGTCATACTGGCGAGAATCACACCGTCCGCAGAAGAAATACTGGGAGACTACCAATGCGGATTCCGTAGGAATCGGTCAACAAGCGACCAAATGTTCACAATAAGGCAACTGCTGGAAAAGAAGTGGGAATACGGAGAAATAGTTCACCAATTGTTCGTTGACTTCAAAAAAGCCTATGACTCAGTCGCAAGGCAAAGGCTTTACCACATTGTAGTTGGGCTGGGAATCCCGAAGAAATATGCCGCCCTCATTTAAATTTACATGAACGAAAACAAAGTGCGAGTTAGAATAGAAAACCACCTCTCAGAACCATTTGAAATCCAGGACGGACTAAAACAAGGGGATGGCCTCTCACCATTTCTTTTTAACCTTGTCCTCGAGTATGTCATCAGAAAGGTACAAGACGACAACATGGTCGGATCATCCTTGAATGGCGTCACACAGGTGTTCACATATGAGGATAGCATCGCCATTCTGGGCGATAATCTAGAAACTGTAAGTAAAAACAATGAAATCATCATGCAAGCGGCAAAAGAGGTGGGCCTACAAATAAATGAAGACAAAATAAAATACATGATTACAGCGAGAGCTGGTGGACCTCTGGGAACACATATAAACGTCAGATTCATGATATTCGAAAAAGTTAAAGAATTTAAATATCTGGGAACAGTACTGACGGCCGGTAACGAAAAATCGAAGGAAATTAAGAAAAAACTGCTTTCCGGCAACGCTAGTTGGCACGCAGTCAGTAAACTCCTAAAATCAAAACTGCTATCACGTAACATAAAGCTCCGTGTCTATAGAACCATAATCATGCCGATTGTTCCATACGGATGGGAAACATGGGCTCTCACAAAACAGGAAGAGAACAAATTCCGCGTATTCGAGAATAAAGTTTTAAGGGGTATATTTGGCGGCAAATATGACGAGGAATCAGGACATTGGATGAAACTGCACAACCACGAATTGGAAGAGCTATACCGGAAACCTACAATAGTGAGAGTAATCAAGTCGCGAAGATTAAGATGGGCCGGACACGTAGCGCGAATGGGCAATGATAGGACCGTGCATAGAATTCTTGACGGTAAACTAACGGGGAAGAGACCGACAGGACGACCGCGACGGAGATGGGAGGACAATGTTAGATAGGACCTCGAGGAGATCGGATCGAATGGTCAACCGTGGAAGAAGACTGCACAGTACAGGGAACAATGGCGGAGTCGAGTCGGTGAGGTCATGTACTTTCGGGTTCATACAGGCCAATAAATGGAAATAGAAGAACAGGAGCAGGTTAACTACCAAAAATTTAGATGCTTAGAATCGTCTTAAGACGACTGACTATACACCAGACTTGACTAAATTGACGTTATAGCTTTTGCGACGATAGTGAAGAACACCACTCCCTCCTCAGTAACTTTGTTACGATCAACTTCGTGTGCGAACGACGGAGCGAGGAACGACCCAGTGAGAGAACGTCGTAGAGGGCGAGTGTGCCGGTGCTCTATGCGGAAGTCGTGATCGTTGTCGTGAAGTTCTGTTTACTATTGGAAAGTGTGTGCTGTGTGTACACAGACCATGTCGGGGTCACCAATTATCGCGTATTGCGACGATAGTGAATAACGTGTGATTCGAACTGACGCTATAACGGTTAGTATCACTAAAAATGTAAGCAAAGCTCAACGCATCAGGCCGCTGCCGCTTGTACGAATTCGATTTCTAAATTGAAGTACAGTCAACTGATGTGAAATTGTTATGTTATCGCTATGGTATACGGTTCTGATGCTTTGCTTATTCGAATTTCCTTTCTGTGTTTTCACTATTTGCTTGCATAATGTGTGCGTCTGTTAGAAATGCCACAACGTCACAAGTTCAACATCAGGGGAGTCATTAATATCGAAGAGAACGTTTATAAATAAAGTTCATTAAACCATGTTTGTTTTTATAATAATTAGAATTTTATTAGTTTTTATAATAATAGTATAATTAAAGTTTAAACGCGTATTTTAATTATTTTCTTAATAAAATGTATCTTATTATTCACTAAAAGACTGTTTTAAAATGAAAATATCACTGACCCAAACGTCCTTTTAATATTCACATTGTGGTTGATTTTGACCCCCAGCCAAAAAAGGTTGCCGACCCCTGGTGTAGAAGATAGTGAATATGACAATAATAATATTTTTAAGACTGTAATTCGGAATATAATGAACGCAATAATTAATGCTTCAAAGAGGACTACCATACGTAGTAACTTCCCCCACCGCCAAAATATTGAACACATAAAAAAATACATAACATATTTAAACAATTTAAAAATTACACTCATACATTTTAAAGAATTTACATTTTTAAATTAAAACATCCATTTACATTTTGCAATTAAACATTTACCTAACTAAACATTAATTAAACACATCCGTTAGAAACAATTATCACATTTTCGAATTAAACTTAAATACAAACTGGTCACTATTAGCATAAAACAAGAACAGCTGGTTCTTTTCTCCCGGTGCTATCGGTGTCGTTTTTTTGTTGTTCTTCAAATAGAGACGAAGGTTTTGGTTGAAAAAAATGAAAATGAAGAAGAAAAAGTTTGCGGTGAGGTGTGCGTGAAAATTGTTTGATATTCTAGCGAGTTTAGGGTTCGCTGGATTAATTATTTTTAATAAATAAGAGCCGTTAAATTGTTTTGAATTAATGTAACCCTTTCATCATCATCATCATCGGCACTACAACCGGCAACCGGCAATTAGTCCATTAATAAAAACATTTACGTTTACCGTACACTTAGGGATTTCTTAACTTATCGCTTCCGTACTTATCGCGTCTTTTACTGCTTACTTCTTACTTCTCTCCCTGATCTGCGTGCGACGTATTTATACCGTTTCCTTATTCTGATTCGGCGTTTCGTTTCCGTCCGTTCCAAAGCCTCAAATTTTCTACTGCCCATCGTCTCCAGTTTTCCAGTACTTTCTAGAATATTCTAGTACATTGTTTTGGACTTTATAGAATATTCTAGTACTGATTGTCATATGCCTCACAATTATATATATATATATAAATTTTTTTTTTTTTTCTTTTTTTTTTTTAATTAAACTTCTCTCGGGAGAGGCGAACGTATAGCGCCGAGTGGGCGCCCCGAGATCCCACCAAATAACTGTTGCAGTTCTTTTGGAACAGTTGCAGGTTGTAACACTCGCGTGGGAAGGGAGTTCCATAGCTTCCCCGCTCTGTAACGGAACGAGTTCTGATGCAGGGATGTTCGCGCCGTCGGAAGATGAACCTCAAACGGGTGCGATCCGTCGGATTATCTTGTGGAGCGCATATAAGCCGAATTGTGTGGATCAATACCACGAATCTCCGAAGAACAGTACCCATGATAATATCTGTAAAACAGACAGAGGTCGGGTACGCGCCTTCGATGTGATAGCGACTGTAGTCCCGATGTCAGCGCCGAGTCCCCGATCAGACGGATCATTCGTCTCTGTATGCTCTCAAGTAGGTCGAGGGTATGTTTAGGAGCCGAGCTCCAAACATGAGAGCAATATTCGAGCGCGGGTCTAATTTGGGATTTATATAGGAGAAGAAGTTGGGCCGGAGTAAAATATTTCTTGGCTCTAAAAAGATAGCTCAGTTTTCCTGAGGCGGGCCTGGCGATGTTCGACACGTGTTTTTGCCACGACACAGTCCCACAGACCGTGACACCGAGCAATTTCAAGCTTTCCCCAGATTCGAGGGCCCGGCCATTCATCATCAGCTGTGGAACCGATGATCCACTTTTCTTTGTAAAAGTTGTATATTGTGTCTTCGTTGCATTGAACTCGACGAGATTGGCCCTTCACCAATGCAGGGCCCTATCTAGATCCTGATTCAGAGAGTTAATCTGTCTACATCTTAGCTGATGCGACGCAGATGCACCAATCGGCCGAACACTCGAAAAGGAGGAAACAAGTGTACTATCATCCGCAAAACTGAACACTTTGTTATCCGTTGTCCCCAGCAAATCATGTATGTGAAGCAAAAACAAGGTTGGAGCCAAAATAGAACCTTGGGGCACCCTCGAATTAACAGGGTACAGATCCGAACACTCTCCGTCCACAACAACCCGGATCGATCGATTCTCGAGGAAGCTCCTCGTCCAGTCGCAAAGCTGAGATGTAGACAGATTAACTCTCTAAATCAGGATCTAGATAGGGCCCTGCAGTGGTGAGTTTGCTAAGCAATGCCCCGTGCCAGACGCGGTCAAAAGCTTTGGAGATATCCAATGCGACCGCCCTTGACTCACCATGCCTTTCAATTGCAGATGTCCATATATCGGTTATAAGTGTCAAAAGGTCTCCCGTGGACCGCCTGCCACGGAATCCGTATTGACGGTCATTCAGAAGTTCGTTGCACTCCAAATACTTAACTAACTCTGTATTGATGACTTTTTCCATTACCTTAGATAAAATAGAGAGTAATGCTATCGGACGTTAATTTTGTGGGAGACACTTTTTTTCCGTCTTTGGGATTGGCTGAACTCGAGCGATTTTCCAGCAGGCAGGAAAGATCCTCCGTGCATAAGATAAGCGGAAGAGTCTGCCAAGAACCGGCGATAGTTCTGGAGCACAGTTCTTAAGGACTATTGCTGGTATTCCGTCCGGGCCGGTTGCCTTCCTATAATCCAGTTCACGTAGGATGCATGGAATAGTGCGAGGACGAAATCTCACATCCCCCATGGAAGACCGTACCGGCGCGATCGCAGGTGGCTCCAATAGGCCGGGATCGAGGTTAGAATTGGTGGCAAATAAATTTGCGAGCACATCAGCTTTATCCTTTGAATTCGTGACTAACGTCCCGCTGTCTGTCACCAACGGAGGGAAGGAGGAGGATGCGAAGTTGCTGCTGACAGCTCTTGCCATTGACCAGAAGGAGCGCGAACCAGCTGGGCACCGAAGGAGTTTATTGATTACCCTGTCGTTGTAAGCTTTCTTCGCGGTATCAACCGCCTGGTTGCACGCGTTTCTGATTCTAACAAAATTCGTTCTGTTAACATCGGTGGGATTGGAGCGCCATTGCTTAAAAGCTCTATTTTTTGCCGCATTGTTTATCAAACCACGGTCTATCAGACGAACTGCGTTTGATGGAATGCGGAATATACATCTCCATCCCGAGGAAAATAATCTCTGATACCGACTCCGCGCAAGCGTTAACATTGGAGTATCCGAAGCACACCTCTGACCATGGAAAGGATGCGAAGAAATCTTGCAAATTGTCCCAGCTAGCAGCCCTATACTTACATACATGGCGAAGCTGCCTAGGTCGGTTATTCGCTTGATATGCAAGTGCTTGCGCGACAGATACCAAGCAGTGATCTGAGTTTCCTAGTGGTGCAGAAACCTCTACGGTATAAAAACTCGGTTCGGATGTCAAAAACAGATCCAGGATGTTCGCATAATCGCCTCGGGCATCCGGCACTCGCGTCGGTTCCTCCACGAGTTGAGTGAAGTTGTGGCTTACAGCAAACATCTCCGCCAGCCTCCCAGCCTCGTCGGTTCTGTTAGAATGTAACAACCAGCCGGAATTGTGCACATTAAAATCACCAAGGACAACAATTTCAGAAGCTGGGTGGTAGATCTGTACCCAGTCAACGGTATGTGAAAGATGTTCGAAAAATGTCACCGGTCGATCGTCATTCGGGGAGCGGTAAAGACAACAAGGAAATTTAACGGAATTCCTCAATACGACCCTCAACCAGAGGATGTCCATATTATTGGGTTCCAACGCCTCCATCCTCTGGCAAGCCAGATCGGACCCCGCGAAGACGCAGACTCCGCCCTTGAAACGAAATTTCGAATGTAAGTCGTATCCTGGGCAACGAAGATATGTCGAATCAGTTGACGAATCCACCTGAGTCTCAGTTAGGGCAAGGATATCAGGTTTCGTTGTTTGCAAATAGTGGTGGGCGGAGTTTACATTCGTATTGGTGAAACCGATGCCATGGCAGAGCCTCGAGAGCCAGCCCGGTTATGCGATAACGAACCTCTTAAAGTTCTGTTATTTATCATAATATCTGCATGATGTTCCCCCTGACATAGTCCCCCCCGGAGATCCGAACGGGAGACTAGTTTACCTCCGGAATTCTTTATATCAGAAGGTAACATCATGACTTATCTCCGTGTCAGCCCGGGCCATCAGCCATACAACCGAAAGACCGCCGAAGATTTCTCTCGGCGATATCGCGAAATGTACAGGAGACGGGGTGGTATCTTACCTTGGGACCGACTACCACCAAACCAACCTTTTCTCGAACCGGTCCATCAGCCAAGCTCCGAAAGATGGCCAGGGATTTCTCCCGACCATTTCACGGAGCCTAAAGCTACCACTCGGCTTTTAGTCGCCTCTTACGGCAAGCCGGCCTAGCTTTGAGTATATTCTAACGCCCTACTCATATATATATATATATATATATATATATATATATATATATATATATATATATAAATTTTTTTGTTATTTATTTATAATAATTTACGACTATAATTAAGACTGGGAGAATGGAAGCGAACATACAGGGTAAAGTCTCTGATTCCGTTCAACCCGACGAATGCCTGGACCAATCTTGCCCCTGTTTAATCCAAGTTGACATGCAGTCTTCACGTGACACCCCTGGATAACTAATTTGGCACCCGCCAAGTAGTGAACCGACAAGTAGTGAACCAATGCGTGCAGCGACATCCTGAGAAGGGTTGGCGCACGGCTAATAACCTAGCCCGGAAAAACAAATTATTATGGACAATTTAACAGGTATCAGACTTGTTAAATAAGGCCAAGACCAGATCCCGGTTGTAGTGCCGATGATGATGATGATAATTAAGGCTATTTTGAAGACTAGAAAGTTGAAACCTGGTGGCCAGAATTTAGATCATTACAATTTTGTTAAGCAGAATAAAATCGAACAGCACTTTGTTTTAAATATGAATCAAGTATTTCATTCATAAGAAAAGCATTTTAATGTGAAAAAAAAGAAATTGCATCAAACAATAAAATAAGAACGCATAACGCGGCCGTTTGGAATATAAAATAATGTGTAGCTGTGATCATTATAGATAGACAGTTCAATGAAATGATATCATTCGCATAAATAGGTAAAGTAAATAAAGCCCAAATATATTTTTCATTTCCCCTATAATAGCTTTGTGCAGTTCCTCTTTACCAAATCTTTGAATCTCAAAACAACATTTAGAATTTCAATACAGGTTATGACTCTAAGGTGTGTTGGCGGTAGGAGAACAGGTAAATATTAATCTGTCCTCAAGGCATTAGGAAAAATAGCACTTCGCTACTCTAATAATGTAAAGAAGTACAGTATTCCACCATGAAATTGTAACCAATTTTTCACAACAAAAACAGTAGAAGCTATAAATGATATTTGTAACTCCTCCATTTACCTGATAACAATCGTAAACAGTGTGACTTTTCGTCAGCCGGCAATATTCCGCACAGCACGAGTGTCATTGTACGTCGATGATAAGCCACACGCTCTCGTATCTATTGCCGATCATATAACTCGTCATCTCTTCGCCTCAGCGTTTAAAATCGGAACACCACATTCAGTTTGTCAATTGCTATTCGCGAGTACTGAAGCAAAGACGCGTATACCTTTAACTTGCGAGATATTCTACTTTGCGTATATTTTCCTCGCGATCTTGTACCTGTATGTTTGCCTGTGACGGAAAAAAGTGATCTCTTGTAAAGTGCATCAGGAAGTGAATACCTCTCAAACTGTGAAACCGGTTAGATAGGGAGTGAAGGTCTAGTTTACTCGCGGATCTCTTCTCTTGTCCCTGGACATCCGTCCATCAGGTAAGTGTGATCATTTCGTTGCTTAGTTTTCAATGCACGATCTCCTCGAACGCAAAGCACGCGATCTGTCTGCTCGAGCGGTCATTGCATCCTTTTCGGTTCAAAGTGACAGCAACTGCTAGGGCTTCTTTTGCGGGGAAATCGAAATGTCTAATATTAGAACTGCATCCTTTCGTGAAATGGTTGAGTCCACTTTGTGTATACGTGTTCACACCCGGTCCGGTGAAACGTAATGATGTGTTAAAAAACTTAATAAATACCTCCACAAAATTGCCATTAGCTTTGTGAAGTAGAGTAATTATGTAGTTAATTTCAGGTCATATACCCCTGATTAATGATAGCACTCAAATCAGATATTTTAGTTTGAACCAGTCCCGAAAGGTGACTTCATAATAAATACTTGGGGCCAGTCTAATCGTTTGCTAAGTGTAATTTTGAAAGGTAAGTGAAATAGTGAAATAATTAAGACATCACGTAATATATTCCCCTTCTTCCCGGGCGGTTAGTTGTTTTAAGTGAGATACAACATTTGAAAACGTTTCGATTTATTCGGATGCAACTGAAAGAAGTGTGGATAAGTGCGGCGTTGGAGAATATGTTTTTAATGGTCTGAATGAAATCTACTGAAAGCACGTTTTGTCTAAAATAGCCTTCTCCCACTTGATGTAATTAAGGACTCGCATGACGCTTCCAATCGCCACACAAGCACTCGTCTTAACGGCATTTAGTAATTATTCATCCTTGGAAACGACGACAGCTCGGCGTTTTTGTTTATGAGTATTAAATATTCACGTGAAAATTACGACAGTGTCATAAAACATAATCAGTAGTGTGGTGAGTGTCAACAAAATTGAATACTTGATTTTGACATTGCTTGAAGTCATTATGTAAAGAAAGTCCCGGTGAATTTAACCGGAAGAGCTTAAAAAATGTGCTACAGATTAGTCTTAAGATCTGTATAGTTCCGAGGTCAATTCAACGCCGTGAAATAAAAGAAAACCCTTGAAACAACCTTTGCTATCACAAACAAATAGTACTTTGATTTCCTTGGGAGTAATGTACAGTATTTATTTAAACCAACTAACAAATACTGTCGTAGAGTTTGGCTCAAACGTTAAATATTAAATCTTTACAAATTTATCAAACAATTAGATTAAATTGTATTTAAAAAAATATATATTCAACGTTCTCTGGGTGATTGAGCTTGCCATAAAACATGATTAAGAGTCCGATAATTCAACCACATCGGGGCCGATAATTCAGCATGTCTAGATTTACTTCACCTTTCTTTTCTGTATAGTTTATTCTGCAACCGCAGTTAGATTAACAATTTTTGCAATGTTTTAGATAAAAGTTTTGAAATAACTTTTATAATCAAAATTATTCACCCTTGCTGAAGAGTCTAGATGAAACAATTTTTAATTTTGTGAATTAGTGATTGTCAATGTACGTGTAATAATAAAACCTGATCCGCTTCCGAAGTTGTTCTTCTTCAGGCTTTTTGTGAAGACAGTACAGATTTAAGGGATTGCATTAAACATCATCAATGTAGTGTACTGTTCGTATATTCCGAGAAAAAAATTTCACGTGAGGTTCAGCAGCAATATTTATTATTTATTTTTATTTTTGCTTTTAAAAAAGTTTGTTTTTCTAATGCGTTTCTCAGAAAAGGCAATTTTATAGCGCTGTATCATAGTCCACTGAAATGCGAATAGGTAGTTGATAGTATTGTTTTGAACGTTTGCAAATTGTAGGGCTCTGGAATTACTCATGGTGGAAGGAAGTTGTAGAGAAATCCCGCTCTGACATGAAACGAATTTTGGTGTATATATGTAAAGGGATTCCCAATAAGGTTAATATGTTTTTACAACGGCATGGCTGTCGTATTTAAAGTGGTACAAGTTACTAGCTGTCATTTGCCTTTAGTATAGTTTGCCTTTAAAATAGCAGTATTTTTAAATAAAAAGAAGACATTTTGTTTTTATTTCAAATAGTTTGTATTTTATTTAATTTTAAAAACATATCCTTGTTGGGAAATCCAACAAATTGTTTCCATTAATTACCGTTGAGATATGAACTGCAAGTTAATAGGAATCAATGGATTGTCTTATGAGAGTTGGTATTTGACCCGGTCCAGTTTATTGAAGTGAAATACACGAAGGATGGAGCATGGGCGAAACTTAACATTCGCAAATGAATATCGCAATCTCAGATGACCTTTCAAGCAATCTGAAGACTAATAAGATAAAAGAAGTTGGCCTTCGGTTGTATGGTATAAATCAAACGTCGGAAAACCGATGAAGAATCAAAAGGTCGGAAATTACTACTGTAATGATGTTTTTACCACTTTCGTATAATCACCACACACCCTTTAAGTAAAACAATCTTTTTCTTTTCTTTAACTTAATTTATTTTGTCACTGAGTTTATGTGTTTATTATTTGTAGTACTTTAACTTTATACACCAACTTTAACGTCATTTATTTAGACTCGCACACACGTCACGGACCGTTCCCGTCATTTTTCCAAAAAACCACTTTGTCATGTCTCGCCGTCTCGGTCGAGATTCAAAAACCAACTCTCGAAATCAAACTTACGTCCGTTCTGGACTTGACCCGAAACACACTCTCGATGTCCATTTTTCCATCGGACGAAAACTTTTCTTATCCTGCAGATAAAGGATTTTTCTTTCTTTGTCTTTCCCAAATTTGGGATCGAAAAGGGGAAACACAAAAGAACAATCAACAAAGGATCTTGCCGAAGAGCATTTACGATCCTTTGTGTCGGTCGGCGATAAACGTACATGTAGTTCGTTTTATGGCGCGAGTTGTTTTCTTTTTAACTTCGTTGGGTTAAAACGGAAAACGACGCTGATTGTCTTAATGGTTTTGGGTAACCATATTTCTAGATGCTTATAAAATCGCACATTTTATGCTTCTCGATGATTTTGTTTGAAGAAAGACATCTGCTCCGCACATTTGGATCTTAGGGGATTTTTATGGCGAACCTGTGGTTCGATTATCCTATCTAAGTTTTGAATGTGAGCAAATTGAACGTTTAGTTCAATTTGTTTGAAAATGCATTGATTAGAGCAAATTGAACGTTTAGTTCAATTTGTTTGGTATTGCATTAATGTGGGACCATTTGATGCATGGAGTAATGCTTTGGTTTGGGGAGTGTCTCATCAATTAGTGATGGAGATTGGCTTCAAAGGAATAAGTACTATGGGATGGGTGGTTGTGGCCGTAACACTACAATGCGCATAGTATACATAACAATTCCTTTTATGCCCTAACAGTCAACTTCTATGACCTACCAGTCAACTTTTATGACCTAACAGTCAACTTCTATGACCTCAAACGCAACTCCATCCCACACCATTTGTCCTATTGCTTATAGCTGATGACAACCTTAGAATAAAGGCAGTGGGTAGAACGAATTCATCACCTCCACATTTCGCAGTTAATTCCGTGGTCCCAATATCACGACAGCTCAAGTATTAGCAGTAGTCCAAATTCCTTTCTAAGATCATACCTTCTGAAAAGAGCACTTAAGCCCCCGAACATTCGCAAGCCCACTAGTTATTACTGTTCTGGGGACGGCGCCCATTCCGACAATGTCTCGGCTTCCCTCTCTTCCTTTGTGGACTGTATTCCGGCGCTGGTCCCACAAACGATTTATTCGATTAGAGTATCGTACTTCTTCTGCTTTGGACTAAGGGCGTTATTGTCTTGCCCAGTACGATTTCTTCTAAATAAAACACCGCTGCTACAATCCCTTAAACTAATATTTATTTATTGACTTTCCTTTGTACACTCTATTAGTTCTCTATGCAAAGCCAAGTGGTCTCTTTACGACCGTGCGGCGAGAAGTTCCTGTGGCGACTCCCCCTACTTTATTAAAAAAAAAATTAAATAAATAAAAAAAAAAAAAAAGAAAACAAAAATTAAAAATAAATAAATAAATAAATAAATAAATAATAAATATATAAATAAATAAATAAATAAAAAAAAAAAAAATAAAATAAATAAATACAATAGTTGGCGTGAGGTCGATTTTAGGGAGACAAGGACAGATGTGTCCTTCATCTTCTCCTCTGGCTTGGTCATCTTGCTTTGGAGACAATCACCCGCACCCGTACGTATGTTGCACTCGGTCTCAAGATATCTAGAAAGAAAGGGGGAGGAGGTATCTAAGGATAGTGCGGACAGGGTTAGTTCAGGTGTTCTCTAACTACTTGTATGGAGGGATGGTGGGAAAGAAATCATACAAGAACGGTAGGTCTTGAGTGCGGTAAACGTAGAGCACGTCTTCGGCGTCTGATAATCTGCGCTTTAGTCGGTGTGTGTGTGTATTTGTGCTGTCTTTTACTTTCTATTTTTTTTGGTTTCGGTAGGAAGCTGGAAATCTTCAATAGATACCTCTGGATCGATCCAGAGGCATGTCTGGTTTTTACCTACTAAAACCACCTTCCCGGCGCAAGGCTAATCACCTTGCCCGTAAAAATAAATTATTGTGGAAAATTTAACAAGCCTCGAAACTTGCTAAATAAAGCCAAGACCGGAACCCGGTTGTAGTACCGATAATGATGAAAACCACCTTCCACTAGGCACATATTCCCGTTGATCCCCGCGGAACTTTCTTTTAGATATTCCATCGCGGGGCGGGACGGAGTTCATATCTTACTCCTCTCGTCGCGTCGCAACTGCTGCATCATTTCACAGAGAATACCATTTGTTACGGACCATGCCTGTTTGGAACTAAGCATGTATTCTATTACTCCTCCCGGAATAACTGTCCGTCTCATATATCTCTCCAAAATCGTTCGCGCGGTCTGGAATCTCACGCACTCTGTGAGCACGTGTTCCGCATTTTCTATTTTGGCTTCGCAATACAAGCAGTATGGGTGATTCACATGCTTATACTTGTGCAAGTATTGCCGAAAGCATCCATGTTCTGATATTAGCTGAGTCAAGTGGTAATTCAGCTCGCCATCATGGCGTGGGTCCATCTTCCTTTGGTGGAAGAATCCCACCTTCGTTGCCATTCTCTTTCCGTTTGTTGACGAATTCCGTATGCAACTGTGGGTCGGTGTTACGGTTTCTTGCTCTTTATGGCAAGGATCGTAAGCTGTTGCACTCCGATCTCATACGGGCGATTTCTGAGTTCCACCAATACACTGGTTTGATAGGCCCCGGTGGTCTTTGTCGTGGCATAGAAACATCACATGCGGTAGTTAGCCACTTCATGACTTTTTCAGCCTGCCTGTTCTCTGCGTCAAACTGTGCGATTTGGTCTTCCAGTATATAATCGAGCGGTTCCGCATCGAGGTCCTTCTCTTTCCACTCATTTTTCTAGGCTTTCTTCGCCAATTTGCCAGTGATGAATCCCCTGTGAGCTGTTACTTGAGCATGCGAAAATTGGGGTGTTACATTTACCGCTGGTCGGTCTTCAATTATCGGGCGTTCTATTTTTCGCTGTGAAAACTTTTTTTTCCTGTAGTTCGCGGAATTTAGGACAGCCTCGATAATTAGTGGCGTGTCTTACAGACTGCACACTTAAGAAGAAATCTGTCGTCTATCCTTTCTTTTCCTAACGTGCATTGTTCTGCGCTGTGGTCCTGTCCGCATCTTACGCATCGATACTGCATTTCGCAGTTTGCTGCTGAGTACCCGAACCTTTGGCAGCGAAGACACTGGATTATATCTCTGCCTTTTTTCAATTTGTCCCATGTGACAATTTGAAGGTTCAGGATAGTGATTTTCCTACCAATACCACCAATTTTGCTACTGGGGCCCAGCTGCACCAGGTAGAATAGTAATTTACGATTCTTCCGTCTAGCCCTAGCTGTATTGAAAGGTTTTACCGCGATAAACTCAATATCATTATAGTTAAGCTCTCGTAGCGTTTGTAATAGAACTTCTGGTTCTGTTTGAGGGACGACGCCTTTTAGTTGAACTATTATATTGTTTATTTCTTTCGGGGTGTACGTGTAAAATTCCGCGGTGGCCCTTTTTATGACAGTTTTCATTTGTTTCAAAGTCCTCAATCGAATTTGTCTGTATGGCAAACCTTTCAGTTTTTTAATTGAAAAATCCTCCCCAATAGACAGCTAACATAGATCTACCAGTTCGTTACAATCCATATCTGTAATGTTGATGGGTGGCATCTTCGTTTTGCTTTTTGCTGGCTGTTGCTCTTGTTGTGGTTGTTGTTACGCCATCTGTTGCGGTGGACATTCTTTTTGCTAATTAGTATTTTGTTGTGCACATTGTTGCTGTTTTTTTCTGCTGCTGTTGTTTCACCGTTAGTTGCTCCTTTTCAGCCAATTCCTTTTTTCGGCGACGCTTCTCTGCTAATTGTGCCCTTGCTCGGGCCTTGCTTCACTCGCTGATTTCCTCCTCCTCGTCTTCAGTCTCGGTAGTTGCTAAACTTGGAAACATGTTATTTGTTACTTTGCCGTCATTATAGGGAACGGGGGGGAATGAGTTGTCCTCTTCCATTTTTGGTCCTTTTTTCCAGAAAATCTATTCTTGCCTAGTTTGGATTCGTGACTTTTGTTGTCGCTCGTGCCAGCGGGGAGCTCGCAGGGCGTTTTATTAATGGGGACTTTGGTTTTAGTTTTTTAATGACTATTTTGCCTTTTTGATTTTCATCCATAACGTGTTCTCACTTTTTTTTTCGTTTTTTTCTTTTATTGTGCGAAGGACAAATAGATTTTGGACTCGAGCACACATCCACAATGTTCGCGCGCTCACACGTAAACACGGCTCACACGTTCGATTTTTATAATTATTATCATCACTCGTATTTGCATTCAAGCATTTATAGTGTGCGGACACCCGTGCAAAGAAACACTTCTTACAAGGCGTATCGGCACGAATTGTTTTTTAATTATGTTTCACGATGTTTACCGAATGGTATTCAGTTTGGTACTGCGAATACACACACACACACACACACACGCACACACGCCACGTGTACCCGAATAACAATTTCATTTTTTTTTCGTTGATGTGCGACAAACGATGTTGTTCGTTCAACGGTCGCCGAAGCAATGTGGTATCGTTGACTACCAATGGACAAATGTGTAAACAAAAGTAGCCTAAGATCGGAATACACACATCTCAGATAATAAACAAAGGCCGGCGATCAATTAATAATCTCAATGTAAACATTCGTCCGAAATCTTGAAGTATTAAAGAATGCACGGCCATGCATGTGTCTTAAAGGATTTTAAATTTATGTCCGTAAATAGTGTGCCTTGATTTTAATGAGCCACAAGAAAAAGCAAAAAGGAATTTGAAAATTTACCCATCGATCTGCACAGTCAAAAACAAACATCATCAACCGAAATGATTACTTTAAAAGACGATCGTGTTATTAAATAGCAAAATAGAACCAAAAATCAACCGCAGTGCCCATCGCATATGTTTAAAGAGTCCGAATGAAACTGTCGATTAACCTGATAAGTGTATTTGAGGACTATATGCGTAATCACTTGATTCTCGCGATGCACACAAGTGCTCGTTTGGCAAAGAGATCGCCATAGCTGACCGGTTGAGATGGTTGTTTCAAATGCGAGTCGCAATTCAACCATCATTCTGAAGGGAAGTATTTTAAATGAAATATACAAAGGGGCGAAATCAAACCGTCAATAAAAACTGTAGCGCTCAATAATATTAAATAAATTTAAGAGTCGTTCATAAACTGTCAATTAAGATGATCAACTTAAAATTAAAAACAAAAGTACCATTCTGAAGGGAAGTATTTTAAATGAAATATACAAAGGGGCGAAATCAAACCGTCAATAAAAACTGTAGCGCTCAATAATATTAAATAAATTTAAGAGTCGTTCATAAACTGTCAATTAAGATGATCAACTTAAAATTAAAAACAAAAGTATCGTTCATGCGCGGAAATAATTGTACAATTATTATCAACAAAAATGAAAAGGTTGCGATTCAAACCAACGCTATGACGAGTCACAACAAAACTTAGAACCAAAGCCCACCAAGATTGGATCACTGTCGCATGTAAGAGAGGAATTGGTATTCTTAACTATTTTTTGCCAAAGTGGAAATGCTAAGACAAATTTGCTGTGGTACGAGGTTAGGTCAATAAGTACCAAAAAACGCCTATGATGGCGTTAATGGTTTGTTTTTAGTAAGCAGCATTCCTCACTAGGTATCTGTCAATTTTCAATTTGTTTCATGTTTCAATTTTGCATGATAAATTGGCTATGAAAAATATATCTGCGAGATGGGTGCCATATTTACTCTCAGCTGATGAGTTTCTGCGCATAGCAGTAACTGTTGATGACACTTGGATATACCACTACACTCCCGATACGAAAGAACAGTCAAAGGAGGCAAAGACGGTGAAATCAGCTGGATAGGTAATGGCTACTGTGTTTTGGGATAAACGTGGTATTATCTTCATTGACTATTGGGAAAACGGTCAGGCGAAAACTAGACAGTATTATGCGTAATTATTAGGTCAGCTAAATGAGAATATAAACGAAACCGTCATCATTTTCTAAAGACTTATTGATCTTCCCTCGTATAAGGCTCTGATCATTTATTTCTTCGATTTTATTTTGGTTCTGTTCTTCAGTATGGTTTGTGTACCGTATGTATCTGTTGGAATTGTCATAAGGACTCAGTTAAGCTGTGATGGAATAAAAAAATATTATTAAGTAGGCTTCAATGGCACAGTTAGAAAGAAGGTTGTATCATACGTCTGATTGTGTATACGTAGGTTCAGCTGACAACTTTTGCTTTTATGGCGGTGCGGGATATTTACTGAAATATCACCTCATTAAGCTATAGATTCCACTTAATGGGAGGATGAGGTAAAACGCATCCCACGCTATAACAGATTCGCCTGTCCTAAGTGATGTAAAATAAAAAACATAGTTATAAAATAATTATGATATTCGTATGATAAAGAATTAAGCTAAAGTTCATGATTTATTTATAGCAGTGTGTGTGTAAGCTTATTTTATGCTTGAGCCAAAGAATATGTCATTTTCTAGAGATACCGCTACCACGAGCCTTTTCCATGAGAGTTGTATAGTATGACTGTTTTTTCGATAAGAGCGGCACAGGCTTCTCAGGATTTTCTTCCAATTCATCTGGCTCCCTGGCCCTTTTGAGATGACTTATGCCGACACGTTCTTTTACTGATGGTAACATTATAAGATGCTAAACGCAATTCATCAGAAGTGTTGGTGGATCTTAATCAAATCAAAAGAGAATATATTATCGGCGTAATTGAGAGCCGGACCACGTTATTGGGGTATGCTCTGCTTGACCATGTAGTTTAGGGGAATTACACGAAATTCTGCTCAATAAGCAACTTCAATAATTATTTAACTGACCTCAATATGTGTTATTTGTAGGAAGCTGTTGGTTTATTATGGCTGGGTCGCCATGTACGGTAGGATGCTGGGAGAGTCGCCTTGTAAGGATTTGTGGGTCACCAAGCAAAAATCGAACGTAAATGGTGAATCGTATTTTTTAAATTTGTAGAGATCAAAGCAATGTTGTGTCGGGTCCAATTCGCTCGAACAGTGCTATCAAGGGTAGACGGTCTTAAAGGAGAGATCTCCGCTTGACTGTATGCCAGAGGTTTCTGCCAGAAAGTCGGAATATATTCATAGGGCAGGGAACGAATGTCATAATATCTGCTAAAAAATAATGAGACGCAAGTTTAATTGTAGTCAGCTAGTATCTGCCTTATTTTTTCAAAAATCGGTTTTTAAATACTATTTCTCCCATCAACATTTCCGATGCATATCGATATCAAGTAGGTCACATGCCTTCATATTTCGTGCATCCAATCATGACCTGAAAACTATGGTCCTAATTTCAAACACGTATTGCACGTTGCATGGCAAATCCACAATGGGTTACTTCCCAGATGACAAGTTAATAAGTGAGTACTCTTTCTCTGATCGATGTCTATTTAGTGTCCACTGTTACGGCCACAACCACCAAACCCATAATACTTACCCCTTTGTAGTCAGTCTCCACCACTAATTGCGATACACGCCAAAAACATCCACTTAAAGGATGAGACCCTACCTAAGCCAGAGCATTACCCCATACACATCAATTGATACCAAGCAAATGGAACTAAACGTTCAATTTGCTCACATTAAAAAACTTAGACAGGATAATCGAACTAAAGGTTCGTAACAAAAATCCCCTAAGAGCCAAATGTGCGGACCAGATGCCATTCTTCAAACGAATTCGTTGAGAATCATAAAATGCGCGCCAGCAATTTTATGATCCCTTGGAAAAATGGTTACCTAAAACCATTAACATCAATCAGCGTCGGTTTCCGTTTTAACCAAACCAAGTTAAAACAAACAACAGGCACCATAAAACGAATTGCACATTCGTTTAGCACCTAACAATATAGAGGATTATAAATGTGCATTAGCACGATCCCCTGTTGATTTTTCCTCTGTGTTTCCTGTTTTGATCCCAAGCCGGGAAAGATAGAGAAAGGAAATAGCGACTGGCAAAAGGGCCAAGCAGAAAAAAGAACATATCCTTCGATCTGCAGGATGGAAAAAAAGGTCTTCGTGAAACGAGTTGGTTCTAGACGATTCGCGGAGACAGCGAAGGAGTTGGATTTGGGATCTCGACCGAGACGGTGAAGGGAGTTGTTTTTCGAGAGTTGAGCCGAACGGTCCGGTTGTTGGTTCGAGAATTTTTTACCGAGTCGGTCTTCAAGAGGTGCGCGGTGTGAGGCCGGGAAAAAAGTACTAAATATGTGTTCAAAACATTTTGAAGAGTTTTATAAAGCAAAAGTCGTGTTAAACTTAATAGATTTTCGTCAATTAACTTATGTGAAATTAGGAACTAATTTAAGTGACTTCTATGTGTGTTAACCGAGGAATATATGTGTGTGTTGATTAGAAATAAAAATTAGCTTAAATATAAAACAAACAAAGAGTGTATAAAAGGTGGTGAAATAGTTTTATTACACCACACTATTGGCTTCCTCTTCCTCACTGCTCCCATTCGTTTGCTGCGAGCCGACTCCTGATTTTTCACACTAGAAGATGATCGAAGTCGCAATCTGCTCCTCTATATGATCTTACGTCAAGGGTATTCGAGTGGTGTTTTTGGCTATGAAGAAGTGGTCTTGTGGCGATTCCCATTAACCCCACTGCTTGCCTTTTCCAGGTACGACACAAAGACGGCTATCCAGAGCACTAAAAACCCTTAAAAAACAAGTATTATGACAGTTCCATTTGAACCCCATTACTTACCTCGCAATTAAGCACACAAAACTTCCACCTAAAACACATAAACCCTGGAAAACATTTACTCACCTTTCCATTGTCTACCCAAAGGTGTCTTCTAACCACCTAAAACAATTACCATTCGCTAATGCAATTGTATTAGCATCAACAAACATTTCCCCCAGGGGCATGCTTGCATTCAACGCATCATGTTCCTGAAATCCAATTCGGTTACGACATCACGTAACCGACACAAATCCTCGAACATGCCAATGCACATAACGAACAAAGTATTTTGCCGCACACCCGCATATTCACGCTTGTTTTACTCCACAGACCCATCGGTCGATCTTTCGAGCGACAATGCACAGCATACCACACCATTGGCTACCGAAGGGAATCGAGTGTTGCATAATGTAAATACGCACATGATAAACCGACCCTTTGAAGACGCCAGCGGTATGTGCACGAATGCTGTACGCAGTTACTGATCGGGTAAACACCCCAAGTATCTTCTTCATGATACTTGGCCAGCTGCAAACATGTCGTGTAACATTTCCTTTTATGGAATTCAAATATCCACGGTTCGCATGCCCATGGACACACAGCATGAGCGTGCGAAGCAACCATATCTGTGTGCGTGCACATCCTCACCGTGACCAATGCATAGAAGACCGTCCCCTATTGGTCACCGAAACGTTGGATGAAAATTGGTGTTCTGTCGTTCGAAGGAATCTCTTCAATCTCGGTATAGATTCGGTGGAGGCAAGTCGGGCCCTCCGCGTAAAACGTAAAATTAACGGAGTCAACAATATAGCAGAGTCGAAATTTGTCTTCTATCGAGTACAGTCGATGCACGGGGTGTTTACTAGAGCCGAGTAGTCATGTGCGTGCCTTTCCGAATACGGAACTATAACTTTTTATTTCAAATTTATTAGTGGATAAGACGAACCAGTTATGTGTAAATAATTAATCATAATTTTCCGAACACGGAACTATAACTCTTTATTTCAAATTCATTAGTGGATAAGACGAACCATTTATGTGTAAATAATTAACCATAACACGGAGCTGTAACTTTTTATTCCAAAATTATTAGTGAATTAAGCGAACCTTATATGTTTTCTGTTTTGAACCTGGAACTGTTAGGTTTTAAGTTTACTAATTAGTGCTGCGTCTGAACTTTGGTATTAACAATAATGAGAATGATTTGTCAGCACTTCTTCGTGGTCAAAATCTTTGCTTTTACCAATTGTCCACCAGCTAAGGTATCGTGGTGGTGGGTCAAAGAAATGGCGCCAGGAACACTGCTCTGCTCTCTTGGTATGCAACGATGATGGTTGCCGATGACTGAAACACTTGATGTTAATGGTATTTAATTGAAATCATTACCTGCGTGCCATGGAAATTATGTCAGCAGGACCCCAAGACTAATTCAGTTGAACACAATAACAAATATACTTTCAACTGTATTTAAATATTTGGTTTATTTAAATTGATTCTTTAGATGTTAATCGATTAATTGTTGTTGACCGTGGTCGTCAAAAGTTAAAGAGCACGAGAGCGAATTCAACGAAAATGCTTGACAGATAGATTTAATTTATTTTGTCTGTCAGCCGATTGCTGACAGTTGTTGTTCGTTTGATTGTTGATGGCTGCATTCACTTGCGAATTCACTGGTTGCCTCCAATGCGAATCCGCAACATCCGGACTGTTGGAAGCCAGCAAAAGTAATACCTATCCCGAAACCCGGCAAGCCGAAGAAGAGCCCCGAAAGCTACAGACCTATTAGTCCACTTACCTGTCTAAGCTCCTAGAAAAAATCATTAAGGAAAAAATTGATCGTTTCGTGGAAGCCAATAATATCCTACCAAACTTTCAGTTCGGTTTCCGTAGTGGTCACAGCACATTCCATCAAGTCTTGCACATTAAAAACCACATAGCTAGTAAATTCATCGACAAGGAGTCAATGGGACTGGTTTTTTTTTTTAATTTTTTTATTTTTTATTTTATTAGACTTCTCTCGGGAGAGGCGAACCTATAGCGCCGAGTGGGCGCCCCGTGATGCCATCAAATAAGTGTTGCAGTTCTTTTTGAACAGTTGCAGGTTGTAACGCTCCGGGAACACTCGCGTGGGAAGGGAGTTCCACAGCTTCCCCGCTCTGTAATGGAACGAGTTCTGATGCAGGGATGTTCGCGCTGTCGGGAGATGAACCACAAACGCCTGCAATCCGTCGGATTGCCTTGTGGATCGCATATAAGCCGAATTGCGTGGAACAATACCAAGATTCTCCGAAGAACAGTACCAGTCATAATATCTGTAAAACAGACAGAGGTCGGCTACGCGCCTTCGATGTGATAGCGATTGTAGTTCCGACGTTAGCGCCAAGTCCCCGATCAGGCGGATCGCTCGTCTCTGAATGCTCTTAAGTAGGTCGAGGGTATGTTTAGGAGCCGAGCTCCAAACATGAGAGCAATATTCGAGCGGCGGTCTTATTTGGGATTTATATAGGAGAAGAAGTTGGGGCGTAGTAAAATATTTCTTCGGTCTAAAAAGATAGCTCAGTTTTCCTGAGGCTGACCTGGCGATACTCGACACGTGTTTATGCCATGATACATTCCCACAGACCGTGACGCCTGGTAATTTCAAACTCTCCCCAGATTCGAGGGACCGGCCATTCATCAGCAGCTGTGGAACCGACGATCCAGTTTTCTTTGTGAATGTTGTATACTGGGTCTTCGTTGCGTTGAAGTCGACAAGCTTGGCCTTTCCCCACTGCAGGACTTTATCCAGGTCCTGATTCAGAGAGTCAATCTGTCTACATCTCAACTGATGCGATGCAGATGCACCAATCGGCTGAACACTCGAAAAGGAGGAAACAAGCGTACTATCATCCGCAAAACTGAACAACGAAACAAATCGTATATGTGTAGCAAGAACAAGGTTGGAGCCAAAAGAGAACCCTGGGGCACCCCTGAATTAACAGGATACAGATCCGAACACTCGCCGTCCACAACAACCCGGATCGATCGATTCCCGAGGAAGCTCCTCATCCAGTCGCAAAGCTGTTGGGAAAGTCCATATGAACGAAGTTTGCTCAGCAATGCCCCATGCCAGACGCAGTCAAAAGCCTTGGAGATATCCGATGTGACCCCCCTTGACTCACGATGCCGTTCAATCGCAGATGTCCATATATCGGTTATAAGTGTCAAAAGGTCTCCCGTGGACCGCCTGCCACGGAATCCGTATTGACGATCTTTCAGAAGTCCGTTGCGTCCTAAATACTTAACTAACTCTGTATTAATGACTTTTTCCATTACCTTAGATAACATAGACACTAATGCTATCGGACGGTAATTTTGTGGGAGACACTTTTTCCCGCCTTTGGGATTGGCTGAACTCGAGCGATTTTCCAGCAGGCAGGAAAAGTCCTCCGTGCATAAGATATGCGGAAGAGTCTGCCAATAACCGGCGATAGTTCTAGAGCACAGGTCTTAAGGACTATTGGTGGTATTCCGTCCGGGCCGGTTGCCTTCCTACAATCCAGTTCACGTAGAAGGCGTTGAATAGTGCGCGGACGAAATCTCACATCCCGCATCGAAGACCGTATTGGCGAGATCACAGGTGGCTCCAAAAAGCCGGGATCGAGGTTTGAATTCGCGGAAAATAAATTCGCGAAAACATTAGCTTTATCCTTCGAATTCGTGACTAACGTCCCACTGTATGTCACCAACGGAGGAAAAGAGGAGGAAGCGAAGTTACCGCTGGCAGCTTTTGCCATTGACTAGAAGGAGTGTGAATCAGTTGGGCACCGAAGTAGCTTATTGATCACGCCGTCGTTGTGAGCCTTCTTCGCGGTATTAATCGCCTGGTTGCACGCGTTTCTGATTCTAACAAAATTCGTTCTGTTAACATCGGTGGGATTGGAGCGCCATTGCTTAAAAGCTCTATTTTTTGTCGCTGTAATCAGCTCGCATTTTTTATCAAACCAACGTTTATCAGACGAACTTCGTTTGATGGAATGTGGAATATACATCTCCATCCCCAGAAGAATAATATCTGATACCGACTCCGCGCAAGCGTTAACATCGGAGCCTCCGAAGCACACCTCCGACCAGGGAAAGGATGCAAAGAAATCTCGCAAATCGTCCCAGTTAGCAGCTTCATACTTCCATACATGGCGAAGCTGTCTAGGCCGGTTATTCGCTTGATATGCAAGTGCTTGCGCGACAGATACCAAGCAGTGATCTAAGTTTCTCAGTGACGCAGAAATCTCTACTGTATGAATACTCGGTTCGGATGTCAAAAACAGATCAAGGGTGTTCGCATAATCGCCTCGCGCATCCGGCACTCGCATTGGCTCCCCCACGAGTTGAGTCAAGTTGTGGCTTACAGCAAACATCTCCGCCAGCATTCCAGCCTCGTCGGTTCTGTTAGAATGTAACAACCAGCCGGAATTGTGCACATTAAAATCGCCAAGGACAACAATTACAGAACCTGGGTGGTTGATCTGTATCCAATCGAGGGTATGTGAAAGATGTTCGCCTTATTCACTAACGTCTACAACTCTTTGCAAGCAGCTCTTGACAAACTAGCAATATATTACAGGAAATGGAAAATAAAGATAAATGGTGATAAAACACAAGCTGCCTGGTTTTCGAGATGTAGGAAACTTTGCTACCTACCTAATGGCACTAAACTCAGTATGTGTGCAGTTGATGTTGATTGGTCTGAAGGCTAGGTATTATTCTAGATAAAAAACGTATCTTCCAAAAATACATCACTACCACAATTGACAAAATAAACAAAGCCCTAAGAGTTCTGTATCCGTTAGTGTATAGAAAGTCTCGAAAATAAAATTATAATTTTCAAAACCATTTTTCAAGCTATACACCTGTACGACGCCCCTGTATGGTGTAATTGTGCTCGCACACACAAAATAAAATTGCAAAGGTGTCAAAATAAAATACTGAAAATGTTGCTGAATTTGCCATGGCATTATTCGGCACATGAACTACATGAAATCGCTAACGTTAAACCAGTAGAATTTCTTATTGACAAAATCAATCGAAACTTGTTCGTCAATTGTTGTTTTTCTGACAATGTTCTCGTTTCCCGTCTAGCGTTATCCTTACTCACTACTTATGTACTCTGTCTATGAAAATTCTATCGAGGTCATTATTACATAAAATAACCGGAAACCTGTGCAATATTAGTCTTAAGATTCAAATAAGGGTTTTTTCTTGTAGTTTTCCCTTAATTTATTATTTGTTATTCATTAAAATTGTTCTATCTATATAATATTTAAGATTATAGCTGTAAAGGAATTGCTGTCCTAAAACTCTTAAATACTAGTTGTAAAATAGCAATGTATTATCTACTTAATGAAAATTGAATTGAATTGAACAAAACTAGCTGAAAGTTTGTATTGTTTCGCGAGGGAATCTGATTCCATTTTTGGCTTCTTATTAAATTACTTGCATATTGTTCTTCTTATTTATATACTTACTAAAGTTACTATAGAAACATGTTTCATGAGATATCGAATTGGTCAAAATAAAAAACATATATTTCAATTATGAGGAAACAGAGATTCAGTGTTTATTGTTTCTGAGTAAAAACACTTCTTGTGAAGTATGACGAATCTGATATCCGAAACTCGTTCTCTTCCTCTAACACCTATATCTTGCACTACTCTTATAGTTTACAGTACAGTCGAACCTGTTTGATTAAAGCAATTTAATTAATCTCAAAACCGATGAATCATTTCAACAAAGCACTCCGAGGATAAAACCCCACATGATCGCGTTCAGTTCCAAAAAAGGTACTCTGAATTAATAATCTTCAATGCGCTTTAGCTAGAACAGGATATTGGATTGCATCATATGCTTTTAAATTTAAGAAACGAGATTTTAATTCCGCAGAACATCTGAACGAAGCATCCTGTGACTAAAAAATATAAGCTTTTAACCTTAAGTTATAATATGATAGCCAGTGTCGTCACCCTTTCTTGTATACCACTTGATCTAATGAGTTATTAGTGGCAGTTAATGTTATTCCTATTTAAACGTCGGTCGTCTTAAGAATGGATTTTCAGCTAGGCACTAGGCACAGTTCTTTCACTCCCTATTAATCCATTTAGCCGTTTGTACTTCTTAAAACCTTTCATTGCAATACCAGACAGTCAACTACACTTAGGTTGGAGAGGGTCGGTTATAAAAATGATTTTACGACGCCGTTGTGAAAATATTATCAAATAATTGAGGTTGTGACCAATTAAACAATTACATTCAAGCCGAGACCGACACGAATCGATAATATAAAATAATTTACTTCAGATAATTTGTTAGCGATAGAGGCCAGCTCACGTGTCACGGAATTTAACTTTATATTTGAAATACATGGATGATCATAAAGCGAAACTAAATATAATTAATGTCACTGCATCATCTTGAATTTCGAAGAAGAAATACAAATTTGGAAACCCCAGCAGGCGAAATTGAAAGCGAGAAGTCACGTGACTGTGTATAATCAGGTACAAGTATACTAATCGATGATCGCTTATTGTTTACTCTTTATTTCCGTAAAATTATTAAGTTGCTAGTTTAGTAATAGTAACGACGTAAGAAAATTCTTAGTAAATAACAAGCATTTGCAACTGCTTCATTTAGGAGAAGTGTGCTCATAGTCCTGGGATATCGCAATGAGATGTGATTATGTAAGGTTTTTGAGCAGTTGCAAACTGTATCTCTCTCGGAATATTCTAGTTGGAACGGAGTTGCAGAATATACCTCTCTGAAGCAAAGCTGGTTTTGGTGAAAAGTTGTTTGCACCATCGAGAGGTGAATTGCGAAGTGGCAGGTTTTTGCGAATTGTTTTTGGTTTGTAAATAAACCGAATTCAATGGGAGGGTTAGTGCGGTAACATCTGTAAAGAGGTCTCGTACGCATGTTCGATGTGACAGTTCCGTTGATATTAGTTCTGCGTTCACAATTAAGCAAATTGATCATCTACTAAATGTATTAAGTAGGTCAGGAGTCTAAAATATTAAACTCTTTATCATTGTTGGTAGATGTTAACCCACGCACAATACAATATTTTGTCACATATTGTTGCTCGACAACCACGGAAACGAAAATGGGTAAACAATTTAAGAACTTTCTCATGGAACGTCCGCTCACTATACAGACCTCGAGCTGCACAGCAGCTAGCCGGTGCCTTGTCCGAATAAAAGGCTGACATAACAGCATTACAAGCAATAAGATGGACGGGGAGTGGTGTTATTCAAAGAAATGAGTATGAAATTGATTACAGCTGTCACGCAAAACACCACGTGCTCGGGGTAGGCTCTCTAGTCAGCCAAAAACCTAAGCCTGCCACCATCATTATTAATGCAATAAACGAAAGGCTATGCACTCTTCGCATGCGAGGCAAGTTTAAGAACATAAGCCTCATAAACGTTCACCAACCTTTGGCGGATTTGAATGTTGTTGTCGTGGGGTGTTCCGCCGTACACTGTCGACACACTAAAAGGAACACCTGGAACGCGGAGCGAATTCAATTGCACAAATAAAACACGAAAAGAATTGTCTTTATTTTGGAATTTTATTCTTGTTTTAGAGTTCGGTCTCCACTTACGACTAGGACACACTTTTGATTTTTCGCTTATACTAGTAGTTCGGGTAGTAGATTAACACAAGAACAACAACTTCCACTACGACCTTAATTGCATCAATAATTAACAATACTCTTATTTATTTCGGTGTGTCGCACATAACCATTCACACACGTTATGATACCACGAAAGTGTAACCGCCTCAGTCTTCGTATTTACTGTCCGCCTTCCTTAATTATTTTAAGCACAATTTGATTGACAGATACACACGTTTCAAAATGTCCCTAGTGAGGATCCCGGGGCTGAGCGCGTTGAGTTGCTGCGCGTGAATGTCGAATATTTACGTTTCTTTTATTGTGGATTTATTGAGGATGGACCTCCCCGGTAGGGTTCTCTGACTGTTGCCCAAAGTAGACTAATTGTCTCTATCCTTAAAATCTCATTCCAACTTCTCATCCCTGCATCTGCAAATGAAAATTTCCCATCCAATCTGCAAAGAAAATTTTCCCATCATCAATCCATCATCTTCCTTATCGGAATCTTGTTCCTTTGTTTGACGATCGATCGTACCGCCACTTATTTTCCGATCTTTCCGTGGGATTTGTTTAGATTACCCATCTGGCTTAAGCTAACAATGTTCTTGTGCGCTTCAGATGGGTAATAAAGGAACCGTGGGATTGGTATAGTTTCTTTGTTAGCATTTCCAAACCATAAACATCTATCGCGGGTAGTGTTAAGATGTTTATGGTTGCATGACTATTGGTCGGCAGGGAAACGATATGCTTTGTTTGCACAAGTGTGCCTTTTGCGTTAGGGCCATGCAAGGGATTTAGGTGCTAATTGATATTAGTTACCAGAGTAGGCATCCGTTGTTCGGTTTATTTACCGACAATGGTGTTTCGTGGGAAGCATCGCATTGATGTTTAGAATGGGTGCTTGACTTACATGCGATGCCTTGCTGCATTTGGCGCATTGGTTTGGATACGATGTATGGATGCGTTGAACTCGATATTGGAAGCTTTTGAACGTTTAGTTCCCTGATTTCTGATATCGACCTCAACGTCGTTGCATGTCATATTACCTTTTTTTTCAGGTGTGGTCAATGACTATGGGGACACGTGTACTGGCAAAGGTGAGTATATTCCTTGGCGGAAGGATACCTCACCCTATAGTGGGTTGTGTGGTTCGTAGAACCGCTACAAAACTATAGCGTTAACGAGGATAGTGAAGAACGTGTAGTTAGAAGTGACGCTATGACAGTTAGAATCACTAAAAATGTAACTAATGCTCAACACATCAGACCACTGCCGCGTGTATGAATTCGATTTCTAAACTCAAGTAAACTCAACTGATGTGGAATTGTTATGTTATCGCTATGGTATACGGCTCTGATGCTTAGCTTATTCGAATGTCCTTTCTGTGTTCTTCACTAATTGCTTGCATATTGTGTGTGTATCTGTTAGAAAAGCCACACTACCCCTTCCTCAGTAACTTTGTTACGATCAACTTCGTATGCGAACGACGGGGCGAGGAACGAACGAGCGAGAGAACGTCGGAGCAGGCAGGAGTGCCGGTGCTCTATGCGGAAGTCGTGATTGCAATAGTAAAGTTCTGTTTACATATGGGAGATTGTGTGTTGTGTATACAGATCACGTCCGATTGTTGCGTTAAGCGAGTATAGTGAAGGCGGGGATTTGAACATACGATGAAATGGGTGAGAAGGGAAGCATTGAAGCATCAGGCTACTGGCCGCGTGTACGAATTCGAATTCTAAACTCAAGTACGTTCAACTGATGTGTCTTTGATATGTTATTGCTATGGTATTCGGCTCTGATGCTTTTTGCTTATTCGATTTTTGTTCGGTGTTCTTCCCTATTTGCTTGTGTATTGTTATTGTGTGTATCTGTTAGAAACGTCATAAACCTACAGAGGAGTACCCCGACGACGAAAAGGAAGAATACTACGAGAACATCGAACGGGCACTCAATGCCTGACCAAGATACGACGTGAAGGTCGTTCTTGCTGATTTGAATCCCAAAATAAGTCGGGAGCCGGTTTTCGGGCACTACACAGGTTTTCATAGCTTGCATGAGAACACTAATGACAATGGACTACGACTCATCGAACTGGCAGCCTCAAAGAACTTGGTCGTTGCGAGTACCAGGTTTCCGCGTAAAGATATCCACAAAGTCACCTGGGTATCATCTGATGAAGACACTCGCAATCAAATTGACCACATGTTGATAGATGGGCGCCACTCCTCGAGCCTGATGACGGTACGAACGTACCGAGGTGCCAACGTCGACTCGGATCACTATCTTGTTGGTACAGTTTTCCGAGCCCGGATTGCCTTACGGAGACGTATTGCATCCGCGGATCAGATTCGAATTAACACGACTGCCTTACGCAATGAGAATACCAGTAACACCTTTGGTCATGCGCTAGGACTCGCCCTCGAAGAGCTCGGCGGAATGAGAGTAGTTGCTGGGACCAAAATCCTGGGCGTAGAAGAGAAATAAACACGCCTTAAGAATACTGTCATTAGTACTGCTAACTCCATCTTAGGCAGTAGTCGTAGAGACCTGATGATGAGTACACACTAGCGACTGAACGTAAGAATGCTGCATACTGGGCAATGCAGCAGTCTCATAAGACGCGGGTACGCTAGGAGAAATACAAAGAGCTCAGAAGGTCTGAAAAAAGACTTCACAGACAAAAGAAAAGTGCCTGGGGAAAAAACCTTGTCTGTGAAATAGAGCAAAGCAGAAAGCGAAGTCCGCACCAGTCGCGGAAGTTCTACCAATTACTCCGCAGTATGACGCGCTACACGCCACGGTGCACTTACTGCAAGGATAAAGAGTGTAATCTGATCACCGATCCTGAAGGCATTCTGGAGCGATGGGAAGTGCACTTATAGCGTTAAGCAAGGATAGTGAAGAAGGTGAATTGAACACACGATGAAACGATTGAAAACCGAAGCAGTGAAGCATCTGACTACTGACCGTGTTTAGAATTTGATTTCCAAACTCGAGTATATTCCACTGGTGTGAATTATTTTTATTTATCGCTTGGTATACGGTTCTGATGTATTTTTCTTATTCGATTTTTTTCGTTCGGTGTTCTTCACTATTTTTCCTTGTGAATTGTGTGTATCTGTTAGAATCGCTACACACTTCAATGAATTGCTAAATGGTTAGATCACAGAAGAATTGGAGGCTCCACCAATGCAAAATCAAGACCAAATGCTGCCGTCACCAAGCATTGAGGAAACATTAAAAGCCATAAGACAGATCAAAACAAATAAAGCCCCCGGAGATGATGGCATACCAGCTGAGCTGATCAAACAAGGAGGGACAGTGTTACATCATGCAGTTCATGAGTTCGTGGTGCATTTATGGGAGCAAGAGGAGATGCCGGAAGATTGGCGATGTGGTATAATTTGCCCCATACATAAGAAGGGAAATATCACAGTGTGCGGCAACTATAGGGGTATAACATTGCTGCGTACTCTCTATAAGATACTCTTCACTATCCTACAAGATCGGATAGCCCCATACGCTAAAGTCATCATTGGTCAATATCAGTGTGGCTTCATCCCAGCCAAATCATCGATTGATCAGATATTCACCCTTCGGCAGGCGATGGAAAAATGTCAGAAATTTAAGATTCCATTATACCTACGACAGCGTAGCCAGGGTAGAACTACATATATAATGTCATGAGAGAGTTCGGCATACCAAACAAATTGATTTGATACGACTTTGTAGGTTGACGATGACCAACCTAACTAGTCAAGTAAAAATAGCGGGATTGTTGTCCAAACCAATAAACATCTTTAATGGACTCCGACTTCAACTTCATCTCCTTTCTTACTCCTCCTGACCCCGCACTGCTCACCAGGTACACTTTCTCAACCCGCACTTAGTCCCACACCCAGCCTATCGCCTTCTTGACCTACCATTTATACTCTCGTCTATTCATTTTTGTTAGTTCTCTTAGTTCTCTACACCAGCTCTCTCTACCACCCCCCACACTTGCCCCTTACACATCCGTTTCTCCACCTCCGCCAGTCCCCCATTCCATCGTTTTAATTTTTAACAACCCCCCCCCCCCCCCCCCCCCTCTTCTTCGTTGGTTTAAGTTAGTTCTTAAGTTTAGTCTCTATTTTTCTCACTTGTACCAAGCAAGTACCCTCACTTCAAATTCGAGTATTGGTCACATGTTTGGAGTTCTGATCTTAAGCATATCCTCGACCTGCTCCATAGCACGCCGAGACGAGCGATCTTCCTAATCGAAAACATAGCTCTAATATCAAGGTTACAGCCGCTGTTACATCGCAGGATTGTGGCGGTTCCCTTTTATAGACATTATCACGGGGTTGGTTCCTCAGAAATTCGTGATATCATAGAATTCCGTTCATTTGCGCCCTACAGGGAATTCAACAGATCCCGCCAATTCCAATTCCATCTTTCAACGGCACCTACACCTCTGAACCAATAAATATCCGGCTGCTGTTATTAAATGAATAACGCTACCTACTTGTTCATTAGGATTCAAATGGTGATGCTAGTATCTCTTACATATTCATCGTTGGGATTTGTCATGTATCTTATAGATTCAATCCCGAATTACAATTTAATCAGATATTTGCTCTTTCTTATGTGGGAGCATATCCGAGATAACTTGTCAAATAGAAGGTTTAAATTATCTTTACAGAGAGCAATCGCCTACAATTCCATTTGGGCGTTAGCAACACAATCTTACTCTATTGAATTGATGTGTTCCTTTTTGGTGATTGTAAATGATACTGATCTGATTAGTAAACTAGAGTTAGCTGACACGTATTTAGGACCGATACCTATCTAGATTCCGACGAACCGATTAACTTCTGATTAGCAGCGTGAAGGATCCCATCAATAATTCATAAGAGCATGTAATTGTAGTATTTCTGATATTGTTTCGTTGGATTCCAATCGTAATTGTTCACAATAAATCTAGTTTCAATTACTTATTTGTTTGAAGTGCTGTTGCATTTAACAGCTACAGCCGGAGCTTACGTAAGCCGCCGAGTATCGAGAGTAGACAATAGTTGCTAAAAACCACTTTTCCAGTTGATTGTTATTTGTGTTCTGGTCGTTAGCACGATTCTAGTTTAATGTATAGGCTCTCGTTCTTTGCATTTTATTGCCTATTCCCGAACACAATGAACCAATTAGCACCATGGTGGTCTTGGGCTGTCTGGAAGCTGTGTTATCTGAATCTCTAGAGGTTCATGTCTATGTGCGCCTCAGATGCTATATTCTAGAGTCAATAGTCTTTTGTGGCCCTGATATGTTCCCGAGAACTGATTTATATTAATATCGTGTTGTAAAATGATCTAAGTAATGCACTATTGCACTGGTGGAAACGCCGACGCATTCGTCAGGGTGAAGAATAGATCGCAACATATAGTGGAATGTCATGGCGAGATCCATGATCTCCTCCGAGAATTTTATAAGATAAATGTTTGTTGTCAAAGTGATCTGTTAAGTTAGGTGGCAATGGATCCAATGTCTGATTGCTAATAGCAATTTATATTAATACGCATTATTATTAAGAACGAAGCTGTGCGATTGACGTTTCAAACGTATTAATGGATTTAGGTCATGCATCTAGTTATAGCGAAACGGTAGGTATGGTTTCTTGAATTGTAGCGGATGTACATGCAAGACAGACGGACGATTGCAAAAACAAGATCATATACAATATCGAAGCTTTGTTGTAAGTGGTGACGCATCTTCGGCGGAGTTTTCTTTAAATAAGTGACATTTACGTCGATGGTATGCAAAACTTTATTGGGAAAGCTTATGTTGTTGTATTATAACAAAGAAATTTCATATTTGTCCACTTCATCGTTATAGTTTAAAATGTCATATGCATGTTAGATAAAATCAACAAATTTTGGAGCGCACGAAGTGTGGTTATAAAATAGCGAGGTGGCGTATGCTCCACAATAACAGCTGTGTAACGTACAATTTCTTCGCTCTATTGCCACCCCTCCCAGTCGCCAAACATATATTTGTCCAGCCTTGGCTTTCGTTTGTATAAGATTTGAAATTCAAGTGCTATCAAAAGAATGTTTATCGGGTATGCGGACTGATGTTGAGTGATTTTGACCGTTTTCAAAATGGAAAAACGACTTTGAAGATAATACACACCGTGGCTATCTTCCACGTCAAAAACGCATACAAATATGAAGAAGTGTTTACGACAATAATGTGCAAAATTTGTACAATCGAATAAAAAGAAGTTAGGGAAAACGATTATACAAACACTTTGAATGTCGTTGCAAATTAATCAAACCTCTTAAAAGGAAGTTTGGTGTAATTTTTATGAGTCCTACTCCAGGACTCTAGTAATTACCAAAATAAATATTAGTTTTTCTTCTTTCTTAAAAATCTTACAAATATAATAATTCGCTTTGAAAAAAAAAATAAATAGACACTATTTATTTGGATGGTACGAGCATCTCGTTTGGTAATTACAAGCGAAGGCCGACCGTCGATTTAGAATTTTGGGAGTAATTTTTAATAATTCCCAAACACGTTTCGTGAACTTCACCGTGATAAACACGGCTTGACTAAAATTTTGGCAGTGCTAGATCTTGAAAAAAGTTTAAGAGTGCGTTTGTATTAAAATACAAAATTGTTATGTCGTTTACGTCAAATCCTTAATTTTTAAAATATATTAAATTCAACCCTTTGACATTATTTAAGGCCTTTTAAATTAATCTTTTGTATTAGCATTGATCTTCCCCTTTCAAAGTTTGAATTAAATGTTCACCTCGAACCGATTTAATAAACAATTTTGACTCGCCAAGTAAACTTTAATGTGAAAAATTAAATACAATAGTTTTCTGCAAGAGATAACGTCGATTGTTTCAAAGTGTAAAATATTATTATTTTTTTTTGGTTTCAGTAAGAAGGTGGAAATCTTCAAAAGATACCTCTGGACCGATCCAGAGGCATGCCGGATTTTTACCGACTAAAACCACCTCCCGCCAGGCGCATATTCCCGTTGACCCCCGTGGAACTTTCTTTTAGATATTCCATCGCGGGGTGGGACGGAGTTTATATCTTACTCCTCTCGTCGCGTCGCAACTGCTACATCATGTCACATAGAACATCATTTTCTACGATCCATGCCTGTTTTGAACTCAGCATGTATTCTATTACTCCTCCCGGAGTAGCTGTCCGTCCCGTATGTCTCTCCAAAATCGTGCTTGCGGTCTGGAATCTCACGCACTCTGTGAGTACGCGTTCCGCATTTTCTATTTTGCCTTCCCAATACAAGCAGTATGGGTGATTCACACGCTTATACTTGAGCAAGTATTGCCCAAAGCACCTATAGCGTTTGCGACGATAGTGAAGAACGTGTGATTCGAATTGACGCTATGGCGGTTTGAATCACTAAAAAAAAAAACCAATGCGCAACACATCAGGCTACTGCCGCGTGTACGAATTCGATTTCTAAACTCAAGTACACTCAACTGATGTGGGATTGTTGTGTTATCGCTATGGTATACAGCTCTGATGCATTTTCTTGTTCGATTTTTGTTCGGTGTTCTTCAGTATTTGCTTGTATATTGTGTGCGTATCTGTTAGAAACGCCACACATCCATGTCCTGATATTAGCTAAAACAAATGGTAATTCAGCTCGCCATGTTTTCTTTTCACCCGTGTTTCTATATCAGGTATCATGGTGTGGGTCCATCTTTCTTTGGTGGAAGAATCCCACCTTCGTTGCCATTCTCTTAGGCTTGAGAGCTTTAATTGTGTCCGCATTCTCCGACGATTCCCTTAGGAGACCTCACGCAATGCAGCGTTTTCCTTAGCTGCAATATCAAGTGTTGTCCTCCCGGCCAAAATATGTATAGCATCTTCGGATACCGTTCGGAATGCACAGCATACTCTTAGTGATGCCACCCCATGTGCAGAGTTCACTACCCTCATGTAGGACTTATACTGTGCGACTCATGGCCAAATGTAAGCTGCATACACTATAATGGAGGTGTTGGCACTGGTTATGAGTTTCCTTATGTGGGGCCGGGGTCCCCCAACATTGGCTAGCAGTCTCGCCAAAACTTTGCATACTCTTGCTGTTTTTTCACTCGTTTTCCTCGGATGTTCCTTGAAGGTCAGCCTGTTGTCGAGTATAACACCAAAATATTTAATATAGGGACTGGAACTGATTATTTGTCCTTATATTTCCAAATCAAGGTGTTCAACTTTCTTGCGGCTGCTTATTAAAACTGCCATCCTCTTATGTCCAGCTAGTTTCAGTCCAGCCATATCGAGCCAGCATTTAATGCTTTGAATTGCTTGGGAGCAAATATTCTCCAGATCATCTAGATGTTTAGCTATGGTTACTAATGCCACATCATCTGCGTACCCAATGATTCTAACCCCTTCTGGTACATTGACCCTGAGCACACCATCATACATGATATTCCATAATAGCGGATCTAATACCGATCCCTGAGGTACACCCGCTGTTATTTTATAATCCGGTGGTCCCTCATCTGTTTCGCAGAACAGTCTTCTATCCGAGAGATAGTTTGCTAGTTACGTACCAAGTAGGGTGAGACTTGTAGATCGCCTGTTATATTACTTTACCTGAACTTCCGGCCGTTCCCCTGGCGTTGGGCTTTCTCAAGTGGGGGATATTTACTGGGGACTTCTCCTTCGGGGCGGCTCCCAGCTACTCTAGCCCGTGTGTAAACTCTGCTGGGAGATAATCGGCTAGTGTCCACTACTGGTCCACCTTTGAGGCGGCTTCCGGCTACTCTAGCCCGTGGGTGAACTCTGCTGGGAGATAATCGGCCAGTGTCCACTACTGGTCCACCTTTGGGGCGGCTTCCGGCTACTCTAGCCCGTGGGTGAACTCTGCTGGGAGTTGATCGGCCAGTGTCCACTACTGGTCCAGGTTAAGGTCCAAAATCAAATTTAAACAACCCCTTGTCTTCTTATTTTCTTGCACCGCGGAAGCGGTAATTTATTTTATTTCTATTTCTTCATCTTCCAACTTGAAGTTTCTTCTCTTAACTTGAGTTTAAACCAAATCTTAAATTACGCCAGCACTCTTTGGCTGTCTGCTTCTAATTTGCTTTTACCTCCAACGGAACGCCCTATTTATACCCAAATTCCAAATCGAAATTTTCATACCTTCCCACGGTTCTTTGCTGACTTCCAGACAGCCACCCGATGCTAGTCCCTGTCGAAGGCCATGCCAACGATGATGGGAACTGTAATGTTGCAATTTTGCCGCCAGTCATTCTAAGGCGGCAACTTTACGCATACTCTAGCTCCAGTTCCACCCCAAGACCATGGGAAAATTTCGATTCACGGGGATGCGACTCTGATTTGCCCATAGCAAATAGCATGCATGTTCCTGGATGAAATTACCTTGAAGGTGATGGGGTGTTAGGTGATCATCAAGGTTATTCGAATTTTAGGAGTTGTGTAGCTGTAATTTGCATGTTAGAACATGGGCGTGGCTGGGACGTGGGAATTGCAAAATTGCAATTTTAGGTATGAGAATGGGAAATGCATGCATCTCAAGGTGATGGGAATTTGATTTGCCCATGGCAAATAGCGTGCAACATTAGATGCGTTGAAACAATATTACAGACATGTTTCAGGTTACACTGTGAGAATTTTGTTTGAACAATGCTATTATGGATATATTATACATGTTATATGTATGTAGATATTATTGATTATTAGAATTTTACGTACAGCATACATGTGTATACATGTCATGTGTACGCGAATTTTAGAGTCTGGGAGTATTGGAATGTTAGAGTATTGGATGTTATATGGCTTTAAATATCAGGGTAGGAATTCCGCGTGCAACACGCCCAACGCTCCTAGAATCCGATTCCCGTTCACCGAATTAGATGCATTTTAAACATCTAGTGTCACCACGGCTCAATATTTTTTCGTAGCTCCTACCCATCGTGCTCCAGCTATCGCATTGCGAGCGATGTCGCACACCACAGATAGTGCCTTACCGGTTGATCTACCTTTCCGGAACCTATACTGCGATTCAGAAAGCCCTGATGTCCCCTCAGTGAATTGTTCCAGGCGAGTGGCAATTACTCACTCAAGCAGTTTTCCTGTTCTGTCCAGCATGCACAACGGGCGGTAGGAAGACGGCGCTTCTGGATTCTTTACTCTGTGGGGCGCTATTTTATGTAGGGTGTACCGGCGTACGGCACTGCTTCACTAAAATCCCACTTGATGTTGAGAAGCTTTGATCAATGTGCACCCAGGACACAGGACCAATTAAAACTCTTGTGGATGTTCGGTGAACATTGCTTTTATTGATCATAATTCAATTTAATTTTACAAAGCTTTTTTTTCTCCAACATATATTCAGTTCCAGGACTGCAGGTACTTTATTTATTTTTTTATAACTCTTACATAGAACTATAATCGTCGATTACGGCGACAACATTTACCTTTGAGAACTGTTTAGTAGCACTTTAAGTATTTATTACAGCGACAATCCTTATTTTTGAAAACTATTTAGTCATTCACATGGCTCCACTCGACCAACTATCCGCGCGCACACTCTGGCGGTTGGAATCTGACTCCATTCGATCTTGCCGTCGACATCCACTAGCGGTGCTCGTGATGAATTTCCCGATCTCGGTGTAGCCAATCGGCGATCGCATTGGGATTCCTTTGGAGGGTTTTCGTATGACCATACGGTCAAGTATGATGCCCCTTTCGCTCGAAGCATCGACAACGGTCGATACTGCACCTGAATCAACAAAGGAACGAGCATACGGGGCTGCAGGCAATGTGGTTATAAATCCTCGATGCCGAACGAAATAGGTTTCTGTATCCTAAGTGAACCGAAATGCTATTTCAAGGGTCACGATGAGATGCACATCGTGTTTACTCAAGCGTTCATGATAATGCCATTGTAGGCTATACATTCTTCGGTGACGATAGGTCAGCCGAAGACTTGAGTCTTGTTTACATGCTGGACCATCATTAGGCATGATTATGGGTATGGTTGTCTAAACGTCAATCATATTCGTGCCCAAATCCTATGATCGGTAGATAACCGATAAAAGGAAATTGGTCGCAACTATAGCGAACCTTAGGGGATAGAAGTAATGTATGTTTATTCATTGGCCATTGCGTATAGCATCAATTAGCTTATACGCAGATTGCCAACGTCCCATCGGTCGGTGTGTCGGGTGTGTTGTTTCTCTTAAAACAACACTGGAAATTTCTATAGGCTTGTTGTTGTTTGTACAATTGACCGATGACTTGGTGATGAGGATGAACATGTCATGCATATATAAGAGAAAATGCTTCTTCGCACAGAGCATTGGCGTGTGAACGCATTGGTGCTGGTTACCTGATGAGGTAATGCGGAATTAGCTTTCGGGGACATGATGGTTTGCATGCAAGCATGCCCCGGGGTGAAAATTAGATGTCACGGCAAGATGATGTCTATTTTCGACGGGCCTCTCTTGTTTATGAAGGTGTCATCATCACCATCATTAAATAACACCACATCTAGGACTGCGAAGGCTTCAAGTAGTGCCTGGCCTCTACTGTTGGTTCTTGTGCTTCCCCATTCCACTGCCCAAGCATTGAAATCTCCGGAAACTATAAAAGGGCTCTTATCTCTAGCTTCTTGTGTTATTCTGTCCAAAAAGCATTTAAAATATTTTATTTCCATCCTTAGCGGAGCGTAACAACAGTGGAAATGAACACCCCTACTCTTCACATAGGTAATTCCTTCCAGTCGCTGGAGACTTCTGCATTCCATGGGGCAATCTCCAGTTGTCCAGGTGGCCGCTGTTCCGCTGCTGTCTTCTTCCCATGTAATAGCACCAGCGCCAGGCACCCTGTACTGCTCATTGATGAGTACCACGTCGGTATCATATTCCTTAACCGTTTGGGAAAGGAGATCTTGTGCGGCTCCACAATGATTTAAGGTAATTTGAATGCACTTAAATCTGTCCACTTTTATTCAGGAGATTGGACATCGCGTTTTTAAATGCTTGGCAATTGTAACTCCCTGTTCCGCCTTCGCAACCTGATGCGCAGAATATGCATTTGGATTGTGCTTTGCAACCTATTGCTTTGTGGCCTTTTTCACCGCATTTCAAACAGTTTTCTGAACGATCTTCTTCGGATTTGCAGGATTTCGCCACATGACCGTATTGCCAACATTTGAAACATCGTGTGGGTGCGATGTGTTCTCGAAGTCTGCATCTCACGCATTCAACCCGTAGGAAACCTGTAGCCAGCAACATGCTAGCCTTTTCTCTTGGCAAGCGAATCATGGCAGCCTGCGTGCCATTTGGTTTCCTTCTTAAACTTGTAGCGTCTCTGACAGATACACACACAAACACCAGCAAATAGTGAAGAACATCGAACGAAAATCGAATAAGAAAATACATCAGAGCCGTATACCATAGCGATAACATAACAATTCATAGCAGTGGAATGTAGTTGAGTTTAAAAATCGAATTCTAAACACGGCCAGTAGCCTGATGTGTTACGCTTAGGTTCAATTTTTGGTGATTCTAACTGTCATAGCGTCAGTTCGAATCACACGTTCTTCACTATCATTCCAAACGCTATAAACTCTTTACCGCTTCCTTTGGGATCGCGTTTAGTGCAGGGAACTCTATAGCGATCCCTGTCAGGATTTCCTCTACAGCGGTAATCTCATCTAAATCACGACACTCAACCGTGATTTCTTGTGACACTGTTGTGACATTAGCATCTTCCTTTAGTACTTGTTGCACCTTTGCTTTCAGTGTCTCGGTGGTGGCCTCTGGAGGCCGTTTCAGATCTAGCAGTAATTCCCCCTTTGCTGTCTTTCGAACTTTATTCACGCTATTTCCGAGATCACTTAGCTCGGGGTTGGCCTTAATAAACTTCAGTATATCCGCATATGTTTTTTCCCGGTTTTGGATATTACTATAGCGTCCGGGCGTGGTCTCCTTCTTTTCATAATGTTGGCCTTCCCAGTATCATCCTTTGGAGCCTCTTCACCCCCCAACCTCGCACCGCCCTTCCTTCCCCTGTGGCCAATTGTAAACCAATTGTAATTGGGTGACTCATCATTGATCTGCTCCGGGACCCTGCTTACGTCTGTGTGTGAGTTTTGCTTTGGCTGGATTTGCAAGTTTCCACCGCCTGCTTTTGAAGCGATTTGGCACTTCCTTATCATAAAGGCAACCAATGATCTCGACCAGCTCAGTTCTCGCACGGCCTTAGTAATATGACTGTGCTTTTTAATTTTGATCGCCCTTGTCAATTCTGTGATGCGTTCTCCGATCTGCCCAAACACCAAAGAACCATCATCACCTCTATCGCGTTTCTGACCTGCGCTCGTCTCTATATCACCACTGGTTGTTGCCATCACAAATTATCCAAAAAACCTTCCTTTGCACAACTGTGAAAAGCCCCTCTGTTGCTGTCGGGAGAGCAGGTTTTGTGCACTTGTATATGACTGGTCTCTGAAAATCACGAATCCAATTTGACAAGGCAAAACTTACCGTACTGAAACAAACACCAAGGGGGCAATTGAAAACACGTATGGGATCCACTTTGCTTTCTGATTATTGCTTTTTTTTCACTAATTGTCACTTTGAAATTGTTCAATCCTACTGGCTACTTTTTTTTTGACACTTTGTTTTTAATTATGTTTTCTTCATGGGCCTGTGGTTACTTCGTCTCTTAGGTAGGGTGCCTCAAGGGAACAGGTTCACCAGTTTCCCAACAAATGGTTTGGATCGCAACGCCTACAACGTTACAGTGCTGTTATTCACCGGAACGCTCCGTAATTTCCTCAAAATATTACGATTCTTTTTTGCAGCATTTAAAAATGTAATCAATGGTTCTTTATTGATCATGTGACTGTTTCACAAATGATATAACTTAAAGTACGCTAACTTAAAGGGCTGGCTTTCAAGTGCCGGTAGAAATAAATAAAATGGGTACAAACGTATTTTCTATCGTAAGGTTCAGTATTAAATTTAACGAGGTTTTAACCTTGACAATATGTACAGAGTTCACTTTGACATACATAAACTGTTTACAAAATTATTTTATTGTTGATCGAAATTGAAGTTACAAAATGGTACACTATGTTACTTTTACACTGATCTATTTTCGTTTTATTGTCGATGGAAATAGAAGTTACAAAATGGTACACTAGTTTGATTTCACAAAGGTACAGTGTTAATTACAACCAAACTGAACTGTCTTGACTTTAA
Organism: Microdon myrmicae; assembly: GCA_963931805.1. Taxonomy (NCBI): domain Eukaryota; kingdom Metazoa; phylum Arthropoda; class Insecta; order Diptera; family Syrphidae; genus Microdon; species Microdon myrmicae. The sequence continues at coordinate 95,821,948 of OZ007497.1, read as the reverse complement.
AGAATTTAATTTCCACAAAACTACTGATTCAATTTTCAAGTACACCGGAAAACTCCAGAAGCTCGTCCACCGACTGTTGGTAGTATTCGACTGACTTTTTTAACGTGGAGGCACGACTTGTCTCCACGGAATCCGTATAGCGAATGATTAATGGCAGAAGACACAATTTCATCTTCCGCTTGTCGACATAAGGGGATGATTTTCATGGTGAGGATGTGCACTCACACAGATGTGTTTACCTCGCACGTTCATGAGCAAGCGAACCGTGGATATTACATTTCCATAAAAGGAAATGTTTATCCGATTGGTACTGCGTAAGAGATCCATGCTGATCGGGCGCACGTTGCTGGCGTCCTCTGACATGACTTGCCATGCACGTGTGTGGGAAAAAAATATTTTCTTTCTGTGTGCATGGACAAGTTTGAGGATTCATATCGGTTACGTAATGCCGTAACCGAATTAGATTCTTAGGAATATGCTGCGTTGTATGCAGGCATGCATACCTGGGGGTAATGCTTATAGGATGTTGATGCCTGTCGATCGGTTTACCGACCGATGTGCTTGTAGGTCAAAAAGAAAGGAAAGAAATATCTCTTGCATGTGTGGAGCGGAATTCGTTCGGAGACATGTGTAATGAATTGGCTCTGGTCATGTTGGTTGCTTGGTGGTGGAACCAAATTGCTTATAAGGAACATGTCTGTTTGGTACTGATGGATTTTGCATCAGCGAATATTATAAATTTACGCCATCTCAGGTATTTATAGTATAACTATGTAAAGGTAAGTACATGTTTTCCAGGTTTTTATGCTTTTTGTATGCCCTAAGGGGAAGTTTGGTGTCGAGCCTGGAAAAGGCGAGCGGTGGCGTTCTTGAAACCGCCACCGGCCTTTAGTTAACTTCATTTTTTTTCTTTATCACTATGCCCCACAACACTATATAGCGCACTGCACCACACTCGCGTATTAATTATTCTCGCGTCATCAAGAAATCAAATAGAATACCCGGCGCGTGTGCGGAGATCCTTTCTCATAATTCAATCTATGTGTGTGTAAAATATTATATATATGAATTTATATATGATGGATTTCAGTACCTTAGTTACGATCCAGAAATTAAAAATCAACCAATGTACCAACGCATTTCTGAAGGAGTTTGAATAAGCAAATTAAATTTAAAAATATAGGTGACTGTATTTTCGGTATTCATTGGGGCTGTGTACCTTCACTGGGTTCCTGAAGATCAAACTATTAATCAACATTATTACCTTGAGGTTATTGCTTTGTAAAATAAAATAGTCGAAATTTTGAAAGATTAAGTCATGACAAACCACTGGCTCTTTGTATCTGCTATTTGCAAATAGATGTTGTTAGTGAATACATTAAGTTACAATGGCAGTGTCATACTTTTGTTTTTTAAAACTTTAAAATCTGTGTACATTGTCAGCAATTGTCTACAACAACATATATGTTTAGTAATCATGTCTAATTGTTTGCCTGGAAAATAGAATATACGAGAAGCTCTGCGTTCCTGCTTCAATTTGAAGAAATCGTCACCTACGGAAACAGTACTTCCTCGGAAACAATGTCCAGAGATTGGTTTTGACTTGATTGACAAGAAGTGTGCAAGTCCCAAGAGGGTTGCGGATCTCCATTTGAACTAAACGTTCAAACTTAATTCAAATATTATTAACTTAAACAATCAAAGTTCCACATGAAATTAGAAGTTAATACACCATGTAAATGGTACTTCGCTTTTGTACACAATTCAAATATGCGCTATTGGCTCTTCGCCGGACTCTCTCAACCGCAATCACAGACTACATGTTTCAATAAATCCCTTGGGCCGCCCCACGAGGGATGTAAAGTAACGTGAGGGCGCAACATGCCCTCACGGAATCCGAATCGCGATTACCAAGCTCATCGAAGCGATAGTACACCACACATTCGATCATCGCCTCGATGACCATATAAGGTAATTTAACCTTTTGCGTTTTATTCAACACAAAAGGGGTTGAAATACACACACGATGATTGCTTTTGCAGTTCATCATGTGTGTCCGCAAGTACACAGACACAGCACAGATCCCATTCAAAGCTCGCAACAGGTGCGAGTATTTCAGCTACAAAAGGGGTTGAAATGTTTGCACGATCAACGTGTGCGTAAAGCATTATTGCCGATCGTGCACTTTCCATTTCCATAAATGGATATGTTCCTTCGACATCATGGTGTGGAACTTCACGCTGCTTGGGCGCGCTTTGCTGGCGTCCCCTGGTATAAATCGCTATGCGCGTGTGTGCGAAAATGCTTTCCATCGATGTGGGTATAGACGACCACAAAAAGGAAGAAATATCTCCTGTGGTATGTGGTAGACACATTAGGAGGCATTTCTCTGATACTTGTTGGGCAATGTTGATTGCTGCATGTGCAACCGGATTTGGCTTTGGTGAACATGGTGCGTTTCGCACGACTATGCCTTTGTAGGGAATGTCTGTTGTTGCTGATATATTTTTCATATCAGCAGACATTATGTTTCACAGGTCTTTCTGTGATTATTGTTTGACTAAGGCAGGTAAGTACGTGCCTTTAATGAAAATAGGACGCTTGTCAAAATGGTTACCTGATGGTAGATGAGCAGGTAAGTAGTGGCGTTCGAAAGAACCGTCATAGCACTACATACGAAACATTGCTAGCCAGACATAAAATGGTTGTTCCCGCATTGGATTTAGACTGGCGGTAAAAAGAGGATATATTTTGAGAATCCTAAACGCACGAAATCATTAATTAGTTCCGGCCAACCGTCGATATCGTCCACAAGATGAAGCTTTGTACTAAATAAATAGAGTTTTTCTAACTGAAAAACAGCGGATTTAATATGAAACGGCGGCGAAGCCGAGTTCGTGAGGTAAAGAACTGTCTGGTCTCTACATACCAGTAAACATAATAGAAAAATCAGCGAATTTTATTACCAGCTTATAGGTTGTACGGGGTTAAATACGATAAAGTCTGGAGCTCTTAATATAAAAATAGGTCGGCGAATGGGGTTAGTGTTATATATTATTCATGCGATAGAACCTATTAATTTGTCTTTAAGTTGAAGACCTCAGTGGCTCATCTTCATCATCGGCACTATAACCGGTATCCGGTCTTGGCCTTATTTAGCAAGTCCTTCCGTTGGTCCGGATTTCGAGCCGGTGTTATCCAGTTTGGCACTTCCAGGGTCTAGGCGTCTTGGTCTACGCCCTCCCCCCATCGCAGGTCTGCCACACTGTTGCCTTCCATACATCCTGCCACAAAGGACTTTCCCAGCATGCGCCTCTTCGCTCATTCGAGCTAGGTGTCCTGACCACCGGAGTCTACCGAGCTTAATTTTTCTTACAACGTTAGCTTCGAGATACATCGCGTACAACTCATGGTTGTAGCGTCTCCGGAATCGTGCTCCTTCACATACGGGACCAACAACTCTCCTTAAGACCTTTCTCTCGAACGCGGCTAAGAGTTCAGGGTGCCTTTTATTGAGCACCCAGGTCTCGGATCCATACACGAGTACTGGTGAGACCATGGTCTTGTACAGTAGTAGATTGGATGTTCTGGATAAATGTCGGGTTTTAAAGAGCCTTGATAGACCATAGTAGGCATTGTTGGGTTTGACCAGGCGTTCGCGTATTTCTTCTTCCATATTGTTGTTGGGTGATACTATTGACGCAAGGTAGTTAAAGGATTCCACTACTTCAAATTCATCTTCCACTACCCTGATAGTTTAACCAACGTTAGGTCTTCTTTTGGTGATGCCATGTACTTAGGGCTCACCTCATTAATGTGCAGTCTCAGTTTTTATGCCGCCTGTTCGATCTGGGTCAAGGATTCCTGTACCGCCGAATCGGATCTATCGATGATGTCGATATCATCTGCGTAGGCAAGTATCTGGCTGGACTTGGTGACAATAGTCCCTCTAGTTGCAACGCCAGAATCGCGGATTGATTTCTCTAACGCCAGGTTGAAGAGGAGGCAGGCCAGACCGTCCCCTTGTCAGAGTCCATTAAAGATTTTTATTGGTTTGGACAGCAATCGCGCTATTTGTACTTGACTAGTTACGTTGGTCATGGTCAACCTACAAAATCGTATCAATTTGTTTGGAATGCCGAACTCCCTAATGGGCTTATATAGTTCCACCCTGGCTATGCTGTCGTAGGCGGCCTTAAAGTCTATAATAGAGGATATAATTCTATTATATTTATTGGCCTGTAGGAACCCGGAAGTTCATGACCTCACCGACTCGTCTCCGCTATTGTTCCCTGCCCTGTGCACTCTCCTTCCATGCTCGACCATTCGATCCGATCTCCTCGAGGTCCAGCCTAACATTGCCCTCCCATCTCCGCCGCGGCCGCTCTATCGGTCTCTTTCCCGTTGGCTTACCGTCAAGAATTCTATGCGCGGTCCTATAGCGTTTGGGATTGATAGTGAAAAACGTGTGATTCGAACTGACGCCATGACAGTTAGAATCACCAAAAATTGAACCAAACCGCAATCCATCAGGGTACTGCCCGCGTTTAGAATTCGATTTTTAAACTCAAGTATATTCCACCGATGTGAATTGTTATGTCATCGCTATGGTATACGGCTCTGATGCATTTTCTTATCCGATTTTCGTTCGGTGTTCTTCACAATTTGCCTGTGTATTGTGTGTGTGTATCTGTTAGAGACGCCACAGTCATATCGTTGCCTATTCGCGCCACATGTCCGGCCCATCTTAATCTTCGCGACTTGATTACTCTCACTATTGTAGGTTTGCGGTATAGCTCTTCCAGTTCGTGGTTGTGGAGTTTCCTCCATTGTCCTGCCTCCTCGTCATATTTACCTCCAAAGATACCCCTTAAAACTTTATTCTCGAATACGCGGAATTTGTTTTCTTCCTGTTTTGTGAGAGCCCATGTTTCGGATCCGTATAAAACAATCGGCAGGATTGTGGGTCTATAGACACGGAGCTTTATGTTACGTGATTGCAGTTTGGATTTCAGCAGTTTACTGACTGTATGCCAACTAGCGTTGCCAGAGTGTAGTCTTTTGTTAATTTCCTTCGACATTTCGTTACTGGCCGTCAGTATTGTTCCCAGATATTTAAATTCGTTGACATTTTCATATTTCTTGCCCCTGATGTTTATGTGTGTTCTCTGAGGTCCACCTGCTCTCGCCGTAATCATGTATTTTGTTTTGTCTTCATTTATTTCTAGGCCCACCTCTTTTGCCGCATGCATGATGATTGCACTGTTTTTACTTACAGTTTCTAGATTATCGCCCTAAACGGCGATGTCACCCGCATATTCGAGCACTTGTGTGACCCCGTTCAGGGATGATCCGGCCATGTTGTCGTCTTGTACCTTTCTGATGACATACTCGAGGACAAGGTTAAAGAGACATGGTGAGAGAACATCCCCCTGTTTTAGTTCGCCCCGGATTTCAAATGGTCCTGAGAGTTGATTTTCTATTCTAACTCGCCCTTTGTTTTCGTTCATGCAGCTTTGAATGAGGCATATTTTTTGGGATTCCCAGCTCAATTACAATATGGTAGAGTCTTTGCCTTGCGAATGAGTAGTAGGCTTTTTTGCAGTCAACGAACAGTTGGTGAACCGTCTCTCCGTATTCCCACTTGTTTTCCACTAGTTGCCTTATTGTGATCGTTTGGTCGCTTGTTGACCGGTTCCTACGGAATCCGCTTGGTAGTCTCCCAATATTTCTTCTGCGTGCGGTGGGATTCTCGCCAGTATGACATTTGTTAGTATTTTGTATGTTGTTGGGAGCAATGATCTTCCTGTGTAGTTTTCGCAGTCAGATCTGACGTCTTTTTTGAAAATGGGGACGACTATTGAGGTTTTCCATTCTTCCGGAATGACTTCCTTATCCCATATTGTTTTAATCAGTTGGTGGATCTTTCGAGTGGTTGCCCCTCCTCCACGCTTCACAAGCTCTACCGGTATGCAGTCTACTCCGAGACCCTTGTTATTTTTCAATCGGTTTATTGCGTTTACAACTTCGTCGAAAGAGGGTTCTGGGATCTGAGGCTCGGCTGTATGTACGTCTGGTGCATTTATTTGTGGTTGATGGGTACGCACATTGAGCAGGTTTTCAAAGTGCTGCTTCCATCTTGTCACGATATTTTTTGTTTCTGTCACCAGACACCCGTTTGTGTCTCGAACTATTTTGGCCCTCCCTCAGTAGCCATTTCTAATTTAATTTATGCCGGCATACATACCTCTGATATTAATTGCTCTCGCATTTGCTAGGATTTTTTTGATCCGACTCTTCTCACATTCGCGTTTTTTGCGTTTGAAAAGTCTCGTTGTCTCTTTCCGAATTGTCGCGTATCTTTCTGCGTTGACTTCATCATATCTTTCTAATTTCTAAGTGGATCACTCTGAGGCGTTTACGTAGTTCGATCTTCGCCCTGCACTGATCGTCAAACCAAGGTTTGGACTTAATTGCTTTCTTAAGTCCTAATACCGTTTGGGCTGTTTGTTTGATTGTGTTTCTGATCGATGCCCATTTAGTGCCCAGATTATTGCCTCCCTCTTCCTCACTACCCCATTCTCTCGGATACTAAATCTATTCGTTAGTTCGTCTTAATATTCAGCCCTTTTGCGTAGGTCCTTTATTTTATCAATATCGAACTATTTGCTCGTCTCCCGTGATAGCCGATGTGGGTTTGGTGCGAGCCGACTTCTAATTTTGCCCACCACTTGAAGGTGATCGGAGTTGCAATCTGCTCCTCTATATGATCTCACGTCAAGGATATTCGACTGGTGTCTTTTGAATATGAGGAAGTGGTCTATTTGGTTACGCGTTACGCCATCGGGTGATATCCATGTGGCTTTATGTATTTGCTTGTGCTTGAACATCGTACTTTTCACTACTTATTACCTATAGTTGGTTGGAAGATGTCTTCCTTTGCAATTTTCGCATTGAGGTCCCCGAGGAGGATTTTAACATCAAATGATGAGATCCCATCAAATACTTCCTCTAGGGTCTCGTAGAATGTGTCCTTCGTTTCTTCGTCCGTAGATTCTGTTGAGGCGTGTTCGTTTATGAATAAATAATTGTACCATGGTCCCTGTATTTTTAGCACAGACATTCGGCGATTAATAAATGGCACATCTTTTACATGGGGCGTAATCTTCTTGCTTATGATGAAGCCAGTCCCGAGGTTATGTGTATCGGTACCTCCACACGCCAGGGCAAATCCGTTGGTTTCGATTACTTGGTGTGGAAGTCGGACATTCTGAAGCGCGACGATGTCCATTTTATTTTGTTTCGCGTTTTCTACGACCGTCTGTATCGCGCCTGGTTTATATAACGTCCGAACATTCCACGTGCCGACGCGTATGTCCCACTTTTTCCGTTTTTCCCTACGTCTTCTTTTTGCAGAGTCGGTGTTTTCTTGATCATTTGTTCTCTTATGGTAGTGTCGGCTCATCATACCTACGCCTACCGGGTTTTTCGTGGGATTGTTTTTTATATATTGATTATTCATTTTTGTTCCCACGAGACTTGGGGTTTCAAATAGTCCGCCACATCAGAGCGCCGTTTTGATGTGGTAAGGTCTGCTTACTGCTCTGATTCGACCCGGTGTCAGAGAGGCGCCGTTATAATACAGCCGGTATACCCCTGGATGCAAACCATCCAATAAGCACGGTGACGCGTAACACCCTGGATTAGGGGTGGTAGATCTTTGTATGTTACTCCTCGCCATCCTGTTTGACATGGATGGCCCTACTGGAAGCGTATACTTCCGTCAGCATAACCTAAATGATTCTTTGTGGTTTAAGTCCCCGCACCACGTCAAGGTTTCTACCAAGTGGGGGAATAGATGATATATTGGTATCTTAAATTCCAGATCTTTTCCATCGCCTGCCTAAGGGTGAATATCTGATCAATCGCTGATTTGCCTGGGATAAAGCCACACTGATATTGATCAATGATGACTTTAGCGTATGGGGCTATCCGATCTTGTAGGATAGAGGAGAGCATCTTGTAGGCGGTACTCAGCAGTGTTATACCCCTATATTTGATGACCAGTGTGATATCTCCTCTTATGTATGGGGCAAATTATACCACGACACCAATCTTCCAGCATCTCCTCTTGCTCCCATACGTGCCCCACGATCTCATGAATTGCGTGATGTAACGCTGCCCCTCATTCTGTGAGCTGACTGTTGGCGACGCATCACGTCGACACGTATTCCCAGGAAAGGCAAGTCAAGCGCCAGTACAGAAGTTCCTGGAAAACAACGAATCAGGAAGCCACCAAGGTAACTGGCACCTAGGAAACGAGTGAACAAGACAACGGCTACAGACCTATATAAAGCGAAGACCTTGGCAGAGCAGCGGAGAAGCCACAGGAATTCCTCGCCACAACGTTTGTAAGGAGATCAATAACAGAGTTTACAGTTTATCAATCAATCCAGTTGATGTAATAGAGATATTTTGATTAAACGGTACAATAATAAAAGGGCGATTAAGTAACTATAGGATCGAATAAAGAAGAATAAAGTAAATCGTTTGGCCGGTTGGCGCCGGAATTACAGTCCACGAAGAGAAAAGGAAGCTGAGTCGTCCCTTTGGAAAACCGCCGCCCGCAGATAAATAACTCTGACCATTCAGCAATTCTTTGAAGTGCACTCCCCATCACTCCAGAATGTCTTCAGGATCGGTGATCAGATTACCCTCTTTATCCTTGCAGTAACTACAGCATGGTGTGTACCGCGCCATACTGTAGATTATTTGGTATAACTTCCGCGCCTGGTGTGGACCTCGTTCTCTACTTTTCTCTATTTCAGAGACAAGTTTTTTTCCCAGGTACTTTTCTTTTGTCTGTGTAGTCTTTTTTTAGATCTTCTGAGCTCTTTGTATTTCTCCTCGCGTACCCGCGTCTTATGAGACTGCTGCATTTCCCGGTATGCACTCATCATCAAACCAGCCGCTCCGATCTCTACGACTACCACCTAAGATGGAGTTGGCAGTACTAATGACAGTATTCTTAAGGCGTGTCCATTTCTCTTCTACGCCCGGCATTCTGGCCCCAGGACTTACTCTCCCTCCGTCGAGCTCTTCGAGAGCGGGTCTTAGCGCATGACCAAAGGTGTTACTGGTATTCTCATTGCGTAAGGCAGGCGTGTTGATCCGAACCTGATCCGCGGATGCAATACGTTTCCGTAAGGCAATCCGCGCTCGGAAAACTGTACCAACAAGATAGTGATCCGAGTCGACGTTGGCACCTCGGTACGTGCGTACCGTCATCAGGCTCGAGAAGTGGCAGCGATCTATCAACACGTGGTTAATTTGGCTACGAGTGGCTTCATCAGGTGATACTTAGGTGGTTTTGTGGATATCTTTACGCGGAAACCTGGTACTCGCAACGACCAAGTTCTTTGATGCTGCCAGTTCGATGAGTCGTAGTCCATTGCCATTAGTGTTCTCATGCAAACTATGGGAAGCTGCGTATCGCCCGAAAACCCGCTCCCGACTTATTTTAGGATTCAAATCAGAAAGAACGATTTTCACATCGTTTCTTGGGCAGGCATTAAAGGCCCGTTCGACGTTCTCGTAGAATTCTTCCTTTTCGTCGTCAGGGGACTTCTCTGTAGATCCGTGAACGTTTATGAGCCTTATGTTCTTAAACTTGCCTCACACGCGAAGAGTGCACAGCCTTTCATCTATTGCAGTAAAGCCGGTAATGGCAGGCTTCAGTTTTTGGCTGACTAGAAAGCCACATGGTGTTTTGCATGACAGCTGTAATAAATGTCATACTCGCTTTTTTGAATAACACCACTTCCCGTCCATCTTATTTCTTGTAGTGCTGTTATGTCAGCCTTATTTTCGGGCAGAGCATCGGTTAGCTGCTGGGCAGCTCGGGGCCTGTATAGTGAGCGGACGTTCCATGAGAAAATTCTCAAATCGTTTCCGTGGTCGTCGTCGTGTATCCGGTCCATATCCGAGGCTTGTTGAATCTTTCATAATATTTGTTTTTCCGGGGAAGGTTATTAGCCTTGCGCCAACCTTTCTCAGGATGTCGCAGCATGCATTGGTTCACTACTTGGCGGGTGCCAAAGTAGCTAACCAGGCGTGTCACGTGGAGACTGCATGTCAACTTGGTGAGAAAAGGGACAAGGATCGCCCCGGCCTTCGCCGGGTTGAAAGCAATCAGTGATTTTGTCCTATGAATCCCCATGAATACATAGTAACTACTCTTAATTAAGCACTTTACAATTCAGGATGAAAGAAACCAAGATCATTTGATATCTTAATTGTAAGAGCAAAAAACGCAATAATTCCAATCAAAAGTCAATTATAAAAGATGAAGGATGCACAAGATGGCTGGTCTCCGTCATGTTCGTTGAGTATGATTTTCGTTGTTCGGTCGATATTAGGGCCACCTGTTGGAGAGTTGCCGTCATTTCTCGTTATTCAATAGCGAGACTTTTTAAACAGAACTCCTTCAGGACGCACACCGCTTTTCTCATAATTTCATATTCAGCTTAGCTGATAGATCCGATCGAGAAAAAATATCATCTCAGGACGCCGACTCAGTGCTGTAGGTTCGCTTTCCTGAGAAAAGCGAAATAAAACGAAGCTGTGAAGGTTTGACTTCTTGATAGTATAGCGGTTAGTATACTCGCCTGTCACGCAGGAGACCGTGGTTCGATTCCCCGTCGGGGAGCCTCTGTCGCAAGACTAATGGCCTTGCCCGGAAAAAACAAATCATTATGGAAAATTTAACAAGCCTCAGGACTTGCTAAATCAGGCCAAGACCGGTTCCCGGTTGTAGTGCCGATGGTGATGATGATGAAGCTTCGACAGCCGTTAGACCCAAAATATTTAACCATTGGGGCAGTCACTTACACCACATTGTAATTTATAATTAAAAACTCATGTAGTCTATCAAATCCAGTTTTTACATGAATATTGTAACACTCTTTATAGAAAACTTTAAAATGCAGTAAGTGCGCACCATAAATAGTTGGATCCTCTTTTTTCTAAATTTCAGATTTAAGTATGATCGTGAGGTTCGTCTGCATACTGACACTAGTCAGTATTGAAGTCACAAAACTACAAGCAAATCCTGTTCCGAAGGCGATCGAATTTTTAATACTTCATAATAATGATATGCATGCGCGTTTTGAGCAGACTAGTATTAACAGCGGGAAATGTTCGCGTGAGGATGAAAACACCAACAATTGTTATGGAGGCTTTGCCAGAACCGCCCATGAGTAAGAGTACATTTTAGTATAATTTTAAGACAACATATTTACTAAGTCTTACAACAGAATCCGCAAGTTCCGTGGAGACGCAAAAGAGGGCGGGCCACCTATATTGTATCTTAATGCTGGTGACACATATTCGGGAACACCATGGTATACGGTGTTTAAGGATAATATAACCGCTGAATTTCTTAACAAGCTATCACCAGATGCCATCGTATGAATAACTACTCAAAAATCAAGTTTCCTTTCTAACCTAGTAATTCGAACGTTTTATTCTTTAGTCCTTAGGAAATCATGAATTCGATGATGGTGTCGCAGGACTTGTACCGTTCCTCAATGAAGTCAAGTTTCCAGTGTTGGCTACTAACCTTGATCTCTCAAAGGAACCAGCAATGGCATCAGCAAAAAATCTTCACCGATCTACAATTCTTAACGTCTCGGACATTCCAATCGGGGTGATCGGCTACGTAACGCCCGAAACCAAGCTTCTAACTTTGGCAAACAATGTTGAGTTCTTAGATGAAGTTGATGCTATTAAGTGAGTATACTCCTCTATTGGACAATACGACTTCTTTCTATCGCTTTGCTTTTTTCAGTAAGGAGGCGAAAAAATTGAAAGATAAAGGTGTCAATATTATTATAGCTCTTGGTCATTCAGGCTATCAGCGAGATCAAGAAATCGCTGCCCAATGTCCAGATGTTGATATAGTGATTGGCGGTCACACAAATACATTTCTGTATAATGGAAAGCAGCCAAGTATTGAACGACCTGAAGGACCGTATCCAACGATGGTTGTAAACGCTGGAGGGAGGAAAGTTCCCGTGGTTCAGGCGTACGCTTATACCAAGTACTTGGGGAGATTATATGTCCAGGTAAGTCATAAAACTGTGGGTGTTAATTGGGTTATAAATAGTTTTTGGTATTGCAAAAAAGGATGAGGCAGGGGTGTGGGTGCGGGGGCTGCGGGGGGGGGGGGGGGGGGATAATACAGAAGGAAGAAAATATGGTGGTAGTAGCTGTATTCGGCACATACAATCTGAAAGACCCGATTGTGTCATCGAAAATTGGAACCTCAGAACGAACCATGTCACATACAGTTACGGTCAACTTTTGAAAAATTATATATTTTAAAAAAATGCTAGAATACTTTGCCCTCTAGTTGTATGGTGCTAGTTTCAAAATCCGACAAGCATTGCCCCCGAGGGGCAAAACTAATTCGAGTACCCTGAATCAACGAGGCTGGCCGTTTCTGTGGGTTAGCCACGGTTTTGGGAAATCAAATTGTTTTTGAAATTCAAATTTATAGCATTGTTGTTGTTGTTCATGTTGACAAACCCTCTGTCGTTGCGGGCGGTTTCTAAATACTAAAATAAAAAATGAAAATATACGACTAGTTGTCATCATCGGGACTACAACCGGGATCTGGTCTTGCCCTTATTTAGCAAGTCTCTCCACCGGTATCCGGCCTTTATCCGAGACTTGTTAAATTTTCCATAATAATTTGTTTTTCCGGAGAAGGTTATTAGCCTTGCGCCAATCTTTCTCAGGATGTCGCTGTATGCATTGGTTCACTACTTGACGGGGGCCAAAGTAGCTATCCAGGGGTGTCACGTGGAGACTGCATGTCAACTTGGATTGAACAGGGACAACAATCGTCCTAGCCTTCGCCGTATTGAAAGCTGAGACTTTACCCTGTATGTTCGCTCCCATCCCTAAACGGCTAGTCAAAAAATAAAACTGAACAGCGAGACTATAGATTTCAATCTTAAGTATCTCGAAAACCTGAGCTGATCTACAGAAATGATGAATTCACAGGAAACAACACATTTGAAATACGTTTTGGCCCTGGGTGTGTTGCTTGACGGGAAAAAAGTCACTGATTCGAGCACAATCTGATGATTTATTTCTCTATTTTAAAAGAGCAATTATCGTAGTAAATAACATAGTAATCCATAACTTAAACAGCGAAAAAATACAAGGTCGGTTAACTGTTCAATTCAAGTCTCCACTTTCTCTACGTTGCCTGCACTATGGATGCGTAAATATGTTGTCCATTAGATTTACCACATCCACTGGGAATATTAATCTAACTTATTGGTGCGTTTATACATCTGTTCTAGTCAACATAATCATCATCATCATCATCGGCACTACAACCGGGAACCGGTCTTGGCCTTATTTAGCAAGTCCTGGGGCTTGTTAAATTTTCCATAATGATTTATTTTTTCTGGGCAAGGTCATTAGTCTTGCGCCAGGGGCTCCCCGACGGGGAATCGAACCCCGGTCTCCCGGGTGACAGGCGGGTATACTAACCACTATACTATCGAGAAGCCCAGTCAACATAATCAGCTGGGAATAATATTTGTCAATTACAATTCACAGTTGTACAAAGGTTTGTTATATTCTAGTGGAAGTTTTCAGTTGGCTTGGTTGCAACCATCATCATCATCATCATCATCGGCACTACAACCGGGATCCTGTCTGAACCTTATTTAGCAAGTCTCTCCACCGGTATCCGCCTCTTATCCGAGACTTGTTAAATTGTCCATAATAATTCGTTTTTACGGGCAAGGTTGTGGGGGCTCTCTATACCACATGGAGAACCAACCCAAAAACCAACCAAATTTGACCGCTAACAGCGCGTCAGCCTAACCTAACCTGTAACCCATTTCGCAATATGCAAAAACACATCCCAATATGCAACAGCAGCCGTCCCCAAATCCGCAATTGCATACATCCCCATACTTACCACGAATCCAATTCCCATGCTGTAATAAATACATATTCCAATTTACAACGGAATATTAATCATCTCCCTCAATTACATCCCCCCACATATAATTTTTCCCAAAAACCACCTCGGTTAACTTCCTATTTAAATTACATTCCTTGCTTGCGACCAAGCAATTCTATTTTCCTCCGAAAATCATACTCCGTAATAAACGCATTTACAACGGAATACTCACCATCTCCATCAACTACACCGAGCCGCACACATTTCCCCGAAATTGCTTCGGTTAATTCCCTATCTAAATCATATCCCTTGCTTGCAACCAAGCAATTCCAATTTCCCCCGAAAACCATTTCGGTTCCCATTCCACCTAAACCATGTAGAACCACACTAATTCATGCATGATGCGTCGCCTTTCCACAAAACGACCATCGCAACGATGAAGACCCTTGACTTGGCTATGCCTCCGAAACCAATTTCCCGGTACACACAACCAAAGAATCCAACTCAGCCTATACGGCGATGATTTCCCGGAACTAAATCCCCTATACAGGCATAGCAACCCTTTTCAAAGTTTTTAGTGAATGGCAGTGAGTTGATTTCAGCTATGATTCCACTGCCACGACGCGACGAACTTTTCCTCGCCAGTAATGAGTCAGTCGAGATACCACTACCGCCTAGCGCACATCGCTCTTCCATCACCCCGAGTCGAGTAGGAAGTCCGCGCCACTGTATTAAGCAAAGGAAAGAAAATAAAAAGAACCAATTCAACCTCGGTAGCATACACGCGAGCGGGAGTTATAAAGTAAATTATCGCGACCACGGAAAACTGAATGAACAATATAATACGTCGCCGCAGCCTCGTAACTCAGTGGATAAAGTAAAGTGGGAAATTAGCGGAGATCGATAACTTCCTACGCGGAGGCTAGTGTATTAAACCACTCATTGTACCCCAAATCCCTAAGTGCTACTGACTTGTAAATTACGGTAGTGGCGCAATATTTCGTAGTGTGTAACATATTGAAGGAATAAAGAACATTAACGTGGAAATCATTCAGTGCTTTTCATTCATCTTTTACCTTGTGGTGCCTCCTCCTCGCGGAAGACAGTTTCGCAGCAGATCTTCCAGTGGGCGGCTACCGGTGAATAACTACAAGGTATGATCCAATTAATCGGACCTTTAAAATAGATGCAAACAATCTAGACTGGCTCAGTAGTGACTGTTCCTTGGCTGTGAGTTCCGAACTAGAAAAGAAAAATAGAGAAAGACACAAAGTGCGAACAACTTACCATTACCGGTGCTATTACCTGCAACTATTTGCCGTTCCCCTGACTTCTGTCGGTGGGTGAGAGTGAACCCGTGCCATACGTCGGCACCTATACGTAAACCCCCACAAGGTTATTAGCCTTGGTTGCAACCACAACATAAAAATGTTTTTCCCTCTGAGCAGTTTTAATAATCTCCGGGAGGAGCGACCAATGTTTTGTTGCCCGGAGAAATTTTTTTTCAATAATAGACGGAAATGTAAAGAGCATTTATTTATGATGCGATAATAAAAATTTTCCAATTTTTTTACCTATAAATGGATCACTCAATAGTATCTTTCCCAGAGAAAATGCAAACCCATAGCCACGGTCAAACCTATAACATGCTATTACTCAGAAGTTGGAGCTATAGTGGTTGAGACGATAGTGAAGACGGTGTGATTCGAACCAACGCTATGACGGTTGGAATCACTAAGGGTTGAACCAATGCTCAAAACATCTGGCCATTCTCGCATGTACGAATTCGATTCCTAAATTTGCTATGTTATTGCTTGGTATACGGCTGATGTTTTATGCTTATTCGATTCTCTTTCTGTGTTGTTCTTCACTATTTGTTTGTGTACTGTGTTTGTAACTGTTAGAAATACCACAGAGCTGTTTTTGAATATGTACAAATTGTAGTCTCTTGTACCAGCGCTATCACAGGTGGCGCCAAACTACCGGCATCTAGCTTTGAATTCGCGGAAAATAAATTCGCGAACACATAAGCTTTATCTTTTGAATTTGTGACTAACGCCCCGGTGTCCGTCACTAATGAAGGAAAAGAGGAGGAAGTGAAGTTATTGCTGACAGCCCTTTCCATTAACCAAAAGGGACGCCAACCAGTTGAGCACTCAAGGACTTTATTGGTCACTCTGTCATTGTAGGCCTTCTTCGCGGTATCAATCGCCTGGTTGCACGCGTTTCTGATTCTAGCAAAATTCGTTCTGTTAACATCGGTGGGATTGAAGCGACATTGTTTAAAAGCTCTATTTTTTGCCGTTGTGATCTTCGTGTGATGGAGAGGGAAATATAAATCTCCATGCCGAGAAGAATAATCTCCTTGACCGATTCCGCGCATGCGTTAACATCGAAGTCTCCAAAGCACACCTTCGACCACGGAAAGGATACGAAAAGTCATGCAAATCGTCCCAGCTGACAGCTCCATACTTCCATACATGGCGCAGCTGCTTAGATCGATTATTCGTTTGAAATGCAAGTGGTTGCGCGACAGATACCAAACAGTGGTCTGAGTTTCCCAGTGGCGCAGCAACTTCCACGGTATAAACGCTCGGCTCGGATGTCAAAAACAGATCCAGGGTGTTCGCATAATCACCTCGTGCATCCCTAAATGGGTAGGTTTTTCCACAAGTTGTGTCAAATTGGGGCTAACAGCGAACAGCTCCGCTAGCCTCCCAGCCTCATCGGTTCTGGTAGAATGTACCAACCAGCTGGAGTTCTGTACATTAAAATCGCCGAGGATGGCAATTTCAGAAGCCGGGTTGATGATCTGTATCCAGTCGATGGTTGGTGAAAGATATTCGAAAAATGTCGCTGGTCGATCGTCATTCGGGCAGCAGTAAAGACAACCAAGAAATTTAACAGAATTCTCCAATACGACCTCCAACCACATTATGTCCTTGATATTGGATTCCAACATCTCCATCCTCTGGCAAGCCGGATCGGACATCGTGAAGACGTAGACTCCACCCTTAAAACGGTATCTCGAATGTAGGTCGTATCCTGAGCAACGAAGAAATGTCGGATATTAGTTAGGGCGATGATATCAGGTTTCGCTGTTTGCAAACATTGGATGACGGCGTTTACATTCGTATTGGTGAAACCGATGCCCCTGACATTACAAAATGCCGTTATCAGTCGAACGTCGACAGAGCCGAAGATAACGAACCCGATTACGCGATGACGAATTTCTTAAAGTTGTTTTTTTTTAATCAAATTATTTGCATGATGTTCCTAGTGATAGGGGATGGCACGGGATCTATATCAGGGGGTCACCAACAAGGGTAACGACATACAAATCTACCACTTCAACACAAACAAATACATAGTCCCCCTTGAGATCCTAATGGGAAACTAGTTTACGTCCGGAATTCTTTATGTCAGAAGATACCATCATTACTTATCTCGTGTCAGTCCGGATTGTTGACGTCCGGCGCCGTGCTTCCTCGGATGAGGGAAGAGCGGGGACCTTTCTTTTATTCCTTTACTTCCTTTTCTCAAATAAAAAACTCTAGAACTCAACTTCAGTTAGAACTTATAGTTCCAAAACTCATTTATTCAAACTCAAAGTCAACTAACTGATCTGACTCAACTCTCTTCCTCAACTGATTTTACAAATGAATTTTTTCTCTACTTATAGAACATTGTGTTCTAATTTACTGGAAATTATAACATGAACAAAACAAAATTTATCAAAGACTCTGTGACTTTTAAATTGAATAAAATTTGGACGAAAATCAAAGTTACTATGTTTTGAATGAAATAAAAAGGTGCAGGTTATTAAATGTGCTGTAACTGGCAACATTGTGAATGTTTATGAATGGTATGTATTAAGTGAGATTGTAATATATGTTAAGGGAAGTTTTTAAGGATGTGTAAGGAGATTCAGTGTTAAATTTAATAAAGGGTAGTATTCTGGAATACAACAGGATCATACACCCGAAACATGTCGAAGATTTCTCCCGACGATATCGTGGAATGTACAGCGTGACGGGGTGGTATCTCACCTTGGGACAGACTACCACCTAAATCAACCTTTACTCGAACCGGTCCATCAGCCAAGCTCTGAAAGATTGCCAGGGATCTCTCCTGACCATTTCAAGGAGCCTATAGCCTGATGGGGTGGTATTTCACCGGATGACTGGGCGTTGGGGCCCCACCTAACACTCGGCCTCTAGTCGCCTCTTACGACAATCCGGCCTAGCTGTGAGTGTATTCTATCGCCCCACTCACAGGGCTAGCGTGTTGATTAAGCACACATTGATCAACACATTGATTAGGGTGGTCCGGACACATGACGCGAATGGGCAACGATAAGATCGTGCATATATTCTTGACGGTAAACCAACGGGAAAGAGACCGGTAGGACGGCCGCGACGGAGATGGGAGGACAATGTTAGGTTGGACCTCGAGAAGATTGGATCGGATGGTCGAACGTGGAAGGAGAGCGCACTGGACAGGGAAAAATGGCGGAGTCGAGTCGGCGAGGTCATGAACTTTCGGGTTCCTACGGGCCAATAAATAGAATAGATCAACATGGGGAAATTATCATTTAATAAATCTAATTACTGTGGTGGGCGGCCCAGACGGGTAGATATTTAGTAGTGGCAAATTTTGGCGTCTAACCGCGTTTCTGGCTCTCACAAAATTCGTTCTGTGACCTTTCGTTGCCACAATTTGACCTGTTTTTGTAATTGTGATCTGTTGTCATTTTTTATAAAAGTAAAGTTTATCGGACGAATCTCGTTTGATTTAATCAGGAATATGAAATTGGAAAATATTAACATCGGAGTTGCTAAAGCAAACCTCAAACCAAGAAGGAAAGATATTCTGTAAAGATTTAAGTTGCCAAACCCATATTTCCATAGTTGGCTAGACCGCCTAGGTTGCGTAGTTGTTTCAGATATAAGTGATTGCCAAGCAATAGTTCGCATTTCCTAACGGCGAACTCATTTTTACAGAATAGATCCTTGATTCAGATGACAGAAACAGATACAATATGTTCATAGAATCATTATACAAATCCGGCACTCATGTACGCTCCTACACTAGTTGAATTAAACTGCCGTTAATAGAGAATGCTTCAGTTGGTATCTCAGCCTCGTCTGTTTTGTTATTATAGAATGTACTAACCAGTTGGAGTTTTGTACACCAAAGCCTTCAGCAATAATAATTTCACACGTTGAGTAATTCATTTATACGCAGTCTGCGATGTGTGAATGATCGTGGAAGAGTGTTGCTGTTTGAACGTCATTTGGGAATCCGTAAGGACAACAAGAAAATTCGACGGAGCCTCCTAAAGCACTCTTCAGCCAAATAACGCCCAAGATGTTGGATTGTAATACCCTCTCCTTTGGCAACTTAAATCAGATCATTAAAACGAAATCTCGTATGAAAATCGTGTCCCGGGCAACGAACATATTGGGATTCTACTTTTGAGGATGCTAGTGAACATCGTTTACATTCGTAATAGTGAAACCGAGTCTTCTGAGACTGCAAAATACCGTTATCGTTTAAGTGCTGGTATTGTTTTATGAGGCGAGTTACTTACAATCTGGTTTCTTATTAGATTCCTCTCATATTGTTCCTTTAGCACGGTCCTTTCCGGAGATTTGAATGGAGGACTACTTTACTTCCGGAAATCTTAAATGAGTCCTGAATCTTTCGACCTTATCGAGAAACATATAGCGCGTCGCGGAGATATCTCGCCGGGGTGCATAGTTAGGGTCGATCTACCACTTATTCCAACTTTTTGAGCAATTCATCAGCCAAGCTCCGAAAGTTGGAGTAGATTTCTCTCGACTGTTTTACAGAGCCTATAGCTTATTGATGTAGTCTCCCATATGACCACTCGTCCTGTTGTCAATCTACAAGCTGGATTAGCTCCTAGTCATAATAATTGAATAAAAATACACATTATGCACAGTACCCACAACTTAAGAGGTTCATCTCGAAAACGGTGCGGCGTGACTGGAATGAAGGAAGACTGAATGTCCTTTGGCTTAATGGTAACTTGCGTGGATATCACGTAAATAGAGTTCTTTGAAAAGGTGTACCAGATAATTTTCGCTAGCCTTCTGCAGGATAGCACAGCTCTACAATCCTAAATCAGTCATAAAATCCTGGCAATTTAACTTTGCGAAGGTTAATTCATCATCGCCGGACATCATGGTAACGCCAGTTATCAAGGCTGGATGTCGCCTGAGGTGGACTGATGTGAACATTGACTACATACAGGCCAGCCTTCAGAGATCAGTGACAATATCGAGATCTCGCCGTTCTTCCTTGTTGCACATCCGTTCCACGTCTTTGTCCCTTAGAACCCGTGATGATTTAAGTTATTCCCATACAAAATTCAATCCACTCATCGACTTGTACCTGTTGAGTCGGTTGATATAAATAATAAGAACGGAGATTTCATTTATACAATATAAAATACATTTATTAAACTATAACTTCGCAAACTCGATAACTGCACGCGGTGCTTATGGCACGTATATGCATCACAGCGGGTTATGATACTCTGCTGTCAATGCTCCTCGCATGTCTCGTTTCACACCGCTCTCTCTCTCTCTCTCTGCATTCATGCATACATTGATAAGAGCGCGCTCATGCGCCACACATTAGCCAATATAAATGTATATACTTAACAGTACCGATCGACAACTTATGCTGCATGGATTATGCACATTTCGTGGTGGGCTTGGGTCAAACATGATGATTATTGACAAAAACAACACAAGCGATTAAGTTCATTTTTCTTTTCGTGGGACTATGAATAAACAAAATTGTCGCTTGAACGTCAATTAATTCCAAAGGAACTTTGTAGTACGGTTCGCTTCCGTGCTTCTCGATCAACGAGGAAGAGAAGCGAACGATGGATCCCGAATGGATGCTTGTTATTTTTGTTGAGTCCTGGTACTTCGAATTTGGGTTGGACCTGGAGTCATCCGAGCCAGAAGTTTCCGTCCAAAAGGCAGTTGCGATGGAACTGCTTTTTTCGATCCACACGCTCGAAAAGGGTTAGTCAAACACCGAGAACAAGCAAATCTTAGTACACTGGAAACGCACTATTTTCTATAGAATGGAATTCAACCCAGCGGTACACAACTTTGCAAGGAACAGCTGTACGAGGGTTGCCTTTTATATTTCGGGATTAGAGAACAAAAACTAATATTGATCATCGAAAATCACTTTATTGTTTTTCAAAATATTCCCCATGAAGATCTATACACTTTTGCATGCGTATGAACCAATTGTCGAAGCACTTTTGCCACTCTGATTGAGGTATCTCCAACACATGCATTCTGAATGCAGCAACCGCTTCTTCAGGTGTCGAAAAACGTTGACCTCCCAGTTTGTTTTTGACGTACGGGAATAAAAAGAAGTCATTCGGTGCCAAGTCAGGACTATACGGCGGATGACCCATCAAATCGATGTTTTGGGTGCTCAAAAATGCAGTTGTCGCAGCCGATGTGTGAGAGCTCGCATTGTCGTGGTGAAGAGTGATCTGTCTTCGGCGGTTGGTTTTCCTGATTTCTTGGAAGACAACTGGCAAACAAATGGTTGTGTACCACTCAGAATTGACTGTTCTGCGTTGTTCTAGTGGTACGGTTGCGACATGTCCAGTTTTTCCGAAAAAACAGGCGACCATTTGCTTGGAAGTGCTTCGTGCGCGAACAGCGCTGTTTACTTTCGGGCTCATACGCGTAAATCCACGATTCATCACCTGTCACGATGTCATAGACGTGTTTCGAAGCACCGCGACCGTATTTTTTGAACACTTCTTTCGACCAATTGACACGAGCCTTTTTTTGGGCGATTGACAAATTGTGTGGGATCCAACGCGAACAAATTTTTTTGACAGTCAAATGTTTATGCAATATTGAATGAATGCTGGTCTCACTAACGCCTAAGGTTGTCTCAATCTCACGATAGGTCACATGACGATCTTCCAATATCAGTTCGCGCACAGCATCAATGGTTTTCGGAACAACAACTGATTTTGGACGACCTTCACGAAATTCATCTTGGAGTGAACTACGACCACGATTGAATTCACCATACCATCGATAAACACTGGTCCTTGATGGAGCTTCATCGCCAAAAATTGAATTAAGTTCATTCATGCACTGTTGCTGAGTTAATCCACGCCGAAAGTTGTAAAAAATAATCGCACGAAAATGTTGACGATTTAATTCCATTTTTGGGCTGAGATGAATCTTTTAAGTTACTGTAAACAACACAAATAGCGCTCGTATGTCAAAACGTTCTGAGTTCGTATAACCTCAAAAATGTCCAACTTTACGACAGAGCTGTCAATTGCCGGATTGCAACACTAGGGTTTCCAAATCCCGAAACATAAGAGGCAACCCTCGTAGCCATAGTAAAACACAGACTATCCTAATTATGTTAGTGTACTCTTTATTGTGAGTTCATCACTTCCTTAGCGCTACCAACTGACTACTTTCTAATCTACTTTTCTTCTTCCTCGAAGATTCGGACATATCACCCCTTATCGCAGATCCTTTTTGAGGTTTGTTGTTAGATTGAGTTAAATAAAAAAGGAAACATTGACAAAGGTTTTTTCATGCACTACAGCAGGAAACAATAGGATAAGAATTTTGTGTAGACAAAATTCTTGAAAAGGTGTGCAAATATGTATTTCATGACCCAAATTATAGATGCACGACAGAATAACATGCGCCGTGCTTCTTAGTATTTTATTTTAGATTGATCAGATTTGGCCGTGGTCACTTAAGGGGGTGTCCTGGCGTAGCGCCTTCAAAAAATCGATTTTTCTTTTTCTTAATCGATAGTATACCACTTGTAGAATATACTCTCATTTCATTTTCATTCATTTTTAAAACATTTTTTATTTTCTTTTTATATTCTTGGTTTCTTAAATCATATGCTAGACAAAAAATGCTTAAATTCTAGCTTAATCATCTTATATAATAACTTACTGGCAAGGTCATTTAGTCTTGGCAAGGTCATTTAGTCTTGCGCCAGAGGCTCCCCGACGGGGAATCGAACCCCGGTCTCCCGGGTGACAGGCGGGTATACTAACCACTATACTATCGAGGAGCCTATTATTAATTATTACAAAAAAAAATATCCCAAAGGTTGTGACCCACCTGTATATTTATCATTAATTTATTATTTTGAGCTTTTGCGTCTTGGCGATCGTGGTATGTATTTTTTTTTCTAATATTCACAATCGCAATCGCGTTTTTACCATCCCAAGTTAATATTTTTACATACTGAATGCTGTTCCTTAGATTCGGTTGGTAGTTGGCTAGCGCCCCGGCTAACCAATTTTTGGAGATATTAGCATATCTTAATATAAAGTTTAAATTTTTAATAAGGTCTACAAACCAATGACGAAGTTGACTATATAAAAAAAACACCATTCGCAATACCATATAATATAGTGTTCAATTGAAAATAATTTTGCTTTTTTATTTTGTCTTTCTTTTCTTTCGCAAGTTCGATGAAAACGGCAACCTCATTTCCTACGATGGTGAACCAATACTACTGAATGCTGAAATACCAAGAGACTCTGATATACTCGAGCTGTTGAATCGATACCGTCCAAAAATCGATGCCTTAGAGAAGAACGTCATCGGATATACAAAGGTTCATCTGGATGGTCATTCTACGTCTTGTCGTGTATCCGAATGTAATATGGGAAATTTGATCGCCGACAGTATGGTATATGCTCGCACACTGGAAGACTACAGTGGAAAATACTGGACTGATGCACCAATTGCCGTCCTTCAAGGCGGAGGTAAAACAAACATTTAACGAGAAACTAACGGATTTCCTTTATTTCTCTCTCTCTTTCACGTTCGCAACAGGTATTCGAAGTTCCATTGAAAAACGTTCAGACGGTGCCATCACAGAAAACGATATCGTCACTACGTTACCTTTCAAAAATGATCTCTACGTCGTCCGCGTAACAGGGAAAACCATTCGCAGGGCTTTTGAGCGGTCAGCTGAAGTGTACGATAAAGACTCAAACGGTGGTTTCCTACAAGTGTCAGGTTTGCGGGTTGTGTATGATGCTAAAAAGCCGGTGGGTAACCGCGTTCATTCCATCGAAACCCTATGCTCTGAATGCGATGTGCCAAGCTATTCCAAGCTGAATGATAGCGGAATCTATACGATCATTCTCCCGGATTTCCTGTTGAAGGGAGGTGATGGACACAAATTTAAACCAGTTGATGGAAGTAGTCAACGCTTGCCCTTAACTGATAGTGCGACATTGGCGGCCTATATTAAGGATCGCCATGTAGTTTATCCAGGACTTGAAGGACGCATATCTTGGTTGGATGATGGTATTGAGGAAACTGATAATGGACCTGGAAGCGCATCACATTTAAGGAACTCAATCGCGCTACTTATAGCTGTTGTGCTTTTAACTTAATTTATTATTGTTTTTATTGTATTTCGACGTATTACAAAGTGCATTTGTCTTAATTGTTTTTGTTCAGATAACACTTGAAATTATTGTTTCAAGAATAAAGAAAAAAAATTAAAATCAATACTTGTGTCTAAAAGATTAAATATTACCGCCCATCTTAGTTTTAAGGAAGTGCGGTATAGCACAGTCAACGATACACAGCGGCCGAGTGCGAACGTGTTTTCAATTCGGCGATCGAATTAAATGAAAAAGTTTCTTTTATCAGTCGCGAGTGGTTGAAATATAAAGACTATTTACAAATAAATAAATTCCAGTGATAAAAACAGTCAAAACAATTATAATATATATAAATATAATCAAATAAAAGAGAACGAAGCCACATGTTGTGTAACAGTCAACACAACGAACACAGTTTAATACTAACTACTTGAGTGCGCATGTGAACACGTGTTTAGCAAAAAAAGTTAAAATGCAAAATGGCAGAGAAAAACCAAGTAATTAAAAAATGAAAAGTCGAAAGTCCGCCCTGCGGGTTCCTCACTGATACGAGCGACGACAAAAATCAACAAGCCAAACGAGGCAATAACAGAATTGCTCGAAAAGGGGCAAAAAATGGAAGAGCACGGCAATGTGACCAATTCGACGCACCAATTCAACGCATCCAGTCCAACGCATCCAGTTCAGGGCATCAATACAATACATCCATTAAACGCGTTCTTCGGTAAACAAACTGAACAACGAATATCTCCGCTTGAAGCTAATAGCAATTAACACTTAAATTCCTAGCATGACCCAAAACCTAAAAGGCACACTTGTGCAAACAAAGGCTAGCGATTCGCCGCCGACCAACAGTCATGCAATCATAAACATCTTAACGTAGATCGCTCGCTAGAAGTTTATGATTTGGAAATGCTAACAAAAACGATACTGATACCACGGTTCCTTTGTACCCATCTGAAGCGCACAAAAACCCTCGTTGTCTTGGGCCAGATGGGGAACACAAACAAATCCCAAGAAAAGATCGAAAATTAAGCGGCGGTACGATCGATCGTTCAAACAAAGGAACAAGATTCCGATAAGGAAGACGGAAACGAGAATGATCTATGATGGAAAAATTTTCTTTGCAGACTGGATGGGAAATTTTCTGTTTCATATGGGGGATGAAGACAATTCGAAATGGGGAGGAGAATTTTCAGTCTACTCCGAGTACCAAACAGGTCGACATAGAGAACCCCGACGAGGAGGTGATCCGCGTCGCGTCAGTAATAGAAATCGAGATAAACTGTCGCGAGTACAAACTATATATACCAACAACAAAATTGACAATACTTCTCGTGCCGTCAAAAGTGCATGCGTGCCGGATATCCGTTCGATAATTAACAGTCACGGAGGTCAGATCCTCCGTCCAGAAAAAGGAGTTTTTGTCGAGTGTCTAGCTAAACGTGTGTAATAAAGGACGGGATTGATATGTGTCATGTGAGGTAATTAAGCGTGGTATTAAGCAAACCTTCCTTAACAGTAGTTTATGTGTTAATAAAAACAGCATTAAATAAACAATGAAAAAATAGAAATCAGATGAAAAATAAATCTCGGTGTTTTCTTTGTGTGGACAGTGTTCGGCGGAACACTTCGACTAAGGCAACTATCCGCCAAAAAGTCCTGTAATTGTAAGTACTAAAGTCCTGTGTGCATATGGGAGTGTGTGTTATGTCGTACATATCACGTCGGAGTCACTAATTATAGCGTTAACGATGATAGTGAATGACGTGTGATTTGAACTGACGCTATGACAGTTAGAATCACTAAAAATTGAACCAATGCCCAACACAACAGGCCACTGCCGCGTATACGAATTCGATTTCTAAACTCTAGTACATTCGACTGATGTGGAAATGCTATGTTATCGCTTGGTATACGGCTGATGCATTTTCTTATTCGACTTTCTTTCGTTCTTCACTATTTGCTTGTATATTGTGTGTGTATCTGTTAGAAACGCCACCCAACTCCCTACTCAGTAACTTTGTTACACACTGGGCAAAGTCTCTGATTGCTTTCAACCCAGCGAAGGCCGGAACAGGGAACGATCCTTGTCCCTGTTCAATCTAAGTTGACATGCAGTCTCCACGTGACACCCCTGGATAGCCACTTCATCACCCGCCAAGTAGTGAACCAATGATATCCTGAGAATGGTTGGCGTAGGGCTAATAACCTTGCCTGCAAAAACAAATTATTATGTAAAATTTAACAAGCTTCGGATATGGGCCGGATACACGACGACGATCACGGAAGCGAGAATGGCTAAACGATTTAAGAATTTTCTCATGGAACGTCGGCTCACTATACAGAGCACCAACTGCACAGCAGCTAGCCGATGCCCTGTCTGAATATAAGGCTGACATAACAGCATTACAAGAAATAAGATGGAGGGGGAGTGGCGTAATTCAAAGAAACGAGTTTGACATTTATTACAGCTGTCATGCAAAACACCAGGCAGGCTTTCTAGTCAGCCAAAAACTGAAGCCTGCCATCATCGGCTTTGATGCAATAAACGAAAGGCTATGCACTCTTCGCGTGCAAGGCTAGTTTAAGAACATAAGCCTCATAAACGTTCACGCACCTACAGAGGAGTCCCCTGACGACGAAAAGGAAGAATACTACGAGAACGTCAAACGGGCTCTTAATGCCTGCCCAAGATACGATGTGAAAATCGTTCTTGGTGATTTAAATGCGAAAATGGGTCGGGAGCCGGCTTACGGACAATACCCAGGGTCCCATAGCTTGCATGAGAACACTAATGGCAATGGACTTCGAGTCATCGACCTGACAGCATCAAAAAACTTGGTCGTTGCGAGTACCAGGTTTCCGCGTAAAGATATCCACAAAACCACCTGGTTGTCACCTGATGGAGCCAATCGCAACCAAATTGACCACGTGTTGATAGATCGCCGCCGCTCCTCGAGCCTGATGACGGTACGAACGTACCGAGGTGCCAACGTCGAGTTGGATCACTATCTTGTTGGTATAGTCTTCCAAGCGCGGATTGCCTTACGGAGACGTATTGCATCTGCGTATCAGGTTCGAATCAACATGGATACCTACGCAATGAAAATACCAGTGACACTGTGGGGAGGAGATCGCGATGCCAGCATGGGCGAATGTTCTACCTCGTCTCCACCAGTTCGAAAAGTGTCTGCCGCAGACCGAAAGAAAAACACAGTTCACCGCAAGCTGTCCGAAGTAGGGAAGTTGTTCACCGAAGATATCCATGATAAAAACGCATAGGTTAGGAATAGCTGTCAATAATTTTTATTGGTATTAACACAAAAGGAAAGTTCTTAATTAATTTTTATTTTTTGTTACACCTTCGATCGAACAGCGGACTGGAAATGATAAATTAAATACAAGTTCATCGTTTGGCTCAAATAAAAACTACAACACCAATTACTTTGGGTATCTGCGTCTCTCCGCCACGGGCGAAGAGCGGAAGTCAGCAATGACCACCGCGGCCGACGGATGGAAATCGACTCCTCGATAATTATCTCGTTTTGAGGGGAGTTTGCCCAAGAAGAAAATGTTTCTCTGTGGTGGAAACAAGGAAGACAGAGTTGGCAATGAGTGTGTATGTGTGGGTGAAGATCACATTGGTTTATTTTTCATACACAAGGCCATAGGAATAATCCTGAAACTCAAGGACGGGGCATAATGGGCATCCAAGAGATGTGTGTTTGTTGAAACAAACGAATCGCATCTCGTCGGATGCTAATGGCTTTGTATTTGTTTATGCATCTAGTTCGTAAGGGACAAGATTCGGCGAATCAAAGGACACGGGAAATACGACCTAATGCATAGTTCGGTAATGAGGGTCGGCTAGATAAATAGCAGCCGCTCATTAAATAGAAAATGTGTTTCGGATACCTAAACGCTATGAATTGTCTATGGTATGCATTGCAGCTGTTACGATAGCCGCAATGCCGATGCACATGGTGCTAATAGGTTTAAGACGCGAGATGCGTATTTGCTTTGGTTTGCACATTGTGCGAGTCAGGGAATTTTATTGCTGGGAGAAAAGGACATGATATGTGAACCGGGGTTTTTCTTTTCAGGATAATTTATGTTAAGGAAAGTAAGAACTCTTACCGGGGATTTGTAAGCGAAGGAATGCTTGAAAAGGTAAGAATTCTTTTGCAGGTACTTTTGGGTTATAATAATTGGATCTATTTGATGCGTGAAGCATTTAAGATGCTAATGCGAATTGCATTAGCGAAAGCTGGTGCAGACTGGGTTGTGGTTATGGGGGTTTTTTAGGTAAGTAGACCGTAGGGTTTGGCGGAACCGCTACAACACATTTGGTCATGCGCTAGGACCCGGCCTCGAAGAGCTCGACGGAGTACAGTGCACGTATGCGAGCAAGAGGAGATGCCGGAAGATTGGCGTCGTGGAATAATTTGCCCTATACATAACAAGGGATATATCACAGTGTGCAGCGACTATAGGGGTATAACATCGCTGAGTACCGCCTAAAAGATACTCTCCACTATCCTACAAGATCGGATAGCCCCATACGCTAAAATCATCATTGGTGAATATCACTGTGGCTTTATCCCGGGCAAATCAGCGATTGATCAGATATTCACCCTTAGGCAGGCGATGGAAAAATACGTCTCCGGAATCGTCCTCCCTCACATACGGAGCCGACAATTCTCCTTAAGACCTTTCTCTAGAACACGGCTAAGAGTTCAGAGTGCCTTTTATTGAGCACCCAGGTCTCGGATCCATACATGAGTACTGGTAAGACCATGGTCTTGTACAGTAGTAGCTTGGATGTTCTGGATTAATTTCGGGATTTAAAGAGCCTTGATAGACCATAGTAGGCTTTGTAGGATTTAATCAGCCGTTCGCGAATTTCTTCTTCCATATTGTTATCGGCTGATACTATTGACCCAAGGTAGTTAAAGGATTGCACTACTTCAAACTCGTGCTCCACTACCCTGATAGTTGGACCAACGTTAGGTCTTCTCTTCGCAGAAGTTGCCATCATGTACTTAGTTTTTCCCTCATTAATGTACAGTGCCAGCTTTTGTGCCGCCTGTTCGACCTGGGTGAAGCAGTCCTGTACAGCCGAATCGGATCTACCGATGATGTCGATGTCATCTGCGTAGGCAAGTGTCGGGCTGGACTTGGTGACAATAGTCCCTCTAGTTGTAACGGATTGCCTTTTTCAACGCCAGGTTAAAGAGAAGGCAAGTCAGATCGTCCCCTTGTCGGAGTCCATTTAAGATGTTTATTGGTTTGGACAACAATCCGGTTATTTTTACCCGACTAGTTACGCTGGTCATGGTTAACCTACAAAGTCGTATCAATTTGTTTGGGACGCCAATCTCTCTCATGGCGTTATATAGTTCTACCCTGGCTATGCCGTCGTAGGCGGCCTTAAAGTCTATAAATAGATGATATAATGGGATCTTAAATTCCGCATTCTTCCATCACCAGCCTAAGGGTGAATATCTGGATCAATCGCTGATTTGCCTGGGATGAAGCCACACTAATATTGATCAACGATGACTTTAGCGTATGGTGCTATCCGATACTGTAGGATAGAGGAGAGTATCTTAAAGGCGGCACTCAGGAATGTTATACCCCTATAATTGCTGAACACTGTGATATCTCCCTTCTTATGTATGGGGCAAATTATTCCGCGACGCCAATCTTCCGACATCTCCTCTTGCTCCCGTACGTGCACCACGATCTCATGTATTGCATCATGTAACGCTGTCCCTCCTTGTTTGGCCAGATCAGCTGGTATGCCATGAGCTCCGGGCCTTATTTGATTTGAGCTGTCTTGTGGCTGTTACTATTTCCTCAATGCTTGGTGGCGGTAACATTTGGTCTTGATCTTGCATTGGTGGTGCCTCGAATTCTTCTATGAGCTGACCATTTAGCAATTCATTGAAGTGTAGAATACCTTCAAGATCGGTGATCAGATTACCCTCTTTATCCTTGCCGTAAGTGCAGCTTGGTGTTGTTACGGACCGACACTGAGTCCAGGTCCACCCAGAATCCACTAATCCCCCTTCGATAAACTACTTTATGCAAATTCTACTTGGCGGGGAAATTAATAAAAAACGACGTTGGCGTCAAATAAAATAAAAATATACGTCAACGGAAAAAAATAAATTAATGACAATTGATCGTCAATCTCCGAGCTGTACTAACGCCCAAAAGAAGAAAAAAGGAATAAGTAATCATATTAAGTTGAACCCCTATGCTCAAGGGAAACGACGGGCTATATTAGCAATAGAGAAGAGGAACATTGTTCGAACTCGAAATCGCTAAACGGCGTAAGATCACGCGTCCTAAGTCACACTATGCAGTAGTATATACCAAGGCTCAGGAAAATTGTGCAAAGCTGCTGAAGAAGGCTCAAGAAACGAGGAAAGCGAAAGCTATACAGGGGAGCAATCCATCAACGCCCCCCGCAACCCGTCGCAGATACGTATCTTCACCGACGACCGATCAATGGTCTAAAATCAAGTAAGTCCTCCTCATTCTTACTTAAATTGTTAACCCTAATATTAAAATAAAATTATATTTACATTTAAATATATTTGTTATACATAACACATAACAGTGTGTACTGCGTCAAACTGCGGATTATTTGCCAGAACTTTCGTGCCTGGTGTGGACCTCGCTCTCTACTTTTCTCTATTTCACAGACTAGATTTTTTCCCATGCACTTTTCTTTTGTCTGTGAAGTCTTTTTTTAGATCTTCTGAGGTCTTTGTATTTCTCCTCGCGTGCCCGCGTCATATGAAGCTGCTGCATTGCCCGGTATGCAGCATTCTTACGTTCAGTCGCTAGTTTGCACTCATCGTCAAACCAGTCGTTCCGATCTCTACGGCTACTGCCTAAGATGGAGTTGGCAGTACTAATGACAGTATTCTTAAGGCGTGTCCATTTCTCTTTTACGCCCGGCATTCTGGCCCCAGGACTTACTCTCTCTCCTTTAAGTCTTAACGCATGACCAAAGGTGTTACTGGTATTCTCATTGCGTAAGGCAGCCGTATTGATTCGAACCTCATCCGCGGATGCAATACGTCTCCGTAAGCCAATCCGCGCTCGCAAAACTGTACCAACAAGATAGTGATCCGAGTCGACGTTGACACCTCGGTACGTTTGTACCGTCATGCATTGGTTGTTACTTTGGGGGTGCCAAAGTAGCTATCCAGGGTGTCACATGGAGACTGCATGTCAACTTGGATTGAACAGGGACAAGGATCGTCCTGATTTTCGCCGGGTTGATAGCAAACAGAGACCTTGCCCTGTATGTTCGCTCCCATCGCCCAAGGGGTATACAAAACAAATAATTAATAAATTAATAAATTGGGAAAAAAGCCATGTTGGTACATACAATGAAGTAGGCAAAGTTGTGCATCCGGGTCATACATTACAACCCTTAGTATTAACTTAAAATATTTTTTTTTATATATATATATACAGTATTATAACAATGTGTACAAAAAGTGATTCCATAAACTTACTATTACTAACTACTCTTTTCCTATTCACCTATAATAGTGTAGCGAGCTTAGGGTTCGCTGGATTAATTATTTTTAATAAATAAGAGCCGGTTAATCGATTTTGAATTAATATAACACTTTATTAGTCCGTTAATAACAACCGTTACTTATATCGTACACTTAACGATTTCTTTACTTATGGCTTCCGTACTTATCGCGTCTCTTACTTCTTACTTATTACTCATCTCCATGATCTGTGTGCGACGTATTTATACCGTTTCCTCATTCTGATTCAGCGTTTCCTTTCCGTCCGTTCCATTGCCTTGAATGTTCTACTGTTCATAGTCTTCAGTTTTCCAGTACTTTATAGAATATTCTAGTACTTTGTTTCGGACTTTCTCGAATATTCTAGTGCTGATTGTCATGTGCGTCACACTACCCCCCGCCTAGATTATTTCGTCCCGAACTAAGTTCAACGGTCTCCTGGGTTAACAAAAGTCGCCAGTCGGTCACGATGTACCACTTTCATCTTGGCGTTCGGTCTTCGCTGAATCCTATAGACAACGTCGTTAATTCTTGTGAGAATCTTATACGGTCCTTCCCAATGTTGCTGCAACTTCGGAGACCTTCCTTTTTGCCGATGAGGGTTATAAAGCCACACGTTATCGCCTGCATTAAATCCGGATGCGTTGGCTCGAACGTCGTACCTTGTTTTCATCCTGTCACTGGATACCTTGATTTGCTTTCGAACCAAATGATGAATCTCGCCGAGGCGATTTCTCCATTCGGCTACGTAGTCTTCGGTGTTGTCTATGGCGTCTGGAGGTATTCCGAATCGCAGATCGGCTGGTAATCGTATCTCTCGTCCAAATATAATTTTTGCTTGGGAATGGCCTGTCGTATCGTGATTAGCCGATCTATAGCTCATGAGAAAGGTTTGTACATATTTGTCCAAATATCGTTGGTGATCACTAACGACCTTCGATAAATGCTCTTTTATTGTTCGGTTGAACCTTCGACCATTCCGTCTGACTGCGGATGTAAGAGTGCGGTTCTGGTTTTCCTTACGCCCAGTGCCGCACAGATGCCTTGAAATATCTGGGATTCGAAGTTTCGGCCTTGATCGGAATGAAGCTCACAGGGAACTCCATATCTGCTGATCCAATTATTGAGAAACTGCTCAATGATGGTTGTTGCTTCTTGGTTTGGAATTGGAAGGACTTCCACCCACTTGCTGAATTAATCCATGATGACCAACATGTATTTGTTGTTGTCGTTGGTTTTTGGAAATGGTCCTGAGATGTCAATCGCAATTCGCTCGAAAGGGGCACCCACGTTGTACTGCTTCATAGCGCTCCTTGGTTTTGCTGTTGGTCCTTTGGTCGCAGTGCAAGTTGTGCACTTCCTACACCAAGACTCGACGTCATCTCTCATGTGAAGCCAATAGAAGCGGGATCGTAATTTTGAAAGTGTCTTATTAACTCCCAGACGTCCACCGGAGGCCCCGTCGTGCATTTCTGTTAGTACATCCTTCACTTTTGATGGTGGGACTAGAATCTGCATTCGATAGGATTTTCCGCCCGCGGCTTCCCATTTACGCTTTAGAATTCCATCTTCCACCAGCAAGGAATTCCATTGGGCCCAATATGCTTTAAATGTTTCACTCTTGTCGGAACTATTGTTCCAAGTTGGCTGCTCGTTCTTTTCTTTGTGTTCCAGGATTAGCGACATATCTTTATCCTGAAGTTGAGCTGCGCGTATAACATCACTCGTCCACCCATCTAGTACTTCTACTTGTAGATTTCGCAGGTCGTACGCCTCTTCTTTCTCTTCCGCTCTATGACAATGTTTACAATCTGGCTTACATGGTCTTCTTGATGGAGCGTCAGCGTTATTATGCACCTTCCCTTGACGGTGGGAAATTTGGAAATCGTACGTTTGAAGTCGTTCAATCCATCGAGCTATCTGTCCTTCCGGATTCTTAAAATTTAACAACCATCTCAGGGCGGCATGATCCGTTCGAAAGTGGAATCGACGTCCGTAGAGGTACTTATGGAAATTCTTAACGGCTTCTACGACAGCCAGCATTTCCTTTCTTGTTGCGTAGCTTCTCTCTGGCTTAGATAGAACTCGACTATAATATGCGACAACTCTCTCTTTACCATCGACTTCCTGTGACAACACTGCGCCGATTCCTGTGTTACTTCCATCAGTATCCAATATAAATGGGCGATCCGAACTTGGGAATGCCAATGTTGGAGTCTTACATAATTTGGCCTTCAATGTGTTGAATGCTGCCTCGCACTTTTCTGTCCAATTGAATTTCTTGTCTTTACCCGTTAGTTCGTGTAGAGTTTTAGCCACGTTAGCGAAACCTTTAACAAACCGTCGGTAATATGTGGCTAGTCCCATAAAGCTTCTTAACAGTTGCTTATCTTTTGGAGTAGGACAATCTTGGACAGCTGCTATCTTATCAGGATCCGTTTAAACTCCTGCAGATGAAACTATGTGTCCCAGGAATTTTACTCTCCTTTGGAAGAGTTCCCATTTCTTCGAATTGAGCATTAAGTTGGCCTGTCTTAGTCGTTCGAAGACGGAGCGCAGATTATTGATGTGTTCTGGTAAATTCCTTCCGACAACGATGATATCGTCCAAGTACACAAGACACGTCTTCCATGTAAGTCCCCGTAGAACACTTTCTATTAATCGTTCAAACGTTGCTGGAGCATTACACTATCCAAAAGGCATCACGTTGAATTGATAAAGTCCGTTTCCGGTAGTAAACGGTGTCTTCTCCTTGTCCTCCTCCTTCACTTCCACTTGCCAGTAACCGCTTTTTAGGTCCAATGTTGAAAACCACTGAGCTCCAGAAAGGGTATCTAGTGTGTCGTCGATTCGAGGAATTGGGTAACTGTCTTTCTTCGTAACGTCGTTTAAGCGGCGGTAGTCGACACAAAATCTAGTTGTCCCATCCTTCTTCTTGATGAGCACTACCGGCGAAGCCCATGGGCTCGATGATTTCTCGATGACTCCTTGCTCTTGCATAACTCGAATCATGTTGCCTACTTCTGATTGTTTGGCCAACGGTAGCCGACGAGGTGGTTGTCTTATGGGCCTTGACTCACCCGTGTCAATGCGATGTTTAACTATACCGGTGCGTCCGAATTTATCATTTCCTGTCCAAAAATATCAGAAAAATCGTTCAGCAGTGATTCAACGCTTGTCTTTTCTCCGTCTGTTAATCCGATTTTTGGGGCATCAGCCTATTAACCACACGGGGTGCACAGCGGGCTGTTGAATTGAATGGTCCTCTCCCTTTGTCGGAATTGAGCTTATAATTGATACGGGTGCACATTCTGCGATTACCTCTCCTTTTCTTGTTGCGATCGGCTCCTTGGACGCATTTAGTACTCTGACGGGGACGATGTGCTTCTTCGCACCGATAAGGACTTTCCCAACAAGGATGTTCCCCTTACGCTGATTTTGTACAGCCTCGGTGATGTAAAATCGATTGTCACCGGGATCACTCTCGAGACTGGTCCAAATTACCGAGTCTGAATGAGCTGGGATCTCATCCTCCTCACGCACATAACATTTCAGTCTTCGCAATTGTTCGTCCTGCAATGTAATAGCAACCTCTAAGTTACCAATTCGCAGTGTTCTTTGCCCGATATCAAGAACAACTTGGTGCTCCTTCATGAAATCAATTCCAAGAATGCATTCGTCCGTAATATCGGCAACCAAAAATTGGTGGGAGATGGAAATATTGTCCAGCACTATTATGCTCTCGACTTCCCCGTAGACTGTAAAGCATTCTCCTGTAGCAGTCCTCAAAGCGTATCTTCTATTTTTATTAAGGGCTATTTTGTGCACGACATCCGGCCGGATTATGGATCTCGTTGCTCCAGTGTCGATTGTCACTGTTGTCGTCCTTGCATTAACAATCGTAGTTATAACCAAACATTGGTTATTCCGTTGGAGTTGTGATACAGTTACTATGCTGGGGCTGCACATTCCACCAGGCGACTTTCGCCCCGTAAAGTTTGCCCTCACAAGTTTCCAGAGCTATTGACCACAGGTTGGTCCGTTGATAGTCTCCTATTATGATTAGCGCATGAACAACAATTCGCACTTGATGTTTCATTCATTCGTCGACGTTTCCTACAGTCACCAGAGATGTGGCCGACTTCGCCGCATGTCCAACACTTCATATCAGGTCTTGGGATTCTCCGTTGTACATGCCCGATTCTTAGGCAGGAACATTCCTGGACGGACGTTCCTCGGACTCTATATGTACTTCTGGTAGCCGGTTTAGCAGAATCATATGCCAATGCAAACGCCAGTATTTCATTAGTCGTCTTCTTTCCCGCCAAACGAACGGCCTGTTGCAAGTCCCGGTCTTGGAGTGCGTTTATAAATGCATCCATTGCTACCTCGTTCAGAAATTCCTTAGTAATATTTGAATGAGACAAGTTTGCCAATCGCTCAATATCTGCCTGTAACTCTTGAAGATTTTCTCCAGGTTTCTGCGTTCTGCTCCGCAGTTGCATGCGGTAGACCTGCTGCATGTGGTTGTCTCCATACCTAGCTTCAAGGCCGTCTCTTACCGCTTGAAAGTCTGTTTGCTTCTCTGCTGATATGGTTTGTAGCAATTCCGCAGCCACCCCACGGAATGACAAGATTAGTGATGTTTACTTTTGCTCATCCGACCACTTATTATAATTGGCCGCGGCGTCAAACTGACGTATAAATACGGAGAAGAGTCCCGTTCCATCGAAGGTTGGCGGTTGCATCCTTGTATCTTTGTAGTCATGTTGATTGCTAGGCGATGTCTTATTTCTCTCAACACACTCAAGTCTCTCTTCGATTCGTGTTATTTCATCGGAGACTTTCTTGAATTCAGCTTCGTTTTTTAGATCTAGATTTTCTACTTCGTTCTGAATTTCGTTCTTAAAGTGTTGAAAATTACATTAGCGATTAGTAATGAGTAAGAAGTAATGAGTGTGGAAGCGATAAGTACGGAAGCGATAAATGAAGAAATCGTTAAGTGTACGGTAAAAAGTAACGGTTGTTATTAACGGACTAATAAAGTGTCACACTAATTCAAAATCGATTCAACGGCTCTTATTTATTCAAAATAATTAATCCAGCGAACCCTAAGCTCGCTACAATTGGTGTCAGAAGTGGGATTAATTATTGGTGAAGTAAATAAGTCTGTGAAAGTGTGTTGTAACGATGTCAGATCGACATTTGGAGGATCTTGGCGTTCCTGAGTTGAAGAAGGAACTTGAGGACCGGAACCTGGATAGCAGAGGACAGAAGCAAATTCTTCAACAGCGTCTGCAAGCAGCAATGGAGGAAGAGGGTATTGATGTTAACACATATGTATTTACGATTGTGCCAGACTTTCCGGATGGAGAAGAAACAGCGAGTCAAGATGGTGCGTATCCAACTGGTAGTTCCGCATCTTTTCAAATAACTGGAGCAGTTTGTTCTTTGGAGCTGACAGTAAACACCAGCGTGCGTCGAAGTAATAGACTTTCCATAGACCGTCGCACGTTAATTCTGGTTTCACGTGTTCTTCTCTATAGAACGCAATGAACGGCACCACTAGCTGTTGATTATGCCTACAATCTAGGGCTTGCTTGATTTTTCTCCCCGTATGTGGTGGCTTACAATAGCGGTCTCGACCTCCAACATCCGTTGATCTCTCTTGTTCGGAAACAGTTGATTTACAAAACGCCTGTTTGTAAATCCATTCAGCTTCATCTTGTAGCTCGTTGGGTCCCTCTAGAACAGGCGTAACCGGAACTTCGCGTAATTGCATTCGCTCAAGAATATCCGTTTTACGGATTTCATTGTCCAAATCCGTAAAGTGACCCCTTTCCAATTCACTAGGTTCGTATTCGGATTCATATCCGTCCTCGTCACAATTAGTGAAATCCTCATAGTCGAAATCTATACCGAAACTGTCTTGCAATGACGCGTGAGTGACTAGAAGTCGTCTTTTCTTCTTCTTAGCAATTGGCCTTCCTCCGTCGTCTACAATAAAATCCTCAGCATCAGACTCACATTCCTCATCATCATTGAAATGTTTTGCCGCCTCAGTTTCCCTGGGACTACGTTCAGAGCGACGTTCAATATCGTCTTCGTCGTCGAATAGCTGTTCGGCTATATCCTCACGTCCTGAACCTTCATCGACGTGCTGTTCCTCTCCATCACTTTCTTCATCCTGTGTACGACGCAGACGCTTGGAACGCTTTCTGCGTTCGACTTTCAAACCAAGATTCTCTTCAATAAGGTCACAGTCGCCGTCTTCCAGTCGGTCGTCCAATTCGTCATCATCATTGTAAATCCGTTTCGGGGAACGGCCTGAAGCATCAGTGTCTTCACCATCACTGCCGTCCTCTTCAATCGGGTTATCATCGA
The DNA here is from genome assembly GCA_963931805.1 of Microdon myrmicae. Classification (NCBI taxonomy): domain Eukaryota; kingdom Metazoa; phylum Arthropoda; class Insecta; order Diptera; family Syrphidae; genus Microdon; species Microdon myrmicae. The sequence goes on along the minus strand of OZ007497.1, from coordinate 95,783,547 downwards.
TGAGATCCTTCAGTTCTTCACATAACACATCATCGTCATCTTCCTCCTCTTCCTCACTGCTGTCGGGCATAGCTTTGCTTTTCCTGAGTTTCTTCCTTTCATGTGGCTCCAATTTCTCCTCATCCTCAGATTCTTAACGCCTCCGAGTCCCAGAATTCTTTCATACACTGCCTTTGGGCATCCAATTTTGCCTTAAACTCTGCAGCTCGCGCATCCAATTTTGCATCTCCTGCGTCCAATTTTCCATTAACGTCTGCAGCACACGCATCCAATTTTGGATGCGTGTAATTAAGGATAAAGATCTAGATCGCTTACGTGATGTGCCAACTCCAGAAGAGCTTAAGGGTGTGCACATGCATTTTCTCTTATACTACTCGCATGAGATCTCTAAAATGCAAAAGTAATTCCGTCGTCAGGAAAAGGAAGAATGGCGACAGGCCAGAGTTGAGGGGAAAAGGAGAGCAGTAGAAAATTTGGAAAAAGGTCAAGAACTTCCACCGCCGAACGCCAAGATGAAAGTGGTACATCGTGACCGACTGGCGGCTTTTGTTGGGCCGGGAGATCAGTGAACTTAGTTCGGGACGAACTAATCTAGGCGGAGGGTAGTGTGACGCATATGACAATCAGTACTAGAATATTCTAGAGAGTCCGAAACAGAGTACTAGAATATTCTATAAAGTACTGGAAAACTGGAGACTATGAACAGTAGAACATTCAAGACTATGGAACGGACGGAAACGAAACGCCGAATCAGAATAAGCAAACGGTATAAATACATCGCACACAGACTATGGAGGTGAGTAAGAAGTAGAAGGTCAAGCAAGCGATAAGTAATGAGTAAGAAGTAATAAGTGTGGAAGCGATAAATGAAGAAATCGTTAAGTGTACGGTAAAAAGTAACGGTTGTTATTAACGGACTAATAAAGTGTCACATTAATTCAAAATCGATTCAACGGCTCTTATTTATTCAAAATAATTAATCCAGCGAACCCTAAGCTCGCTACAATACATTATTATATAGGCGTTACCTTTAGAATTAAGTTTGTAATATAATGTACGCTCCAAACACATTAGTTTCTAAAGGAGAAGAGTAGTAAAGGGAATAAAAATTTCGTGGGTGATTGCCATTAAATGAGAGTAATATTATGTAACTCATTGTTATATATTTACATTTGATTGGTAAGTATCTTTCGTGAGGTGAAAAGATTGCGTTTTTCTTACTTATTTGCCACGTTAAGTAGGCATTCATAACTTCAACGTAGAAAGCAGACAATTTATACAATTCTTTTAGACATCGACGCAAGAATATAACCTTCCACTTCGAGTATTTTAAAAAATAACAACCGGACACAACATCATCCACATTGAGATTCACTCGCCTTGCTCCAAGAATTCACTTAATTTTCCCTCAGATGGCGGGCCGTGCGTTAGACTGCGGAATAATAACAAAAACCCATAAACTGGTCGACAAATGACAGCTCAAAGAGGAGTGTCAAATTAAGTTTACTGTTATTAATGCTGGATTTGACATATTTGCCGTGTACACAAGTTTTTTTTATTATGATTCGTGGGTTTGTGGGAAATCATAGAATTTGTTAAGAATGCGTGAAAGTGGTAAAGGCCTATGGCATACAAACGTCACTAGTGTGTGGTGCAACAAGAAAGTCACGTTCTTTCAGGCATCGCAAGTTGAAATTCTGCCGGGAATAGTATAAATCCATTACGTGTTGTTACAGAGGTGCACAATCGGTCAACAATTGCCAGTTAGTGTCCAAAATATCCTCCAATTTTTATATGTAAATGAATATTTTCTAGGATCCCAGGGTTCTTGGCACCGTTCGTTATCAAATCCCGCCGTGAACGAAAGTGCACAAATTGGCTAATCATCATCGCGCGTACACATCTGTAGATCGGCCGTGTTCTTCGTCTTTCGGATCGGTGTTTCAAAGTACCAGCTTTTTACGGGAGCTGATGACGCAATCCGTGCTTCCATTAAACCGTCTACGCGAAGTGTGACGTGTTTTATAGTGTTAATCGCGCGAACCGTGGACACCTCTAATCCATCGCTCTTCGGTAATCGGTTGACGGAGTGCCGTAGTGCTCCAGTCGCACGTTGCCCAGTGTGTGGGAGCAAAGCAAAACGATGACCAGGGGCCAACCAGTCGCCTACAGCTGAAATCTCAGGTATGTAGATACATCGACCTCAATATCGCATTGTGGTGTTTGTCAATAAACATTCTGTTTTTATTTGCTCTATCCGTTGAGATTGTTATCAATGGATTCGGGCGTGAATAAATGGAACACGCGCTCTTCCTACGAATTCTGTTAACCGCTCAATCAGCTCTGTTTACGTCGCGTAGGAACTAGGTGGGACTGGGGAAGGCGTCACGCGTCATGTGCTGAAGAGGGTGACCACGATTGCGAATCTAGGTCAAAATAGCAATTGCTACTGTTCGGCTAATCTTATCAAAATTGCCAGGAATCTGAATATGCTTGCGGCTTTATGTTGATTGGCCTGTCGGGATTTTGTTTATTGCATTCTAAATGATATCCTTTGCTGGAAATATGTTGAAGGTGGTGAAAACCTGGTTGGCCCTGTTTACTTTGTTTCCTCTCCACTTTTATTCTTCGTGCTTTTTGTCATTGGGGGAGTAGATGTTTTGGTAGAAATTTTGCTTTAGTGGTTCTCCTTCGCCGATCACCTTCAACTGCACATGAGTCAAATTTTAACCTGGCCGTTCTAAAGTTCTGATTTCCCTATACAAAGGTGTGATTTAAAGTTGAGCTCATCGAATGCCCTACCATTAATAAATAAAGTTATCGTGTTACATTACATACAGTATTGGACGTTGTAACAAATGTGTTAACATAACAAAACAGTGGCAAAGGGCTTGTGGGGTGGAAGTATATGGCGCCGGCGTACGGCACTGGGTTCCCTTCCACTCCCATCGTCACTAAAATCAATTTAGCCAGTGTGGGGTTTTCTCATATCTTGCGCCGACACGGGCGTGGGTAGAACCGCCACCACTGAATCCTTCACAAAGATTGCCTCGATGCACGCTGATCTCCACTCTAATGTTCACCAAATACTGTACACGATTGAAGAATAAATAAACCAAACACAGGAGTTGTTGTTCGAATCTTTATTAAACAAAATAAACAAATGTTATTCCGGTTATACACTTGGATGCAATACAAAGGTAAATCTGGGTTGTATGCACTGCTAGTCGTCCTTTGTAGCGATTCTAACAGATACACACAATTCACAAGCAAAAATAGTGAAGAATACCGAACGAAAAAATCGAATAAGAAAAATACATCAGAACCGTATACCAAACGATAAATAAAAATAATTCACACCAGTGGAATATAGTCGAGTTTGGAAATCAAATTCTAAACACGGTCAGTAGCCTGGTGTGTAACGCTTAGGTAAAAATTGTTCGTGATTCGAGCTGTCATAGCGTCAGTTCGAATCACACGATCTTCTTCACTATTATTTCAAACGCTATACCATCTTACTATAAACTTTACACGGATCACTTGGTATCTTGGTTCTGTTTATAAACTAAATACATAAAGTTACTGTTCACGAAAGGTCGGAAGTCTTGGACACACAATTCTCATTTGAAATGGATTTCCATGGAGTTTGTAAATATAGGCCGCTTGATGCACTAAGTATGCCGGCTCACAGTGACCCGGCGAACATTAACAAACGACTATCACTGTTTTATAAGATTTCAAATTTTTAAGTCGGAATCCCCGCAAAGGGGTTGTATTTATACGCGGATCAAATAGGCAACTCGATCAATTCAAATAAGCAATTTGATTAATTCAAATAACTCCTACGGCGCAGCAACCTCGACCTCGCTCCAAGACTCGTAATATTTATCTCTTCGAGACGTTGAGTCAATCGTACCACCAGTCGCAACTCGGGTGGATTTTCACCGCAGTGGTGAGAAGGGAATCAGATACTTCTTTCTGGTGGCGACCAATGAACAATCAGTTTAGTTTAATTGGAATGTTTTCCAATGCGATCGTGCAGATCTGGTTGGGTGTCCACACACTGGAAGTGAGAACAAACGATAATGCATCGGCGGTTGGATGTGAAAGAAGATGTAGTGCTCCAAGAAGCCATACCATTTTCCTCCCACATACATTTCTACCCACCTACTATGTCATGCATCCATATCCCCAAACTATAACAATCCAATGTTTAAATATCAAATCCTTCCTAAATACTAAATACCACAATGTACATCTGCATATTCAAACAAACCCATATTAAAACATATCCATTTCATTCCCATACACACAATCCTAAAATCCAGCCAGATGTGTATATTCTAAAAATAGATATCACATCCCTTTTCTCCAGTACTCGACTGCAGTCGAACTACATTTCGTCGAAATTCTGCTTGCATTTCGATGCATCCGCGATACAAAATCCCGATAAGAGTTTGTATAAAAGGGCGATGAATTTCAAAATCGAGGATCAGTCTCTAGGTTGGCGTCCGATGTTTAAGAACGCCAATCACATAAACTAAATATTGAAATTAATAAAAATAGCTTCAATTTCAAATACCTGCGTTTTATTGGATTCGGCCGAATATCAGGCCCGTATTCAGCAATCGGTCGTCACTCTTCCCGGAGGCCCCGGAAGCACGAGCGCGACCGCAACAGGCCCCCTCGAGAGCGGTCTTAAGAGATCCCTCATCCTTTTCAGGACAAGGAGACGTTACCTGAGAGAAGGACCACAACAAAGAGAGATCAATCATGCAGCTGTTCAAACAATTGAACATGCGTAGAGGCTGAAAGAATTGCTATAGTAAACGATTGATGGTATATTGGATAAGCAATCCCATTGGCAAGCGCTGAAATGGACATTTGTTTGTATTAGCGAACGAACATGGGACGAGACCGTTGCAAGTTGTTTGACGTAAACACATTAGGGTCGCGTCCAATTCGTTGCCCATTTATCGCTTATGCAACCAGTCGAGGGTGAATGATCGTTTGTTTTTATTCATAAATCTGCGCGACTGCTGAAAATTTAATGTCCCCAAAAGTCGTTCTGAAATATGATGCTTCATACAAGATATAATCCATCTCATTAACAATACAGCCTGACTAATCCGTGCTGCGCGTGTTCCAGAATTATTTAGCTGAGGGATATATGGCTTACCTTCTCAATAGGTGGCTGCAGCTGCTGAAAATTCGATGTAACAGGGAACATAGGATGGGTACATTGTGGGGATTCTCTATATTACATGGAGAACCAACTCACAATTCCATACCTTATTTCGACCGCTTTCCGTGCGTCATTTCTACCCATTCCCCTTATATGCTATTCACCTGAAATAACATGGAAGCATAGCTAAACTCATTATCCTATGCAGATAATGCATAATTGAGTTTAGCTACCATTTTCGCCATACGGCAATACCATTACTCTAACCATGAGATTTCCAGCGGAAATTCCGTTCGTATTGGTTAGCAACAACCAAGTCGAATCAAACGACGCGGTTCCATCATCATCCATTGGCTTGGGTAATTACCAACATTCCTTAGCGTTTTTCCCACGGTACCATTTCCCTAGCCGATGTAGCGTCCTATCGATTTTCATCAGATCATCCATTCTCTTGGGATCAATGATCTCTTTTTGCAGGTGAATAGCATCAGCTAAATTTTCCTCTCCTCTGCAATTCTGTCTTTCCATGGTTCGATGACCTCAGAGATCACCGCAATCACCGCACTAGGTCACTGGACCAGTTTCAGACGCGGCATTAATACACACACACTAAGCCAGATCAACCCTGGGTTATTGTTCTTTTCTTTCGATTTCTTCATCCTTTCTACGCCCATCGACGTCGAACGAATACACAAGTACATTTCTACCTCGATAAGGGTGGGGAATTGAAGGATGCACAAGAGAGCACGATTACCATTGGCGTATCGGTGTGTAAAGCAGAAATCCCAATTTCCATCCTTAATTCCAATCAGTCACTATCTAATTTCCATCGCGGTCAGTCACGCCGCCGCTTGAGGCTAACCAGGATTTCGGGTTTATTTTATTCAATTGCCATCGCGGGCAGACACGCATCCATAATTATCTTAAACGCCATCCAACATACTCACCGCAGTAGCTTAAAAAGGTTTCTAGTTCCTTTTGTATTATTGGCCTAATCGTACTATTATTATAGTTATAGTGTCGTGATACCCTCGTGTATAAATTCTAATATAATCCACCACATGTAAATTTAGTGATAGTTAATTTTAATATAAAACAAAAGGAACCCAAATATTCACCAATAAATAAAAGAACATTAACATTAAGATTTCTCAGTGCCTTTTATTGATCTTTTTATTTGGCGTTTGGATTTTTGGTAGACAATTTTTGACGGCGTAAGTGTTGGCGGGTAAAGTGAATACTTGCCATACGTTGACATACGAACAATTTACCCCCACAACACGATCGCGGTTGTGTATACAACTACGTCAGTTGTATTTGGCCTCCATAGCGCCTCAACGGTCGAATTTCATTGTGAATATTTACACCGACAGAGAATTCGGCCCTTGGCAGCTAGGCACGAGTTACGCTATACTTTGATGGTTGGATAGAAACCGCCGTGGGTACAGATAAACTATGAAAATCTGTCGCGCAAGTTATGGGTTTTGAATAATCTACGAAACAAAAGTAGGGCTCCTCGATAGTATAGTGGTTAGTATACCCGCCTGTCACCCGGGAGACCGGGGTTCGATTCCCCGTCGGGGAGCCCCTGCCGCAAGACTAATGACCTTGCCCAGAAAAAATAAATCATTATGGAAAATTTAACAAGCCTCAAGACTTGCTAAATAAGGCCAAGACCGGTTCCCGGTTGTAGTGCCGATGATGATGATGACGAAACAAAAGTCACGACGCCAAAGGAACGGCGGCCAAATCTTCTTCTTACACCAAAATTCGAACACAGAATCTTTCCTTGACTTTCTTCCACCTTTATTTTGTATATTTTTATTAATTGGCCTTAACTTAACATTCACTTTGTTTTAACAATTCTGTTCTAGCACTAATTTAACATTCACTGTGTTTTTACAATTCTACTTCCTGGACTTTTTTTCGATAGCATTACTTTGCACAAGAACCACTACTAGACTTAATTATTTTCACGATCAAAAATCAGACTCAATTCCTTGCTGTGTGTGTTGCTTTTTTTGGTAGGAAGGTGGTCATCTTCAAAAGGTACCTCTGAACCTATCCAGAGGCATGCCGGATTTTTACCGGCTAAAACCACCTCCCGCCATATTCCCGCTGATCCCTGTGGAACTTCTGTGGGGATTAGGAGTATATTGTGCCAGACACGGGCACTCGGTTCACTCCTATCCCCACCCGTCTGTCACTAAAGTTCCAAAAATGTTCCGCCAAACACTGAAAGAAAACTTTTCACCCGGAAAGTCATCACCCGAACAAGTAAAACAATGACGCACGTTTTTGGACGTTAGTTCTTTATTTAAACATTTATTTATTAACATGTACGTTGACCATCGTATTGTGTTGACATCCAGAACAAATGATGCAGCGAGAAAAATCAGAATTAAGATTCATTTATGAAATCACACGTTTCTGGTTGATGCGCACTGTTTTTATGTTTAAAAGTACAAGAGATGCAGCGACAAAAAATATCCACTTGATCGTTTACTTTATCCGCGACCCGTGTACTTCCAATAACGGGATTTAAATTAAATCACTTAAATTAATGCGCGCTTTCCCGACTCGACTTCGGATATATGCGTCCCCGCGGCGCCACGGGGAGCAGGAAATAGCACGACCGTGGCGGTCGGCGGATGTAATTGGATTCAGCGATAAACGGCTCGTGCAGAGGCGACTTGCTAATGGGGTGAGTTTCCCCGAGAGAGAAAGTGTTCCTCTCCACTAAGGATACGGTTCACCTACCTCAAGAGAGACGTAAAGTCTCTCTTTGTGGAACAGAAAACCAGATCTCGTAATGGAGATCATGGTAGTATGTGTGCATGAGTGGTCGTGAGGATCATAATATTCAACACACGCGCGAAGGCGATGCATAAACGAAGCAGGCGACCGGTAAGGACAAAGGGTCCGTGAAGATCGTTGGTACGAGGGTTGCCTCTTATGTTTCGGGATTTGGCAACCCTAGTGTTGCAATCCGGCAATTAACAGCTCTGTCGTAAAGTTGGACATTTTTGAGGTTATACGCACTCAGAACGTTTTGACATACGAGCGCTATTTGTGTTGTTTACAGTAACTTAAAAGATTCATCTCGGCCCAAAAATGGAATTAAATCGTCAACATTTTCGTGCGATTATTTTTTACAACTTTCGGCGTGGATTAACTCAGCAACAGTGCATGGATGAACTTAATTCAATTTTTGGCGATGAAGCTCCATCAAGGACCAGTGTTTATCGATGGTATGGTGAATTCAATCGTGGTCGTAGTTCACTCCAAGATGAATTTCGTGAAGGTCGTCCAAAGTCAGTTGATGTTCCGAAAACCATTGATGCTGTGCGCGAACTGATATTGGAAGATCGTCATGTGACCTATCGTGAGATTGAGACAACCTTAGGCGTTAGTGCGACCAGCATACATTCAATATTGCATAAACATTTGACTGTCAAAAAAATTTGTTCGTGTTGGATCCCACACAATTTGTCAATCGCCCAAAAAAAGGCTTGCGTCAATTGGTCTAAAGAAATGCTCAAAAAATACGGTCGCGGTGCTTCGAAACACGTCTATGACATCGTGACAGGTGATGAATCGTGGATTTACGCGTATGAGCCCGAAAGTAAACAACAGTCGACTGTCTGGGTGTTTCAAGATGAGCCAAATCCAACAAAAGTTGTTCGCGCACGAAGCACTTCCAAGCAAATGGTCGCCTGTTTTTTCGGAAAAACTGGACATGTCGCAACCGTACCACTAGAACAACGCAGAACAGTCAATTCTGAGTGGTACACAACCATTTGTTTGCCAGTTGTCTTCCAAGAAATCAGGAAAACCAACCGCCGAAGGCGGATCACTCTTCACCACGACAATGCGAGCTCTCACACATCGGCTGCGACAACTGCATTTTTGAGCACCCAAAACACCGATTTGATGGGTCATCCGCCGTATAGTCCTGACTTGCCACCGAATGACTTCTTTTTATTCCCGTACGTAAAAAACAAACTGAGAGGTCAACGTTTTTCGACACGTGAAGAAGCGGTTGCTGCATTCAGAATGCATGTGTTGGAGATACCTCAATCAGAGTGGCAAAATTGCTTCGACAATTGGTTCAAACGCATCCAAAAGTGTATAGATCTTCATGGGGAATATTTTGAAAAACAATAAAGTGATTTTCGATAATCAATATTTGTTTTTGTTCTCTAATCCCGAAATATAAACGGCAACCCTCGTAGTACACATGTATGTGTGTACATGGGTTCTTTTATGGGACAAACCATGAGAACGAACCTGAAACGACGAAAAGGGCATAGGGTGTATCCATGAGATGTGAGTTCGGTAAAACAAACAAACCGAATCTCTTTGGATGCTAATGGTTTTTGTTTGCTCATGCTGCTGATGAGAAACAGATCCCGAAATATGAGAAGACAAAGGGAACGCTTAGGTCTTTGTCTAAGATGTGAATTGAGGTTAAATAAATAGGCGGCAATGCAAAGTGGAAATGCGCTGTTTGGTTTTAGCTTGATTACCGGGAAATGGTGTATATGGCATCGCTGGTAAGGGTAGGTATTCAATTCGTATTTGCATTTGCCTGTGCTGTATGATTTAATTGATGCCTTAAGACGCGAGATGCGTATATTTGTTTTGGTCCCTTTTGTGTAGGTCGCCAGCCAATGTGTATGTATGGTGATTTATGATACACTTGGTGAGGACGGGAAATAGGCGACGCAATGTTTATGATCCCCGTTATGATGGTTACATTGCATGGAAACCAAATCATTTTGTTTTCAGGAATTCGTCTAGGGGGATTTGCCTGGCACCGAAGGTGCCGCATTGATTTGGAATTCCTGATAAGTTAGGAAAGAATTCTTACAGGGAATTTGTATGCGAAGAGATGCATGAAATATATGGATTCTTTCACAGGGACTTTTAGATTATAAATTTGATCTATTTGATGCGTGAAGCATTTAAGGTGCTAATGCGATTGCATTAGCGAACTTATAAGATTGGGTCGAAGTTATGGGGGTTCTTCGGGTATGTGGACCGTGGGGCTTGGCGGAACCGCCACACTTCCTTTCAGATATTCCATCGCGGGGCGGGACGGAGTTTACCCGTTACTCCGATCATCGCGGCGCAACTGCTGCATCCTGTCACATAGAATATCATTTGCTACGGACAATGCTTGTCTTGGAACTTAGCATGTATTCTATTACCCCTGCCGGAGTAACTGTGCGTCCCATATTTCTCTCCAAAATCGTTCGTGCGGTCTCGACTCACACACTCTGTGAGTACGTGTTCCGCATTTTCTATTTTGCCTTCGCACTACAAGTAGTATGGGTGATTGCCATGCTTATACTTGTGCAAGTCTTGCCGAAATCATCCATCTCCTGATATCAGCTGAGTCAAGTGGTAGTTCAGTTCGTCATGTTTTTTTTTTTTTCACCCAGGTTTCTACATCAGGTATCATGGTGTGAGCCCATCTTCCTTTGGTAGAAGAATACCACTTTCGTTGCCATTCTCTTAGGCGTGAGAGCTCTAATTGTGACCGCATTCGCCGGCGATTCTTTTGTGAGACCTCATGTAACGCAAAGTTTTCCTTAGCTTTTATGGCATCTTCGGATACCGTTCAGGATGCGCAGTATACTCTTAATGATGTCAGTCTATGTTGATCGGTGTGTGTACAAAATGTGGGTTTTGTATTTGTGTTATCTTGTACGGGGTGTGTGGTATGTCGATGGTAATCCATAAGAGATGGGTCGCATAGTCCTCTATTAAAAAAGACTAGGTTGTTGAGAAGGGTGGTTTCTTTACTTTTCTACTGAAGAACGTATTGTGGCGGTCGGATTCGAATGATCGACGTTGAGAAGGGTCAAGAACGCGGGACTGCCGTGCATCTAAGTTCTCGCTGTTCTGTATTGACCCATCGGCGGCTATCAAGGAGTTTGCTAAACTGTTTAATTTATTCAGAGTTCAATTTCAGATTATCTTTTGGATGGCAGAACTATAGCAGAACACACCCACCTATTCAAATAAATCTTTCATGTTATAAATATAGATATATAGATTTATAAATATAGATACATTCAAAAATCTAAGACGGCGATATAAAAATGTGTTATTAGACCAAAGTAAATACCAAAATCCCGATGACATTACAGTCCTCACAAGGACAAAGCTCGTAAAATAAATTCCAAACTATAGAACTTGCTATTTTTTAAAGCGGAAATAAAGAGTTTAATGTCCAATGTTTCAATTGCATGGGGTAAGAAATATAACAGACACAGAACCATGTATACTTCTCAATTGCCCTACTAACCACACCACTGAGGCGACTTAGTGAGAATTATTAATTCAAAATAATCCAAGATGTTAAGTCTGCAATTGTTTGCGCTACATCGTCACTTTAAAGTTAAATTTACACATCAAAAATCCTTGTACCGCCCCACGCATGAATAACAAAACTTCCTTGTGTTCGACTGCACTGCATTGGTTTTGTTTATTGAGGACGCAAAAATGTAAAAACAACATTTTCTCTCTCTCTCTCGACCATAAAGAAGGAAAAAAATATTTAAGAAACGTCAGGATGTCTTTATTATCACTGTACCATAGTAGAAGGTCAGAAAAACAGAGGTTGTCCTCGATTTTCTCTTTCATTGAACGTCCCCATGTTCTTTCCGTTACATGTATTGAATTAACGATAAAGAAAAAATACGGTATCCAAACACCACCGAGAGGGTGCGAATCGGTCCTGTGGCGACTTTATTGCATCCCAAGGATTAAGATTTCTTTGTAAAAGTCCCTGATGCTTGAAAAGTACTATAAAGGAAATAGTTTCCAAGGACTAAATAGTAAATTACATCGGTAGTGTCCTGAGTTAAAAGGATACTTGAAAGACTTTTCAAAATGCAAATTAAATGGATGAACGTTTTTTTTACAGGAAGACTACATAAAGCCCAGAAAGGTTAATTCTAAATATCTTTCATACAGGATACTTGCAAGAAGAGCATTGATTGTGTGCAAGGATTCCTTGATCTGAATTTTATTGCAGTTTTAGCTTTTATTAGAAATGCTAAAAAAAAAATCAAAATTGATAACATTCGGGTTTGGGGGGGGGGGGGGGGGGGGGGGGGGGGGTGTTGTACTCGGGCTTAAAGTTGCCAATAAGGAAGGGTTGTCTAATTTTGATAGATTTCTACGTGCTAGTACAAGAAGTTCCCATAGAGTTTCATCATCATCATCATCGGCACTACAACCGGGATCCGGTCTTGGCCTTATTTAACAAATCTCTCCACTGGTCCCGATTTCGAGCCGATGTCATCCAGTTTGGCACTCCCAGGCTCTGGGCGTCCTGGTCTACGCCATCCCTCCATCGCAGACAAGGTCTGCCGCGCTGTCTCCTTCCATACATCCTGCCACAAAGAGTTTCATAACCAAACTAAATTCAAACAAATCCCGAAAGTAAGAGAATTCAACATCAACAGGGCCACGTCAATCCTAAGAATTTTCAACAAATTTCGATGGCGTCGTTTGCTGTTGTGTTTTGTGTGTCAATGAATTGACCTCTGCGACCCAACAGCTCATCAAATATAAAAAATTATTTCAAATGGAATTTTATGTGTAAAGAAGAATAAGTGATTGAACACACAAAGGAAACCACCGACCACACGAAGGCGAGTATTTCTTACACACATGCGAAAGACCTGAGGATCGATATGTGGCGGTTCCGCCAAACTCCAGGATACACTTACCTAAAACACCCCCCATAACTCCCATTCAATTACTTAACTTCGCTAATGCAATTGCATTAGCACCTGTAAATACTGCACGCATCAAGCTTACCGAATTTATTTATTTCAAAGCTTCTGCAAAAGAAAACTTACCAACATGCATTTCTTCGCATACAATTCTCTGTAAGAATTCTTCATTGCCTTTTTAGGAATTCCACAACTCCCATTGTTTCCCGCCAATGCTTTTGCATTGGCACCTGAAACCATTTCCTTCTCCAAGGACATTTGATGCATACAACGCATTATCTGAAATTCCTAAAAACAATTCTTTAACGTGCATATTCACCATAGATTCCCGACCATTAGGCACCCTTGTTCCACCAATGCAATTCCGCCGTACTCTTCGACCATCGGACAAAAGCAAATACTCTCATCTTACCCTAGAGTAATAAAACGAATTCCTTCGCATGTAATCATGTATACAATTCGATCCCTTTAGCATCACCAGCGATACACATTTCCCATTGTATAAATAGAAAAACCATTAGCACTTCTTCCTAATGGCGACACATTTACTTACGCATCCGCACCACTCATCCATGTCTGTATGATGCCCTTATTTGCTTTTACCACATTTCTCCGATGAACTGCCGTCTATGATAGCTGCAATGCACAACATAGACACGGATCATTAATCTCCTTTGTCTTTGCCACTTGCCTGTTTCGTTGTTCCACTGCTTTCGAGCACGTGCAAATAACATCGATCTGTACGGTCACACACGTATACCATTGCGCTGAAAGAGTGCATTTCCTTGGCGGCCGCACCCTTTAGAGAAAAGTTTTTCTCTCTTCTTTTGCTCTTAACCCTAACCTAGGATGGAATTCATGTCAGAGTTCTATACTCAGTGAGTCCTTTTACGTCCACCGACCGAGCAGGTCGTGATCGTTGTCCGTCCCGTTCTCCGTCGCCCGGCGGAAAAGCGCCCCAATAGCGAAGTCGTGTCGAGGAAAGTGTTTCGCCAGTTAATGTATTTATAAAAGTTGTAAAAAATTAATTAATATCAATTTAAAATACTCGGGTACATCCAAACCAAATGACAGTGTTTAATCAATAAAATAATAATAAACTGAATCAGTGTGTTATTCTTTCCTGTGTTGATGTCGCGGAGCTTCGCTTTGTGTTTCACTCTCAGTGCGCCTATTTTCCCCTCGGTGACATTTTGCTGTTTTTCTTTCGGTCTACGGCAGACAATTAGAACTGGTGGAGACGAGGTAGAACTCTCGCCCATGCTGGCGTCGCGATCTCGTACCCCACAGATACCTTTCGTTTGTACATTTACTGGCGCTAGAACCTGAGTATCGACACCTTTTGATTACACATCTACCTGCGCTAGAACCTGACGATCGACACATTTCGATAACATTCTTACCGTCGCTAGAACCTGAGAATCGACACCTTTCGATTGCACATTTACCGGCACTAGAACGTTAGTATCGACACCTTTTAATTAGACATTTACCTGCGCTAGAACCTGACGATCGACACCTTTCGATTACATACTTACCAGCGCTAGAACCGGAGGATCGACACCCTTCGATTACACACTTACCGGCATCTGAACTCCAGAATACCTAAAGGATTTCACCCGTATGAACATAATAAAAATAAAAAAAAATACAAACAAAATACTATTTGTCAGCAACACAACAATAATAATAAATCCACCCGAATGCAAAATCTGCCCGGCGTACAAATTAAGCGATGACGAATATATTCGTCAAACCCAGAGTATGTTTGATATGAAATTATGTTGCAATGAAATGACTTATCTATTTCTTATTTCGTTATTTATTTCATGTACATTTATTCATGTATTTACATTCACATAAATAGGAACCAAACACATGAAAAAAATGTCTTACTTTAATTTGTCGTGACACAATGGAATTCACCAAATCATGGTAGAATGCATGAGACAACTTCACAAGTTGAACGAAAATATCGCGATTCTTTTCTAATGTTACTTTTATAACAATATGCACACCTTCATGTAGATGTGGCATTAGAAGCGGAGGGTATATAATCAAGGAAATGTTGCAAGGTAAAGCTGACTCGAGTGGAACTTGCAATATTGGAAGCAAGTTCGGAAGCAGCTCAGAAGCGGAGGACAAGGCCGACGAAGGGCCTCAACACAGTCAGATCAAATCGTGGCTCAACCAACCGAAACCGGTCGACGAAGAGAAGGCGATGCTGGTTCACGGTTATACAAGAAAGAGTGACATTCAAGAGCAAACCGAGGCAATGATAAACTTTCTCAAAGACCAGAACAACCCATCTCAAGGTATGCGATCGATTTGCCACACTTCAACGGTGCCAGTGAAGAATGGTTGGCATTCCGAAGGACGTATGATGACACAGCGCCCAACTTCACCCACGCTCAGAACTTGGCGCGCCTACACAAAACATTCCAGGGAAGAGCTAGAGAGGCTCTGAGAAGTCTCCTATCCGCTGCCGAGGACCCCAAAGACATCTTGATGGGGTTGGAAACACAATTCGGAAGATCAGGAGCCTTGGCCCTTGCGGAATTGGAAAAATTTAAGAGTCTACCACGAGTTGCGGAAGACGCAAGTGAGATATGTACATTCTCCAGTCATGTGAGGAACTTAGTCGCCACCATTAAAGCACTAGGAAAAGTGCAGTATCTAAGCTCACCAGAGGCCATGGAGGAAATAGTCACTTACGAGCATTCGTGAAAAACATTCAAAACTCAGTTTCCTCATCCATTCCATCGCTTATAGTCGATGTGAGACCAGTCACGAGTGCAATCGAGAAGGCAAATCTAATTGCTGCACATTTTGCAGCCAACTCAACGCTGCCTGATACCACATTAGTTGCGCCTCAACTTACCATAAGCAGCACACCATGAGCCAGATTCGCTTCCAAGGGCGTACTGTTGCCCGCGCACTCAAAGAGCGCGTTCCGTCGTCGACGTCCTCATAAATTGCCTGACGGCCAGGACTCTGCTATGACGGTTCCACTAAACGGCACTACTTACCTTCCCAATTACCCCAAAGCTTCCTGTCCTCAAGGTCCAAAACCTCATTGTTTTTCGCTAATGCCATCACATCAGCACCTTCATGCATTTCTCCCACAAGGGCAGTCTCGCATGCATCAATGCATCTCAGCATTTTTCTGAAAAGAAAACAATTCGGTTGCCGTACTAAGTAACCGCAATAAACCATGGAAACATCATCGGCACCCCTGTCTGCCTACGATTCTGTCACACACGTGCGCGGCAGATTTTTCTGGTTTATCTGTATTCACGGTGGCTTTTGTCCAACCGACAAAGCATATCCTAACTCGCGTCTAGCTGCCAAGAACCGAATTCTCTATTAGTGTAAATAGTCACACAAGAATTCGACCCTTGTCGCCAGTATAGAGGTTATACAAATCGCCATAGCGTAAACATCTAATTTGCTTTTAGCACCATTTCCCTGATGACTGGTGTTCTATTTATTCAGCTGAAATGCACATCTCGAATAGTGCCCTTTGTCCAAATTTCGGTTCTACGGTTCGTCTACCCATTAGCTCGCGGCACAAGCAAACAAAGTGATCCCTGCGTAGATAACCAGACCCTCGCTAGGATCTATGACCAGAAAAAGGAAAATTTCATTTCCTTTTCACCACACCACCAAACTCACTCTGAATTGAGTTTTGGATAGAGAGTCGTTTACCAACCACCAGACGAGCCGGTTGAGTCGTCTTCCGCTCCCCGTAGCGCGCACGGTAAATAGTCACACAAGAATTCGACCCTTGTCGCCAGTATAGAGGTTATACAAATCGCCATAGCGTAAACATCTAATTTGCTTTTAGCACCATTTCCCTGATGACTGGTGTTCTATTTATTCAGCTGAAATGCACATCTCGAATAGTGCCCTTTGTCCAAATTTCGGTTCTACGGTTCGTCTACCCATTAGCTCGCGGCACAAGCAAACAAAGTGATCCCTGCGTAGATAACCAGACCCTCGCTAGGATCTATGACCAGAAAAAGGAAAATTTCATTTCCTTTTCACCACACCACCAAACTCACTCTGAATTGAGTTTTGGATAGAGAGTCGTTTACCAACCACCAGACGAGCCGGTTGAGTCGTCTTCCGCTCCCCGTAGCGCGCACGGGGGTGCGTACATCCCGGAGTCGTGAATTTAAACCCCCGAGTGTTAGTTCGAATTGTGTGAGTCGACAGCGTGAACGTTAGTTAAAGCGAAGATTAAAAATGTGTGCTGCTTACCTTATTTGGTCCTCTTTTACTTGCATAATTATGTATTCCGTGAACTTGATCTTACTAAACGACCAAAATGTATTCCGTGAATGTTTGTACAGAGTTTAAACTAATATAAATATCTCTAAATAAAATAGAACATATAACAAATAAAACCAAGGGACACTAAATAAGTAAAAATCTCTAAAACCAGTAGTAATACAATAAAAATCGTTTATGCATAAACAATATCACCTGTGTGTTTATTTCTGTGTTGTGTCCCCTCCGTATTTTGGAACTTGATTTTTGGTGAACAGTTATTCAGTGGGTGGCAATAAACGAGTTAGTGGAATCTTAGTAGAACCAATGCCCATGCCGGCACCAAGACTAAGATCAATCCCACAGGGCCTCTTCGCCTCTTTTTTCAGACAATCCTTCACAGACGACTTTTTCGTTCCCGACCTCACCTATTTCAAAAATTCAACCTTATTTCTTCCATAGTCCCATTTCTTTTTCAATTTATTGAAAACAATCTAACCCAACTTAAGAACGAATTCACTCCCGGTCCTGATGGTGTCCCCGCTATATTCCTTAAAAAATGTTCATCCGTTCGCCCTTCCCATCTTTCGGCTATTTTCAATCTGTCGCACTCTCAAGGTCAGTTCCCTCATATTTGGAAAACCTCGTTTATCACCCCCTGGTATAAAAAGAAACCCAAAGGCGAGATCTCGAATTACCGTCCCATCACCAAACCATATCCCCAAGGTTTTTGAAAGCATTCTATACCCAACTATGCTTCCACTGCAATTCCCTAATGTCACCCAGGCAACACGGCTTTCTTAGTGGTACATGTACCACCACTAACTTAGTCGAATTTAGTTCCCAAACACTCCTAGCCCTAGAGAGCGGCAAAGAGGTCGACGTTGTTACTACAAACTGATACATTTCAAACTATCCTCCTTGGGCTTCGAACCCGTATTAAAAATGTGGTTTTCGTCATACGAGTAGTTGATTTATTTATTCATACAGTGGAGGTTATACTTTTTTTTTATTTTTTTAACTTGACCTTTACCTGCGAGTGTGGGCGTCTGTCCCAGTTGGAGGGGTGAGGGTCCGAGTGTGGGGCTGCGTTAAAAGTGTGCCCTCGCAGCTTCCTCTGGCGGGGGCCTTCTGGATGGTTCACTCTGTTGGCGTGAGGCCCTTGGCAGCAAGGGTGTACCCCTTCAGCTTCCTCTGCTGGGGACCTTCCGGGTGGGTCGCTCTGTTGACGTGAGCTCCTTGGTGGCAAGGATATGCCCTTACAGCTTCCTCTGGTCCACTGATCTCCAACGACACTACTTTCTTTTTATTTCAGATTTATTGATCTACTTGCGATTTTTAAAGTTAAATCAGTTACATGAACAACTAGCTGATTATTGGTCGTGGCTTTGGCCTCCTTCATTTCGACTGACCTCGAATCCAAAAAAAAAAAAAAAATTGGGAAGCGAGAGGCCGAGTTTTGGGAGACAAGGAGAAATGTGTCCTTCATCTTGTTTCTGGCTTCTGGTCATCTTGCGATAACTAGAATCACCCACATCCGTGAAGATGTTGGGATCGGTCTCAAGATATCTGAAAAGAAAGGGGAAGGAGGTATCAGGATAGGGTGGACAGGGTTAGTTCAATTGTTCTCAAACTACCTGGATGGGGGGATGGTGGGAAAGAAATCGTACAAGACCGATAGGTCTTGAGTGCGGTAGCAAACGCAGATCACGTCTTTGGCGTCTGATAATCTGCGCTTTGGTCGGTGTGCATGTGTGTGTGTTTGTGCTGTCTTGTACTGTGCGTGCGTGTTTGTAGTGTGTCAGCAGTAGACCCTATGTGATGGGTCCAGGAATCCTCTATTATAAAGGAGAACGTTATTGGGAAGGGTGCTTTCTTCAGTTTTGTACTGAAGAAGAAATTGTGGGGGTTTGATCCGAAGAGATCGAGAGAGAGAAGGGTCATGAACGCAAGAGTCCCGTACAAGTGGGTTCTCGCTGTTCTGAATGCTTTCGAGGTACTTATATGCTAATTGTAGCAAGTACTCGTCTATAGGGATAATCGAGGCACTTTCGTATAGGTGAGAGTTCGAGTAGTGGCGACCGTCAGGCCTTCTAGAATGATTGGTGCATCTTCTGAGGAGTTTCCTTTCGAAAACCCGAAGTCTTTCCATTTGAGCCGAAGATATGCAGGACCATATGGGAAAGGCGTACGATATTCCAGATCGGATTAGCTGCTTATAGCAGAGAAGCTTGACTTTGGTGTCAACTTTGTTGCTCCACTTCAAGATGTTGTGCAGCTGCTTAGACCGACCGAGGACCCTTTGGAGAATGTGGGTCACATGTTTGATGAAATTCATTTTTGGGGTATAGATGACCCCAAGATATTTCATCCTGTCCTGTGGTCTAATCGTAGTATCTCCCATTTTTATTCGAATATTCTGTGAATATCGAGAAGCAGGTTGGGAGTGTTTACTACTCAGAATTATGGCTACTGCTTTGGATGGGTTAAGTCGAATTTTCCATCGACTGTAATACTGATACAGTTCGCCCAAGTGACGGTTGAGTCGATTTGTTGCGAGATTAGGGCCTTTGGTTGACGTGTACACCAGGACGTCATCCGCGTAGCATATCTGGTTTACTCTCCCGTCCGCAGGGCGGGGAATGTCGGAGGTGTAAATATTAAATAATATGGGGCCTAGAATGGAGCCCAGTGGTACGCCTGCAGCGGCGTAAAAAGTTCGGGAAAGCTTTCCATTCACTCTAACTTGGAAGGTTCTGTTTCGAACGAACTGGTAGATGATACTACATAACGTTCTACTGAGCCCAGTATTCAATAATTTAAAGGCGAGACCTTCGATCCAGGTCGTGTCAAAAGCTTTTTCAATGTCCAGGCTCACCGCAACGGTGGGTTCCGTGGCAGACGTGGTTTTGAAATATGTTGAGAGCCATAGTGGTGCTGTGCGCTCTCCGAAATCCAAATTGGAAATCAGGTATTAGGTTCCTGGCATTGATAAATTCATTTAGCTTCTCGTATATGAACTGTTCATATATTTTGCTGATGCAGGTGAGGAGCGAAATAGGACGAAAGCTTGAAGGGTGATAATTTGGTTTCCCAACTTTTGCTATTGGACAGACAACAGCATGCCTCCAAGCTTGGGGAAAATACCCCATGTTGTAGGCATGGTTGAGCAGAATGGAGAGCTTTATAAAGAATAAAGCAGAAAGCCTTCGCAGCGAGTGGTAGGACATATTGTCGATACCGGATGACTTCTAAGGGTTTCGAGATTTATGATCTCGAATCCAAAATGCGCCGCCCTTTTATACTCTACAGATTTGTTAAAAATTGTACGTAAAAATTCCAAGAAGCACATGCAAGATTTTGTGTGTGCTTCAATTGGAATGGGGTTCCAGGAAGGATATGGGAATTTGTTTGGCGACCAAACCTAACTGCTTGAACTTGTTTGAACAAAATGCCGGAAGGTAAAATCATGAAATGCATTTGGAGTTCAGCATTTCATGATGTTAAGGTTAATGGGAATTGAATTAATGTGCGACAATTGGATTTTTGGTTTAATTTGTCGTGCATATGAATCACTTGAGGATGATAATTGGGATTATGTATAAATGATAGGGTAATTGAGTGTGGTTATAAATGTATGAAGAAATAATGGGGGTTGGATAAAGGTCGTGATTTAGAATCACTACAATACTAACAATAGGCTCCTCGATAGTAAAGTGGTTAGTATACCCGCCTGTCACGTGGGAGACCGGGGTTCGATTCCCTGTCGGGGAGCCTCTGGCGCAAGACCAATGACCTTGCCCGGAAAAACAAATCATTATGGAAAATTTAACAAGCCTCAAGACTTGCTAAATAAGGCCAAGACCGGTTTCCGGTTGTAGTGCCGATGATGATGATGATGACAATACTAACAATAAACGACATCGATATGATTATTAATCATTCCTGTAACCCCTGTAACGCCGACGATACCAAATGCGTCAAAACAATTTTTTCTCTGGTTGATACCTTCCTTCTCCAGACACACCTTGACAACTTTCCGTTATGATGCCAGAAGAATTGTCTGGAGCTTAATGTCAACAAATGTCACTCAATTTAGTTTTCACGCAACCGCACCCCCCTCCCCCCCGCGCTCCTACTTCTTATTCAATCAACTTTTATTCCTCTGCTGACTCGATCCGAGATCTTGGCATCTTATGTGATAGTCAGCTGAACTTCCTTTCACACATTGACCATATGATTCTCAAGGTCAATTCAGTCCTCGGTTTTGCGAGGCGCTGGTCACAGGAATTTTCTAACCCCTACGAGACCCGATCGCTCTACATTACTTTCGTTCGTCCTCTTCTTGAATATGTCAGCCAAGTTTGGTTGCCATATAAAGTATCCCATATCCGCAGAATTGAAACCATTCAATGGCGGTTCTTACGAATTGCCCTCCGGCGACTGTGTTGGGAAAACCCCGTGTCTCTGCCTCCTACACAAGTCGTCTCAAACTAATAAACCTAACCATTCTAGAAGAGCAAACAAATCACGTCGACATCCTCTTCATCCACCGTCTTCTCTCAGAATTGATCGACTGTGCGAGCCTTCTCTCCTTCATCCCATTCTATACCAATCCGCGTAACCTACGAAACCTTCTGCTTTATCGACCAGCCCATCACACCTCGTGTGGTCTTAACGAACCGATCTCATGTATACAACGCAACGTCAACTCTTACCCCACCTCCTTTGATCTCAACCCCACCTCTCCTCCTCTCAAACCCTGTCTCCTTACTAGCTCCTTTTATCCCCCAGCCCAATTCACACAGCACACACTTATATACAAACACCCTCCTCTTTACAATACTTTAGGTTTAAGTTAGTAGTTAAGTTTATATATATATATATATATATATATATATATATATATATATATATATATATATATATATATATATATATATATATATATATATATATATATATATATATATATATATATATTGTAGCGAGCTTAGGGTTCGCTGGATTAATTATTTTTGAATAAATCATCATCATCATCATCATCGGCACTACAACCGGGAACTGGTCTTGGCCTTATTCAGCAAGTCCTGGGGCTTGTTAAATTTTCCATAATGATTTGTTTTTTCCGGGCAAGGTCATTAGTCTTGCGCCAGAGGCTCCGACGGGGAATCGAACCCCGGTCTCCCGCGTGACAGGCGGGTATACTAACCACTATACTATCGAGCAGCAATTTTTGAATAAATAAGAGCCGTTAAATTTAATTTTGAATTAATATAACACTTTATTAGTCCGTTAATAACAGCCGTTACTCTTATCGTACACTTAACGATTTCTTGACTTATCGCTTCCGTACTTATCGCGTCTTCGACTGCTTACTTCTTACTTGTCTCCATGATCTGTGTGCGACGTATTTATACCGTTTCCTCACATTCTGGTCCGGCGTTTTGTTTCCGTCCGTTTCATAGTCTTGAATGTTCTATTCTTCATAGTCTCCAGTTTTCCAGTAATTCATAAAATATTCTAGTACTTTGTTTCGGACTATCTCGAATATTTTATTGTCATATTCGGCACAATATATATATATATATATATATATATATATATATATATATATATATATATATATATATATATATATATGTATATGTATATATATATATATATACATATATATATATATATATATATATATATATATGTTGCGGATTCGCATTCGAAACAACCAGCGAATTCGCAATAACTAGATGTGGCATCACCATTAACAATGTCAGCAATCAACTGACATTTATGAATTCTGTTGGTTGTCACTTGACAACCATTTTTATGTTTTTGTTTACTTCTTCTTGGTTAACTTTTCGGCGAACACACATCGTTCTAATCTGTAAAACGCAAAGTAATCATTTAAATAAAACGTAATATTTCACTTCATAAAGTAAAATCAACAGTGTTTGCATTGTCTGGAAGAAGAGTTTTGGGATTACCACGAATAATCGAGGATTCATTGGACTGCGACATTCATTCGAAAAAGGTAATCTTTTGTCCATAGACAACAAACTTAGCATTTGCTTCCAGCTACGGAAACAACGTCGCTGCCCACCAAAGGAGTACCGTGCCCTCAACTCAACCCCGCAAGGAGACCATCGTGTTCCTGACCGCGTGTATTCAACGCTTGTTGGATACAATATATATATATATATATATATATATATATATACATATATATATATATATATATATATATACATATATATATATATATATATATATATATATACATATATATATATATATATATTTTTTTTTTTTTTATATATATATATTTTATATATATATATATAAATATATGCCGACAACTTTTGTTCGGTAGTAAATTTTTATGATTTGCAGACGTTGTTCGTTCGTGTACTTAACCATGATGAAAATGTTGAGTTTACTGAAGAAATTGACATTGACAGTGCGATGATTAGGGAAAGGGTGCGTTCACAAATTAAATTCATAGTTGTCAAGTCCCTATTGTATAACCCTATATAAATATATAGGGTTTTCCAATAGGGACTTTACAACTTTTTTTCGGTAGTAAATTTTTAGAATTTGCAGACGTTGTTCGTTCGTGTACTTAACCATGATGAAAATGTTGAGACTTTGAATTAAATTCAAAGTCCCTATTGGAAAACCCGATATATATTTTATTTTATCCAATATCGCTTGTATTAAGCTGAATAAATGAGGATTCTGACCTCACCAGAATTAAAAAATTAAACTCTAGTACGCTAAAGTATACTATGGCGATTCAAGCAGACACACACAAAAGGGTTTCCAGATCCAGATAATCACTTTGAAGTTACGACTCTTTAAAATCAAGTAAACAAGAAAATTACAAATTCATTTTCCCTAACATAGATATAAAACTGATTACAACTTGGAATTTACAAGAATTAAAATATATACGGTCCTAAAGTGTGGGTAGTAAGGTTATTGTGCAAATTCGGACAATATCGATTACGATGCCAGTTTGTAGATTCCTTCCTGTCCAAAATTAAAAATAAACATTTCATTTAAAGCAGATAATCAAATAGTCACATAAACTGGGTGACAGAGCAAATCTTTGTAGCGGCAATTATAAAAATATGCCTAGATTTTAATAACAAATACATATTTGCTTTAGTTTAATGATTTCAAAGAACGATTCATAAAAATTAAGGGCATGTAAAACAATAAAAACGTTCGGCTGATCTTTTTTGTAAGTCTAAGCAACAATCTCTTAGTTACTTCTTTTGATTACTTTAACGTTTTGTGGAATGGAGTTAATTTCCTCGAATGTCAACGTTAAACAGACTCACTTAAATATACACGCAGTCAGAATTTAGCGTTTCGGGGGCATTTGTCGACTCCTTTCCAAAAATCCTGACCATCAGTGAGCATTGAATTTCCGTCCTTTTTCCGGTCACAAAAGAAAGTAATGTCCTGGGGAATAAACAACTGCCATCAAGTCAGACATGTACACGTTTCCGGCATACTGATATCATGAATGCAACATACTCTCACCATTATCAAAATGTCAATCGTGACCTCATTTAGCGCTTCCTGGCTGCTTTATAGACTGATGCACGAAGAAGTTCATTGTCCATTTAATAAAGGACAACACAAAGAAAAACTTAGTAAAAGGATTACAATTTCCATTGTTTTGTTATGGCCATGTTAAAGCAGTGGAAGCTCTTCTCATATTAGAACATTCACCCATCATTTTCTATGGTTCGTATCCTTTTCATTTCGACTCTCTGAACACGATGGGTCACCAATTATTTCCTTCCCAGCGTTCTTTCATAAATAGACAACAAATAGATGAACTCAAGTCAGTCGCTTGTTATTTATTGATTAGTTTTAGTACCGTACGATGTTTGTTTATCTCGACAGAATAATGACAACATAAAACAGGTACACTTAAGATTGATCCGTAACGATACGTACCTCGGAAAAATGTTGTTTTAATGAAAAATGCTAAATTAATGTCTGAAGCACCCACGTATTTTCTTTTGTATCTTGTATCTAGTTATTTAGAACGACAACAAACATTTCAAAGAAAACTGTGATTGGATAACACGTTGTTCAAAAGTTCCGAGACTAATCTGAGAGGACGCCTGTAATGAAAAATCTTTATGACTTTTAAGAAGTACTAACTTTCAAACGATATGTGTCATCGACAATCGGCCTATAACATACTAAATTATAGTAATTTAAGTGACGCTATTTTCACAACTCTTTGCTCGCAATGGAACATGGCACCGATGATTCAGAGCGTTGCTTGTCACTGTTTATTTGGAATAAAAAGGACTTTTTCCGTCGATATATGACAATGAAAAATGTTTACTCCGGAATCAAATCGGCAGTCAGCTGAAGTGTCCGTCCATTGTTTTCAATAGTGTAAAAATGGCATCCCTTAAATTACTATAACTCAGTATGATATGATCCGATTGACATGAATTTTTATTACGTATCCTTTGAAGATTAGTACTTCCTAAAAGTCATAAAGATTTTTCATTGCAGGCGCCATCTCTGAGTTTGACTCGGGACTTAATGAGCTATGTGTTAGAACATACGTTTTTGATTATTCAAAAACTCCTTTCAACGGGGTTAAACCACCCTGAACCCTGGCAAACGTATCAAAGAATATAATAGAATTTTTTTTTTTTAATTAAAAATGCCTACAACTTCTTTTTGTTTAAAATTGCATACATTGAAATGTATTAAAAAATCATCACCCGTTGACCCGAAGGGGCGCGAAAGAGTTGGCTACTCAAGCAGCCGTTGTGAACTTTCTTCGCGGTGTCAATTGCCTGACTGTATTTCTTACCCTGACAAAATTTGTTTTGTTGACCTTCGTGTGACTAAAGAGGCATTGTTTAAAAGCTATATTTTTTGGCGCTTTAATTTGCCCCATTTTTTATCAAACCAAGGTTTATCGGAACCGGTGGAGAGACTTGCTACATAAGGCCAAGACAGGATCCCGGTTGTAGTGCCGATGATGATGATGAAGGTTTATCGGATGAATTTCTTTTGATATAGTATGACATGTGAAGTTTCAAACCGAGAAGAATAATTTCCGTGACTGACTCCGTACAGGTGTTAACATCGGAGTTTCCACAGCAACATTTGATCACGGAAAGGATGCGATGAAAACAAATCAAACAAACGAACAAATCGTCTCAGTTAGTAGCCCCATACCTCTATACTTGACGGGATTGCGCAATCGATATCAAACAGTGGTGTGAGTTTCCTATGGGCGTAGTCGTTTCCATGGTATAAACGTTTAGCTCAGATGATAGAAATAACTCAGGGTGTTTGCAGAATCACTTCGGTTATCCGGCAATCGTGTAGCCTCCTCACGCATTGCGGCTAACAGTTGGAGTTGAGTGCGTTTAATTCGCCAAGAACGACATTCTTGGAAGCTGGATGATTTATTTGTATCAACTCGACGGTAGGTAAAATATGTTCGAAAAGTTTGCTGATCGGTTGCCATTCTGGGCGCAGCAGAGACAACAACGATTTTCGTCCAAATATCCAAGTCATTGGATTCTAACTCTTCTTTGGCAAGCTAAATCGAATCGGGTGAAGACTTTTGGCGGTTGGTTTGCTCTTCAACTTTGGCGTATGTTTCGTCTTTTCGCTATATGTGGATACAATGTACCGCCGAACACTGTTCTTACCGGAGAAAATAATAACAACCTGAACACGGAGCGAATCGGCCACAAAAGAAACACTGTGGGAAATTGTTTTGTTTTGATACTGTAAGTTTTTATTTTGTTGTTTGGAAAAGGGTTTCAAATTTTATACTGTTACATCAAGTCACTTAAATAAAAGTTAATAACAAAAAACACTTCCAAACCGCTTATATGTCCGGACAACAATTGATCTGTTTACCAATGAAAGTTTGTCCTACGCACTCGTTCAACCATCGATTCACAATTACTTGCTCGCGATTTTCGCTCCTTCTCCTTCGAATTCACAATTGCTCGGACGACTATTCGGTACCTATCTCTCGTCTCGTTGACGATCCAATCTAGACTGTCTGTCTGCACTACTGAAATATCCTGATACAGATCGTATGGGTATCTGTACAGACAAATTTTCCTATTCGATCTGCTAACAGGATTCCCGAATCTCTGTTAGCAGCATGTTATTTTGTCCCAGGGGTAATTTCTACATTTCTGAAAAGGAGAAAGTCATTATTCCCATACATCCTTATCACCATCCGTGGTGGTGATTGAAACTCATTTCCACGGTCTTCTGTTTGCACAGCACATCTGGCGCGCAGACCGGAGATATGCGATGATTGTTTGGACGTACAGTCCGTGGGTCTTGTTTGACTTTGTAAATACACGCCGAGATCCATTAGATCTTTCTAATGGTGTGAAATTCGAAAGGAACCGTGGGATCGGAGTAGTTCCTTTTGTAGGTTTTAACCTCATACATTTTCCGAATTATCTCGTTGAGATAATTAAGGTTGCCTAGAACTTGGCCGCGGATAAGCGATCTGCTTTATTGCCTGAGGTTGCCGATTCCTTTGTTTGTACGATGGATTTGGATGGTCATTGTGGCAGACTACCCGCACGTGCATCCGTTGGTCGGCTAATTTGCTGGCGATAGCAATTCTTTGTATCGATACTCGGAATTGCCGATTATGCAGTGCTGGGATGTGATGCATTTCAATCTTTGGGAATTGCTCTTGGGAACAGGATGAATGGATGGTTTTACCTTTGTTTCAGGTATGAAGGACTATGATTGTTGAGCTTGACATTAAAAGCTTTGGGGACGTTCAGTTCCTTGCTTTTCGGTGTCGGGCTCAACGTTGGCTATGAGTTGCAGGTCCTATGGTGAGACTTTGGGACACGCGTCTGTGGTCGCGTGCGACGTTCTCAAGTAAGTAAGTTCCTTGAAGGTAGCAGCCTTACCTGCGCGAAATTGTGCGTTCGTAGAACGCTACAGACTTAGATTCCACCCTTAAAATATCGAAGGTAAATCAATGCAACGAAGCTATGCCGATCAGTTGACGAGTAAAATTGGGTCTTGGTTAGGGCTAGGATATCAGGATCCGCTGTTTGCATATATTAACGAATGGTGTTTACATTCGTACAGGTGAAGTATACACCTCTTTTACAAAATGTCGTCACTGGTTGAACTTGTGAGTTATGGTTTTATGTACTCACCGACATCAGAATCACGACACCAAAGGAAACAGCGACCAAATCTTCCCTTTTGTCCTTTTTTTTATTTTTAGTTTTCTCTTTTTGTGGTTTTCACCAAAACTCAAGAAATCAATACTCAAAGTCACTCATTAGTTTTCACCCACTTTCATTTTTCCTTTTTCTTCATTTAATTACAATATCTCTTCTAATTCCTTTAGAGAGTTTTCTTCTGTCTTTGCTTCTTAGTTCTACCTTAGAAACTTAACAAAAATTGTTCTTCACATTGAATACTTTCTTAACACAATTTGTTAACGTCTCATTTTATATTTTACAATTTCCTCCAAGCGGAGGTTCGTTAAACACTTTATTTGTTTTTCCGTTTAATATTATCCACTAATTGCTTCTGTTACTCTATTTCTTAGTTCTCTCCAAGCGGAGGTTCGTATAACACATTATCTGTCTGTATACTTAATTTCCTTTACCAACTATTTCTTTCACTTTACTTTACAATTTATCTTTATTAGTTTTTCCGTTTAATATTATCCACTAACTGCTTCTTCTATTCTATTTCTTAGTTCTCTCCAAGCGGATGTTCGTATAACACTTTATCTGTCTATATACTTAATTTCCTTTACCAACTATTTCTTTCACTTTACTTTACAATTTATCTTGATTAGTTTAAATAATCTCGGAACTGCACAGACATTCTTCACTTCGCGACACACCTTTGTTTCTTTTACTCTCTGCACATCCACCTCGTAACAGATACACTACCAGACCCCTTGACCAACAACAGACTGCCTCCTAACTTGCTTTCGCCTCTTCTCGACACCTCGGGGTCAACACCTCCCGATTACGATAATGCCATTTCATTTCGCAATGACCTAAATCCGATTTTCGATTTCAATTCGCAATTGCTTTGTACTGTGGTGTCAGCCAATATTTCTTCATCGATTTGCACCACAGTTCAACATCCGCAATTGCGAACTGACCCGATTAATTCTTTTGCAATTATTTTTTGCGTTTGTCATTCGTGCCGAAAAATGCAATTAATTGCTTTTCCGTGATTTGTTAATCGTTCCGGAATATGCAATTAATTGTTTTTATGCCACTTGCCAATTGCTCTGAAATATGCAATTAATTGCATTACCGTTCTGGGGGTCATCCGAGTTTAGAATCGGGTGGCGTTTTTCTGTTTGAGTGTATCAATGACCTCATGTAAGCCATCTTTGTCAATGATGTCACTGACACACTTAACACGCGCGAACCGGGTTACGCGGAGACGAGTGGTTTACAATTCGATTTCTTATCAAAACGTTTTTATGATATTCCCCCGGAGATCCGAACAGGGAACTAATTTACCTTCGAAATTCTTTATTTTATAATGTGACGTAACATCATGTCTTATTTCACTTTCAGTCCGAATCATCAGCCAAACGTCCGAAACATAGTCGAATTTGTCCCCCGCCCATATCACGAGGTGGAATCTCGTACTGGGAGCAACTTACTACCTATAGTTATATACAACTTTTTTTGTAGTTTTTTTCTTTCAAATTTGTCCATCAGCTAAGCTGAAGCTGATCTTCAAGGAATTCCTTCTACCATTTCACGGAGCCTATAGCTTGACTGAGTGGTATTTCACTGGGGAAAAGGGCGTTGGGACACTATATATCACTTGGCCTTTAGTCGCTTTTCACGATAAGCCGAGAGTATATTCTAGAGTTTTACTCACAGGACTTAACTTGAAGATTATGCAATCACTGATTAAGCGTCAATTTTTCTAGTATATGGAAATACATGTCATCTTTATTGACTTATATGAGTTTCCTAGGAACATATCCGCAGGAAACTTGATGCGGTACATCGCTAAAAAAATGGAGTCACTCATGGCACTACTTCGGTGGAAATAAGGGTGTCGCATTGGATATCTCAAAAGCATTCGACAGAGTCCTACTCACACGGCACATAAGTGTCATAAAATATTCCTGGTATTTCAAGCTTTAAAATAAAGTAAAAAAATGCTTTTTTTTAAACTTCCACGGTGGTCTAACCCCTTAAACGTAATACTAAACAAAAAGGTTTTACAATCTGGCTTAACTAGTTTTATTGAGACATAAATAACTTAAGAGTACCGAAGTCACTCTAAATGAAGGACTTTATTTTAATGCAGGTTATTTTTTCTTATTAACAAAAGGGATTACCCGATTTTAGATGGTTAAAAAAAGTATTTTAGGGTTCCGTATTGACTCGAATGACCATACAATTTATTTATTTTTATAATGGGGGGATTCATTGATTTCTTAACAACGTTCCCTTAATCAGTAATCTCTTCTTGTTTTTTTAATCGGTGAGCCTGACCTACTTAAATTTATTTCTCTTTTTATAAAACGAATGAAACGAAATCAATGTGCTTTCGAAAACCGAAGGGATAATGCTTGTTAAGCTGTTTAAATGGGGTTTGCCTGGTTGCAACATAAACTGTTGATTGCGACCACCGTAATGAATGACTGTGCGAAGATGATTTTAAGTTCCAAACAAACTCATATTTATTTGTATGGGTTAAGTTGGTCCGTTAACAGAAGGATAGATCAAGAATTTCTTCTTGGGAAGGGGGGTCGTCACAGTAGCGTCAAGTTTTAGGGATTTAGGGAGAGTGTTTGTTTTGTTATTATTCGAAAAATCGTTACTTTTTGTGATACAATAAGAAAACAATTCGAAAAGACAACATAACATACGCTCCCGTTCATTATCGGATTTCAGTTATGCAATTTGTTGTGGGTATCAATTGTGATCGGTCGAGCGAACCTCTTTAGTGGATTGTATTCTTTCCTAAAAAAACAAAAGAAAATTCAACGCTAGGTAGCCCAAGAGAATATGACAGAAAAGAGTTCAAAGTTGAAGGCTCGAAGGATCGAAAAAATGTTCCATATGTCCGGTTCGCGATTAACACGTAGGAAGACGATTTGTTCGCATCTTAGTTAGGGTAGGTCTCCCAAGTTCAACCACTTCGCTTGGACCAAGTAGTCAAAAGCGCACGCCACATGGTCCTCAACCGCTTTCAAAACATTAAAAATCTTGCTACATGCGAAATGTTGATATATAGTAGATTTGTGGCTTGCCAGAGGATAGAGGCGTTGGAACCCAATAACGTGGACATCATATGGTTGAGGGTCGTGCTGAGGAATTCTGTTAAATTTCTTAGTTGTCTTTACCGTTCCCCGAATGACGATCGACCGGCGACATTTTTCGAACATCTTTCACATACCGTCGACTGGATACAATCAACCACTCAGCTCCTGAAACTGTTGTCCTTGGCGATATTAATGTAGACAATTCCGGCTGGGTGGTACATTCGACGCGGTTGCCGGATGCCCGAGGCGATTGTGCGAACACCCTGGATCTGTTTTTGACATCCGAACCGAGTATTTATACCGTAGATGTTTTTGCGCCACTGGGAAACTCAGATCACTGCGTGGTATCTGTCGCGCAAGCACTTGCATTTCAAGTGAATAACCGGCCTAGGCTGTTTCGCCATGTATGGAATTATGGGGCTGATAACTGGGACAATTTGCGATATATTTTCGCATCCTTTCCATGGTCGGAGGTGTGCATCGGAAACTCCGATGTTAACTCTTGCGCTGAGTTGGTCACAGAGATTATTCTTCTCGGCATGGAAATCTACATTCCACATTCCATCAAACGAAGTTCATCTGATAAACAGTGGTTTGACAAAAAATGCGAGCAGATTACAGCGGCAAACAATAGAGCTTTTAAGCAATGGCTCTCCAATACCACCGATGTCAATAGAACGAATTTTGTTAGAATCAGAAATGCGTGCAACCAGGCGATTGATACCGCGAAGAAAGCTCACAATGACATAGCGACCAATAAACTCCTTCAGTGCCCGACTGGTTCGCGCTCCTTCTGGTCAATGACAAAAGCTGTCTGCAGTAGCTTCGCTTCCTCCTCCTTCCCTCCGTTGGTGACAGACAGCGCGTCGTTAGTCACAAATTCAAAGGATAAAGGTAATGTGTTCGCGAATTTATATTCAGCGAATTCCAATCTCGATCCCGGTCTTTTGGAGCCACCTGTGATCGGGCCGGTACGGTCTTCCATGCGGTATGTGAGATTTCGCCCGCGTACTAATCAACGCATTCTACACGAACTGGACTGTAGGAAGGCAACCGGCCCGGCCGGAATACCAGCAATAGTCCTTAAGGACTGTGCTCCTGAACTATCGCCGACTCTTGGCAGACTCTTTTGCTTATCTTATGCACGGAGCACATTTCCTGCCTGCTGGAAAATCGCTCGAGTTTAACCAATCCCAAAGACGGGGAAAAAGTGTCTCGCGCAAAATTACCGTCCGATAGCATTATTGTCTATGTTATGTAAGGTGATGGAAAAAGTCATCAATACAGAGTTAGTTAAGTATTTGGAGTGCAACGGACTTCTGAATGGCCGTCAATACGGACTCCGTGGCAGGCGGTCCACGGGAGAGCTTTTGACACATATAACCGATATATGGACATCTGCAATTGAAAGGCATGGTGAGTCAAGGGCGGTCGCATTGGATATCTCCAAAGCTTTTGACCGCGTCTGGCACGGGGCATTGCTTAGCAAACTCCGTTCATTGAGTCATCATCATTCATGAATGATCGTCAATACGGATTCCGTGGCAGGCGGTCCACGCGAGACCTTTTGATACCAATATAAATAACCAATATATGGACATCTGTGATTGAGCAGCATTGTGTGTCAAGAGCGGTCGCGTTGAATATCTCCAAGGCTTTTGACCGCGTCTGGCACGGGGCATTCCTGAGCAAACTTCGTTCATTTGGACTTTCCCAACAACTTTGCGACTGGACGAAGAGCTTCATCGAGAATCGATCGATCCAGGTTGTTGTGGATGGGGAGTGTTCGGATCTGTATTCTCTTAATTCCGGCGTGCTTCAAGGTTCAATTCTGGCTCCAACCTTATTTTTGCTTCACATAAATGATTTGTTGCAGTCGACGGACAACAGGGTATTGAGTTTCGCGGATAATAGTCCGCTCGTTTCCTCTTATTCGAGTGATCGACCGAAAAGTGGATCATCGGTTCCACAGCTGACGATGAATGGCTGGGCCCTCGAATCTGGGGAAAGCTTGAAATTGCTCGGAGTCACGGTCGGTGGGACTGTGTCGTGGCATAAACACGTGTCGAACATCGCCAGGTCCGCCTCAGGAAAACTGAGCTATCTTTTGAGAGCCAAGAAATATTTTACTTTGGCCCAACTTGCTCTCCTGTATAAATCCCAAATTAGACCCGCGCTCGAATATTGCTCTCATGTTTGGAGCTCGGCTCCTAAATATACCCTCGATCGCACCAATTTGCGGTTCATCTCCCGACAGCGCGAACATTTCTGCACCAGAACTCGTTCCGTTACAGAGCGCGGAAGCTGTGGAACTCCCTTCCCACGCGAGTGTCCCCGGAGCATTACGACCTGCAACTGTTTAAAAAGAACTGCAACGGTTATTTGGTGGGATCTCGGGGCGGTCACTCATTAAAAAAAAAAAAAATTAAAAAAAAAAATTTTAAAAATAGAATATATATATACATCTTACCTCCGAATCTAATATATTTGATATGAATGATACTTGACAAACGTTATATGCACGCTTCACGTCTTTGGGGATTAGATCCTTTCTTGAATGTCGCTCAGACTAATAGAACCGCTTGAAGTATCTAAGCAAATAGATCGCGTCCCGAAAATGTTTCTGCCGATTTCAACCGCAATTACTATCGAAGATCTCTTTTTGATAGTTCCTTGTCTATTGTTATTTTATTTTAAGGTGTTACTATAAAACTTTTACCCCTTTCTTTAAACACCACACACGCTCGTCACACCACTTGCAATAAAACACTTTTTGTTCTTTCTTAATCCCTTCCAATCCCGGGGGTAGCTTGGTTGAGCTTGAGGCGCCTTTTCTCGGTTTATTCAAAATAAAACAGCGTCGCGTATTTTAATTTAACTCGATAAATTTTCGTTATTGTAAAATATTATATATCACTTAACTTAAAAGCCGCCCGTCGTTCCTAGGAGTAAGTCTAGGCTTTATTTTATTTTTAATGGACATAACATATATGTTAACGTTATATGTTAAACACCACACTCTTATTACACATTTGTCATTACAAAGATTATCACACATATATAAAACATACTCGTTGTTTTTTTTAGAATTGTATTAAACTAACTTTAAACCTTTTAGGCTTCAGAATATTTAGACAAGCACTATCCTTTTCACTATCTTTATAACCGGGAAGTTTCTTTTATAATCGCCAAACAACATATCTGACTGATGACCGTTTCGGTCAAAATCCCGAACCAACTCCCGATGTCCGTTTTTTCATCGGACGAATACTTTTCTTATCCTCCAGATAAAAGGATTTTCCTTTCTTTGCCTTCTCCAAATTTGGGATCGAAAGAGGAAACACAAAAGAACAATCAACAAAAGATCTTTCCGATGAGTATTTACGATCCTTTGTGTCGGTCGGCGATAAACGTACATGTAGTTCGATTTATTGCGCCTGTTGTTTTCTTTAACCGCATGGGCCAGAATCTCTTCCGTGGGGAATCAGTACAAAGGAAAAGATCAACAGCGCCTAGGTGAACGTGCAGTTCGTTTTATGGTACCTGTTTATTTCTTCTAGGCGGATGGGCAAGGATGTTCCTTGTGGGAAATGGTTTGGGTAAGCAAACCTTTGAAAGATCATAAAATTGCAGACGTGCAATTTATGATTCTCAACAGCTTTATTTGAAAGTTGGTCATCTGGTCCACAGATTTGGATCCAGGGGATTCTGCGTGTTGAACATATGGTTCGTTCTTTCATGTCTTGGATTCGACTTAAATTCAATATGGGCAAATTGAACGTGCAGTTCAATTTGGTTGATATTGGATTTATATCGCGATATTTACCGTATGCGCGATTAATGATGGAGCTTAGCTCCAAAGAGGTAGGTTTCATGGGGTGGATGGTTGTGGCCGTAACAGAGGTA
The DNA here is from genome assembly GCA_963931805.1 of Microdon myrmicae. Classification (NCBI taxonomy): domain Eukaryota; kingdom Metazoa; phylum Arthropoda; class Insecta; order Diptera; family Syrphidae; genus Microdon; species Microdon myrmicae. The sequence continues at coordinate 95,748,113 of OZ007497.1, read as the reverse complement.
TGTACACATTCGCACTTGGTAAGTTAGCATTTCATTTTAATAGTTCCTCTTTCTCGAGCTTGAGGAGCGCGTGGGACAGTTTGAGCGGCGATAAGTTCCTCAAACATGGTGACCACTTGTATGCGGAGGAAGCGTAGACGTGGAAGTGATCCGAGTCCTCGCTAACGACGGAGTCGAAAGATATATACAGCTACTTAGAAATTCAGCAACGCCCACACATAATTGAGAACGCGATGGACCCCTAACACAGATGATGGTTTTCAGCTGCAGCACCGATTAGCACTCGCGCCTTTCACCTGTTATTGACAGCTGATTTAAATTATCGCCCACTATTCCGATGATGTCGATAAAAATCCGACTCGAAAAACCATTTTAAAACCTTCACAGGCGGAGATCTAATGCAGAACTTGCAGGGAGTCTGGGACTTCGGAGATGGTAGTGATGCTGTGCATCGAGATGCAGGACTTCGGGTTGGGCACATAGCTGATAGTCTTATTTTGGGCTCCTTGATCTTGATTTGTGGCAAGTTTGGGCAGTTCTACTAACTCCAGGGCCACGGCGAGATTTTGCAACAAGGTGTTGACCTATTTGTATTTAGGGGGCTCAATAGTATTCTCTTGAGATGTGTGCCAATCGCGTCTAGTGCGATGATGCTGCCGCTGCGTTGATAGATATGTGAATATGTTGTCCCAGTCCTTAATGGGCCGACCAAGTTCATCTACGGTCTCGATAGCATCATTCATAGTGCCGCGGAACTTTCGTTATAGCAGGGAGAAGAGCTGTTGTTAAATTTCAATCAAAACAAATCAAAAATCTCTTAGAAACATTGCGATTCTCGAAGCAAGTGTGTTACGTCTCGCAACGGTGCTCACTCTAAATATTAAGTTAACCCGTAAGATCATTTATAATGCTTGAATTAAGCTAAATAAATGAGGCTTCTGTCCTCACTAAACGTTTCCTTAATCTCTTAAGGGAAGAGTTGCTGAATGGAGAGTTATAACGAAAAAAAAACACGGTTTTAACCTTTTCCTTTTTATTTTTATTTTACTAATTTTTTTTTATTGTCTATTGTTATCTTTTATTTTTAGATATGTACACAATTTAACCTTATATTTATTTATTTAGTAAAAGGCCCACTGTATTTATGCGAAGCCGCGAGCCTTTTCATCATCATCATCATTATCGGCACTACAACCGGAATCCAGTCTTGGCCTTATTTAGCAAGTTTCGAGGGTTGTTAAATTTTCCGTAATAATTTATTTTTACGGGCAAGGTTATTAGCCTTGCGCCGTGCGAGCCTTTTACTTTTATTAATTAATGAACGCTTGGTTTTACGAGTGTGAATCAAATATAAACGGTTATTTATTTGTATACTTATATTGATTAATGTTACACACTAACTATACTACCAACATTTTTCAATCCTGCGTGATCTACACTCTTTTGCCACCGATTTGGAAGCTTTAATATCCTTTGTTCGTAGAAAGATTTAGGTCGAGTTGTTAGCCAATTGCCCACGTGCTCCTCGACTTCTTCATTGCTTTTGATTTTTTTCCTGCAAGCGATTCCTTCAAAGGTGCGAACAAAAACCAGTCATACGAGAGCAAGTCTTAGCTATAAAGAGGGTGTTCGGGAGTTTCCCAACTCATTTCATCCAATGCATCCCTTGTCAAGGTCGCGATGTAAGGCCTGGCGTTGTCACGAAGAGTGATGACACCTCGGATGGGCATACCTCATATTGTGTTTCGAAATGCGGCTTTTGCAACAACCGACAGTTGTAAGCTGCATTCACTGTTCATTGTTAACGAACCCACAGGTAAGAGGCGATCACTTTCAATTAGCTGTCGAACGGCACGGTTATTGTCATCTCTTCGACTTGTCCTTGGGCGTCGATCATGGCTTTCGTTTTCGATACGTTCTCACCCACTTTTAGATTCTCTGGCCCACGTATACAGACGATTCTGAGACAGCGTATTATCACCAAACTGTGCCTTCAATTGAGAAAAAATTTCCGAGGGCTTAACGCCTTCATTTACTAAAAACTTTATAATAATCCGTTGCGCAACAGACGTATCTACGTCTTGCTCGCTCATGCTGTACTGACTACAAAGTCGAGCGAGTTATTCTTCTTGTCGCCACAGAAAGGAAAAAAATATTTTTTTACTTTGTCAAGAAGAGGTTTAATTCTTGCTTGACGGTATCTTTATTTTTTCCTTCACTTATATGCCTATTTAACAAAAAGACTTATGAGAACAATGTTCGAACCTATGGTCGTGTAGATAGGAGATACTAATGAGTATTCTGTGGATAAGAAATGTTAGTGAGTCATCTGTAATGTTTCATTATGTAGATTGTGGATTGAGTCATCTGTAATGCTTTATTATGTATATTGTGGATTGATTCATTATAGATAAGGAGGGTTTTGGGTGTTAACTAGCGTGACCGCTAGCCAAGTCGGTTTCCCTACTCTTCATAAACAAAACGACAACACCACACAAGATTATCTAGTTTGCAATTTGTTGCTAAGCAAAAACGTAAAATTACCGTTTATATTGATTCACCTTCGCATTTGTTTACTTCTTTATTTCCCAAACGAGGTGTTGTAACTCCCCTTCACATGTTTATAATGATCTCTACCCAATTCTCCTTTTATATATTTATATTATTGGGGAAGAATCGCAAACGATGCATCCAATTCTTCTCCACTCAGCCCCACCCCAAGCCCAAATCATTTACCCTGCCGCAGTTCCGCTCAGTCGGGTTTGACCCATATTGAGTGCAATTGCCCAGGACGAGTCATTCGCTTTGTATAATTGCTATTTCCATCGAATCGATCCACCTGAAGTGCAGTGGCTTTGGTTCAAACATTCGTTTTTCCACTTCGAATCGCCATTCTTTCGTAGGCATACGCGTTTTTATGGGAATTCCAACTTGGCGTACGGTAATTGTCATTATCCATTACATTTTCGCAGACGCCAGCAATTGCCAAAGAATCTCCCATGCCAGGTGTGGCATTTGCTTTTGGATACGAACGACGATATATAATATGATGCAAAAAATGTACTCGTAATTGGATATTGTATACCAAAAGTGGGAAATGACTGCGCGTGGACAATTAAAGAGGAACCTATTAAGAGCGTGTGGCGTTTCTAGCAGATACACACACGACTAGTAAGGAACAACACCACCAAAAGCACATCCATTAAAGCCGTATACCATAGCAATAATATACCATTTCTACATTAGTCGAATGTATTTGAGTTTAGAAATCGAATTCACATACGCGGCAGTGGCCTGATGGGTTTAGCTTTGGTTCTATATTTTAGTGATTCTAACCGTGATAGCGTCGGTTCGAATCACTCGCTCTTCACTATCGTCGCAAACGCTATAAGCGCATCGTTTGCGATTTGATTATCAGGTGATATGGGGTCTATGTAGTGGGATACTACAAGTGTACGGCGATGATTGTTTGAGTAGAGCAAAAAGTGTGGTATAAACGTTTTTTTATTTTTGTTTTTCGGAAGATAGAGAGAGGATAAAAAGATATTATAATCGTGAAGGAAGCTCGGACACCCGAAAAGATCAAAAAAGTACGTCAGTTTATTGCAAATGACCATAATGCTTCGCTGAAAATGATGATAGAGGCTTTATACATTAGGAGAGAAACGATTTGAACTTTTGTTCACAAGGATTTAGATTGCAAAGCTGCACCCACATAGACGAATGACCAACAATCTGTGCGTGCCATTTATTCCAATGAAGCTGTGGGGGTTCTCTATACCATATGGAGAACCAACCCACAATTTCATGCCTTATTTCGACCGGTTTCAGCGCGTCATTTCTACCCTTATTCCCCTTATAAGCTATTCCACCTGTAAATCATGTTAAACGGACGCATAGCTAAACTCATTATCCTATGCAGATAATGCATAATTGAGTTTAGCTATCTTTTCGCCATACGGCAACCCCATTTCGCTAACCCATGAGATTTCGACCGGAAACCGCATCATGTCGGTTAGCAACGGCATAGTCTGACCAAACGACGCGGTTGCATAATTATGTAACCGCTGGGGAAATTATCAAAGCATTTAATTTAGTTCCCATGATCAGATTTCCCTAGCCAATTCGGCGTCCTATTCACTTTTTCCAGACACTCCATTCGCTGGGGATCAATGCTCTCTTTTCGCGGGCGAATAGCACCAGCTAAATTTTCCTCTCCTTCACAGTTCTGTCTTCCTTCAGTTCAATGCACTCTGAGATCACCATATTCATCGAATTAGGTCAATGGGTTATCCTCAGAGCTGTATTGATTCATGCACACACAACCCAATCCACCCCGAGATCATTGCACATTGTGTTTCTCTTCTCTCATTCTCCCATGTTCGTCGACCATCGAATTAACCCATGTATTCACCACACATCGACGGGCGTGACATGAGAGAGCAGAAGTATGATCTCTATTGGTTGTCCTGTGTGCAAAAATTAAATTAGCCATCTTCATCCCTTTTTCAGGCAGTCGTTATTCAACTACCGCAGCGTGTGCATGCTGGTGCACACACTCGCGCGCGAAGTAAAAGGGAAGTGTTGTCAGACGAACGTAGTGTCCCGTTAATCAATCGAGAAAGAGAAACGCATTGCCCTTTTAAAATAGACTGGTTACAGATACATATTTGCCACGATAAGTCAGTTTAATAATATTCAAGAAAGCAGTTAAATTTTAACAGGTTATTTGTGCATGTGGAATCATTGAATGTTAAATAAAGAAAACATTAGCCAACTAAACACCACCAGTGAATTTTATTTTACTCTCTTTTGACGATTTGTGGATAATTTTGTGGTCTAGTGTTTGTCGAAACATTGATGGGGATTCAAGTGAAACCGTGCCACACGTTGGCACACCTACTTCTACCCTACAAAGCTATTGCAGTCACCAACAATTATTCAAAGTTCTTGAACTCAATTGTTAAAGATGACGAACCATGGTGCTTTCAGCATGACCCAAATGCCAAGCGTCAAAGTGCATGTCGAAAAATTTTATTAAACCAAAAAACACAAAGAGCTCTATAAAAAATCAAAACAATGCTTATTACTTCTTTGATAGCAGATGATTATCCACAGGGAGTTCGTTCCATACAATTACTGGTGCATATTATCTCGATGTTTTGAAGTGTCTAATGTCAAGATTCGAGCCGGATTTCGTGACACGGGATCTGAATGAACTTCCACCCGTCTCCCCCAGCAGCGTACGTCATTTATGGACGTCCACTAAATTCAAAATAAGGTGAAACCTCGATTCTCAGGGAGAGTATGAACAACAAACGAAGGGTGTAATAAAACCACATGATGTTAACGCCATAAGTGGAGATTCGAAGCACTACCCTGATTAGTATTCTAAACTCCATATGTTGCAATCCAGGTTTCAAAGTTACAGGTAAGACAATAACCTGGCTCCGTATAAGACAGTTTGCATTTGGGATGAAAATCTTGAAATAATTTACCACTCCACACCCCTCTACAACTGACAAACCATACTAGAGACATCACGCGACAAAGTCGTCTCAAATAACTACCATTCTAAACGCTTCGGATTTGTTTCCATAGGGAGACGAGGTTGTAAATCCGAAATGTATGGAGAAATCTCAGAGGGGTTCTTCTACTGCTTATGGCACCATCAAATACATTTGTGCTACTTGTATCCTTCAAAGTCAATCTCAACTTTTAAGGAATAAGAATCACATCTTTCGGAACCAGAAACCCCGTAACCCCTCTTAAGATGATTGAATATCAGAATTTAAAACTTCAACCATGAAATGGAAATAGAAAAACGAAAATGTTGCCATTTGTAATTTTACCAGGTTCCATTTTGCAATACAAATGGACGCCATTCGCTGCAAGCGCTCAAGTGAAAGGGATCCCCTTAGTAAAGAGTTTGGAACTGTATTCCATAAGATACAACACAATCGCAAACATTTCAATGTGGGGGATGGAAGGAAACTTCTTGATTTTCAGGACGAATGCACTTCGTATGTCAAATGATTGGTATTGGTGACAGCAAAGATGTTCAAAGAGTATAAAATCAAAGCAGCATGCGGATCTAAACCAATGGTGTGTGCTTCTGGCTTTATCAGTGAAATCCTTGACCTATGTTATCACATATTACAGGATATAGCTAAAAAAAAGAGGACGACAGTGTCCGCTGCTATTACCCCAGCAAAATGTTTTCATTGAAGTGCAAACATTGTTTTTATTGACGTGGACAACGACCGAGCTTGCGGCACCCTGGTGATTGATTAAAGAAGGAGGAAAATTTAAAGCCGTCATAAAGCATTTGAAGATTTATAGAATTGGGCTGTAAAGAAAGAAAGTACTTAATCGAAGAAGGAAGAAATTTACCAGTAAGAATTCCATCTTAAAAAAAAATATTTTCTTTAAAACCTCTAGTTATCAAAATATCTTATTAAATTGCTGCTTAATAAGTTTTCCTTTGTCTGGTGCGTTCCTTCATTGAGATTCCCCCCCACGAGGGGATTATAATTTTATGTGTTATGGGTCTTCAAGCTGGGAATGATTACTACATGGCCTGAAAAGTCCCGGGATTTTTAATGAACAAGTGTTTTTTTGGGCTTATTAGTTATATTTATTCCTCAACATAGTTGCCTTCGAGGGCGATAGCTTGGTATAGAGGTTTTCCAACATTTCGATTGTCTTTCTGTAGTAAGAAACGAGCCTTCGATTACTTGATGTGGGAGTCGGACTTTCTGAAGCGCGACGATATCCATTTTTGGCATTGTCCCGCGTTTTCTGCAGCCGTCTGTATCGCGCCTGGTTTATATAACGATCCAACATACCGATGCGTATATCCCACTTTTTCCGTTTTTCCCTACGTCTTCTTTATGGTGGTGTCGGCTCATCATACCTACGCCTACCGGGTTTTTTCGTCGGATTGTTTTGGGTATATTGATAATTCATGACCCTTGGGGTTTCAAATAGTCCGCCACATCAGAGCCTCATTTTGATATGGTAAGGGTCTGCTTACTGCTCTGCTTCGACCCGGTGTCAGAGAGGCGCCGTTATAATACCGCCGGTGTACCCCTGGCTGCAAACCATCCAATGGGCGCGGTGAAGCGTAACACCCTGGATTACGGGTGGTAGATCCTTGTGTGTTACTCCTCGCTAGCTTGTCTGACATGGGTGACCTTACTGGAAGCATATGCTTCCGTCGGCATAGTCTAAGTGATTCATTGTAGTTTAAGTCCTCGCACCACGTCAAAGTTTCTACCAAGCGGGGCTTTACTAGTCACTGGTCTAGTAAATCCCCACACATAATACTTAACTAAACTATATTAAATACACTTCAAAATTAGTAGTAAATGAAGTAGTACAGATTATACCAAATCTGATAGAAGATGTTATTTAAAAATAATGTCAACTTCCACTCATCATTGAAGTGGCTTCTGTGACAATAGTCGAAGATAATGTCGTATCAATGATATTCAATGACATAATTTTTTAAAATGCCTCAAATCTTTTTTTTGTATCCGGCATTTCTGACAACCACTTGGGTGTGGATATATTGAGATTTCCGGGTGATCCGTTCCAAAAAAAGTCAGTGTTCTCAAACATAATTTGATTTGTTTAATTCAGTTAATTTTACAGCCCAGAACACCGACAGCACAATAAGTACATGGCCAAAGCCAAGTGAAAAAAGAACCTATAACAACAACAAACAACACCACTCGTTTGATTTGATTTGAAGTCCGCATTTCTTTTAATTCAAAAACAAATTATACTTTTTTTTTATGTAGGACTAAATGCATGTCCTGTTTTACAAATACTCTTCTTATGTTAACTTGCTGGCTCTTTACAAGCACATAGCATATGCGTTTTTAATTGCGGTTAGAGCGAAGTAAAGATACTGATCAGGCCAAATGCCAAGGTATATAATCACAGTTTTTACTTGTAGGGGAAAATTATTACCTCCTACAATGGAAAACTTTTTCCAATTCTGTTTTGTATCCCTCGGTGCCTTGGACAGGGGCGTTCTGAAAAAGGATAGTTTCTGTCTTCTGAAAATTGATCTTTAATTCCTAGTCGTCGCAAAAACGTTTGATTCTAATGAAGTCATCTTGCAAAAGTCTGTTGATGACATCAATCTTTTCCCCAGATCTATACACCACAATATCGTCGACGTATGCAATTGCATGCTTGAGAGAACCCACTTGATCACTAGTGTCAATGTTTAACAAAATGAAAGAATTCACTGCTCCCTCCTGCAAACCATTTTTGATGTGAAAGGTCTTCTTGGAGATTATGTCTCCACATTTCACCACAAACTGTTTACCCATTATCATATCGTAAATGTATGACAAATATTCGGGCATACCCATGTTTGATAACTTATATAAATAACTTATATCAAATACGCATTAGATTAGATTGGATTGTGTCTCCACATTTCCCGACAAATTGTTTACCCATTATCATATCGTAAATGTATAACAAATATTCGGGCATACCCATGCATGATAACTTATATAAAATACGCATTAGATTAGTTTGGATTGTTTCTCCACATTTCACCACAAATTGTTTACCCATTATCATATTGTAAATGTATAACAAATTTTCGGGCATACCCATGTTTGATAGCTTATATAAAATACGCATTCGATTAGTTTGGATTGCGTCTCCACATTTCACCACAAATTGTTTACCCATTATCATATCGTAAATGTATAACAAATATTCGGGCATACCCATGCATGATAACTTATATAAAATACGCATTAGATTAGTTTGGGTTGTGTCTCCACATTTCACCACAAATTGTTTACCCATTATCATATTGTAAATGTATAACAATTTTTCGGGCATACCCATGCTTGATAACTTATACAAAATACGCATTAGATTAGTTTGGATTGTGTCTCCACATTTCACCACAAATTGTTTACCCATCATCATATTGTAAATGTATAACAAATTTTCGGGCATACCCATGTTTGATAGCTTATATAAAATACGCATTAGATTAGTTTGGATTGTGTCTCCACATTTCACCACAAATTGTTTACCCATTATCATATCGTAAATGTATAACAAATATTCGGGCATATCCATGTTTGATAACTTATATAAATAACTTATATCAAATACGCATTAGATTAGATTGGATTGTGTCTCCACATTTCACCACAAATTGTTTACCCATTATCATGTTGTAAATGTATAACAAATATTCGGGCATATCCATGTTTGATAACTTATATAAATAACTTATATCAAATACGCATTAGATTAGATTGGATTGTGTCTCCACATTTCACCACAAATTGTTTACCCATTATCATGTTGTAAATGTATAACAAATATTCGGGCATATCCATGTTTGATAACTTATATAAATAACTTATATCAAATACGCATTAGATTAGATTGGATTGTGTCTCCACATTTCCCGACAAACTGTTTACCCATTATCATATTGTAAATGTATAACAAATATTCGGGCATACCCATGCTTGATAAGTTATATAAATAAATAATATCAAATACGCATTAGATTAGTTTGGGTTGTTTCTCCACATTTCACCACAAATTGTTTACCCATTATCATATTGTAAATGTATAACAAATTTTCGGGCATTCCCATGTTTGATAACTTATATAAATAACTTATATCAAATACGCATTAGATTCGATTGGATCGTGTCTCCACATTTCCCGACAAACTGTTTACCCATTATCATATCGTAAATGTATAACAAATATTCGGGCATACCCATGCTTGATAACTTATATAAATAACTTATACAAAATACGCATTAGATTAGTTTGGATTGTGTCGCCACATTTCACCACAAATTGTTTACCCATTATCATTTTGTAAATGTATAACAAATTTTCGGGCATACCCATGTTTGATAGCTAATATAAAATACGCATTAAATTAGTTTGGATTGTGTCTCCACATTTCACCACAAATTGTTTACCCATTATCATATCGTAAATGTATGACAAATATTCGGGCATATCCATGTTTGATAACTTATATAAATAACGTATATCAAATACGCATTAGATTAGATTGGATTGTGTCTCCACATTTCACCACAAATTGTTTACCCATTATCATGTTGTAAATGTATAACAAATATTCGGGCATATCCATGTTTGATAACTTATATAAATAACTTATATCAAATACGCATTAGATTAGATTGGATTGTGTCTCCACATTTCCCGACAAACTGTTTACCCATTATCATATTGTAAATGTATAACAAATATTCGGGCATACCCATGCTTGATAAGTTATATAAATAAATAATATCAAATACGCATTAGATTAGTTTGGATTGTTTCTCCACATTTCACCACAAATTGTTTACCCATTATCATATTGTAAATGTATAACAAATTTTCGGGCATTCCCATGTTTGATAACTTATATAAATAACTTATATCAAATACGCATTAGATTAGATTGGATCGTGTCTCCACATTTCCCGACAAACTGTTTACCCATTATCATATCGTAAATGTATAACAAATATTCGGGCATACCCATGCTTGATAACTTATATAAATAACTTATATCAAATACGCATTAGATTAGATTGGATTGTGTCTCCACATTTCCCGACAAACTGTTTACCCATTATCGTATCGTAAATGTATAACAAATATTCGGGCATACCCATGTTTGATAACTTATATAAATAATTTATATCAAATACGCATTAGATTAGATTGGATCGTGTCTCCACATTTCCCGACAAACTGTTTACCCATTATCATATCGTAAATGTATAACAAATATTCGGGCATACCCATGCATGATAACTTATATAAAATACGCATTAGATTAGTTCGGATTGTGTCTCCACATTTCACCACAAATTGTTTACCCATTATCATATTGTAAATGTATAACAAATTTTCGGACATACCCATGTTTGATAGCTTATACAAAATACGCATTAGATTAGTTTGGATTGTGTCTCCACATTTCACCACAAATTGTTTACCCATTATCATATCGTAAATGTATAACAAATATTCGGGCATATCCATGTTTGATAACTTATATAAATAACTTATATCAAATACGCATTAGATTAGATTGGATTGTGTCTCCACATTTCACCACAAATTGTTTACCCATTATCATATTGTAAATGTATGACAAATATTCGGGCATATCCATGTTTGATAACTTATATAAATAACTTATATCAAATACGCATTAGATTAGATTGGATTGTGTCTCCACATTTCCCGACAAATTGTTTACCCATTATCATATCGTAAATGTATAACAAATATTCGGGCATACCCATGCATGATAACTTATATAAAATACGCATTAGATTAGTTTGGATTGTGTCTCCACATTTCACCACAAATTGTTTACCCATTATCATATTGTAAATGTATAACAAATTTTCGGGCATACCCATGTTTGATAGCTTATATAAAATACGCATTCGATTAGTTTGGATTGCGTCTCCACATTTCACCACAAATTGTTTACCCATTATCATATCGTAAATATATAACAAATATTCGGGTATACCCATGTTTGATAAGTTATATCAAATACCCATTGGATTAGATTGGTTTGTGTCTCCACATTTCACCACAAATTGTTTACCCATTACCATATTGTAAATGTATAACAAATATTCGGGCATACCCATGTTTGATAACTTATATAAAATACGCATTAGATTAGTTTGGATTGTGTCTCCGCATTTCACCACAAATTGTTTACCCATTATCATATTGTAAATATAACACAAATATTCGGGCATACCCATGTCTGATAACTTATATAAATAACATATCAAATACGCATTAGATTAGATTGGATTGTGGGTCCACATTTCACCACAAATTGTTTACCCATTATCATATTGTAAATGTATAACAAATTTTCGGGCATACCCATGTTTGATAGCTTATATAAAATACGCATTAGATTAGTTTGGATTGTGTCTCCACATATCACCACAAATTGTTTACCCATTATCATATCGTAAATATATAACAAATATTCGGGCATACTCATGTTTGATAACTTATATCAAATACCCATTAGATTAGATTGGATTGTGTCTCCACATTTCCCCACAAATTGTTTACCCATCATCATATTGTAAATGTATAACAAATTTTCGGGCATACCCATGTTTGATAGCTTATATAAAATACGCATTAGATTAGTTTGGATTGTGTCTCCACATTTCACCACAAATTGTTTACCCATTATCATATCGTAAATGTATAACAAATATTCGGGCATATCCATGTTTGATAACTTATATAAATAACTTATATCAAATACGCATTAGATTAGATTGGATTGTGTCTCCACATTTCACCACAAATTGTTTACCCATTATCATGTTGTAAATGTATAACAAATATTCGGGCATATCCATGTTTGATAACTTATATAAATAACTTATATCAAATACGCATTAGATTAGATTGGATTGTGTCTCCACATTTCACCACAAATTGTTTACCCATTATCATGTTGTAAATGTATAACAAATATTCGGGCATATCCATGTTTGATAACTTATATAAATAACTTATATCAAATACGCATTAGATTAGATTGGATTGTGTCTCCACATTTCCCGACAAACTGTTTACCCATTATCATATTGTAAATGTATAACAAATATTCGGGCATACCCATGCTTGATAAGTTATATAAATAACTTATATCAAATACGCATTAGATTAGATTGGATTGTGTCTCCACATTTCCCGACAAACTGTTTACCCATTATCGTATCGTAAATGTATAACAAATATTCGGGCATACCCATGTTTGATAACTTATATAAATAATTTATATCAAATACGCATTAGATTAGATTGGATCGTGTCTCCACATTTCCCGACAAACTGTTTACCCATTATCATATCGTAAATGTATAACAAATATTCGGGCATACCCATGCATGATAACTTATATAAAATACGCATTAGATTAGTTCGGATTGTGTCTCCACATTTCACCACAAATTGTTTACCCATTATCATATTGTAAATGTATAACAAATTTTCGGACATACCCATGTTTGATAGCTTATACAAAATACGCATTAGATTAGTTTGGATTGTGTCTCCACATTTCACCACAAATTGTTTACCCATTATCATATCGTAAATGTATAACAAATATTCGGGCATATCCATGTTTGATAACTTATATAAATAACTTATATCAAATACGCATTAGATTAGATTGGATCGTGTCTCCACATTTCCCGACAAACTGTTTACCCATTATCATATCGTAAATGTATAACAAATATTCGGGCATACCCATGCTTGATAACTTATATAAATAACTTATACAAAATACGCATTAGATTAGTTTGAATTGTGTCGCCACATTTCACCACAAATTGTTTACCCATTATCATATTGTAAATGTATAACAAATATTCGGGCATACCCATGTTTGATAACTTATATAAAATACGCATTTGATTAGTTTGGATTGTGTCTCCGCATTTCACCACAAATTGTTTACCCATTATCATATTGTAAATATATAACAAATATTCGGGCATACCCATGTTTGATAACTTATATAAATAATTTATATAAAATACCCATTAGATTAGATTGGATTGTGTCTCCACATTTCACTACAAACTATTTACGCATTATCATATCGTAGACAATGTATAACAAATATTCGGGCATTCCTAGGTTTGCTAACTTATATACAAGCCCTTCTAACCATACGGTGTCGAAGGCCTTTTCAAAGTCAACCAAACAGTGCCCTGTGCATTGTCGCTTTCCTTTCTTCCATTGTATGTCGGAAACAAGTTTTGTCGCGGCGTGAACGAAGAGAACATGGCATCTATGATGTTGTGTTGTCTGGAAAGAGTGTCGAATAGATAACATCAATTCGAGCCACTTGTTTCGTCTGTTTTTTTTTCGAGTTTTTCGTTTTTTTTTTTCAAACGCGGAAAACTGTGCTTGTATGGACAATAAAATTTCTGTTATGTCTGTTTGTAACTCTGGTGCAGACATTTTTATGATGTTGCGTGGTTGTTCCCCGATTGATGATTTCTTTACACCACCCACTATTTGGGCGTATGACACAGTAGCTGCCACAAAATTGTTGTAAGAACCAGTTTTCATTCCTTTCTCTTCTTTAATTTACTTTTTTCTAGCTTTCAACTTTACTTTGGTTGTTGGCATTTAGGACAACCTCTAAAGTTAGCAGGGTGACCTGTATTTTTACAGAGGACGCAGGATAACTTATTCTTATTCGCGAGCTGTTCTTTTCCCAACGGGCACCACACCACTCGTATTTCTAAAAAAAGTGCTCACACTAGACGTGGCTTTGTTCTTCATATCTCACTTTCGCTGGCTCCGTTCGGGAATTGTATTTCGCAATTTTTTTTGGTAAAACAACATTGCGAAATGTAATGATTTGATTTTTTTTTATAAATCGGTGGGATTTAAACCCCCCACAGATTTCCGACTGATCTGAGCAAACCCCTCTCAGCAAGAATGCTACGTTGTATTTGATGCAGGAACTAAGTTCTCCAAAACTCGTCTTCCTTTTCTTCTTTATTATCGTCCTGGCCGCTTCCGTAGGACTGCAAATATTGTGAGGCCGATGTTGTTAAATATGTCTCACATACAACATACTTGATTCGAAGACCGTAACAAAGATTTTGGTTCTGCTTCAAATGACGAATATCATCTCAAGCATTGGATGACACCTGTAATATATTTGAAAGCGTTTTTTAACCATTCTTCAAATGCACCGTGAATCTATTATGACAGCAATATATTCTTACGTGAGCAGGGTATCGACTACACATACGTTAGACAGAACGTGCGTTGCATGGTAAAATTCGTAAATCGTTTTATCCTTCTCGGTGTCATTATTTTTCAGAAAAGGGTGTCCCCTCTTTTTTGTTGTAACATCTGTAACCATTTGTTCAATTCGATGTTCACTTACTTCCTGAAAACGAGTAAAGTTTAACAGAATCGGTTTTTGTAATTTGTAATGGATCAGGCTAAACCCGTGAAGTAGATTAAGAAATAACATTGTGAAGGTAGCTTCAACATTTAGCCTAATAACGTAAATCTTTTTGTTTTTGAAAAATGCATAAAATAAAAATGCTATTGAGGTTGAAAACGTTAATTTGGATAAACAAATATTACAATAAATAAAATAAAGTTTGCTCCAGACAAATCCAAATAATTCTCCCCGACGGGGAATTGAACCCCGGTCTCCCGCGTGACAGGCGGGGATACTGACCATTATACTATCGAGGACTGTTAACACATATTCTATAAAGTGGAGTATTCTATACTACTTATGGTTATTTTTAATTGCTGACATTTTATGTTATGTAATATAACAAAAAGCAGTTAATTATTAATTATCAATCAAGCGTAATAATGAATTACTTACTATCGAAATAATGCTTTCAGTGTGTTGGGACTTATTGAAAACGCACTTAATTACAAGAAAGAGAAAACGGTTATACACCAAAGTTGTTTCAAGTCCGTATTTATTTTATCTTTAAATTAATCATTTTTAGTTAGGGCTAAATATTATATCCCATTTTATAAATAATGTTCTTATATTAACTTACTCTTTGCAAGCGTTCTAAATTATGTAATACATATGTTTTTTGCTTATGTCTTTCATCGTGCCATGACTTTTGTGCTTCTATATTTAATGACAATAATTAACATGAAAAACGATTTTCTCTCTTATATTTTTGCTATTTACAATTTATACTTTTTTCTGTAAGCTAGTTAACAGAAATTGGAACACAACATATAAAAAACAAAAATACGAAATGAACAGAAAAAATAATGATAATTAAATATGGGGGATGGAAAAGGGATGCTTTGCGCCTGAAAGGCATGCTATATTTAGGGATGTTAAGTCCCTTTTTCGTCACAAATCCACCACCAGTTGGGATGGGATCAGTCTCTTATTGATTTATCTCTGTTATATTGATTTCTTTCACTCCTTTCAAAAACCACACACACTTTAAATAAAACACACCTTTTATTTTCTTTAACTGAATTTTAATCATCTAATTTTATGTTTTGTTTGACACACACAAGTCTTTCGCTTCACCATGCACTTTACATTTATTGGTCAATAGATAATTAAACAGGTCCGGTCTTACAATTTAGATAGTTATGTAATCATTGTTTATATAAACTTTATTTTCGCTATTTATATAGCAGAGTTCAGGCACCAACGTTTAATAATGTTTCCTTTTAAATATCTTTTAAATCACCCTTTCAAAACGTAACGTAAGCATCTACCGCAGTTAAGTCACTCCTTTTCAAACTCTGACAACTTCTTTAATTTTCCAAAAACCAACTCAAGAAACCAAATTTACGTCCGTTCTGGACTTGACCCGAAACACAACTCAATTGTCTCACCGTCTCGGTTGAGCTTCCAAAACCAACCTCGTCTTCAACAATGGTCCGAACAACAACTCTCATCCCACTATCGTTGTTCGTTTTCCATTGTACTTTTTTTTCTAGGTGTGAAACCTGGTTTCTTTCATGAGATCAAAGGATCTTTCCTTTTTGCCTGGTCCCCTTTTTTTTGTGTTGAACTCAAAGAAAAATCAATAGCGCGTTTATTTCGCCTATTGTTTTTCTTTTGCCTAATGGATTTTTTCGTGGGAAACTCATGAAGGAGGATCAATGGTGCCGAGGCGCATGTTTATTGCCTTTTCGTTTGTTCTAACATAATTTGGTTAGAACGAAAACTGGCGCTGGTTGTCTTAATGGTTTTAAGTAACCATTTTTCTGAAGGGGTCATAAAATTGCTGGCGCGCATTTTTTTGATTCCCATCGATTTTGGTTCGGACGACGGCATCTGGCTCGCACATTTGCCTTCTAGTGGGTTTTTGTGGTGAACCCTTGGTTCAATGATTATATTGCGGTTTTTTATGTGAGTAAATTTAGCGTTCAGCTCAATTTACTTGGCATTTAATTGATTAGCGCAAATTGCACGTTTTAGCTTGATTTGCTTGCTATCAATTTATGCGGGACGAGGTGTATGGGGTAATGCTTTGATTTAGCTAAATGTCACATCCTTTAAGTGGATGTTGTTGGCGTGTATCGCCGTTAGTGGTGGAGACTAGCTCCAAAAGGGTAATTTTTATGGGATGGGTGGTTGTGGCCATAACATCTCTTTGACTTATTACCATTCCTAAATGTAGACGATCTGGAACATGAGGGGCGAGAAGTATTGTGCCAGGCATGGGCAGTCGGTTCACTCTCCCCCATCAATCGCAAGTTCAGCCATAAGTCAATCATCAGGTAAATGAACGAAACGCCGCCACGTTTGTTCACATCCGCCATTAAAACATCGAACGAAAACTTCGCAACACACGGAGCAAATCGATGAAAACACACCCGAAACACCCGGGAACTGCAGCCGAAATATTAAGACACTCGTTTTATTTTTGTTTAGTTTTATTCTATCAATAAAACACACTGGTGGTGTTGTTGATGTAAATGTTTTTTATTTTATTTCACTTTCATTATTAACTTTGTTCTTAGCCAGTTAGTGTTTTGATACTTCACTTAAACTTATTATGACATTAATTTGATTTTTATTAATTTTATTTTACTACACACACGACTCCAGGTATTTTCGCGTCCTCAGCGCGCGACAAGGAGCGGGAGCGGCAACGACCGTGGTGGTCGGCGGATGTAATTTGACTCCACTAGGGAAATGCTTTACCTACCACAAGACAAACGTAAAGTCTCTCTTGGTGGAACAGAAAACCAGACCTCGTAATGGAGATCATGGTGGTGTGTGTGTGGTCGTTCAGATCTGTGTTGTTTACACATGCGCGAAGGCAATGGAACAACGAAGCAGGCGGGCGGCAAGGACAAAGGAAGAAGCGACCTAATGCATCGATCGGTAACGAGGGCCAGCTGGGTAAATAACAGTCCCTCATTAAATGAAAAATGCATTTAGGATACCACAAACGATATGGATTGTTTATGGCATGGCCAGGAAGCCTATGGAGTAACAGCGTTCTTTTGTTTGCACTTGGTGCGAGTTAGGGGAATTGGATTCAGCGTCGATTGCGCTAATTAAATGCAACTGCTCGGGTATTTTATTGCTGGGAGAAAAAGGTCGCCGGCCAATGTATACGTTAAGAGATGTATCATACACATGGCGAGGCTGAAAAATAGACAGCGCAATGTTTATGGTCCCTGGTGAAGGTTACATAGTATGTAATCCAAATCCTTTGTTATTAGGAATTCGATTAGGGGAATTTGACTGCCACCGAAGGTGACAAATTGGTTTGGTATACCTGATAAGTTAAGAAAGAAATCTTACGGGGAATTGTATGCGAAGAGATGCATGAAAGGTAAGTTTTCTTTTACAGGGACTTTTAGGTTAAATATTTGATCTATTTAATGCGTAAAGCATTTAAGGTGCTAATGCGATTGCATTAGTGAAGTTATGAGATTGGGTGGAAGTTATGGGGGTTTTTCAGGTAAGCGAACCGTAGGGTTTGACGGAACCGCCACAATATCACTATTGTGGAGAATTCATGTATCTCTGGCACCACTGAAAGCAGGGTAAACAGATTCCATGCTTGTATTGGATAAGACCTTTTATAAAAATAAAATAATTCTGGAGACCACGAATGCACACTTGTGTAACCACAGGTTGCTTGGGATTACGATGTACATATCCCAACGTATTAAACAAGTATCGACGATCGATCAGGAGTTGCATGTAAATATTCGTCCTATCATTATCGTCATCATCGGCACTACAACCGGGATCCGGTATTGGCCTTATTTAGCAAGTCTCTCCACCAGTATCCGTTCCTTGTCCGAGACTTGTTAAATTGTCCATAATAATTTGTTTTTCCAGGCAAGATTATTAGCCTTGCGCCAACCGTTCTCAGGATGTCGTTGCATGCATTGGTTCACTATTGGGCGGGTGCCAAAGTAGCTATCCAGGGGTGTCACGGGCAGACTGCATTTCAACTTGGATTGAACGGAGACAAAAATCGTCCTGGCCTTCGCCGGGTTGAAAGCTGAGACTTAGCCCTGTATGTTCGCTCCCAATGCAAATGTGATATATACCCTTTAACGGATGTTTAAATTACATACATAGATAGTGTTCCCTGTTTGTAATGAATCAGAAATGAAGGATACAAAAAATTTAAAAAGCTACCCATCGACCTACACGGCCGGAAAGAAAAGACAATCATTCGCAAACCGTTGACCGAAATGGCCATATTTTAAATACAAGATCAAAGAGTCGGTTACGATCGTGTGGAAGATCTCATCAAGATCGACCAAAAATCGCTTTTTTAAATTTTTTTTTTTGTAGTAAAGGTAGTTAGGAATTATGGAGTATAGGTAGTTAATTGTATGTAGAATATATTCCCAAAATCGTTTGTTTGAATATATATATATATATATATATATATATATATATATATATATATATATAGTCTGAACACATCTTTTTTTTAAGTTATGGAACAAAAGCGAGACCCACATTTTTACTCGAAAATTAAAATCGAGCGTCCATATCCCTACTTTGGTAGGTGAAGTTACTAAAAGTACCACCAGCTGCCGCATGTATGCTATGACTCCAAAAAACAAACTCGAGGGTACGACTCTATAAACAGTATATTATTTTAATGTTAACAGAAAACAATTGTTAATAATGTCCGTGTGTGTTAATCGCGTTTCCTGAAAAATCATGCTTTCCAAACTGTTGGGCAAGATTTCTCCAAAACTACTTGACGGATTGCTTGTTTTCTTATTTTTATTTTAAAGCCGATTTGGATGATTGGAGCCCCTACTACAATCAATATCATATATGCATAATTTTATATTTTTGCGGTACTTTAAAGAGAGAAACAATTGTGGAAATTCAGCATTTCAAAATTCAAATGCCCTCTATTTTGTTAAATTTCGACTATCATGGATGATTCATGACTACAATCATATAGGTTATGAAAATTCTTCGATTATTGATTTTTGATAAGTCTTGCAGGTGCTAGAGTGGCCAAACAGTAAGGTACCTGTCTTTGAGACGGTCACATTACAAGGGGTGTCAACAATTATTGTCACAATTTTTTTTAATAAAATTTCTTTTTTTTTGTACTTTAGAACATATTAGACAAGTGACAAAAATGTTGAGTTCTTTATTTATTTCTTTCTGTGAGAAAAAGATTCGAGAAAAGCCCTTGTTTGATGCTCTCAGACAAGAACCTCTACTTAATCGAGCCTTTATCTTATAATACTACCTAAAATTGGTGTGTCCGTTATATTAGTATAATTATAACTATTCTGTAAAAGGTGTACTACAAGATTAGAAAAATTGCAATATAATAATGTCTACTTATTCCGTTCGCTCGCACTGTGCTTTGATATTTAAGGATGGTTGAAAATCTCCCTTTGTGCGCATGTTAGTGTAAAAACAAAAATAAATAAGAAAATATTTCTTCGGGCGACAAAGAAATCTATACTTTATGTCAGAGTTGAAGCGAGCCATTATTGGATTTTTATCACCAATTTTGTATTAACTAACTGTGAATTATAAAACACGTAAAAAAAGTACTTGCGCTTCTAACAACTGAGTTATAAAACAAGTAAAAAAAATACGTGCGCTTCTAATAACCGACCAAGTGTCAACAAATCATGTTTTCGTCCACAGTTGGTTTTGTTGGACAGCATTACTTGTCGTGGACGCCGTGACAGCTTAAATTTCACTGTAGTAACTGTTTCGTGTGATTTGTGGGTGACACTTTATTGAGGATAACGGAGCATCTAAATGTATAGGGGACGCGGTTAGGGCTTATAATTATTGAAATGTTTGCCATGTTTTCGTCCAGAGTTACTTTTGTTGGATAGCAATTTTTTTTTTTAATTACACTCCTCTCGGGAGAAGCGAACCTATAGCGGCGGGTGGGCGCACCGAGATGCCACCAAATAACTGTTACAGTTCTTTTTGAACAGTTGCAGGTTGTAACGCTCCGGGAACACTCGCGTGGTAAGGGAGTTCCATAGCTTCTCCGCTCTGTAATGGAACGAGTTCTGATGCAGGGATGTTCGCGCTGTCGGTAGATGAACCGCAAACTGGTGCGATCCGTCGGATTGTTTCGTGGAGCGCATATAAACCGAATTGCGCAGAACAATATCACGAATCTCCGAAGAACAGTACCTGTGGGGAGGAAGTATTGTGCGTCGGCGTACGACGCGGATTCACTTCCTTCCGCCATCGTCACTATAAGGATCCACCTGGCGAAAACTAGAACTCAGACACTGTTCACGGATGAAACACTGGAGAGCCACCGAATTCAAAAGTCAATCACAAACACGATCACCAAGCAAAAGAGAAAACTCTAGGCACAGGAGGGAATAAAAAGAAACACTAAAATTTAGTTCAATGGAGTATTATAAGTGGTGTTTATTGTTTTCTTTTTTATATGTTAAATTATTGTTATATTGCAACGTTGCACACTGATTACTGCGTTTAATTGAAAGGATCGTTTTTCAGATACCGGTAGTCGATTTTAGAACTAACAAAGTTATATTAACCGATACGCGTTCGACTCACACGACTTTTGTTTCACACCGTACTGGCGCCGGCACGGTGGATGGCGGAGCGACCGTCTCGATCGCTGGATGAAATTCGACTACCTGGTGAGTTTGCCCAATAAGAAAAAAAAAGTTTCTCTGTGGTGGAAACAAGGAAGACAGACTTGGCAATGACTGTGTATGTGTCAGTGAAGATCACATTGGTTTATTTTTCATACACAAGGCCATAGGAATAAACCTGAAACTCAAGGACGGGGCATAATGGGCACCCAAGAGATGTGTTTGTTGAAACAACGAATCGCGTCTCGTCGGATGCTAATGGCTTTGTATTTGTTTATGCATCTAGTTCGTAAGGGACAAGATTCGACGAATCAAAGGACAAGGGAAATACGATCTAATGCATAGTTCGGTAATGAGGGTCGGCTAGATAAATAGCAGTCGCTCATTAAATAGAAAATGTGATTCGGATACCTAAACGATATGAATTGTCTATGGTATGCATTGCAGCTGTTACGATAGCCGCAATGCCGATGCACATGGTGCTAATAGGTTTAAGACGCGAGATGCGTATTTGCTTTGGTTTGCACATTGTGCGAGTCAGGGAATTTTATTGCTGGGAGAAAAGGACGCCAGCCAATGTATACATAAAGAAATTTATTGTACACATGAATAAAACTGGGAATAGGCGACGCAATGATAATTATTCCTGGCTGGAATGGTTACATGATATGTGAACCGGGGTTTTTCTTTTCAGGATAATTTATGATAAGGAAAGTAAGAACTCTTACAGGGGATTTGTAATCGAAGGAATGCTTGAAAAGGTAAGAATTCTTTTGCAGGTACTTTTGTGTTATAATAATTGGATCTATTTGATGCGTGAAGCATTTAAGATGCTAATGCGTCCCCGATCAGACGGTTCCCTCGTCTCTGTCTGCTCTCAAGTAGGTCAATGTTATGTTTAAGAGCTGAGCTCCAAACATGAGAGCGATATTCGAGCACGGGTCTAATTTGGGATTTATACAGAAGAAGAAGTTGTGCTGGAGTAAAATATTTCTTGGCTCTAAAAAGTTAGCTCAGTTTTCTGAGGCGGACCTGGCGATGCTCGATACGTGTTTATGCCACGATACATTCCCACAGACCGTGACGCCGAGCGATTTCAAGCTTTCCCCAGATTCGAGGGCCATTCATCATCAGCTGTGGAACCGATGATCCACTTTTCCTTGTGAATGTTGTATATGGTATTGTGTCTTCGCTGCATTGAAGTCGACGACATTGGCCCTTCCGCACTGCAGGACCTTATCTGGATTCCGATTCAGAGAGTCGATCTGCCTACAT
Source organism: Microdon myrmicae (assembly GCA_963931805.1). Classification (NCBI taxonomy): domain Eukaryota; kingdom Metazoa; phylum Arthropoda; class Insecta; order Diptera; family Syrphidae; genus Microdon; species Microdon myrmicae. The sequence continues at coordinate 95,725,154 of OZ007497.1, read as the reverse complement.
CTCAACTGGTGCGACGTAGATGCACCAATCGGCTGTACAGTCGAAAAGGAGGAAACAAGCGTACTATCATCCGCAAAACTGAACACTTTGTTATCCGTTGTCCCCAACAAATCATTTATGTAAAGCAAAAACAAGGTTGGAGCCAAAATAGAACCTTGGGGCACCCCCGAATTATCCCTGGATGCAGATTCGAACACTCGCCGTCCACAGCAACCCGGATCGAACGATTTTTGAGGAAGAGGTTCGTCCAGTCGCAAAGCTGTTGGGAAAGTCCGTATGAACCAAGTTTGCTCAGGAATGCCCCGTGCCAGACGCGGTCAAAAACTTTGGAGATATCCAATGCGACCGCCCTTGACTCACCATGCCGCTCAATCACAGATGTCCATATATCGTCAAAAGGTCTCCCGTGGACCGCCTGCCACGGAATCGGTATAGACGATCATTCAAAAGTCCATTGTACTCCAGATACTTAATTAACTCAGTATTGATGGCATTTTTCAAAACCTTAGATAACATAAACAGCAATGCTAACGGGCGGTAATTTTGTGGGAGACACTTTTTCGCGTCTTTGGGAATGGCTGAACTCGAGCGATTTTCCAACAGACAGAAAATGCCCTCCGTGCATAAGATAAGCGAAAGAGTCTGCCAAGACACGGCGATAGTTTTGAAGCACAGGTCTTAAGGACCGCTCAATCGCAGATGTCCATATATCGGTTATAAGTCTCAGAAGGTCTCCCGTGGATCGCCTGCCACGGAATCCGTATAGATGATCATTCAGAAGTCCATTGTACTCCAAATACTTAATTAACTCAGTATTGATGACTTTTTCCATCTTATTACTTGTCGTGGACATCGTGACAGCTTAAATTCCACTGTAGTAACTGTTCAGTGTGATTTGTGAGTGACACAACATTGAAGATGTAATGGAGCACATAAATGTATAGGGAACGCGGTTAGAGCTTATAGTTATTGAAAAGTTTATCATGTGTTCGTCCACAGTTGTTTTTGTAGGACAGTATTACTTGTCGTGGACATCGTGACAGCTTAAATTTCACTATAGTAACTGTTCGGTGTGATTTGTGGGTGACACATTATTGAAGATAATGGATCAGCTAAATATATAGGGGACGAAGTTAGGGCTTATAAATATTGAAATGTTTATTGGTACAACCGTAAACTTAATTTTATCTACATTAATGTCTAGTCTTAGTTTCTGTATCGTCAATATTGCAAAGTCCTTAATGTTCGATAATGTTAATATATTTTGTGAAGCTTCGTATTTGCTTGATACATAAATCATTCTTTACTTGGTTGTCATACTTGAGTCATGGCCCATAGCTGTTTTTTTTTTAAGTACAAATGCTCAAAAAAGAATGGGGAGGGAATAAAAAGAGAATTAATTAATCTTAATCCCTGGACCTCCTGGAACGAGGAAAGATATCACTCGATAGAGCATTCTATATTCGTCTGGTTCGACTAACGAATGATTCTCTGTATTTATTTATGTATCTGAAGTTGATTTTCAAGGTGAACTGATGCGCATTCTATAATTGGTGGGCATCACGGGTAAATGTTTTGCTAGGTGGAATGCGTTCATCAAATTCAATTGAACAACAACTGCGGTAGTGCTTATAGAAATGACATATTGCACCTGTGTTCTGTGAATTGAAATACTTACATCTATGTCCCCAACGAGTTGTACTACTGATTACTGCGTTATATCGCGTATGTGTAATGCGGTTTCGGATGCGCCTGATTAATTAAAATTCAGTGTACGATGAATATTCGATTTGTAAATTGTGGCCAGTTTGAAGGGAGTCAAGTATTTCTTGCATCTCTAAAGTAATCCTACATTTATGGTTGCACTTTTCTCATCTTTAATTATATATTCGTTCCAACTATGAAACAACCTAATTCAGGTACCAAGGATTGATAGTTCTTTGGCTTCGATGATGCCAGTGCCGTTCATCAAGTGCCTTTACATTGGGGTTCGTCTTTGATGACAGGAGGCAGCACTGCGTTTTCAAGGCATTGAATTCTGCTCAGATAGATAATCCTCATTAGACTTATTTAACTTGGGGAATCCGAAATTTAAGGGGAGGTTCTGATCTATATATATATATATATATATATATATATATATATATATATATATTTTTTTTTTTTTAAATAATAATTGATAGTGAATGAACCTTGTCAAAACATTCGAACACCAAGGAAACGTCCTCAAACATTCATCCGATACTCATAACACCAAGAGAGGTCGGTATCTGCATCCATTTGCCGAAATGTACGAAAGTCAGTAAGAATTAATTATTGCGATTTTGTCCCTTAATAAAATTCCACAACCGAGGCAAGCATTTAATTTCTACAATGACTCCGAAAACCCTCATTGCTTTTGGAAAACAAATTGATGTAATTTATTTTCTCAATGACCTCGTTCGTGTGGATGGGTCGCACACCATTACTTCGATCACACACCACTAGGTTCTCTTTGTATCGCTGGAAAGTTAATTTGAAATCCTGTTACACTGGCACTGTACGCTATCCATTAATCTACCCTTGACCAAACAAACGGTTTCCCTCGTCCGCTCACGGAAAAGCGGAAGTCGAAGCGTAAAGATTAAGATTCAATTAAAATTAGTGAATCGTTGAATCGACTGCAGAAGGAACAGGATAAAGAGCATCTCATTCGTTCAAATTTACTTATTGAGGAACTTTCTTCAGTTAATTCCCTAAGCATCGCCGTGAATTTAGAGATATTGATAAATTTTACTTTCTATGTTGGAGCACGCCTTAAATGATCGTGTATAGGGTTTTACATCGGCTTTAGTGTAAATCGTAAATTAGTGAATGCATGCACGTAGTTACCATGTACAAGAAACTTACAAATGATGCCAAGAAAATTGTGGAAAGTTTTATTTATGATGTGCTTTTACCCTAAACGGGGTTATTAATCCTCTTATAGTATGAAATGTTAAGGGTCGACGGTATGTGAAAGATGGTCGAAAAGTGTTGCTTGTAGATCCTCATTCGGGGAGCGGTAGAGACAACAGTGAAATTTGACAGAACTCTTCAAGACGATTTTCATTCAAATGATGTCCAAGTTATTGAGCTCTAAAGTGTCGTCCTTGTGGCAACCTAAATCAAATCGAATGAAAACGCAAACTCCACCATTGAAACGAAATCTCGAAAGTAAGTCGTATCCTGGGCAGAGAAGTAAGGCTGTGTAACTTGACAACTCAAGCTGGGTCTCGGTTGGGGCTGGGATATCAGGTTTTTCTGTTTGCAAACACTTATGCACGGTGTTTATATTCGTATTGGTGAAACCTATACCTCTGTATTGTTTCATTTTTCATTTTTAAAAACATTTTTTATTTTTCTTTTTATATTCTTAGTTTCTAAATTAAAGGCTAGACAAAAAATGCTTAAATTCTAGCTTAATTATCTTATATAATAACTTACTGGTCCTTCGCAGACCCTCTAAGCTAAACATTACTTAACATTTGTATAATTTGCCTTTCGGCGACAGAACTTTGTGACAGTACTTATAATTATTTGAAAGACAAAGAAAAATTTGAAAAACTTTGTCAATTTTTTTTGTTTTTTTTTTTTTTTTTTTCTTTCTTAAAATTTAACTTACTTAACTTACCCACTTTTTTTTTTTTTTTTTTTTTTTTTTTTTTTTTTTTTGTAATTTAATTTTATGTAAAAGCACTTAACCTTACTTACCTTAAATCTTATACTACCCTAATTCTAGAAAAGCTAAGTCTATGTAAGCTAGCTGATGATAGTGTGATTCTATACCGACTTTGGTATCCAGGTCTTTATATGCCATTCAACCACCAGAACTGTTGACGCTGTCTAATACTATCGTCCCGGTCTTTGTGGGAGATAGCCCTACTGAAGCGCAGGAGCTCTTCTTCGGTGCGCGTTACTTCCCGGTCGTAGCACAATCGCCCGTCTACAGATGATCTACTTACATGATAGATCTGCGAAATTCCGGATCTATCCTGTATAAGCCCTTTCATGTCCAAGTCAAGGAACGCCTCTGGAGGAATAAAGCCGTTGCGACGCACGCTCTCATAGTACAGAGTGTTTGGATAATAGGCCCCGAAAATTAGGTCATTGGACGAGCTTATTGCTCTCGCAATATGTCCTCTGATTAATTTAATCATAAAGTTATCCACCCTATTTATGTACGCTTCATTATATAAAGTCTCATTTGAGTAATACTTTTTATAGTCCGATTCCGGTGTCCGATATAATCTAAGACAACTTCTGAGACACTTCCTTTCGAACACCCGAATCTTTTCCATCAAATTTGGACCTATGTTAAACCATACTGGACAGCCATATATGAGCATTGGCCTGATTAGCGTCATGTAGCATATGACTTTTACCCTGCTGTCAAGTTGGCTACTGTGAAATAGCCTCCTTGTCATAGCAAAAGTTTTCCTCGCTTTGACCAAAGCAGCCTCTACATGTCTGTTGAAATACAGATGTTACGGCTCCAACGCCGTGCTTCCTCTTTCGAGGGAAGAGCGTGGAGGTTATTATAATTTTTTATAATTAAGGGGTTATTAAATAATTAAACTTTTCTTTATTTAAATATTTTGTTTTATTTTTATTTTATCGAACTCAGCTATCTCAAGCTGAGTTCTCTTCTTTCTATTTTTTTCATATAAATTTACTTGTTTATATAGAACATTTTGTTCTAACTGACTGTGGCGTATAAACTGAACAAAACAATCTAGAAGTCTCTGTGACTTAGAATTTTGAATAAACTTTGAACGAAAATCAAAGCGGCCATGTTTTGAAATGAAAAATGTGCTTGTTATGAAAAGGGGCATATTTATGAAATGTGCTGTAAGTGACTGGATATAGAATATAGTATCTGTTTATTTATGAAATGTGCTGTAAGTGACTGGATATAGAATATTGTGTCTGTTTATTTATGAATTGTATTAACTGAGAATGTAGGATATGTGAGGATGTAGTTTTAAGGGTTGTGTTTGAAAGGACATGAGTTAGTGTTAAAGCGAATAAGGGTAGTATTCTGGAATACAACACAGATATTGATCTAGCCAGATGCCCAGGTATTTAACTAAACTCTTGGTTTCCAGTTTATCTCCATGCAGTCCCACGATAACTATCATTCGCCAGTTTTTCCTTGTGTCGTTCGTGGCTTTATATAATGGGGTTCTAAATAGGATGGCTTCACGTTTCTGGAAGTTGATCTTAAGTTTCCAGTCGTCGTAATAGCGCTGCACGTTGTTGAAATCTCGCTGTATTAAACTATTTATGATTTCAACTTTCGGAGCTGTTCTGTAAATTATGAGATCGTCTGCATACGCAATAGCCTGCGGAAGTGGATCTAATAAGTCGCTAATGTAAATGTTAAAAAGAATCGGAGAGAGTACTGCGCCCTGTTGCAAGCCATTGTTGATATTATACGTTTTATTAGAGGTCACATTACCACTTTTGACCACGAACCTCCTGTCCTTTAACATATCGTAAAGTACAGGTTTATGTATGCCATGTCTGACCAGTTTGTAATACAACCCTTCGATCCAGACGGTATCAAAGGCTTTTTCCAAGTCGATCAGACAGGCACCTGTGCATTGGTCCCTACATTTATTCCATTGTATGTCGGAGACCAGTTTAACTGTGGCATGTGTGGTTTCATGATCCGCCCTAAAGCCAAACTGGTTATTTGGAATAATGCTGTTGTCGTCTACCCATTTTACCAGAGCTTTGTTAATGGTTTTTTCAAATACTTTACTGATGCTTGGGCGTAAACTTATCGAACGCATGTTCATTGGGTTTGTACAGTCTTTGCCCTTTTTTGCGATGGGCTGAATGATTGCCGTTTTCCAACGCGCGGGATAATATGCATTATTCAACGCGTTGTTAAACAGGACCGTGTATATATCTATTGCCATTGGGGGCAGGTTCTTGAGTACGATGTTAGGTACTCCATCTATTCCCACTGAATTTTTGCTTCTTAATGAGTGGAAGATACTCCGGATTCCTTCCCTTGTGATTAAAAGGCTATTGGCCCCACCATTGGCATTAATGTCAATTGACAGATTATCCTCACTGAATTCGGTGAAACCCGAATTCTCCGATTGCCAAAGTGAAATTTCATCTCGGAGGTGCAGGTGATTCAGTAGAATTCTGTCCTCCAGGTCATGATTTCGGTGAATGCTTTCATTCACCTTGTACATTTCCTGAAAGACAGCTCCCACAGCGTTCACCTCTTCCAAAGGATCTTCGATCACGAAGAACTCACTATTGAGGATAGCGTTCTCTGCATCTATGTCAATGTTGGTTAGCCGCTGCTTGTTTACCTCAGTACGTGGAATTTGGAGACACTGAATCTCGTTTTGATTATTTCTCCTGAATATTTTATTTATTTGTGGGAACATATTCGGGTTATTAGTTTTTATAGCTCGAATTCTGTTGTTCCAATACAAATTTGTTACTAATCTATAATTAGCTTTAAGTAATTGTTGGAGGTTTTTTAATTGAGATTTCAGTGATATTATCTCCTGGCCTTGTCTGTCTGTAAACTGTCTGTGTAATTGTTTTAGTTTCGATAGCAGTCTGCTGTTTTTCTTGTGGAGTGCGTTTATTGTTGCGTTTCTGTACATGTTTATGTGATCTGTAACTGTTGTTTTGGGAATTGTTTTGTCCATTGTTCGTTTTACGGTTTCGTCCATTTGTTGAATGTATTTGTCGATTTCGTCATTTGTCAGGTTTCTGTTTACTGGCAGATTAAAGTCATTCGAACAAAGTTCTCTTGTTAATGATCTGGTGAACCGCGGCCATCGCATTGCCCCGTAGTTATAGGGTTGCGGGATCACGAATTCCTCCAGATCTGCGAGCTCGTTCGGAAGCTCTATTACTGCCGTGAGCCTCTGTATTGTTTATGTAACGTTATGTTGTATTACATTATCTTACCTAGGATTTTTTAATGGCAAGTATTACCTATATATCGTGGTGTGGCGGTCCGCCCTTCTTGTTGGGTATAGAAAAATATTCCCGCTGTCGTAAACGGACCTCTCAAATTCACCTCAGTCGGTTGGCGATAGAGCGGGAAGTATACCCATGGGTACCCTAGAAGGGGAAACCAGCGTCTATGTGGTGCGTAATTGATATGGTTAGTTGATCCTCGGCGTTTCCCTTTTATTGGTTCTAAAACGGGCGGGTTTGTATATTTCCCAATGGACACTGTAAGCGCTTCGTATTCATAGAAAATAGTTTTGTTTGGCGTTGTTACGCTCAAGGTTTTATTTTAATTTATCATGACACAATTTTAATTCTTCTTCTGCTCACATTTCTTCTAATTACATTTAACTTGAACGTATTCACTTCTCTTAAATTTGTCCTTATTGACTTGAAATTACATTTAACTTGAACGTATTCACTTTTATTAAGTTTGTCCTTATTGATTTCTAATTTACATTTAACTTGAACGTATTCACTTCTATTAAATTTGTCCTTATTGACTAATTTAATTCAACCTTCACGAACTCCCGATCCGTTCCGTACACTATCTCATCACGAACAACTGACTGTCCCAGTCAACTATCTCGAATCTACTCTATCCTTTTTTCCTTAGTCTCCCCGAACGAAGACTTTTTCTTTTATCCTGCAGATCGAAGGATATGTCCTTTTGTCGGCATGGTCCTTTTGCCAGCCGCCATTTCCTTTCTTTATCTTTCCCGGCCTAGGATCAAAAGAGGAAACACAAAGGAAAAATCAACAGAGGATCTTGCTAATGCATATTTACGATCCTCTATGTCGGTGGGCGATAAAACGAACGTGTGGTTCGTTTTATGACGCAAGTTGTTTGTTTTAGAAGAATTGCCTGTGAGAAATGGTTTGGGAAACAATCCTTTAAAGAATCATAAAATTGCAGACACGCATTTTATGAGTCTCAACAACTTTACTTGAAAGTTGGTCATCTGGTCCGCAGATTTGGGTCCAGGGGATTTTGCGTGTTGAACATATGGTTCGTTTATCACGTTTGGGTTTAAGCTCAATTCAATATGAGAAAATTGAACGTGTAGTTCAATTTGTTTGATATTGAATTGATATCGCGATATTTAATGTATGCGCGATTAATGGTGGAGACTAGCTTCAAAGAGGTAGGTATTAAGGTGTGGAGCGTTTTGTGCGTAACACCTCTGATGTTACAAAATGTCGTTAGCAGTTGACAGTGCTTCGCGGCGAAACCGTTTGCGCGGTGACGCGTTGTCTAAAGTTCGGTTATTTATCATTTCTCATGATATTCCCGGTGATATAGTCCTCCCGGAGATCCGATTAGGAAAGTCGCTTATCTCCGGAATTCTTTATCTCAGAAGGTACTGTGGCGGTTCTACCACACAAATCCTACCTATAACATAATCCATTTCGTATCCCCAACACAACATTTAATTCAAAGGTCAAACCCAATCGAACTAAACGTTCAAATTCTCTAACATTGAATTCAATTCAATTTCATTCAATTCAATTCAGTTCCCTAAAATCAAACAGCATAATGAATATCTTCTTATGTATGCTATAAGCAATTAACACCTCTAAGTCTCCTACAAGATCCAAAACCCAGAAAGTGCACGTGTCCAAACAAAGGCTATCTATTCGATCTGCCACAATTCTTGCAATCATAAACATCTTAATGCACATCTTCACATGCCAGATGTTTTATGACCTGAAAATGCACCAATCTAAAAACTGACGCCCAATTTCCACGGATCTAGTGTTACCCATCTGAAGTGCACGAAAACTATTGTTGTTATAAGCCAGATGGATAACAGAAACAAAACCCCAAGAAAGGATCAAAAGATAAGTGGCGATGCGCCTGGATCTTCGAAAAGAAGATAAAGATATCAGGAGTAGAATTTGGAATTGAGAAGGGAACACTTTAGAACAGTCGTCACAGAAAAACGCTAGACGGAGGTCGGTCCGCGCAGCAAAATTGGGAATAACGAAATTAACGTGTGTCGGAAAGTAATGGTGTCCCGGAATTATTTAAGTGTGCTTCGATCGTTCATATTTTGTTATCGCATACAATGTGCTTGTAGGTACGACTGGAACCTTCTTTTTCGATAAATTGCTTGTCACTTATTTCATAAGAAAAACAACGAAACTTATAATATTCAAAACAATAATAGACAGCAACAATAAAAATAACAATTCAAAAACAATTCTCTTGGTGTTTCATTTGTAAAAAGAATGTTTGGGACGGGGAGCACGATGAGTGCGGTTGGGACTAAGGGGTAAGCATTGCTCGGTTGTATGATATTAGGAAGGGAAGTGAGATCGGATATGTTACAGGGTCTGAAGGACCGTCTGCAACGGGACAAATTGCTATGTTTATGAAATGATATTGGTAGGGATTTTACTGAACTAAAGTTGAAAGGTTGGGACGCTTAATAGAGAGGCTATATTCGTGGCTTAGAGAAGTATTACTATTACTATTTGCTGACCTGTGGGAACCCGAAAGTTCATGACCTCACTGACTCGGCTCCGCCATTGTTCCCTGTCCTGTGCGCTCTCCTTCCACGCTTGACCAGCCCTCCCGATCTCCTCAAGGTCAAACCTAACATTGTCCTCCCATCTCCGTCGCGGACGTCCTGTCGGTCTCTTTCCCGTTGGTTTACCGTCAAGAATTCTATGCACGGTCCTACCGTCGCTCATTCGCGCTACGTGTCCGGCCCATCTTGATCTTCGCGACTTGATTACTCTCACTATTGTAGGTTTGCGGTGTAGCTCTTCCAGTTCTTGGTTGTGGAGTTTCCTCCATTGTCCTGCCTCGTTGTCATATTTACGTCCAAAGATGCCCCTTAAAACTTTATTCTCGAATACACGGAATTTGTTTTCTTCCTGGTTTGTGAGAGCCCATGTTTCGCATCCGTATAGAACAATTGGCATGATTATCGTTCTATAGACACGGAGCTTTGTATTACGCGATAGCAGTTTGGATTTCAGCAGTTTACTGACTGCGTGCCAACTAGTGTTGGCGGAGTGTAGTCTTTTGTTAATTTCCTTCGACATTTCGTTACTGGCCGTCAGTATTGTTCCCAGATATTTAAATTCTTTAACTTTTTCAAATATCTTGCCCCTGATGTTTATGTGTGTTCTCTGAGTTCCACCTGCTCTCGCCGTAATCATGTATTTTGTTTTCTCTTCATTTATTTCTAGGCCCACCTCTTTTGCCGCATGCATGATGATTGCACTGTTTTTACTTACAGTTTCTAGATGATCGCCCAAAACGGCGATGTCATCCGCATATGCGAGCACATGCGTGACGCCGTACAAGGACGATCCGGCCATGTTATCGTCTTGTACCTCTCTGATGACATACTTGAGGACAAGGTTAAGGAGACATGGTGAGAGGCCATCGTCCTGTTTTAGTCCGTCCCGGATTTCAGATGGTTCTGACAGGTGGTTTTCTATTCTAACTCGTCCTTTGTTTTGATTCATGCACATTTGAATGAGGGCGGCATATTTTTTTGGGATTCCCAGCTCAACTACAATATGGTAGAGTCTTTGCCTTGCGACTGAATCCTAGGCTTTTTTGAAGTCAACGAACAGTTGGTGAACCGTCTCTCCGTATTCCCACTTCTTTTCCACTAGTTGCCTTATTGTGCACATTTGATCGCTTGTTGACCGGTTCCTACGGAATCCGCATTGGTAGTCTCCCAATATTTCTTCTGGGTACGGTGTGATTCTCGCCAGTATGACATTTGTTAGTCTTTTGTATGTGGTTGGGAACAATTATATTCCTGTGTAAATTTCGCAGTCAGATCTGTCACCTTTTTTGAAAATGGGGACGAATCTACCTTCTGCACATTTTGTAGCCAACTCAAAGCTGCTTGATACCCCATCAGTTCCGCTTCGACCTGAGCATAATGAGCCAGATTCGATTCCGAGCGCGTACTGTTGCCTGGGCACTCAAGGAGCTAAACGCATGCAAATCCGCTGGTCCTGATGGAATTCCGCCAATTCTCTTGAAGAAATGTTCCTCTTCACTCGCTAAACCACTGCGGAAACTCTTCCATTTGTCTTATTCTACTAGCCGTTTCCAAATAGATGGAAGTCATCGAACATTCAGCAAATTCCCAAAAAGGGCGGCAAATCATCCCTCTCTTCTTATCGACCCAGAGCACTAACTTCTATTCTCACGAGGGTACTAGAATCACTGATTAACCGTCAGCTTTCGAAATATCTGGAATCAAATAACCCCCTCAATGACCGCCAATACGGCTTTCGTAGCAACAGGTCCACAGGAGATTTGATGGCGTATCTGAACGAAAAGTGGAGCAAGCAAGATTGCTGCACTGGATATCTCGAAGACCTTCGACAGAGGTTGGCAACCAGTCCTTTTATCAAAATTACATTCATATGGAGAGGACAATTCCCTAATCCAATGGTTAAGAGACCAATTGTCTGGCCGTTCAATCCAAGTGGTTCTTGATGATGTCGAATCTGCCTCGCATCAACTTAATACAAGTGTTCCCCAAGGTTCAGTACTCTCACCCACTCTCTTCCTCCTCTTTATAAATGATCTCTTGTGCATTACCCACAACCCAAACGACTCGTTTGTCGATGATAGTGTGGCGGTTCCGACAAACGCCACGGTACACTTACCTAAAAAACCCCCCATAACTGCCATTCAATCTCTTAACTTCGCTAATGCAATTGCATTAGCACCTGTAAATGCTTCACGCATTATTGAGATCAAATCCTTAATCTAAAAAGTCCCTGGAAAAGAAAACTTACCTTCATGCATCTCTTCGCATACAAATTCTCTGTAAGAATTTCTTTCTACCTTTTCACGAACCCCAGGCAAATTTCAACTTTCCCACACCTGCAACGCAATCTCCACCCAGCATACCTGAAACATTTGCTTTTACAAGGACATTTAATGCATACAACGCATTATCTAAAATTCCTAAAAATAATTCTTGCATATGGCGTCATGAATCCCAAGCCAGTCGGCACCCTTTGTCTGTATTAAAATCCTATGCCAGACAGCTTGTTTTTACAGCTGCAATAAACCGATCCGCGATTCGTTTGTACAATCGACAAATAATCACCGCATCTTAGGCATTATCAACGAAACCTAATTTTCTTGCATTTCCTAATGCAAACACGAACCCGGTTTCTACTGCAGACAGAGATGCCATAAACATCCAATTTGCTTTTAGCACCATTTCCCGGATGACTAGCGGTTTATTTATTCAACTGCAATGCACATTTTCCCTTTCCTTGTTTCGGGTTCATTCCCATGGCCTTGTGTATGAAAAAACCAATGTGATCTTCACTCCCACATACACATACATGGCCAAGTGTTTCTTCCTTGTTTCCACCACGAGAGAAACACTCACCCCAAAACGATTGAATATCGTTGAGTCGTAATATAACCATCAAGGCAGGTGGGTCGCCCGCTATCCACCGTACCGGCGCCGGTACGGTGTGTAAACGATAGACGGAATTCGAGTCGAGTGAGTCGGTTGCGCGTACAGTAGCACATATAAAGTAAAAAGAATTGTGAGTTACCGCTTAAATTAATATATCAAATTGTAAAATGTGTCACGTCGAATTGAGTGGAAAGTGCGTGTTTCACAGTTATAAAAACTTTCAATTAAAGAGAATAAAAAATTAACGTACACGAACTTTGTGTTTCTTTTACCGTGCCGCAGCTTCCCCGGGTGTTCCAATGTTCTGTCATTGTTTCCGGTGATCGTGTTTTGTATTCGGCGGTATTTCTGATGGGGGAAGAAGTGAACCAAGTACCATACTTCTTCCCCACAATAGCACATTGAGTTTCGTACGTTACACGATCAAAGTGCGACCAATGTGCTTTTCGGAACTTAAAAGAATGTATATGTGGTGGCAGGATGTATGGAAGGAGACAGCGCGGCAGACCTCGTCAGCGATGGGGGGATAGCGTAGACCAGGGCGCACAGAGCCTGGGAGTGCCAAACTGGATGACATCGGCTGGAAATCCGGACCGGTGGAGAGATTTGTTAAATAAGGCCAAGACCGGACCCCGGTTGTAGTGCCGATGATGATGATGATCAAGTAGTGAGTATTCGTTTGCAACATGAATTACGGCGCCAAGTCCGTAATGATCACTATCGTACTCAATTGTACGAAGACAATTTCGAGTAGTTAGATCCGTGTCTAGTAATTGTATCGCTCGTCCAGCAAAGTAAATTTAAAGAAGGAATTTCCTCTTAGATAAGACGGCGGACTCGTAGTTCACCAGCCGAACAACGCGTTGCGTCTTGTGTTCGAGATAAAATTATTGAAACACTGTGGTTGGAATCGAAATCTCCTGCAGTAGAGAAATAATTATTTTCCGAGTGTAACTTGCGACTTCGGAAAAGGGTACCGAGTTCATTGATAAACTGTGTACATTGGGGAGCCTCAGGAGCATAAACAGAGACTACATATAGATCCCTTAGATTTTTCAAGGGAATAATTATAATGCAGGCTTCTAGCACCTGGAACTTGTGTACATCTGTGCTGTAAACGACCTTGTGTTGCAGACATTTCTTAATTAAGACGGCGACTCCACCTCCTTGAGTGGAATTTGGACGATCTCGTCTGATTACTTTATAATCTTTGTAGCCTTTGATTTAGCTTTGTTATGCTTGCTGTTACTGCTCTGGGGATGGCGACGTCTCAGTGTCTTCTCTCTCTCTCTGTGGACTGTATTTTGGCGCTGGCCGGCCAAACGATTTATTTGGTTAACGTACCGTGCTTCCAGAGCCGGACTCTGCTTTGGACGATGGACGTTATTGTCTTGCCCAGTACGATTCTTATAATCTCCAAATAAAACACCGCTGCTATAGTTACTTAACCTTTATTATTCGTTATACACTGATTTCTATTGTGGCCTTATGGAGGGCATTACAGTAAATCATGTGCACCGAAATTGTCAGTTATGTTTTCACAACTCGGAGCTCCCCTGGCAACGTTCGCTCGTTTTCTGAGTGCTGTTCTCCTTAGTGGCTTCCTGGAATCGGCGCGCTGCTGGCCGTTTTTGCCCACGAACTTGTGTGCTGGCGCTTGCCTTACCTTTCCTGGGAATTCTTGTCGACGTGATGCATCGCCAACACTAGCTGTTGGTTAATCTGGGCGCTCGGCTTTAACAGATTGTTCAGATTATCTCTACTTTCCACTCGGATTAGTGAATTGATATTCACAGCAATAATTTTAAGGGTTATCTCAGCCAAAGAGAATATTGCGTCTATGGTGTTGAGTTGTCTGGAAACAGTTTTTTTTTCGAGTTTTTCCATTTTTTTTTCAAACGCGGAAAACGGTGCTATCGCTGTCTGTTTATCCCTTTGGTGCAGACATTTTTATGATGTTGCGTGGTTGTTCGACTATTGATGATTTCGTTACACCACCTGCTATTTGGACGTATGACACACTAGCTGCCACAAAATTGTTGTACGAACGAGTTTCTCTTCTTCAATTTACTTTTTTCTAGCTTCCAACTTTACTTTGGTTGTTGGCATTTAGGGCAACCTCTAAAGTTAGCAGGGTGACCTGTATTTTTACAGAGGACGCAGGATAACTTATTCTTATCCGTGAGCTGATCTTTGCCCAGTGGCCACCACACCACTCGTATTTCTAAAAACAAATGTTCACAGTAGACGTGGCTTTGTTGTTCTGATCTCATTTTCGCTGACTCCGTTCGGGAACTGTATTTCGTAATTTCATGGTAAAACAACATTGCGGAATAATGATTTGAATTTTTTTTTAAATTGGTGGGTTTTAAACCCGCCACAGATTTCCGACTGATGTGAGCAAACCCCTCTCAGCACGATTGTTACGTTGTATTTGATGCAGGAACTAAGTTCTCCAAAACTCGTCTTTTTTCTTTATTATCTTCATGGTCGCTTCCGTAGGACTGCAAATATTGTGAGGCCGATTGTTTCGCCAGCTGGGAACCGCAAGTTCGTTGTTGCCGATGGTTCGCCAACTGGGAAACAGCAAATTTGTCCTCGACAAGAACAGCAAATAATGTGGAGTTGTTGCCCAGCAAATCTCCAACAAAATGTCAATGTTCAGCGTCGAGAAGGATTCCTCGACGTGACAGCAAAATGTCCAAAAATGTGTCGCCATCGACGCTTTAAAAACTACTGCGCACTGGGCACAAATGAAAAACTTACATTGAATTTTATTACACGACTTACGATTTGACTTTTATTACATGATTTACGATGTTCACATTTTAAAACAGATGCTGAAGGCACCGTACATCTTTCAATTAAAACGTTAAAATATATACTGTCAGAAGAAGAGTACAACAAAATAAAAACTGTGTCAAACAGTAACGAGGTACGGTTAATGAATAGACAATTATTGCTCGTCTATTCAGCAACTGGTGACGTTCAGTGCCAGCATGTTTTTCCGTACTGGTATAATTTGAATTGTTGCGGAACTGCAACACCGATGTTGCTAACCCTTATGTCAATGACCGGGTACCCGGGTACCCACTTCGTCGCAATTTCACGATTGCTCAGCTTAGTAGACGAATTTCGGTCCCATGTTTTAGATCATCTCCATTCAAACGTTTCTGAATGATAATTACGAAATTTCAATGAAAAAAATTTTTTTTTTACTTTCAAATTGACATTTAAAAAAATTGTATTCTGAACCACGACGGGGTACCCGGGTACCCCATTTAAAAAGCATTGAGATTGATGAAGAATGATGCAAAATTGAATGTTAAATAGTTAATTAATAATTAATTATTGATAATTAACTATTTAAATAACTAATAATTAATGAAAAACAATAAAAATGCATTTAAATTAACAAACAAATTTATTCAGAAGGACTTCTGTGACATGCATTACATTCAACCAACGTAGTTGCATGTTCGTCGCAAACCGGCATTTCACATTGCCGACACGCCTTTCTTGTTTTTCGCCGCTTTTTCAGAGCCTGCGATAAACAAATGTGGCAACAACCAGTGACCTTTTTTCTTCCTGTACTATCCAGGGGCGGACATGCTGTCTGGGTCGTCGGCACGAGCGGCTGAACCTTGCCGATGATGGACTCGATTGCAAGTTTTGTTGAGTAATGCCTCATCATTTGAACATTTTCCGAGCGTTCATGAATACTTGGCAGGGCAAGTTGTTCGCTTAATTGGGGCAACAACATACGACGGGCGTTCGTCTTTTTCGGCAGCATGGAGTTGTTCTCTTTATAAATGACGAACGCCGCGAGTGCGCTTACATCGAGGACATTGAAGAACATTGCCAAGGGCCACCTATTCGTCCGTCGGTGTGTCGTGTATCTGCCGGCCATTTGGTCCATTGTATCAACACCAGCTTACACAGTACCGATTATAGTGCAAAATAATCTCGGGTTTTTTCTGTGCGTGGTCAGCGACTGCCATGTTCGAGTGCATAGTCGAAAGCAGTATAACTGCTTTATTTTTCTTCGGCACATACTAACAAATCGTCGTTTTGCCGTGGAATCCGAACAGTGTGGATAATTCTGCACGATCCTTTGATGCAGCCATCTCCTTTGGAATATAGGGTTTGTTTTTTCGTAAGGTTCCTATGACAGTCAAGTCCCACGACAATAAAAGCTTCGCGAGCGGTAACGTCGTGAAAAAATTGTCCATACAAATATTTCTTCCACTCCCTTTGTACGGTGCTGCTAATTTTTTGACAACATTTTCACCATGATTTTTTTCTCTAACATTGCCACTTTTCCCGGAGTAAATAATGCCTTTCAGAGAATATGCATTTTCAGCATCACAAATCCACCACACTTTGATACCATACTTGGCTGGTTTTGATGGAATATACTGCGTAAATTTGGTTCGCCCACGGTACGGATACAGCTGCTCGTCGATGGTAAGTTCTGTGCCGGGCCGGTACAGAGCGGACAAATTTGCATTCAACATCGCCCAGATCTCACTAATTGCAGCTGCTTTGTCCTCTCTGGACCGTTCCTCTCGTGTCCGCGCATCATCAAATCTGATAAAACGTAAGATATTCCAAAAACGATTGATACTCATTGTGGCCCTGTATAAAGGGAATGATGACGTTTTCCACATCTCTGTAGTATGGTCTTTGTTTCCATTATTGACCCCTGCTGCAATTAGAATTGTAAAAAACGAATACATCTCTTGACGATTAACATTTTTCCACGTTCTCGACGGTCGATTTGAATTGTTTGCATTCCACTATCGGATAACTAGATCTGCCTTGTAATTAGTGTAACGAGTAATCAAATCCACTTTTTCGTGAGTAAGAATCCTTTTGAATGTTTCAGCCGCTGAGAGTGTTTCGGTCGAGCGATGGGGACCAGCTCTTTGTCTCACAATATTGTGACGGAGAGTTTGAGTTGTGTTAGGAGGTGTTTTTTGCCATACAGTTTTATCTTTCGCGACAAACGTACGTCCAGTTGAATCTAGAAAAAAGAATAAAAATAATAAGAACGCGTTGTGCATGAAAAATTAATAAATAAAACGAAAAGAACTATTTTTACCTGCAGTTGAAACTGCGTCGACATTTCCGTTCGTATCATTGTCATCTTCGCTTTCAGAATTGTCAATGGCTGCTTCAGTTGTATCATTTTCGTCCGCGCAATATTCTTCGTTATCAGATACCTCGTTTTCATTTCCCTCGTCAGGAATCCAATCATCGTCATCACTATCAGAAAGGTTTATGCTCTCGTCGTCAGATTCACCACATTTCACACACGCTTTTTAAGTAGGCATCTCGTTGTGCATTACATAATCTAAAAACAAAAATACAACAACAAAATTATTTAATATTATTAAATACATTAACAATATTAATTTTAATATTATTACCTGTTGAATTGAGCACGTGTCAACAAAGTCGTCATTTTGAAGATGCTCAGATGCACAAAGGACGCTGACTGAACCACGCTTTCTCTAATGCCGGATTCGAATGGTTTCACCATAAACTCGCAAGTTATAAATAGAAAGTTGACCGTACAAGTTATTCGTCAACCGAATACTCGAGATCCCTCTAGCAGGTATAACTGAATTTGTTACACACCTGCCGATCCTGACCTTGCTCTGCGCCAATTTCAATAGGCCTTTTGTAGCCGCAGATAGTCAAAATTCCTTATATTTATAAAAAATAATTATATAAAATACATAAAATATTCACAATATATTCGTTTCTGATAAACAAATTAAAATCTATTGCAAAATATTTGTTTTAACATTGTTAAAACAATGTTTCTATGTGTGGGTACCCGGGTACCCGGTCATTGACTACTGTCGGTAAAGTTGGTCATTGACATAAGGGTTAAATATGTCTCACATACGACATACGACATACTTGATTCGAAAACCTTAACAAAGTTTCTGGTTCTGCTTCAAATGACGAATCTCATCTCAAGCATTGGATGGCACCTGTAATATATTTGAAAGCGTTTTTTAACCATTCTTCAAATGCACCGTGTATCTGTTATTATATTATGACAGCAATATATTCTTACGTGAGCAGGGTATCGACTACACATACGTTAGACAGAACGTGCGTTGCATGGTAAAATTCGTAAATCGTTTAATCCTTCTCGGTGTCATTATTTTTCAGAAAAAGGTGTCCCCTCTTTTTTGTTGTAACATCTGTAACCATTTGTGCAATTCGATGTTCACTTACTTCCTGAAAACGAGTAAAGTTTAAAAAAAACGTTTTTTGTAATTTGTAATGGATCACGCTAAACCTGTGAAGTAGATGAAGAGATAACAATCGTGAAGGTAGCTTCAACATTTAGCCTAATCTTCTTGTTTTTGAAAAAATGCATAAAATAAAAATGCTGTTTAAATTGAAAACATTAAATTGGATATAACAAATTACGATGAATAAAAAAAATTGCTCAAGGACAAATCCAAACGAATCTCCCCGACGGGGAATTGAACCCCGGTCTCCCGCGTGACAGGCGGGGATACTGACCACTATACTATCGAGGACTCCGAAGGTCTCTTCTGCAAAGTGGAATATCACACACTACTCTTAGTTATCTTTAATTCCTTTTATTTTATGTTATGTAATAATCAAATATGATAATGAATTACTTAATATCGAAATAATGTTGCAACTTATTGAAAACGCACTTAATTACAAAAAACATAAAACGATTATACGCTTCCTCCACTAGCGACGGGCAGCGGGACGTTAGTCACAAATTATAAGGATAAAGCTAATGTGTTAGCGAATTTATTTTCCGCCAATTCAAACCTCGATCCCGCCGAATGTGAGATACCGCCCGCGTACTATTCAATGCATTCCGCGTGGACTGAACTGTAGCAAGACAACCGGCCCGGGCGGAATAGCAGCAATAGTCCTTAAGAACTGTCCTCCAGAACTGTCACCGCTTTTCGGCAGACTCTTTTTCTTCTCTTATGAACGAGGGACCCTTCCTGCCTGCTGGAAATCGCTCGAGTTCAGTCAATCCCAAAGAGGGGAAAAAGTGTCTACCACAAAATTACCGCCCGATAGCATTAGTGTCTATGTTATCTAAGGTGGTGGAAAAGGTCATCAACGCCGAGTTGATTAAGTATATGGAGTGAAACAGACTTTTGGATGATCGTCAATACGAATTCCGTGGCAGGCGATCCACGGAGACCTCTTGACCCGTATAACCGATATATGGACATCTGTGATTGAGCGTGTTACGTACGTCGGCCACCACCATCATTTAATAATTTGCATTTTGTAAATATAACAATAATTGAATTTAATACTTTTGTTTTAAAATAGTACGATGGTAAGGTGGTGGAAGAATTGTACGATCCTGAAGTGAGTTTTTGAACCCACCCTGATTCGGGTGTGGATCGTGCAGTTCTTCGAGTTCGAATTTGTTTTTCGAAGTGGACGTGAGTGGAGAGCGAGGTGAGAGGGAGACAGGTGGTAAAAGTTCGGTTTTTTGTTATGGTTCCGTGGGCGACGGTTAAAAAACGGAAGATGAAAATATACGTTGTTAACGGAAAGAAAAGAGAAGAAAAGGGAGCAGAAAGAAAAGTCAGTCGAGTTTTTTTTGTAACAGTAGTGTGGTGAACCTAAAGAAAAACGGTCACGGTTAACTTTTTCGGCATCTAGTGTCAGTTTTTTTTTGTAAAATGATGATTAAGCGAAATTTATAGACTAATAAATTTATGATTGTTCTTTGTAAAATTTGTATATATATAATTTGTTGGCGATTATTTGATTTTCGAACGACAAGTCTTCAAGTTTTGTTTCACGTAAAGTTTGGGTACAAAAGATAGCACAAGGTCCATGTGCTTCACAAAAATGGCATAGTGCTATAGCAGCATTGATATCACTTAGATAAGGGTGCTTGTGGAGGAGTGGAAAAACAAACTAATTTGTCTAAGCCGAGTGAAGACGTCGAGTGGATTGGGGAAGTTGGAGAAAGTATTAGGAGTTCAGCCACAAGACCAGCCTTTGATTAATTATTGGAGTTTGTATTTGGAACCAAAACACAGGTAAAATTAATCGTTAGACAATTTTCGGTGGCAAAACTAGAAAAGGAATTGCTACAACTGGCGCTGCGGACAGGATTTCGAGGAAGCCCGAGGTTGAAAAACTCGTAAGCGCTTGAAAAGCCCGAATCCAGAAACCTGATAAAGTTCATCGAGTTGCGGCTTGTTGCTGAAGAGCATTGCATGAACAGAGTAGAACACTGAAATGGTACTATACACTGGCGCATAGCATTGGCAAATTGGCAGCAGTTGTGCGACATTGGAGATGGCCATGGGAACGTGAACAGAGAGACCGGCGTATAGAAGAAGAAGAAAGACAGCATTTGTCTATTGATTTTTTTTTTTTGTGTTTTGATTTGTGTAATATTTTCTTTTGCCATTGTTAAGATTTGCACTCTTTGAATTTGTATATCAATCACAGTAGCTTTGTTTTGGTTTTAGTTTTAAGCTGTTGTTTTGATGTTAGTGATTGATTATTTATTACTGCGTTTAATTCCTTGTTATTTAACTTATCTATTTGATTGTTAACTGATTTTTTTGTTCATCTTATTTATTCATCATCTTATTCCACCGATGCCAATAGGAAAATTTTTTTTTCTCTCTCGGTTACTGTGATATTTAAGCCTTTATCGATCTCTAAAATAATTTTTGTTTTTTGAAATTGTGATTCTGCTTTCTTTCCTTTTTCAGCTGCGCGGTAGATTTTGTTTGGTTTTTTTTGCTGTGTTGCAAAATTGACCAGAAAGTGGTTATTGTTTTTATACGCGACAAGAGGCGCGTTTGAAAATTTTTTTTTCTCCTGTCTTTTTCTTTCCTTCGCCCTTTCTCTCTCTCTCCTCTCGGGCGGTGTAGTGGTCATTTGTGTTGTGCGGTCTTTCGCGCGGTATATAATTGTGTGGCTGCGAGAAGAGTGGTTGTCCCCTTTAAGAGTGTTTGTTTGTCTGTTGTGGGGGTTGTGTTCCTTGTTGTTTTTCGCGCCCCCTCGGTCCGTGTGCGGCCTTTGGCAATCGGAGATTTCGAAATAAGACACTAATCAGCTCAGACGTTGTGGGTTTGTATCCGATATACAGCCGGCTCGTGTGCGGATTGGTTCTGTCGCGTTCGGGGTGGTTCTCTCGTTGGAGGTGTTATAATTATTACTATATTTCTTGTTGGATCTCGGGGTTGGACTGTTGTTTTTCCCGGTTTTACTGTTGGCTACAGGGTTTGTAGAGGTTACGAGTTCGGTTCTTAGTATAGTGAGATTTTAGGTTTGGTTAGACGGCCGGCAAATGCAGACTAGGCAGCGTCAAAGAGATGTCCGAGAGGGCACCCCTGCCCGGGCACGACCCGAGGCATTTCCCGAGCCGCCGGTTGACGAGGTGGATCCGGAGGCATTCCACGATTCGCGGGACGAGTTTGTGGACGAACGATCGCCAACGCGCCCCCCTCCCACCGTCGGTAAACAGCCTGTCGGGAGCATGGAGGACACGCCGATGCCCTCGTATTTTAACCTGGGCCCACAACCATGTCCTGTACGGACCATGCTGGGCACAGATAGGGTTTTCGACCTTGTGTCGAAGGCGGTCCCCATGTTTTCGGGACAGGAGGGCCCGGATACGGCCGAGAGACTCTCTTCGTTTCTCAAGGGCTGTAGAAGGACCCTGGATGGGCTGGCGGTGGAGGAGGAACATACCTTCCTCCGGTGGCTGCCCTCTAGGCTGAGCGGCGAGGCCTATCGGATGTTCGAGGAGAGACCACCCACGACATTCCTTGAAGCGGAACAGCGTCTTAGAGAGGCCTACGAACCCCGGGTGTCGTATGAGGAGTTGTGTGCACAACTTTCCAAAATGCGACAACTTCCTTCCGAGGATGCCACAGGCTTTGTTTCCCGAGTGAAGCGGGCCGTGGTACGGTGCGAGGAGGCAGCTGAGCGCTTTTATGGTCGCCAGGGTAGGTCCGTCTTCGCCAGCCAGCTTGAGGGCATGGCCAAACCGGTGTTGGTAAGGGGTCTGAGGGAGGAAGGACTAAAGCACTTCCTCCTCACGTTGGGTAATGTCCCTTTTCGTAGCCTGGTGGACCACCTAACCGGATTCGAGCGAGCTCGAAGGGAAATGCTGAGGCAGGACGACCTGTTTGTGGATGCGCGGCACGGAATCGCCGAGCGAGCGTCGGAAACACGAGAGTTAGGACCGGGAAGTTGCTCGACCCTTTTGGAAAATTCATCCTCCACTTTTAGGGATTGTACCGCGGCGCCGGCGCCGGTGTTATCGAATTTAAATCCCCGGGCGGTGTCATTCGTGTTGCCGGCCGAAGAGCCTGATAGTCGTCGACGGGGGGAGGATGGTTTCGTTCGGGAGCAGTCGTGCGGGCCTCTCAATTATCGACGGGATGCTGGTGCCTATGCTCCGGCCTCCTCTGGCGAGGGAGCGTGGTCAAATGCCATGCCAAGCCAGAGTGGAGAGTCGCAGAGCTTGACTCAGGGGACGTATGTGCCACAGGATCGATCGGGTCGGGACAATCCGTTCAGGGACCCGGTTGGTCGATCGGCGCACCCCCTGGAATCCCAGACAATATGCAATTTTTGCAATCTGAGGGGTCACGTGTACGACGAGTGTCTACAAAGACGAAACACTCCCTTCTGTCGCGAGTGTTGGCGGTATGGCCACGATATAGTGGACTGCCCGGATCGTCCGACGAGGACGCGCGGTCCCCAGACCACATACAGGGGTAGAGGTCAGCAGGGCGGATTCGCACGGCAGGAACCGCCTTATCAGCGACCACAGTTTCAGCGGAGAGCCCTACCAGAGCCGCAGCCCCCGTCTACGGGCGGCGGGCCGGCGACATCAGGCCCCAGAGTATTCAGCGTCCGGTGCTGTTGCGAGTTTTGTGGCCGACAGGGTCATAGCTTGCGCGGGTGCGAATACAGGCAAAGGTGGGAAAAACAACAGCATTCCCAGGGTTCTCCCCATAAGCGGCACGCCGGAACAGCACCTGTTGCGAGCCGAGAACAAGACACCCGTGTGGGGACTGGGGCAAGCGCGAGAAATAGGCGCAGAGGGCGTCGGAGGCAGCGTCGGCGAAATCGAAGCGCCGGTAATGGTAGCGCGGAGAGTAGGGATTCTCGGAAGGTGGATGGAGATGATGGGCGACGACTGTCCGTGTCGAGCGGTGGCGGTAGGCGACCCGACTCCATGGACTCAAAATCCTCAAAGACGGATGCGAGGCATGATGCCGCATCAGGCAGCGCGGGGAGCCGGGAATGGCAGCCCCGGCGCATTGGGCCCAAAGTGGGCAAAAAGAATAGCTCCAGTCCCGCTAGTTCGGAGTCCAGTGGGACTCCCGAGCGGAATATTCCTGAACGGAGGAGCGGAACATTGTGCGAGTTTTGCGGTCGACACACTCACAAGGCGGCAGAGTGTCGACATAAAGCAAAATGGGAGAGTTCGGGAAACTCCCCAAGGTCGGGTCGGCAAGATCCTACCCGACCGCACTAAAAACGAAAACCAGCTCCAGCTGTTCTCAGCTTTCGCCGACTCGAGTCCCGATTGTCGCTCTCCCTCTAGACATTGGCCGTAGCAACCCTACGCGCCTAATCGTGGACACCGGCGCTGAGATCAGCCTGTTGAAGCTGAAGGCACTCCATCCTAGATATGGCATGGGTGTGCATAAATCTACAACGCTCCAAGCGCTGTTTGTCAAAGGTAAGTCGAGGGGTTGCTGCACTGGGAATTTCAAGTTGCACCATGAGATTCCCTGCAGTTTCCAAATAGTAGACTCCTTGCCGGGTTTGGAGGAAGACGGATTGTTGGGGTACGACTTCCTGTCTCGGAATTGTAAGGTAGACGGGCCGGGTGGTTGTTTGGTTTTTCCCCGAACGACCGTAAATCCCGTGCCATTCTCCATTCAATTTGTCAACTATGGGACGGGAAGGGTTGAGCGTGTGGCAGCCAAACGGGGAGACGTGCCAAAGGGACCTGTTAAGGTCGATACTGCGGCAGGTACTCGCCCGGAGACCCTACCCATACAGGGGAGGGCTGCGAAAAGCTGTTCAACCACGTGCTACCCACGAGGTCATCCGGATGAACCCCGAACAGCGGACGTTGGTAATATAGTTATAGACAACGTTCTATATAAACGAACAAATAAGGGAAGGATAAGCCTTCCTATAACTTGGAGCCCCTGATCCTAGCTGGCCAGACTCTGGTTACCCTCCGGAATCTTCGTCCTTGTAAAGGACCTTCGTCGAGGGATACCAACTTGAGAGTCTGACGAAAAGTCTTTAAGGCCAGGCCTAATGCTGCAGGCGCAGTCCCAGCGAAGACTGCAGAGGCAAACCCCAGTGCTGGGGGTTGGATCGCATATATGAAAGTGCGAAAGCGCACTATAATGTCGGGTGATGGTAGGTTTTGCCGTCGAAACGGGACAGACCCCCCGATCTACCAACCCATGGACCGAGGCAAGTACCGAGTCCAAAGGAGGAGGATTAAAGTAAATATATAGGAGCGGGACGCTTTTGCCGGCCGGGTGACATTTCGGAGGTTGAACGAGAGGGGATCGCCTCGCCTTAGCGAGGTGGTCCTAACCGGATCGTGTGGGCGGTCGAGCTTTTGGTCGGACCATCGGTTTGAGTGTCGGACCCGCCGCGGACGTTTGTGTTGTCCTTGGTTTTGTGGAGTGCTTGTCTGTTGTTCCCCCTCTTATATTAATAACTACGTGTTAGTTAATTTATTTATTTATTTATTTATTTATTTGTACTAACCCCCATATAAAAGTAGTATAATCCCTACTAACATTAGCACTTAAGCATATAGACTAGTTAATTTATTTATTTATTTATTTATCGTTACTAACCCTAGTATATAGGTAGCCTAAAACGTACTAACATTAACCTCTAAGCATGTAGACTAATTTATTTATTTAGTTATTTATTTATTTGTTGATTGGTTTGTTAATTGTTTGTTTGTTTGCTCTCCGCCGTCCACTCTCCGGCGTGACATTCCTCTCCTAAGAATGGCACGCAGTTTTGTGCGGGGGGGAGGTGTGTTACGTACGTCGGCCACCACCATCATTTAATAATTTGCATTTTGTAAATATAACAATAATTGAATTTAATACTTTTGTTTTAAAATAGTACGATGGTAAGGTGGTGGAAGAATTGTACGATCCTGAAGTGAGTTTTTGAACCCACCCTGATTCGGGTGTGGATCGTGCAGTTCTTCGAGTTCGAATTTGTTTTTCGAAGTGGACGTGAGTGGAGAGCGAGGTGAGAGGGAGACAGGTGGTAAAAGTTCGGTTTTTTGTTATGGTTCCGTGGGCGACGGTTAAAAAACGGAAGATGAAAATATACGTTGTTAACGGAAAGAAAAGAGAAGAAAAGGGAGCAGAAAGAAAAGTCAGTCGAGTTTTTTTTGTAACAGTAGTGTGGTGAACCTAAAGAAAAACGGTCACGGTTAACTTTTTCGGCATCTAGTGTCAGTTTTTTTTTGTAAAATGATGATTAAGCGAAATTTATAGACTAATAAATTTATGATTGTTCTTTGTAAAATTTGTATATATATAATTTGTTGGCGATTATTTGATTTTCGAACGACAAGTCTTCAAGTTTTGTTTCACGTAAAGTTTGGGTACAAAAGATAGCACAAGGTCCATGTGCTTCACAAAAATGGCATAGTGCTATAGCAGCATTGATATCACTTAGATAAGGGTGCTTGTGGAGGAGTGGAAAAACAAACTAATTTGTCTAAGCCGAGTGAAGACGTCGAGTGGATTGGGGAAGTTGGAGAAAGTATTAGGAGTTCAGCCACAAGACCAGCCTTTGATTAATTATTGGAGTTTGTATTTGGAACCAAAACACAGGTAAAATTAATCGTTAGACAATTTTCGGTGGCAAAACTAGAAAAGGAATTGCTACAAGCGGTCGTATTGGATATCTCCAATGCTTTTGACCGCGTCTGGCACGGGGCATTGCTTCGTTCATACGGGCTTTCCCAGGAGCTTTGCAACTGGACGAAGAGCTTCCTCTTTAAGTCGATCGATCTGGGTTGTTGTCGACGCCGAGTGTTCGGATCTATATCCTGTTTATTCCGGAGTGCCTCAACGTTCTATTTTAGCTCCAACCTTATTTTTGCTTCACAGGTTGGAGTGAACGGATAACCGGGTGTTCGGTTTCGCGGATGATAGTACGCTTGTTTCCTCTTTTTCGAGTGATCGACCGATCAGTGCATCAACGTCGCACCAGGTGAGATGTAGCCAGATCGACTCCCTGGATAAGGTCCTGGAGTGGGGAAAGGCCAATCCCATCGACTTCAATGCAACGAAGACACAGTGTCCAACATTCATAAAGAAATGTGGATCATCGGTTCCACAGTTATTGATGAATGGCCAGGTCCTCGAATCTGGAGAAAGTTTAAAATTGCTCGCCGTCACGGTGTGTGGGAATGTGTATCGTGGCATAAACAATTGTCGAGCATCGCCAGGTCCGCCTCTGGAAAACTGATTTATATTTTTAGAGCCAACAAATATTTTATTCTGACTCAACTTCTTCTCGTATATAAATCCCAAATTGGACCGGCGCTTGAATACTGCTCTCATGTTTGGAGCTCTGCTCCTAAACATACCCTCGATTTACATGAGAGAATACAGAGACGAGTGATCATCTTGATTGGGGACACAGCGCTGACATCGGGACTACAGTCGCTATCGCATTGAAGGCGCGTAGCCGACCTGTCTTTTACAGATATTATCTTTTTTTTTGTTTCGGTAGGAAGGTGGAAATCTTCAAAAGATACCTTTGGGCCGAACCAGGGCTATGCCGAGTATTTACCGACTAAAACCACCTCCCGCCAGGCAGATATTCCAGTTGATCCCCGCGGAACCTTCCTTTAGATATTCCACCGCGGGGTGGGGTTTACCTGTTACTCCGCTCGTCGCGTCGCAACTGCTGTATCATGTCACATAGAATACCATTTGTTACGGACCTTGCCTGTTTTGAACTAAGCATGTATTCTATTGCTCCTGCCGGGGTAACTGTCCGTCTCATATGTCTCTCCAAAATCGTTCGCGCGGTCTCGAATCTCACCCACTCTGTGAGTACGTGTTCCGCATTTTCCATTTTGCCTTCGCAATACAACCAGTATGGGTGATTCGCATGCTTATACTTGTGCAAGTATTGCCGAAAGCATCCATGCCCTGATATTAGCTGAGTCTGGCAGTAATTCAGCTCGCCATGCTTTCTTTTCACCCATGTTTCTACATCAGGTAACATGGTGCGGGTCCATCTTCCGGTGGTGTAAGAATCCAACCTTCGTTGCCATTCTTTTAGAATTGAGAGCTGTAATTGTGACCACATTCTCCGCCAATTCTCTGGTGAGACCTCATGCAACGCAGCGTTTTCTTTAGCTGCAATGTCAAGTGGTGTCCTCCTCATGTACGACTTATACTGTGCGACTCCTGCATGTGAGATGCATACATTATAATGGAGGTATTGACACTGGTTAGCTCCTCGATAGTATAGTGGTTAATATATCCGCCTGTCACGCGGGAGACCGTGGTTCAATTCCCCGTCGGGGAGCCTCTGGGGCAAGACTAATGACCTTGCCCGGAAAAAACAAATCATTATGGAAAATTCAACAAGCCTCAGGACTTGCTAAATAAGGCCAAGACCGGTTCCTGGTTGTAGTGCCAACGGTGATGATGATTGACACTGGTTATCAGTTTCCTTGTCTGGGACCGGGGTCCACCAACATTGGGTAGCAGTCTCGCCAAAACTTTGCCTACTCTTGTCAATTTTTTGCCTGTTTTCCGCATCTGTTCTTTGAAGGTCAACCTATTGTCGAGTATAACACCTAGATATTTAATATAGGGACTGGATCTGATTGTTTGTCCTTCGATTTACAAATCAGGATGTTCAACTGTGTTTCGGCTGCTTAATAAAACTGCGTCTTTTGTCCAACTAGTTGCAGTCAGGCCATATCTGGTCAGAATTTAATGCTCTGGATTGCGTCCAATGACTTTTTGAGGCAATGAAATCTTCAATGGCTTTTATGGCCTCTGCTCGGTTCCCGAAGTCCTTCTGCCGGCAAAATTAATCCAAATTGCGGAAAAGATGGTAGTCCTTTAGTGAAATGTCAGGAGAGTACGCTGGATGCGGAAGAATTACAAAGCACAACTGCAACAGTTTTTGTACCGTTACTTGTGAGGTATGGGGTCTACCATTGTCACGCGAAAGGATCGGGCTGTGCCTATTGACCAACGCAAGTTGCTTTTCAGCCAATTTGACATGCAATATGTAGATTTCCTCACAATATTTGATAGCTTTTATCGTTTTTCCTGGTTGAAGAACTGAAAAGTGGATTGGCCCTTTCGATGTCCACCAAATTGTCGCTATAACCTTTTTTGGGTGAAGATCAGGCTTACAGGTGTGTTTTGGTTTTTCACCTGCATCCAACCACTACCCAGGTCTTTTACGGTTATCATAGAGAATCCACTTTTCATCACAGATGACTATCCGGTGCAAAAACGGTTCAGTATGGTTTCTTAACCTAGCCGATGCGCCGATTTCCAGGTACCGTCGTTTTTGGGACTTGTTCAGTTCGTGGGGTACCCACTTATCGAGTTTCTTTACCTCTCCTATGAGAGAAAGGTGTCAACTTATTGTCATTGGGGTTACTCCAATGTTTTGTGCAAGTCATGCACCGATTTCGATGGGTTCACATTCACAGTTAGTCTTAAAACATCCTCCTCAAATAACGTTTCCGGCTTCCCCACGTTGTTCATTTTCGAGGCTGAAATCTCCCGAACGGAACTTTCCAAACCAACGTCGTATAGTGCGTTCGTTTACCGCCACAAACTCAAATGCGTCATTAATGTTTTTCAGAGCCTATGACGCATGATGTCCCATTTTAAATTCATAAAGGAAGAGGGTTCGAATTTGAACTGGCGATAGCATGGTAAACAATTCCTAGGAAAAACAACTGTACTTCTAAAGAACCCTAAAATTCTCACACGTACCACTTTACTTTATAAAAAAAGAAAATTTAACGTTTTGACACAAATGTTCACTCGAGAAATTCTTATTTCCGACTGAGCGACCATCGGACATTTTATGTGGTACAACCCAATACAAAAAATAAAAACAAGAAAAAATACACTGATTCAATGGATAAAGGACTATCTTTCTCGCCTTTCAATTCTGGATGGCGTTAAATTCTCCACCCACCAAATTAACACTGATGTTACTCGAAAATCGTTATGGAATAGTATTCTCAAATTATGAAATTCCAACATCAATAAGGAGATTATCTAATCAGGTAGAATTCAATCCCAATAATGTCTCTCGTCATTGAAAACAAATCCCCATATAGGTTCACTGAAGAATGGTACTGCATCTTTGAATCCAACAAACCATGTATCCTTTACGATTCGACTGTTAATTAGAACGGAGACGTATTTTGGAAAATGTGGCTAAATGTCTGAGTTTTCTTAAGCGTGTACGTTACTTCATTGAAGGTGGCTCAATTTACATACCATAAATTCCACTTAAACTGAAATTCAGTTCTTGGCTATCATTTATCTACAAGGAACCTTTTTTTTAAAATGAAAATCCTCTAATAAAATGGTAAATAGGTTAGATTCTATTAAAGCACGATACTTGGGCTTTTATTTCATAAATTATGTCGTCGGAATGTGTTCTCCGTTGTTTGTTTTGGTAGCACTATTCTAAACAGAACCCAAAAATTCGGAGAACTTTCCAGCAGGTCCTCTCCACGATTGCTGCTATTTCTAAGTAGCCGCAATTTAAAGTCAAGTTGGGATAGCAAACAGGTTAGTTTATTTTGCGACGATCTCAAGAAATTACGCACATGGACTCGTAATGCAGAACACAACGCCAAAAGAGAATCGAAAAATCATCAGAGCCGTATACCAAAGCATTAAGTTATCTATCACGGCTTATGTAGCGCACACACGCGGTCATGGTCTGATGTAAGTGCTTTGGTATTAACCCTTTTAACGTGGGTTTGAATGAGGTTGTTCACTATCACCGCTAAGCGTTATAATGTCTTTTCGTCGGAACACCAATTTTCCTAAGAACATTTTACGAACAAATTTTGATAAGGGCATGTCAGACGTGTGATATGTTGTTTCATTCTCTTAGAACCTCACATATTATGATCTAAATCAACAAAAACATGTAAAAATGAAGTGAAAAGGTGCTAATCATTGCTTATTTATGAACGGGGAAGACAGGAATCTCGCAAACTGTTTGACACACATTTTCAATGTTTTGTTCGTTTCTTGATGGCCTAGATCGCCTCGTACGTGGTGTGTCCACAGTTGAATCAGTTTCCTCACACTTCTGTACCCATGTTTTGTTTCGATACTCTAATGAATTATGTCTAATGATAACGAAAGTTCAAAAATGTTCGTTGCGAAGCAACTGCAGAATTATTGTTATTGAAAAACTCAGCCACACACGCTCCGTTCCCGTCAAACACACCATAGCGACTGAATTCCCAACGACGCCGCCAACCTGGTGCCCGCATCTATCCCATCGGTTGCGCTCGTACAAGAAACCAAACAAATTGAACACGCTTTTTAACACAACCTGGATTATCGACTAAGCTTGATGAATGCATTCCATTCCTCCAAATATTTTGGCGTGATACACATCATGCCTCACCGATTCACATTAAAATCTTATTACAGAAGTATGGAGACTCATTATTTACGTGAGCCACACGAGTGCGGAATGCTTTGCCTGTTCGTGTGGTTCCTTGTCAGTATAATTGTTACATATCATAATAACATGGCCATAACATAAACATAACATAAGCATAACATAAACATAACATAGTCATAACAGAAACATGGCATGAACATAACGTAAGCATAACAGAATGAATACATCTCATCTTTTAGACTAGTTGGTAATACTTATAATGTCGTTATAACGTAATTATATTTTAAGTGCCTAATTACCTATTAACAGGTAGACATTTTGTAACTACCTGAGGTACATTCTATTATTATTGTTATGTTAGATTTTAAGTAAAAATAGAAATATAAATCAGTCTTAAGATAGATTCCGAAGCGGCAAGTGCCCCTCGTAAAATAAATAAATGTTATATTTGTTGTAGCAGGATATGAAATGAATGGGAGACTCCTCGTCATCATCATCATCATCATCGGCACTACAACCGGGATCCGGTCTTGGCCTTATTTAACAAATCTCTCCACCGGTCCCGATTTCGAGCCGATGTCATCCAGTTTAGCACTCCCAAGCTCTGGGCGTCCTGGTCTACGCCATCCCTCCATCGCAGACAAGGTCTGCCGCGCTGTCTCCTTCCATACATCCTGCCACAAAGGACTTTCCGGGCAGGGTCCTCTTCGCTCATTCGAGCTAGGTGTCCCGCCCACCGGAGTCTACCGAGCTTGATTTTTCTTACAATATGAGCTTCAAGGTAGATTGCGTACAACTCATGGTTGTAGCGTCTCCGGAATCGTCCTCCCTCACATACGGGGCCAACAATTCTCCTTAAGACCTTTCTCTCGAACGCGGCCAAGAGTTCAGAGTGCTTTTTATTAAGCACCCAGGTCTCGGATCCATACATGAGTACTGGTAAGACCATTGTCTTGTACAGTAGTAGCTTGGATGTTCTGGTTAAATTTCGGGATTTAAAGAGCCTTGATAGACCATAGTAGGCTTTGTTGGATTTAATCAGCCGTTCGCGTATTTCTTCTTCCATATTGTTATCGGCTGATACTATTGACCCAAGGTAGTTAAAGGATTGCACTACTTCAAATTCGTGCTCCACTACCCTGATAGTTTGACCAACGTTAGGTGTTCTCTTCGCAGAAGTTGCCACCATGTACTTGGTTTTTCCCTCATTAATGCGCAGTCCCAGTTTTTGTGCCGCCTGCTCGATCTGGGTGAAGGATTCCTGTACCGCCGATTCGGTTCTACCGATGATGTCGATGTCATCTGCGTAGGCAAGTATCTGGCTGGACTTGGTGACAATAGTCCCTCTTGTTGTAACGCCAGAGTCACGGATTGCTTTCTCCAACGCCAGGTTGAAGAGGAGGCAGGCCAGACCGTCCCCTTGTCGGACTCCATTATAGATGTTTATTGGTTTGGACAGCAATCCCGCTACTTTTACTTGACTAGTTACGTTGGTCATGGTCAACCTACAAAGTCGTATCAATTTATTTGGAATGCCGAATTCTCTCATGGCATTATATAGTTCTACCCTGGCTATGCTGTCGTAGGCGGCCTTGAAGTCTATAAATAGATAATATAGTGGAATCTTAAATTCCAGACATTTTTCCATCGCCTGCCTAAGGGTGAATATCTGATCAATTGCTGATTTGCCTGGGATGAAGCCACACTGATATTGACCAATGATGGCTTTAGCGTATGGGGATATCCGGTCTTGTAGGATAGTGGAGAGTATCTTATAGGCGGTACTCAGCAATGTTATACCCCTATAGTTGCTGCACAGTGTGATATCTCCCTTCTTATGTATGGGGCAAATTATACCACGACGCCAATCTTCCGGCATCTCCTCTTGCTCCCATACGTGCACCACGATCTCGTGAATTGCGTGATGTAACGCTGTCCCTCCTTGTTTGATCAGCTCAGCTGGTATGCCATCAGCTCCAGGGGCTTTATTTGATTTTAGCAGTCTAATGGCTTTTAGTGTTTCCTCAATGCTTGGTGGCGGCAGCATTTGGTCCTGGTCTTGCATTGGTGGAGCCTTCAATTCTTCTGTGAGCTGACCATTTAGCAATTCATTAAAGTGCACTTCCCATCGCTCCAGAATGCCTTCAGGATCGGTGATCAGATTACCCTCTTTATCCTTGCAGTAAGTGCAGTGTGGTGTGTACCGCGTCATACTGCGGATTATTTGGTAAAACTTCCGCGCCTGGTGCGGACCTCGCTCTCTACTTTTCTCTATTTCACAGACAAGATTTTTTTCCCAGGCACTTTTCTTTTGTCTGTGAAGTCTTTTTTCAGTTCTTCTGAGCTCTTTGTATTTCTCCTCGCGTACCCGCGTCCTATGAGACTGCTGCATTTCCCGGTATGCAGCATTCTTACGTTCAGTCGCTAGTTTGCACTCATCATCAAACCAGTCGTTCCGATCTCTACGACTACTGCCTAAGATGGAGTTGGCAGTACTAATGACAGTATTCTTAAGGCCTTTCCATTTCTCTTCTACGCCCGGCATTCTGGCCCCAGAACTTACTCTCCCTCCGTCGAGCTCTTCGAGGGCGAGTCTTAACGCATGACCAAAGGTGTTGCTGGTGTTCTCATTGCGTAAGGCAGCCGTGTTGATTCGAACCTGATCCGTGGATGCAATACGTCTCCGTAAGGCAATCCGCGCTCGGAAAACTGTACCAACAAGATAGTGATCCGAGTCGACGTTGGCACCTCGGTACGCTCGTACCGTCATCAGGTTCGAAGAGTGGCGGCGATCTATCAACACGTGGTCAATTTGGTTGCGAGTGGCTCCATCAGGTGATACCCAGGTGGCTTTGTGGATATCTTTACGCGGAAACCTGGTACTCGCAACGACCAAGTTTTTCGATGCTGCCAGTTCGATGACTCGTAGTCCATTGTCATTAGTGTTCTCATGCATACTATGGGAACCTGCGTAGTGCCTGAAAACCGGCTCCCGACCTATTTTCACATTCAAATCCCCAAGAACGATTTTCACATCGTATCTTGGGCAGGCATTGAGGGCCCGTTCGACGTTCTCATAGTATTCTTCTTTTTCGTCGTCAGGGGACTCCTCTGTAGGTCCGTGAACGTTTATGAGGCTTATGTTTTTAAATTTGCCTCGTACGAAAGATATTATTTATTAAAAGGGAACTTAATAATGATTAGTATAAAAACAATTCAAGTGTTATGTCATGTTGAAGCAAAAGGCGCACTCGGTCTGGTATAACTGTCAGAAGTAGAGCGAGCGCATTAACGTGTGGATTCATTAGCCCTTTTCTCGTAACGCCCGGTCCGGCGCTACAATTGCAGAGAGCACGCAGCTTAGGGCGGATCTAGAACACCCCCCCTCGATTGTAGTGCTAGGTCGATCCTCTGAAGAACCCCCGACGCCGATCAAATCCAGACACCTCCGATGTTTTTCTTTTATCAATCCCTTCGTGAGAACATCCGCGGGCATCTTATCCGAAGGAGGGTGTTTAATATCTAGTCGACCTTCGCGCAAGACATCTCTGGCGAAATGATGCCTGATGTCGATGTGTTTCGATCTCGCGTGAAGTGTGTGATTCTGGGTCAGTATTTGTGCCGCTCGGTTGTCGTTCATCACCAGAACTCTTTCACACTCGGACAGCTTGAGCTCCGACAAGAATCCCTGTATGTATAGGGCTTCTCTCGCGGCTTCAGTTAATGCCATGTACTCCGCCTCAGTGGACGAAAGGGCGACGGTGCGCTGTTTCCTCGACTCCCAGCTGATGGTGGTACCGCTCAGCTTAAAGACGTATACGGTATACGACCTTCGATCTACCGGGCACCCAGCTCAATCGGCGGCAACAAACCCTTCCAAGGTTGTCATGCTCTTCGTGTACGTGATTCCGAACTCGGCGGTCCCCTTTAGATATCTCAGGGCGCGTTTCGCCGCCTTCCAGTGTGCCTCGTCGTGACAAGCATTGAATTGACTGAGACAACTGACCATATGCGAAATGTCCGGTCTTGTGGCAATCGCCAAGTAATTCAGTGCTCCGACAAGCTCGCGATAAGGTCGATTTCCTCCTGGTGATCCTTCTTCTTCGACGTCCTTTTCGAGCCTCGAACCCGATTCAACGGAAGTACTGACAGTGTTGCAGTCCTCCATCCGAAATCGAGAGAGTAGTTCCCGAACCTAATTTGGTTGAGAAACGGTGATCTGATTTCTGCTCCTGGCGATTTGGATCCCCAAACAATAGCGAGCTGTTCCCAGATCCCTCGCCTCGAATTCCTTCGACAAACCTTTTCGGACGAAATCAAGATCCTTCTGGTCTCGATAGAATATCAAAATGTCGTCAACGTAGACCAGTATTATCAACGGTTCTCCCCCTCGTTTGAGGTGATAAACGCACGGATTCGCGCTCGTCGGTGTCATATTTAACTCTTGTTTCCCATTCAGTCTCTTATGCCATTGCCGACCGGCTTGTTTAAGGCCGTACAAGGCCTTTTTCAAACGGCAAACCTTTTCGCCACCCTGAAGCTGTTTCAGCATTTCCTTGGCGCGGCTCTCGATATCGGATTTGCCTTGTGTCACGACGATTTTCTTCAAACATCTTCGATCGTACCGTTTAGGTAGGCGGTCGTGATGTCCATCTGATGCACCTTAAGGTCGTGCTTGATCGCCTGTGCAAGTAGCATACGGATGGATCCCAGGCGAGCGACCGGATTGTAGGTATCGTGAAAATCTATCCCGGGTCGCCGCGCGAACCCCCTCGCCGCGACTCGTGCTTTTCTTCTCTCGACCTTGCCGCCCAAGTCGTACTTGTTTCTGAGAACCATTCGACATCCGACCACGTTGCGATTCTTGGGTCGATTCACGATCAGCCATGTATCGTTCTTGATTAAGCATTGTCCGGTCCGTTCAAAGCTTGCCGATACGGGACCTCCGAGTGAAGACTAGCTAAATTTGCCTCCAGGCCCTCCAAGATGCGCGACTCCTCGTCGTCGAGAGTTCGGTCGATATCATCCTCGCTCGATCCGCGAGGATCTTCGTCTTCTTGCGTGATTCGATACAATTTTCGCGGGCGACCGGGTCGTCCGGTGAGAATCTTTCTAGGTCTACCCGGAGCTCTTCTGATCGTTTCGGTGAACTCGTCCCTTTCTCCAGGTCGGGTACGTGTAGTGCGTTTTCCAGACGTATGACCCGAGTCGTGTCTCCGTCAGATGCCGCGATTTTTACGGTTCCTTTCGCTTTTACGTCGGTGGAGCCATGATTTGCCAGATTAATCTTGTTACGGCTCCAACGCCGTGCTTCCTCTTTCGAGGGAAGAGCGTGGAGGTTATTATATTTATTAAAGAATTTAAGTGTTCTTTATTAATATGTTATTAATAATAATAAAAGATCTCTTTTATTTAAATATTCGTTTTATTTATTTTTATTTTATCGAACTCAGCTATCTCAAGCGTTTATATAGAACAATTTGTTCTAACTGACTGTGGCGTATAAACTGAACAAAACAATCTAGAAGTCTCTGTGACTTAGAATTTTGAATAAACTTTGAACGAAAATCAAAGTGGCCATGTTTTGAAATGAAAAATGTGCTTGTTATGAAAAGGGGCATATTTATGAAATGTGCTGTAAGTGACTGGATATAGAATATTGTGTCTGTTTATTTATGAATTGTATTAACTGAGAATGTAAGATATGTGAGGATGTAGTTTTAAAGGGTTGTGTTTGAAAGGACATGAGTTAGTGTTAAAGCGAATAAGGGTAGTATTCTGGAATACAACAATCTTCAAATTTCCAGCACTTGCGATTTGTTCGAATACGTCCTTGTCGTGGCATAGGTGTGATGTGCATCCACTATCGAGACACCACGTATCGTTTTTCTAAAGGTTCCCTGCAAAGCAAGAATCTGCGTCTGTGTGGGAGGATAGGAAAGAAATGTCTTCGCCGATGGCGGCTTTTTCTTTATTTCCGGGATGTTTCGCGTTTCGTTCGGCCCTCTCCGGACAATTTATGGCATTGTGACCGATTTGGCGACATCTACGGCATTTGTATTTGAATGGTCCGCCGGTACGTTGATCATCCGATTTATCGACGGACTTGTTCGACGCTTTGTTCGCAGTCCTTTTCCAATTCGGCGTTCCTTTTCTCGCGAACATTGCTTGGTCTTCGGCTTGGCTGCGTTGTCTTCTCGTCGCGCTTTCGTCGAGGATTTTAATTTTCAGATGTTCCGGCGAAGGTAACTCGTCTCTCGACTCGATGGCGCATCTAAAATTCTCGTAGCTCTCCGGCAGACTGTGTAAAAGCATGACCGATTGTAATTCAATGCTGACTTGTACGGATAATTCCGACATTTTGTCGACCATATCGGAGAATTCGTCAACGTGTCGTTGTACATCTCCGCCTTCGTTGAATCGATGATTCATTAGCCGTTTCCACAATGATGCCTTTTTCGCCAGTCCTTTCGATTCGAAAATTGCTTCCAGTTTCAACCAAATTTCTCGGCCTGTTTTGCAGTATCTAATTTGCCTGAGTTCGACGTCGGCAACAGTGAGATACAAATCGGCTTTCGCCTTTTCGTCCTCGTCTTTCCACGCTTGCAAATTTTCGGCTGCTTTCGGTTTCGGTTTTTCACCGCTTGCGTGAGCTCACGTTTTGTTTTTTGTCATGAGTGCCCGCATTCTTAGTCTCCAGGTATCATAATTTTCTCTGGCTAGTATTTGTATGCGCATTATGTTACGTAGCTTGACCGTCCATTTTGTTTGCAGTGAGGTTATATTTCCGCGTGTATTTTCCACGTTGTCTTCTCGTCTTTTCGATTTCCAATTTCGAATGTCCAGACGATGTTTAAACCTGGGCCCATAACCTGTTGTAGCAGGATATGAAATGAACGGGCGACTCCTCGTACGAAAGATATTATTTATTAAAAGGGAACTTAATAATGATTAGTATAAAAACAATTCAAGTGTTATGTCATGTTGAAGCAAAAGGCGCGCTCGGTCTGGTATAACTGTCAGAAGTAGAGCGAGCGCATTAAGGCGTGAATTCATTTGCCCTTTTCTCGTAACGCTCGGTCCAGCGCTACAATCGCATAGAGCACGCAGCTTAGGGGGATCCACAACAATATTAAATAGGAATCTTAAGATAGATTCGAACTGAAGGAGTCATAAGATTGACGCTTCCAAAAATAAAGTGTTATAAATGAAAGATCGTGTCTTTTTATTTATTTTAACTTATAATCCCATGGATTTCAAAGCATGCACACCTTCTGCCCTTATCCTCTCTCTCTTCTTCAGCTCTCACCGTGTAATGGCTTTTAGTTGTACTTAAAAATCTCCTTTTCGCACACGCTTCGTAAAAAAGGTATTGTTTTATAGCTTTTGTAGCCCAGTTTATATTTTAGGTAGGATATCTGGGGACTCAGTCCATTCTCACAATTTTTATATGCGAACTAACAAACGCTACAATAGATTTAATGATTTTTTAATATGTTATAATTATCGTTGGTTTCTCAATACATCTTCGTCTTACATACGTCTTCTCTTTTATATTGATCTGCACAACCTATCTCAACGTCAAAAAAAAAAGGACGCGAGACGCTTGTATTCCAAAAAGTTCCATTAATGCCTTTCATACTCCACTTATCTAAATCAAAGTGTTCACAGTAATTTTTTTTTGTAGCAGAAGTTAATCTTATTTTCAACTACCGCCCCAAGTTCATTTAGGAAAAGGTTTTTCTGCTGGTAAGCAATTATCCCTTAAGCACAACTGTATCAGCAGTCGATTAAGCTCCACACCATGATAAATTTGGCAAACCCAGTAAAATCAACGCTTTGGGTGTATCCCTCTTAACCCAAAATTTAATATTCCATACAACTTTTACGACAGGTTTCCTAATTAACTAAATAAGACATTGATGATAATATCTCACTTCCCAGGTGTGCTGGGCGTCACTAATCCAATATGCCAAAACAGATTTATAATTCCCTACCTGCTGTTGGGAAGACCTTACCCATAAAGCGAATAATAATCAATCGGTTCTTGAAACTCCCTCTGCAGTCAGGCTGATGTCCTTGTTTCATACGCGACTTCCCCTTGGTGTGCTTTTTACTTTTAATAAACTGTTTAAAATTTTGCAGAAACATTTGTTCAGGACGATTAGAGGTCACTGAGGAGAACTGCTTTTAGGTCAATCGTATCCCAAGAATGTGTTTCTGTCTCTACTCTTCTTCCTTCACTGACCTGAAGCAAAAGGAACAGCTGAAGCATAAAACCTAACTTTTGTCAGTTCTTTATCGAGAGTACGAAGTGACCGGATCCGCCCACCGTGAGTTGTACACCAAGGATAGCTCCACCCCAAGGATAATTTACAATACTCGTAGAAGCATCTTTTTTTGTTTTTGTTTTATGCTCCACATGCATAAGAGAAGTAAACTACTTACTTGAGGACATACGGAAGGAATTCCTTGAAATCAAATGGAATCAGAAAGTGCCATAAATTAAGTAGTCATACCAAGGGTGCAAGGCGCCCCAAGGAGGACCTCAAGTACTATGATGTTGTCAAAGATATTGTGAGTAACTACGAGTCCAAAGAGATTAACAGGACGATATTGATTTATTATTTAATGAAGAATACCTATTATATCAGGGATATGTTGAGAACTTCGCTGACAAAACATCTATCCACAGGGACCCTTCATCAGAAAAAAGTATTAAAAGGCAGTTGAACAATGATAATGCAACAAATTGACATTGAATCACGTGCGGCTTGTAGGACTTTCAATGTTACTCGGATGAATCATTTCCGTCGCATTAGTATTGACAAGTGGTCTAAATGCTATCGATATCCTCAATGGCATTCTTTGTCACGGTCGTGACGGAATTTCTGAATGAAAAGCAACAACCTCGTTTGATTGGTATTTCCTTCGTGATGACATTCAATTGGAAATGGTTGTGTCTGGTTATAGAAGTAGCGAAAGACAGGCAGACCGGCTCAGAGGTATTTGGAAAGTCTTTTGTCACAAGTGCTGAGTCCAATTTGGGTGTCCTAAGTGATGTATCTGGTGATGTATAATAGTATTCTAGGTCTCCCAACTTGTGCTGGGATGAAAGTTTCCAATTTAAAGACAAAGGTATTTTTTGACCAAAATCAGTTTATTCTTTTACTTTTCCTATTAAGTTGTAAGGACATAGTATATAGTTACAAATAAATCAAGTTATTGCCACACGCTCACAAAGAACCGACACCTTTAACATACATCTGTTTGTAGTTGGTTGTTATCATTCCACAGAAGTTTTTGGTACCATTCGATGTTTTAATAACGTAGCAGAATAATGCTTTACCTCCACAGGTTGAACTGTTACAATGAAACGGTAAATAGCGTGTCATTGTGAGTGATTGTTTATTTAGTGGACTGTTATATTATTTTAATAAATAGAATTATTATTTACTCACTTTGTAAAACACCGAACCCATGGTTGGTTGGCGTCTGACTGCTATTCCTGTTGCGGGGGGTGTTGATGGCTTTATCTTTATTACTGAAAAAACTTTAACAAAAGTTGTTCTCCTTTTTATTTATTTTTCGCCGCCTACTATTTCATTAATTTTACGTATTAGTAGCTTTTTTGTCTACTTGTTGTTATATTTTTATTTGTTATTATTCAAGAGGGAGAGAGAGTGTGTTTGTGGGGTTGTACCTAACAGGACGCTTGTAACACTGGCGATAATTTTCGTTTGGAAAATTATATGTGATTTTCACCTGATTTGCTTTAAGAAATTGGGTTTGTGCTTCATTTGCGTTAGTTTACAGTTTTAAGTGTGAGATTTATGGGATTGTCACATTGACGCATTTGGGAATTTTATTAGGGCAATTACAGAAACCGATTGCATTTTTATGTTGCCTTTTGTACTGACTTTTATCCGTTTAATGAGATAAATATATATTGAAGTCTATTTCCTTCAAAAGTTTTCAAATATTGAAATTCTCCATTTGGTATACCAATTCCCATTAAAAAAATGTTTAATAAATTTGTTTCACTCATGCAATTAATACAGCAATAATAAGTATGAGTACACCGACAACACCTCAATCCTGTTATCTCAAATAAAATAAGGCTGATAAGCAACAATAGGAAGAATGAAACGCAGAATGTGAATTGCAATCATAATGTGAAGACATTTAGGAAGCTTTAGTTGCTACTATTCGAGCACTGAAAAATAAAATGCTAGAGTATTTTTTGAATCGGTAATTTCATTATGAGCGGCGTAAGGCTGATAACCTTGCCCGGAAAAACAAATTATTATGGAAAATTTAACACGCCTCGGGACTTGCTAAATAGGGCCAAGACCGGATCCCGGTTGTAGTGCCGATGATGATGATGTATTTTATTATGAAACTAAATTTTGCACTTTTTTGGCAAAGAGCTCTTCTTTATCATCTAAATATGTCTAAAAGAGGAAATAAAATTTTGAAAAACATAATCAAAATTAGTGAGGAGTGTTCTAGCTCTCAAGAGGATGGATACGAAGTGATTCAAAATAAGAATGAAATTGAGATTTTGGAATCCTCAGACGGTGAAAAAGAAACTCCACGGAATTTAGGTTCGATCCCATCCTTTCTTGAGCCCCAGAACTCGGATACGTATGTGGGACAGAAATAGCGGTACATGGAACGATTTGGACGAAATTGGAAGCGGGCGAATTTAGTGGTCGATCATCTGTCCACAAAATCTACAAATATAACGCTGGTCCTACGCTGGACGAGCGAGTATGAGGGAACCGGAACACAACGTGCAATGATCTTGGGGTAGATTGGGTTTTTGTGTGCATGTACCAATGCAACTCTGAGGATAGCCCACTGACCTAATTCGGTGAATGTGGTAATCTCAGAATACATTGAACTGTAGGAAGATAAAAATGGGAAGAAGTGGATAATGGCTGGTGTTATTCACCTGCAAAAAGAGAACATTAATCCCAAGCGGATAGCGTGTCTGGGGGAAGTCGAAGTGACGCTACATTGGCTAGGGTAATATTATCGTGGGAACCAAACTCGAAGAATTTGGAATTACCCCAGCCGTTGCATGATTATGTAACCGCGTCGTTTGGTCGTACATGGTTGTTGCCAACCAAAAATGACTGGAATTTTCGGTGGAAATCGGTTGGGTTAAAGCAAAAGTGTTGCCTTATGGCAAGAAAACACTGAATGCAGTTGTGTATTAACTAAATGAATAAATGACTTCCGGCGATGCTTCTTTTACAGGTAAATAGGTTGGTGGGAGGAAATGGGGTTGCTTTGACACGCTGTTAGCGGTCAAAATAAGACTGAAATAGTGGGTTGGTTCTCCATGTAGTATAGAGAACCCCTACGGGGTTTATCGGGTGGGGTTAGATCTCCAATCCCGGGGTCGTTACGAAACCGTTTATATTTTTGCTTATGTCTGTCGTCGTGCAATGACTTTTGTGCTTTTATATATAAAGATAATAATTAACATGAAAGAGGACTTCCATTCTTATATTTTTTGCTGTTTACTATTTATACTTTTCTTCTGTAAGTTAGTTAACAGAAATTGAAAAACAAAAAATAAACAAGATATAAAAAATAAAATAGCGCAAGGCTAATAACCTAAAAATAAATCATTATTAAAAATTTAACAAGCCACGAGACTTGCTAATAAATAAGGCCAAGACCGGATCCCGATTGTAGTGCCGACGATGATGATGATAAAATGAAATGAACAGAAAAAATAAATTATAAGATAATTAGGAATATGGGATATATGAATTTTTTTTTTTTTTTTTTTTGTTGGAAAAAGCTTATTTAATACTAATATT
Organism: Microdon myrmicae; assembly: GCA_963931805.1. NCBI lineage: Eukaryota > Metazoa > Arthropoda > Insecta > Diptera > Syrphidae > Microdon > Microdon myrmicae. The sequence goes on along the minus strand of OZ007497.1, from coordinate 95,682,145 downwards.
TAGACAAAAGATGTAACGATGACACGTAATTATTTGCAATTAAAATTGCGGTGTTTACACATGAGACTCGCCGACGGGGGATTGAATCCCGGTCTCCCGCGTGAGAGATGGGGATACTGACGACTATAAAATCGCAGACTTACTACTAATGGCAATTGTTATTCCTAACGCATTATATTATGAAATATCACAAAAAGCTATTATTTATTAATCATCATCCAAACCCATTCATTAAGGGGTAATCCTTCGAGCCGAATCCAGTCGTGGAACCGCTGCAGTCCTTTCTCATACAGCCCTGACTCTACTCTTCACTTGATGTCCAGCTGACCAATCACCATCATTCGTCGTCACAATTCATTCGCGCGCATGATCGTGGAGCGCCCTATCCGATATTATGACTACCTCATGGTTGTCATCTCAGCGCAATGACTCTACCCTAACCAGGCTCGATAGTAAGAGCCACAGCTGCGAAGGAATCCGAAGTTAATTTTCTTCTCCATGTTCATGATGGTGGAATCGATTAAATATTTTAGAAGTTTGTTGTTTTTTTCAAGAGCTGAATCAAAGTTGTCGTTGTTCTTGGATACAAATTCCACACTTGACGAATATTCTTTTAGCATCCCTTTAATCTCATGTATATCACTTTCCAGTCATTGTTCATCATTTCAGGCGCAGTAGTAGTACGTCCCTTTGACTTGCCAGAACCTCGTCCAACCTCATTTCCGTTAGCCGCCGTTGCATTCATTTACGACTTACGTTTTTGAGCATATCTGTAACAAGTTTTTTTGCAAAGTTTTAGTCTTAAATAACTTGCAATAGGCATTCCCCAAAATTGATGTTATGAAGCCCTAGAATTGTGATAGTATAGCGTTTGGGATGATAGTGACGAACATGTGATTCGAATTGACGCTATGACAGTTAGAATCACCAAAAATTGAACCAATGCGTAACACGTCAGGCTACTGGCCGTGTGTACGAATTCGATTTCTAAACTCAAGTACACTCAACTGATGTGGAATTGTTATGTTATCGCTACGGTATACGGCACTGATGCATGTTCTTATTCGATTTTCGTTCGATGTTCTTCACTATTTGCTTGTGTATTGTGTGTGCATCTGTTAGAAACGCCCCTCGATAGTATAGTGGTTAGTATACCCGCCTGTCACGCGGGAGACCGGAGTTCGATTCCCCGTCGGGGAGCCTCTGGCGCAAGACTAATGACCTTGCCCGGAAAAAAAAAAACAAATCATTATGGAAAATTTAACAAGCCTCAGGACTGTTAAATAAGGCCAAGACCGGTTCTCGGTTGTAGTGCCAACGATGATGATGATGATGATGTTCTTCACTATTTGCTTGTGTATTGTGTGTGCATCTGTTTGAAACGCCACAATAGTATTTTATGCCCTCCTTTGGAAAAAAAACAGTTTGTGGTTTCCTTGAACTCCAGCACGTCATGCTTATCATGGTTATGCTTATTTGAAAGGTATCCTCACTCAAAGCAATACTTCACTAAAACAGGTCTACGTATTTAAAATTTACAATTCGTATAGAATGGAATGTGGTCGCTGTTGTTTACTTCAATCAGTGGTACCCAGATTTGTCTACCCTTGTTGCAAGTCTACTAGCATTTACACCATTTACATGGAATACAACCCTTCAAAGTTTTTTGATAAGAGGTTTTAAGGAATGTATAACATCAATGTCAACCAACTGGAGAATCCATTCCTGAGTATTTCACTGTTGTAGATAGATATCTAGAAAAAAATGGTGAATAGAATTAAAAACATGGTACCTAGACCACGAACTGAATCGGAGCTTTAAAAAGTACCCAGGAAAAAATGTTTAAATTGGTAGAATACAATTCAATGGTTCGGTTCTATCGATACCTTGACAAATATGCATTGCATATGGCACTAGACATCCACTTGCCCCCTGTCATCTGTTAAACATGACAATATTCTTTCCATGAAAAGTCCTTTAACCATTTTGTTTATTTTTAAAGATTTCTGATACTCGTATTGTATTATACCTAACTAACTTCGGTATCCTAACATTAGCCAATTACTCGGTCAGCTAAATTAACTTTGCAATAGAAACAACAGCTTGGCATGCATCAATGCCAAAGGAAGCGAGCACAATTCACTTTCGAAGTTGATGTCGTCCTTTCACATCACAAGGATACTACAAATTCTAGTTAATTAAAACATTCTATCACTGGCTGCCAGAAGGAATCTGGGGTTGCGTTTTAACCTCTGTATAAGTTTCAAGTTTGTTCAAACAGATATACCACGTATCGCTTACTCAGAGGGATACCAACAGGATGTTTGACATGATGAAGGACCAGTTTTTCTTCTCACAACGACATTCCAAAGATCTCAGGATAATAAATTAGTTGAACAACAATATAAAACCGAGGGTACCTACTGTAGAATGTGCATATTCTTTTCTCAAAGGATCAGCTAAAGAAGGTGGATCCTGTGATTTCCCTAAAGGATGGTCCATGGATTGAAAAGTTGGGAGCTTAGCTATTTGCGCTTATCTAATTACATAGGGCGAACATGGGGGAGCAAAACGGGACACTAAAAAGCAAGGTTTGTGCTAAGTCCATTTTATGAACAAGTAAATATCCTTCAACTTCTAGGACCATTATTTGTACTCCTGGCTGGTTCAAAATGAGTGTATATAGTTTGATTATATAAGTGTACTTATACATGTATCCCTACCACGGCTCTATGGCAAATTAAGTTGTAATTATAAAACAAAAAAATATTAATGTAAATTTCTTTCAAGAATTTTCTTCTTTTCATTCCTTCCCCTCATTACTGTCGTTTGTACTTGTAACTTTCCCGGGTTTAAGAATTGAGTGTTTTACTTCGGTATTAATGGCGCCCTATTACAACCGGGCCATGTCTTAAAGCTGAGCACAATAAATCTTCCCGTGCGTTTACGAGGGGGGCAAAAGTGGTCCCCTTATGAGTGCTATGCAAGATTCTCAAGGACGCGACAGTTCAGCAGGAAGAAATTCAAATAATGAAAACGCAGTTGCTTAAGAAAGAAATTCAAATGAATGACATGGACAGATAGATCTGTCTATACCAAACAGTAGGTAATAATAATTATTTTAGAAATCGATGGAGGTAATATCAGAATCTCGTAGTGGTGACAACTGGAAGTGTTTAGTTGAAACAAACAAAAATGGGAGAGGGGAACACAACTCACGACTTCGCTTAGCAAATATTTGGCCTAATGCCGTTAAAAGAGACACAGACCCCCTACGTTCGGTCTGCGTTATATGAGCGGAATTAAAGGGCTGCCCACAAAAAGTAATCTTCGGAAATTTGTTAAAAGAAAAATATTGCATCGAATGTTTTGAAATTTTGAGGATATACTTTTGTGTAAAGGATCTATGTGCAGTAATTTATTTGCGTGAAATAGCGACTTAAGCGCCATCTCCCTAATCTCTAAAAAAGAAAGTTCTCCTGCTCTGCAGAGATTGGCCGTAATAAGAGTCCCTGAAATCCGTTGAACTAGACTAGACGTATCTCCCATATATTAGGAGTATAAAAGAATTAACATCCAACAAAATCGCAAAGTTTTGAAAAAAATCTTAATTAATGAATGAATGAATGAAGTGAGAGCAGAACCCTCAGTTTATTTCGCTTAGTACAAATGGTATAAGCATATAAACTTATAAATAGACTTACGAACTAACTTAAAAACTAAGGCATGAGGTTTGGGGGTGGGGGATTAAAAACTGAAAACTGTGGAATGGGGAACTAAACGAAAATGGATAGAATAATAGTATACGCGATAGGATGGGGCTCCTCGATAGTATAGTGGTTAGTATACCCGCCTGTCACGCGGGAGATCGGGGTTCGAATCCCCGTCGGGGAGCCTGTGGCGCAAGACTAATGACCTTGCCCGGAAAAAACAAATCATTATGGAAAATTTAACAAGCCTCAGGACTTGCTAAATAGGGCCAAGACCGGTTCCCGGTTGTGGTGCCGTTGATGATGATGACGATGGTAGGACGGGAAAGGGCGGGGATACGCCGGATGTTAGGATGTGAGTATGAGTGCGGGAGAATGTAGGCAGACGGTGAGCGGGACGGGGTCAGGAAGGGTAAGAGAGGAGACGACGTTTCAGCGGAGCGGAAGAGGTGAAATTGATGTCAAAGAAGGTGGGGTAAGAGTTTGCCCACCCCTGCATACGCGAAATGGATGCATTAGAGCCGTAAGACGTGTGATGGGCGGCTAATACAAGAGACGAAGGTTTCGCAGGTTTCGGGGATTAGTGGAAAATCTGATGGAGGAGAGCAGGCTTCGGCAGTTGATTGAACCTGAGAGTAGCCGGTGGATCAAGGGGATGTCGGCATGAATTCTGGGCTCTTCAAGTGTGTTAAAGTTAATTAGGTGAATACGGCCCGTGTATGTGGGTAGAATCAGAGGATTTTCTCAATTCAATCCTCGGAGGCGCAAGACTAATGACCTTACTCAGAAAAAAACAAATCATTATGGAAAATTTAACAAGCCTCAGGACTTGCTAAATAAGGCCAAGACCGGTTCCCGGTTGATGATGATGATGAATCCTCGGAGGGCAAAATGCAAAAAACAACGTTGCACGCTTTCGACCCTGCCAATATCGGATGAGTAGTGAGGAGACCAAACCTAACTAGCATATTCAAGAAAGGGGCGGACAAAGGCTATATAGAGCGATCTGGAAACGTGGGGATTAGAGATTGCTTTCGACCAGCATTTAACAAAACCAGGGACAGAGTTTGCCTTGAGAATAATGTCATCAATATGTGGGATGAAGTTAAGCTCCCTATCACATAAGATGCTAAGGTCACGAATCGTTTGTACAGGTGTTATCTGTTGGTTGAGTAAGAATAGGAACGTAGCGGAGACGGGGATCGTTTACGGGAGAAGGTGATTGAGTGACATTTGGCAATATTTAGTTCGAAGCTGTTCTTTTGGCACCAAGTTGAAAAACTGCCGAGATCCATTTGGAGAAGTGAGGAGTCGACAAAAAATGGATTGTCTTGAAGAGTTTAGTGTCGTCCGCGTATAGAGAGATGGAGGAGTGCTTAATATTGGAGTCTATATCATTAATAGTAAGAATGAATAGGAGGGGTCCAAGATGACTGCCCTAGGGAACCCCTGACGTGGGAAGAAAAGGTTTGGAGAGGGTGGATCTAAATCTGACACGGTAGGTTCGATCGTTAAGATAGAAACAAATTCACTTAATCAGTAGAGGTTCGAAGCCAAGGGAGGATAGCTTAAAAAGGATGAGGTCGTGGGAGATTTTGTCGAAGGCCTTTCTGAAATCGGTTGTGATTACGTCGACATTGTTGCCGTTCTCTAAGGCGTGGAGAGCATGGGATGAGAATTGAACTAGATTGGTGGTGGTCGACCTACCCGCAAGCAAACCGTGGGTTGGGTCAGATGATGGATTTGCAGCGAAAACATAACGCGTTGTAAAGAATGCCTTCGAACAATGCCTTCCCTTTTGAGGCCCCTTCTTATGTATGGGGTGAGAAAATAGGACTGCCATATATTTGGCAAGACACCTGTAAGGGATACATTCAGTGCCGGATTAAGCCAATCGGGGGCCCTAGGCCATTCAAATTTTGGGGCCCTCTTTTTTTTAATAATCGTAAAATTAATCGTTATTGACGCATTTGTATAATTTAAACAACTAATTCATATCATTTTAAGTTTTTCAAATACAATAAAATAAGGAAATCATTTTTTTTCAGTTGAATTATATATTTTTTGATTAAAAATAATTAACAGTATATTAAATTATACAATAATCTTTGGACATCTCTTTGGAAGATGAAAGCAACGCTCGTTTTCAACAAACTTTTTTTCTACATTTTTGATCAACAAAATCATTGATGATTTCTTCAAAATCAATTTGACGAAGAATGTCCGATTCAATGGACATCAGACTTAGCATGTCTAATCGTTCTTGACGCATAACACTTCTTTGCTCGTTTATGATGCGTTTCAATTTTGAAAAAGAGCGTTCTCTCGAACAATTCGTGATCATAAGATTTAAAAAAACGCGAAGAGCAATTTCAACGTTCGGAAAAACTAATTCAAGATGATCTTGAATCAAACTTTCGTAGAGGTCAGAGTGAGTGAACTTAAGTTTCATTGGGAATTTTGATTTAATGAAAGCGTGAAACTGTATGAGTTCAGGGTAAAATTCTTCTAAATCGTCAGAGTAAAAGTCAACTAAATCGGAAATCTTTTTGGAATACACATTTTCGGTCAAATCAAAATCAGCCAAAAACGAAAATCTCTCCGAAACCACAAAGTAAACTTTATTTCGATTCTTACATTTCGATTCTTCGCTGATGAAGAAGCATGTGCAGTGGAACTTTGGAAGAATGACGTCAATTTTGGTAGTTTCGATAAATCTGTCTCAATTCGTTTTTTTCTCTTCATCCGCAATTTTTCTTTTTTGAGCCCCGCTCTGATAGGATCGCCGCATTATGTAATCTACAAACATACTTAAATCGTAATATTCTGATAGGAAAAGCAAACATCAAATTCTGCATTTGAAATTAAACAACAAAGTTTAAAATCAAAAAATCGAACTCAAAAATAAATCAAAAAAACAAAACCAAAATGTTAAATTATCGAAATCATCATCATCATCATCATCATCGGCACTACAACCGGGAACCGGTCTTGGCCTTATTTAGCAAGTCCCGAGGCTTGTTAAATTTTCCATAATGATTTATTTTTTCTGGGCAAGGTCATTAGTCTTGCGCCAGGGGCTCCCCGACGGGGAATCGAACCCCGGTCTCCCGGGTGACAGGCGGGTATACTAACCACTATACTATACTATCGAGGAGCCCTCGAATGTTAAATTATCGAAATAGCTAAAACTAAATCAGTTTACAAAATCAAAATCGAACAACAAAACAAATTTCGAAAAACTGAACTGAACAAACTCACTTTCATTATTGTTGTTGGATAACAAAAAAAGATTGGTGATGTTTTTTGAGTTGTGTGAAAAGATACAATATAAAACAGACCCTACCTTTTTCAACAAAGGCTTAGTTTTCGATATGTTCATTACACACAATACCACAATTTCACATTAATTAACATCTAGATTCGTCACTAATTGAAAAAACGTTCTTTTTTTCTCTAAGAACAACGAACAAATGTAATTTGACAAACGACAAAGCAACAGATAGTTTTGTTTTGCTTAAAACACTGAAATGAATCGTTTTTGTTTATATAAACAAGCTCGAGTTTGCAAGCGCTGTTTCGGTTATTTAGCGCGCGATTTGAAATTCAAATCGTAGCTTAAAATAACAATCAAAAGAATAAATCAATTAAGATTTTTAAATATTTTTGTTTGAAAATACATTTGTATAATCAATTACATAAGATAAATGAATTGTCTTTAAAAAAATGTTTGTTTACAAAATTCCACAAAATATAAAAAAATTTAATTAGAATTAAAAATAAATTAAAAACAATCATGACAAATTTTCTTGGGGGCCCTTGCTCGCCAGGGGCCCCAGGCCATGGCCTAGTCCGGCCTAATGGGTAATCCAGTACTGGCTACATTGAATATCTTCAGCCGTTACAAACACGTCAAAGAGATAAGACGTATACCTGACAACAGGAGAAAGCAAAAGAAAAGAAAACAAAAAAAAAATTAATAAATAAATTCGTCGCGCGAGTGTAAGTGAACAAGTGTGGATTACACAGTGTGGCCGCCACTGAGAGCGGTTGTTTAAAAAATAAAAAAAATAAAAAATTATGGAAACAAACAAACTGCTAAAGAGCTCGTCGCCTTTCATGAAAAGGGGTCAGGCAGACCTGAAAGCGATGACACGGAGCCGACTCGAGCGACAGCCGAGTATTATAACAAAGCGGTACAAGCCAAATTCAGACGGCGAAAAAAATGCAAAAGGAAAGAAAAACGAATACACAGGCGCAGGCAACCAATTCAACGAATTGGTTGACCTTGACCCAAGTGAAATCGAATTACCTGCTGAGGAAGAAAACAATATCACAAGTACTGCAACAGATCCGGCGGAATTAGAAAAACAAAAAAAGAGGAACTCAATAAACAAAGAGAAGCAATCCTCAAATTAAAAGACCTGGTGCAGCAACAACAAAGCCAAGAAAATACAACAGCACAACGGAAAAATCAGGAACAACATCAGGAAGCAAACAAAAGGCAGCAAACAAAGGAGATGCAGAAGCAGCAAACAAACCAGCACATCGTAACCAACAAAAAGGAAAAGGCGCCGCCTATAATACTTACGTCCATGGAAACAAAGGACGTTATAAAATTAGGTGAGTTAACTTGCAAAAATTTCAAAACAAAAAAAATTAATAATTCTAAAATAAAATTAATGTGCGATGATATTGAAGGTTATCGCAAAGTAATGACTGCTTTGGGTAGGACAAAAAGCGAGTACTACACGTACACCCCGAAATCGGAGAAAATAATCTCCATGCTCCTAAAAGGCGTTGATCCATGTTTTTCCCCTGAGGAGGTATTAGAGGAATTAAAAAAATGTCGAAACTGACAATTTAAAATTTGCAGGTGTGAAACCCTTCTCTACCACCAACTCCAGAAAACGCAATTGCAAATTGCCTTTCTTTATTGTATCACTGAGTCCCAACAGTAAAGTTGATGCTCTCCGATACATCAAACACCTCAACCACCAAACAATAAGTTGGGAAAAAATTAGAAAAATCGATCGCGTATTGTAGTGTATGCGTTGTCAACGCTTCGGGCACGCGGTATCAAACTGCCACATGCAATTCAGGTGCGTAAAGTGCCTCTCCGATCATATCATTGGTGAATGCCCCTTGGGCAAGGAACAGCTTCCAGATAGGAAAACACTGTCCTGTGTCCTCTGTAAAAATACAGGTCACACTGCTAATTTTAGAGGATGTCCTAAATTTCAACAAATAAAATTAAAATTGGAATCCAAAAAGAAACAAGTTGAAGAAGAGAAAAAAATGAAAACTCGTTCTTACAACAATTTCGTGGCTCCTTGTGTGTCATATGCACAAATGGCCGGTGCTCCTAAGCAACCAGCATCCATGGAACATACATATAATAATGGGAAAATGCCTGCACCAGAGGCACATTCAGAAATAATAACAATGTTATTAACCATGCAAGGACAATTTGCCGGATTTCAAAGAACACTGACTGAACAAAGAGCACGAATAGATACTCTCTATTCAACCCTGTTCTCAAATAACTCTCCAAATAAAAATCTTCAACCCTCCGTCTGAACTTAACCTAAAAATTATAGCTGTGAATGTAAATTCACTAATCCACATCGAAAGAAGGGATAATTTAGGCAATCTGCTCCAAGTCGAATGCCCAGATGTGCTCTTGGCTAGCGAAACAAAGCTAAACCAAAGGCACAAAATGGGCTACAAAAAGTATAACATAATTAGACGAAATCGACCACACTCTACTCGAGGGGGTGGGGTCGCTATCTTAGTTAAGAAAGGTCTTCACCATAAGGTCGTTTACAGCACGGAAGTACACAAATTCCAGGTGCTAGAGGCATGCATTATAGACGTTCCGCTAAAAAGTCAAAGGCATCTATATATAGTCGCTGCTTACGCTCCTGAATCTGTTCAAGGTACCCAATTTATCAGTGAAATCGATACGCTTTTCCGAAGTCTCAAGTTAGATTCGGAAAACAATTACTTTTTAATGGCAGGTGATTTTAACGCCAAGCACAGCGCCTGGGGCAATCTGACCTCGAACACCAGAGGCAATGCCTTGTGTGATTGGTGGCAAACAAATGCGATCGAGCATAAACTAGAATTGTACGCTACAAGTACACCGTCTTATCCAAGAGGTAACTCCTTCCTGGATTTACTTATGACAGATGATCGAATTCAGTTACCAGATACCGAGGTAACTACTCGAAATTGTCTTCGCACAATTGAGTACGATAGCGATCATTACGGACTTGGAGCCGTAATACACGTGCCAAACGAGTACCATCTACTTGAGCAGTACGACCAGGTACACTCTTTCGATTTCCGAAAAGCACATTGGTCGCGTTTCGATCGCATAGTAAAAAGAGAAATACGCAACATTGGCATAGACCCACCGACTAATAGAAACCTCCGTAATGATGAAATCGATCATTACCTCCTAACTATGAACGATATTGTTACTAACACAATGAATCGTTCCATCCCCAAAGTAGCTCATATGGATGGCTATACCCACCGATACAGAAATGCAACTATCGATGCTTTGTATAGGCAAAAGAGCACCCTGCTCTCAAAGCTGAAATTGTGCTATAGGCAGTTCAGTGACCCAAATAGCAATGAAATCAAAACAATCAAGTCCTTGATTAAAAATCTTCAAAAACTGATCCGGGATAATTACCGAGCAGTAATAAATGAGGAGTGGAGCAACAGAATTCGAGCTGTCCAAGCAAACGGATCGAACATGTTTTCACAAATCAAGAAAATATGTCGAAGAAAAGATCACAATGACATTCCCTGTCTCCGAATTCCACGGACTCCCGAGTATTGTCAGATAATGCTGAACGCAGGACTCACCTTAGAGCACATCAACTCCAATGATGAAGTAATAGTAGTCGAAGATCCGCAAAAGAAAGCGAATTCAATTGGAGCCTGTTTCGAAGCAGTGTACAGAGTTAACGAATCAGTTCATGCTAACACTGAAATTGAGAGCAATGCCCGTCAAAGACATTGCTCGCTGGGCAACCAACCTCACAACTGGCGGTCCGAAAACCATAGATTCATCACATTCGGCGAAAATAATAGGGCGGATTCTCCTGTCAAAAATGAAAATACAAATATGTTTGTGCGCAAGGATGAACTTAGAAACATACTTAGCTCAATAAAAAATAAGAAATCATCTGGAATAGATAGCATTTAAATGTGGTTCTAAGGCATTTGCCTCGCGAAGCAGTGAACATATACACTACTTTGTTTAACAACGCTCTAAACAATGCACACTATCCAACCCATTGGAAGAGTGCAGTAGTCCACCCTATCCCCAAAAAGGGTAAGGAGAAGAGCAATCCAGCTAATCTGCGCTCGATGAGCCTGCTTCCCAACATCAGCAAGGTATTCGAAAAAATTATAAACAAAGCACTGATAGGTTGGTGTGATGAAAACGATATCATCCCCAACAACCAGTTTGGCTTTCGAGCACGACATGATACAGTTCATGCAGCGACGAAACTTGTTTCCGATATACAGTGGAACAAGGCAAAGCGACAATGTACAGGCACCTGCTTGGTTGACTTTGAAAAGGCTTTCGACACCGTATGGTTAGAAGGACTTGTCTATAAGTTAACAAACCTGGGTATGCCGCAATATCTGCTATACATTATTTATGATATGATAATGGACAAACATTTTGTGGTGAAATGCGGGGACATACTCTCCAACAAGACCTTCCAAATTAAAAATGGCTTACAGCAGGGAGCAGTGAATTCTCCCATTCTATTCAATATTTACACTAGTGATCTAGTGAGTTCTCTCGAAAACGCCATTGCGTACGCCGATGACATAGTGGTGTACAGAACAGGAGGAAAAATAGACGTCATCAATAGGCACCTCCAAGATGACTTCAACAAAATAAAACAATTTTGCGGCGACTGGAAATTAAAGATTAATTTCCAGAAAACCGAGACTATTCTTTTCAGAACGCCCCTATCCAGGGCCTCGAGGGATACAAAATACAACTGGAAACACTTTTCTATTGTAGTTAACAATAACCTTCCACTGCAAGTGAAAACTGTAGTTAGATACCTTGGTATCTGGCTAGACCAGTATTTATATTTTGACAAGCACGTAGCAGCGTCCCTCTCCGCAGCTAAAAGCGCATATTCTATGACAAGAAGTCTATTCCGGAGTAGTCTTCTTGACCCCAGAGTCAAAATAATTTCGTACTCGGCATTCATCCGACCAGTTTTGATTTATGGCTGTCCAGTATGGTATAATATATCTCCACTTTATATGGAGAAGTTTCGTGTGTTCGAACGGCAGTGTTTGCGTTCCTACCTCGGACTTTATAGAACACCAGAGTCGCAATACAAAAAATTCTATCCCAACAAAATCCTGTATAACAAATCAGGGTTAAATAGGATAGACAATTTCATAATTAAAATTATTCGTGGTCACACAGCAAGGGCAATGTGCAGTGACAATAATCTTATCGCGGGAGCATTCTATCCCAATGATATGTATCTGGAGAATACCCTCCAGAATGGGTTTATTCCCCCAGAAGCGTTCCCTTTCTTGGATCAAAAAGGCTTTATCCAAGACATGCATGGAGTCCCGATTATTTACCACGCTCTCCGTGGTGCCAGGGACAAACGAATTCTCCATGATAGTGATATCTCCAATGCTCCAGACCGCATGCGTTTTAGCATGGCGATCAGTGAAAGAGATAAATCAGCCAAAGATCGAACATCTCCCAAATGGTGGTGGCTTCTCAACGAGGACAGGACTTCACTTCCTCAGATATAGTATGCCTCTCAAGAGCAACGCTCTCCTCCCTCTTGTCCCCCCCCCCCCCCCCCCTGTCCACCTTTCCCCATGCTTTTATTTTTATTTTATTTTTTATTTCTTATTTTATGTTTTATTCGTTTCGTTTTGAAGTTTTTGGTTGTTATAAATAAAAAAAAAAAAAAAAAAAATTGTGATAATAATGTATACATATAGATGTAAACGAGGAGTCCCTCTAATATATGACTTATTTCATATATATATATATATATATATATATATATATATAGGGGCTCCTCGATAGTATAGTGGTTATATATATATATATATTTATATATAAGAAACAAAAAAAAAAAAAAAGATGTGCGCCGAAAGGCATATATAAAAATCAAGTTGTAATGTGTAATTTAGAGAGCTCGCATAGAGCCAGTAAGTTAATTTAAGGACTGTGATTGTAGAAAAGGGTTTAACATTTACCCCTAATATTATACATGTAAAAAGAATCAGGAAAATAAATGTGGTTTAAAAACTAAAAAAAAAAAAAAAAACATTGAATATCTTTGATGACGGGAGAGAAAGATAAGAGGAACATTTTTTTTAAATGACAGGCGGAGGTTCATCAGCTGAACTTGTCTTTAAGCAAGTTTAATTTTTCTTCAACTAGGTGACGCTGAATAATTTGAGAGATGAAGGGGCCAAGGGAGAATTCAGGCAGGTCTTTGAAATAAGAGCGGTTAGGCTCAAAAGAGTTGTCCACGAAGGATTTTTTAAAAGAAAGAAGCGGAAAGTTTGGCAGTAGTTTGTGGGTCGGTTGAAGTAATCGTGTCACAGGATAGGGAGTTGGGATAAGCGTCAGATTTACGTTTGTAGTTAATAAAGCGGAAAAAAGATTTGGGGTCATTGATCAGGTTGTTTTGTGTTTTGTGAGATAATTGTAGTAAAGGGAGTTGTAAAGCTCGGTGAATTTATAAAAAAACCGATAAAGTTGGAGTAGTCCAGCAAATTCTTCCTTTTGTTCCGAAGGCCAAGGTGTACCATGGAGGCAATGATACCGACGTCCTATGTCCGGAATCAGGGACATATAGGGAAATAGCATTGTAGATTTCCTTATAGAGTGTTGCAGTAGTTTCTTCTACATCTAGATGATCAAATCGAAATGTGATTCTTCTAAGATGCTCATTTAATAAGCGAAAGTTAGCTTTGCGGAGGTTGTAGGAAAAGTTGACGTGGGTTGGTGTGGTTTAGGATAAGGTGTCACGATAAAGGGATACGAGAAGTGGGGGGTGGTTATTGTTGATGGTTGAGAGGGCGTGAGGACTAAGGGCAACTGAGGAATTATAGGGGTCCATTGTAAACACAAGGTCAAGTTGCCTCCACATATGATTTGGCGCACTACTTATTTGACGGAGGCTTGAGTTTGTGAGACCGTCTATAAAGAGACATTCCTTGGTACTAGTGGTGTTTGATATGTAAAAGGATTGATTGTCTGACAGCGTCCATTGGAGATGGGGGAGGTTGAAACAACGATATCCTCTAGGGAAGTACTTACCTCGGTTAGGAGATCAACCGCTGCTATTGCCAGTTCGTAAGACACGATTGGTTGCGAAGGAGGTGTATAGAAATATATGATATATAACGACTTTGGGCGTTGGCCAATTTTTATTTCGACATAGTCTAGATTGGGAGAAGAAAAGATAGCAATAAGAGATGAGGCGAGCTTTCGATGGCAAGCAGCACACCACGGCAAGGTGAATCCAGACATATACCATCGTCATCACGAAAAACATTAAAGTATAAAGAATACTGCGGATAAGTTTGGTCTGGGTTAGTGTTTATATTTCGAACCGGTTGTAGGGCCGATGATGATGATGTTTATATCGAAAGGGAAGGTATGAGCATTTTGCAGAATCGATTGCGTTTTAGAGCGGAAACCTCTGACATTCTGATGGTAGATGGTTAGAGGGAGACTATTGACAGTCTTGGGGGGGTGTGGGGAGAGCGGTTGATTAGGGTAAAAAAGACTTGCCCTTATTGGAAGAGGTCATTTTCTTGTGAATATATAGACGAAAGTTGGCGCAAGGTTTATCCATAAACATAAATTATTATGGAAAGTTTAACAAGCCTCGAGACTTGCTAAATAAGGCCAAGACCAGATCCGGTTGTAGTGCCGATGATGATGGTATAAACGAAAGGCCGAGAGATCTTTCGACACTATTTGTGGTAGCATATTGAAATTTTTGTGGAATTTCGTAAACAGGTTGCGAAGGCTAGGTAAAACAGTACATAGGCCTTCCTGCTGAATGGAAACCGCGAGGCTGGTTTTCGTCTTACCTTCATAGTGTAGGGTTAATGTTTATTATATTTTATTTTGTTGTCTTCTTTGTACTTAGTTACGTGGGTTTATAGTGGGTGTTGGATATTTTATTTGTAATGTATTCGCAATGGACTCTTACCTCACAGCTTCGGCGTTGAGACTTCGTATCCCCTGTGTAGAGGGTTGGGAGACGTGTTCTCCTTGTGCTTCCTTCAACGCTTTCTGACGAGGGCACCACGAAAACACACAATTTATCTTTACCAAACTATTTTTATTCCAACCCCTTTCACTTTATTTGTCTGTCGTTAATTATATCATATTTATTTCCAGAACTATATCTCATTAATACTTTTAAGTCTATTACACTGCACTTCGTTTCAGCAGTATATTGTCTTAAGGTTGTTTAAATTATTTCGTGGTATTTATTTCCGGAACTATGTCTTACTAATTACTTTTTATTTTATTACACGGTACTTGTTTGAACTATATTTCATAAATACTTTTTGTTACTACCCGGTTGGCCAACACACTACCTCTAAAAAAACAAACCCGCGACCGCTTGGGTAACGACTAGAACCAACTATTTCGAATCAACTCCTCGAATGAAGTCTTTTTTCTTCCATCCTGATCGAAGGAATGTCCTTTTTTCTGTCTGGCCCGTTTTCCAGCCGCTATTTCCTTTCTTTATCTGTCCCGGCTTAGGATCAAAAGAGCAAACCCAAAGGAAAAATCAACAGAGGGTCGTGGTAATGGACATTTATGATCCTATATGTTGGCGAGCGCTAAAACGAACATGTAGTTCGTTTTATGGTGCAAGTTATTTGTTTTAGGCGAATGGAAAAAGATGTTCCCTGTGGAAAATGGTTAGGAAACACAAAGGAAAAATCAACAGAGGATTGTGCTAATGCACATTTATGATCCTTTATGTTGGTGGGCGCTAAAACGAACGTGTGGTTCATTTTATGGCGCAATTTATTTGTTTTAGAAGAATGGACAAAGATGTTCCCCGTGGGAAATGGTGTGGGTAAACAAACCTTTAAAGGATCATAAAGCTGCAGACCTGCATTTTATGATTCTCAAGAACTTTACTTGAAAGTTGGTCATCTGGTCCACAGATTTGGATCCAGGGGATTTTGGGTGTTGAACATATGGTTCGTTCTTTCACGTCTTGGATTCAAGTTAAATTCAATATGGGCAAATGAACGTGTAGTTCAATTTGTTTGATATTGCATTGATATCGCGATATTTAATGTATGCGCGATTAATGGTGGAGCTTAGCTCCAAAAATGATGGAGGGTTTTGTGCGTAACAATAGTAAACTGACTCAGATTTGTCGTGGAGGTACGTAAGATAGAAGCGGACATTTTCGTAGGTAAATTTGTTTCTAAGTTTAGGTAAGGCGTAGCGACTATCAACCGAATTGATGGATTGTTGTGTGATTTTGTAAGTCGGAGGTAAGATGGGATCAATAATTGGTCGGGTGGAAGGGGTGTTACGTGGTAACTTCCCCCAACGCATTTGTCTCGGCGAGTAAAAAGGTATATGACATATAAAATATTTAAACATTAATTAAGCACATACATTACTGTTGAGTTGCCATCGGTGTAACAGTGGAAAGGGATGGCTTACCTGCTGGGGTGGACGTCCTCTGGTCCCCTTGTTCCGCTCATACGTTATCTATCATTCAAGCAGGAGTTTTCCGCCTCACAGATCGAATGGAAACCGTCGCTCTTTGTTTTTAAATAACCCACTCAAGTAGGAGTTTATTGTCTCACGAACTGCATGAAGGCCGTTGCTCTTTGCTTTTAGTTAACCCACTCAAGTAGGGGTTTATTGTCTCACGAACCGAATGAAAGCCGTCGATCTTTGCTTTTAATTAACTCTGGTTTTATTTGTTACTTTTAAAATTGAAGAGGATACAAAATGTAAGTCTGTTTGATTGTTCGACTGGCGTTCGCCCCTTTGGGATTTTTACTGATCAGTGGTGGAACCTGACTGATTATTAATTTACATTAATTTGGCCAGCGGTTCGGCCTCTGGAGATCTACTAATCACGAAATTGAAATTCACTCCCCTTTAATAAATTTTCTAGTTGGGAATTGTCAACTATTTTATCGTCAAAATTCCCAGAAACACACATAAGAGTTTGCGTGTTTTAATTTGGGTTGTGTTCTGGGAATTTGTTAGAAGTTTAGTTGGATGGGTTCTGGGAACGGGAATCATGAAATGCCTTTTGAATTTAGCATTTCATGATGTCAATGTTTTTAGGAATTGAGTCAGTGTATGATGAATTAACTTTTGGTTAAATTCGTTGTACATGTGACTCAGTATGGGATTTGAAATGAAGCAATGGGAAATTTGGGATTCAAGTTTATTATGTGGAATTGAATCAATGAGCGATAAATTAACTTTGGGTTAATTTATTGCTCATATGGTTCAATATGCAATTAGGAATTTTAGGGTTTGATGATATTGAGGATTTGGCTAGGAGTATTGATTTAGGATCGCTACATTACAAACAATTGGCTTTTTAATTAAAACATTCATTAAATCTTAAACTATACATTTGCCTTACTAAACATTAAATAGTGGGTACATACATCGCAAACAATTGCCACATTTTCAAACTAAACTAAAATACAAACTGGTTGTTATTGGTATAAAGCTCCCCCCTTTAGAAAAGAAAATTAATCTAGAAGAGATTAATTTTCTGGGATAGGTGAGGAGCAAAGGGCGGTGGCATTTCAATTTCGCGATAGTTTACATTTATTAATTGTTTAAATTTTGTTGTGACTGCGTCTGTTAATGATAGAGGTATTACTTATTTGATATATACATTTTTGTTATTATTTATCTAAGTAATGTGTTTTTTATAATATGTTTTATTGTTTTTGCAATAAATTTAAAAGTAGATTCATATTATTGTAAGGTTTGTTACTGTTAAATAGTTAAGATTGATAATTATTGTTAATATACAAGTTGGTAACAATAATGGGCTAAATTATTTTGGGTTTGCCAATAATTTTGTTCAGCTACTTTCTTCTTATTTCTTTTTACAGTTTAGTTTATAAACTATCTTCCTCATTGAGGGTTAATGTTTGTACGTGAATTCTTTTTGTACTTGATTGTTTTCCTATATCAATCTTAATTTTATTTGTGTGTTATATGTAGTGTTAAGTTTATTTGGTAGTTAACTTAGGGGTATCTTTCTTATTTGTTTGTTTTTAGATATAGTATTAATTAATTTGGTTATGTTATTTACAGGTCTTATTTAAAATGAAAGTGAATTTTACAGTAAATAAGTTTTAAATTAAGTACCTGGCTGACTTTCCAACAAACAACTTGTCTCACAGTTTTGCTCGTGCTATTTATCTTAATCAACCGTTATTTTCACAATTTAATTATCATTATCTTGTTTTCTTTGCCTCGTTTTCCGCATACAAAAATTTGAACAAGTGTTAAAACCGTTAAGTTATGGCCCCTGGGCCACGTGTGTTAAACAAAATTAAGCGCAAACGGTTGCGTTACGACCCCGTTATTGGAGGCCAAACTCCTCCCGATAAACTTTCAAAAGTGAGCAATAAAGTTCTAGAAAAATCTAAAATGTGTTCAAACACTAACTTTTTTCAACCACTTCAAAGTCTGATGGAAGACTCTCCTGAAATGGATCCGACCAATGACGAACAGTGCGCAGAACTTCCTAAGGAAACCGTTCCGCCAATTGTGGTATTAAAAACAACTAGTGCTCAAGTGCGTGATATTTTGAGCAACATTAAGATAGACAAATACTTAATCAAAAACATTTCGCTTGGGCAAAAAATATGTGCCCCAACAATGGACATATATAATAAAATCAGAACCGAACTCTTACGGTTAAAATGTGAGTTTTTCACCCACTCACGTAAGGCAAATCGTCCATTAAAGGTAGTGTTATCCGGGCTAGACTTAATTAGCAACGATATAGTGAAAAATGAGCCAATTGCACTCGGGATTAAGTGCCTAGATGTTAAAACCATCACATTAAATCCGTCAACAAAAGCCCTGTACAAACACTACTTGTACATCGTCTACATTCAACGCGGTACTGTTAAATTAAACGAACTAAAACGGAACTACTCCACCTTGTTCAAAACCATCGTTCGCTGGGACTTTAAAAAACACCATCCAGGTAAGGTCACACAATGTCACAATTGCCAGCTTTATGGTCACGGCTCGATGCATTGTCATATAAATAGCTTCTGTGCAATATGTTCGGGAAACCATAAAACATCAGACTGCAAAACGAATGAGGTCATCAAGTGTGCAAATTGTAGTGGGCCACATAAATCCACCGATCCAGAATGCATAAGCCGAAAGCAGTACATAGACATTCGCCGCAAATTATCCCCACGTGGACGTGGTACAGGAAATACAACGTTCCTACAGCCTCCGAGTGACAAACAGCAGCCAGTGCCCGACCGATTATCCATTGATAATTTTCCTCCACTACCCCGATCTGTGCGTCAACCTTCACTTCCTTCATCCACCTGGGCTTCTGGCCTCCATCAAACCCAGCAACCTTCCAACAGTGATACGACCCAGACGAAGAAAAATCCGTCTGAAACTATAACTAACGATAACTTGTTCTCATTTACCGAGATAAACTCACTTCTTAATGAAGTTGTAACCAAGCTTAGTGCTTGTCAAACTAAATCTGACAAATTTAACGTCATTACTTCATTAGCTATTAAGTACATATACTCGGAAAAAACATGTTAAGAAACTCTCTTAACATCATAACTTGGAATGCGAGAAGCATCAAAAACAAAAAGCATGAATTTTTTAGTTTCTTGATAAATTTTAATATTGACATTGCACTTGTTTCAGAAACCTGGCTCAAACAAGACATTTCTTTCTCACATCAAAATTACATATGTTATCGCCTAGACAGGGTACATGCTAGTGGTGGAGGTGTCGCCATTGTTGTGAAAAAATGTATAGAACATTCCTTGCGTCCTTCATTGCGCCTTAAGTTAATTGAGGAAATTAGTATAGATGTAACATTAAGTGACAACTCCAAGGTGAGTCTTTTTTCGGTCTATTTCCCTGGAGGAAATAGAAACATTGAGAAATCTACTTACTTTAAGCGGGATCTGCAAAAATTGTATAGAGTCAACACTCGAAACAAGGTAATTATTGGTGGTGATCTAAACTGCAGACATCAGTCGTGGAATTGTCTTAGGGCAAACTGCTGGGGTAACATTTTACTAGATGTTACTGAATCCAGCCCAAGTTTTTCCATACTTTATCCACTTCTCCCCACCTATATCCCAGCGAGTGCTAACAAGAACCCCTCAACTCTTGATCTATATATCACTAATATTCCAAATTACTGCACAGTACCATTAACTCTAAATACGTTAAGTTCAGACCACCTTCCGATCAGCCTCACAGTGAATCATACAGTATCGGTAAATCGTACCAGTTTATACCACAACTATTCCGCCGCCAACTGGAATTGTTATAAATCATATATAAACACGAACTTGGTTCTAGGTGATACCAGCCTAAATTCTATAACCTGCAGCGAGCACATTGATATCCTATGCAACAATTTTGTTTCTGTTATCAATAGAGCGGCCGATCTTGCGATACCTAAATGTTCCACTGCTCCAGTTGATAAGGCACCGCTTCCTGATAATATCTTAAATCTGATTAGGCTACGAAACTCTGAAAGAAGAAAATGGCTGCGTTATAGAATCGATTGTTTTCTAGTTAATGTTAAAGTCTTAAATAATATCATTAAAAACGAAAGCTCAACATATAGGAACAAGTGTTGGAATAAACACCTTTCCTCTCTTGACAAAGCAAGCAAACCGTTCTGGAAAATATCAAAAATTATGAAAAAGAGAGGGTCCAGTATTCCTCCGTTTAAAGTTCACGATAAGTTGTTTATTTCTTCAGTGGAGAAATCGAACCTACTTGCTAACACGTTTAGTAAGAACCACTCCATATCTATGCATCTAAGCGACGCGTATACTGAAGCTGAAGTTGCTAACACTATCTATGTACTTTCTCAAACACCAGCTGAAAGTACTTACGCAACTAATATCAGCAAAGTTAAGGAATTGATAAAAAAATCGAAATCAAAAAAGGCTGCGGGTCTCGATAATATTAACAACAAATTAATCAAAGCACTTCCACCTGCTGCAAGTAACTATTTAACGTTCATTTTCAACGCTTGTCTTAAGAATTGTTATTTTCCGGACTGTTGGAAAACAGCAAAAGTAATACCTATCCCGAAACCCGGCAAACCGAAGAACAGCTCCGAAAGCTACAGACCTATTAGTCTACTTAGCTGTCTAAGTAAGCTCTTAGAAAAAATCATTAAGGAAAGGATTGATCGTTTTGTGGAAGACAATAACATCTTACCAAACTTTCAGTTCGGTTTCCGTAGTGGTCACAGCACAATCCACCAAGTCTTGCGCATTAAAAACCACATAGCTGGTAAATTCATCGACAAGGAGTCAACGGGACTGGTTCTTCTAGACATCGAAAAAGCTTTTGATACGGTATGGCACGATGCCTTGATTTATAAGCTACTAAAACTTAAGCTGCCAATACCGCTTATCAAAATTATCCAGAGCTTTCTTCGTTCGAGAAAATATATTGTGAGTTTAGGAACCGACATATCCTCTACTCACCAAATCCACCATGGTGTACCCCAAGGCTCGGTCCTTGGTCCCATATTATTTACATTGTTTGTCGCAGATTTACCATATCTAGGTGAAAACATTCAGGTAGCTATGTTTGCCGATGATACGGCCATTTTCTCTTCGGGTGCCTTATTCACTAATGTCTACAACTCTTTGCAAGCAGCTCTTGACAAACTAGCAGTGTATTACAGGAAATGGAAAATAAAAATAAATGGTAATAAAACACAAGCTGCCTGGTTTTCGAGATGTAGGAAACACTGCTACCTACCAAATGGCACTAAACTCAGTATGTGTGCAGTTGATATTGATTGGTCCGAAGACTGTAGATATCTAGGTATTATTCTAGATAAAAAACTTATCTTTCAAAAACACGTCACTACCACAATTGACAAAATAAACAAAGTCGTAAGAGTTATGTATCCATTAGTGTGTAGAAAGTCAAAGCTTAGCATCGAAAATAAAATTATAATATATAAAACCATTTTTCAAGCGATACTCCTGTACGGGGCCCCTGTATGGTGTAATTGTGCTCGCACACACAAAATAAAATTGCAAAGGTGTCAAAATAAAATATTGAAAATGTTGCTGAATTTGCCATGGCATTATTCGACACATGAACTACATGAAAACGCTAACGTTAAACAGGTAGAGTTCTACATTGACAAATTCAATCGAAACTTCTTCGTCAATTGTTCTTTTTCTGACAATATTCTCGTTTCCCGTCTTGCGTTATCCTAAATCACTACATATGTACTCTGTCTATGAAAATTATATCGAGGTTATTATTATATAAAATAACCGGAAGCTCGTGCAATATTAGTCTTAAGATTCAAATAAGGGTTTTTTATTGTAGTTTTCCCTTAATTTATTATTTGCTATTCATTAAAATTGTGCTATTGTCGTTATATAGATTTAAGATTATAGTTGTAAAGGAATTGCTATCCTAAATCTCTTAAGTACTAGTTGTAAAATATACCATAAATGTAATTATCTACTAAATAAAAATTGAATTGAATTGAAGTTTTAAATTAAGGTAAAAAAGGTCAACGGAAATGTTCTTATTTCACTTTGGTTTTTTATTAATAGTGAAGTTGTTTTTTCTAGTATATATATTTAAACGTTAATATTAACTTTATTTGGTTGTTGAGTTTTTTGTTTTTTTTTTTTTTTTTTTTTTTTTTTTTTTTTAAATATAGATGTAATTATGTTTAAAAAGGGTCTTATTGTAGTAATACATGTATTTTTGAAATGGTTAACATTTTGTTTGTTATTTATAAATTGCCTTCCTCATTGAGGGTTAATGTCTGTTTTGTTTTGTTTATATTTTACATTTGTTTTAATATTCTTTTGTATAATATTTATTAGTTTTTATATTTTCTGACAATTTTTGTGTCGTCTTTTATTTCTGTCCATATTGTGTATTTATAAATATCTTTGACTGGTAGGTTATTGGACTGTGGTACACCTTGGGGATAGCATACGTCTAGGGTTAATAGTGGGACACGGGTATTTGGAAGGGTTAGGATTTAGAAATAAGGTTTTAGTCTATTGTTGTGGATTACCACCGCTCTTCGGCCCATTTTGATGACCGTATTGACTGGTCCTTTTATGGCAGTAACTAGGAAAGGTCCCTTCCAAATGGATGCCAGTTTGCCCTTGCGGTTTTCGTTTTTTATTAAGACTTGGTCCCCCACGTGGAATGTGTGTGATCTGATTTGGTGGTCATAGTAGGCTTTTGATTTGTGCTTGTTTTCTAATTGGTTACGTTTTGCTATCGTGTAGGTTTTTTGCAATTTGTACCTAAGGAGTTGGTAATAGCTTTCGTGGCTGTAGATGGGTTCGGGTTCACGTTTTAAGTTAGAGGGGACCTCTGGGCAGAAACCATATAGACAATCCATTGGTGCTATCATGTGTACTGGTGTTATACACGAAGGTGGCGGTTCGTAAGTATTGATCCCAAGTATTTGGGCTCTCGTCAATTACTGTACGTAGGTATTCCACCAATGGCCTGTGGGCCCTTTCCAATGCTCCGTTAGACTGCGGATGGTAAGCTGTTGTTTGCAGTTTCTTTATTCGAAGGAGTTTGCACAGTTTTTTGAACAATTCGCTGAGGAAATTTGTTCCCTGGTCTGTCACTATTTGTTTGGGGATGCCATATCGTGAGATAATCTGGTCAAATACTGTTTCAGCCACTGTTTGTGCTTCTGCGTTTGGTAGGGCATAGCAGTCCATCATTTTAGTCAAGTTATCTTGGAAAGTCAGTATATATTGGTTTCCGGAGTTCGATTTTTCTAATGGTCCGACGATGTCCAAGTATACTTTATCAAAAGGTTTCTCGGCTACATCCGTTATAACCATTGGCATTCGTAGTTGGGGTGTTGTTTTCATCGTCTGGCATTTCTTACATTTTTTTATATATCTTCGGATGTCTCTTAACATGTAGCGCCACCGATATTTTTTACGAATGCGGTTGTATGTTTTTCTAACTCCTTGGTGTCGTCCAAAAGGGGAGTCATGGTAATCTCGTAGGATGGTTAAACATTCCTCGGGTTCGGTGATGAATTCGGGATTGATTTCGGTCTTAACCCGGAGTTTGTCATTGTTCGAATCACCTTTTGGATTACTTTGCGCCGTACTATCTGTATCCTCCGAGGTCTCCTCTTTCTTGTTTTGATCTTTTTCCACCCGTTTTTGTGCCCGGGTTACCACGTTACATTTAATAGCTGGGGGGTTGTTTGGGTTTGGGGAGGTGGGTTCCTTAGATTGTTTCAGGTCTGTTTGTGGTTCGATGTTTTCATATGGTATACAGCTGAGGGCGTCTGCATTTGTGTTGTATTTTCCGGGTTTATATTCGATTTTATAATCATATCCGGCTAGCTTACGGTGGAAGCGTGTTAGTCGACTAGTGGGGTCCTTGAGGTTGAATTCTCCTTTCAGGGGCTTGTGGTCGGTATATATTGTAAATTGTCTGCCCTGCAGGTAACACCTAAAATTCTTTACCGCCCATACGACGGCCAGCAATTCCCTTTCAATTGTGGAATAATTTCGCTCCGCTTTGTTGTGCGTGCGGCTGGCGTATGCTATTGGTTGTTGTTTTCCCACCGGGCCTTGTGAGAGGACCGCTCCTAATGCTTCGGAGCTAGCGTCGGTGGTTAAAATCCCTGCAGAAATCTGGTTATATTAATAGGGGTGGTGTTACCAGAAGATTCTTAATGTCTTCAAATGCCCGTTGACAATTTTGGCTCCACGTGAATTTTATATTCTTTCGGATTAAGTTCGTAAGTGGTCGGACAGTCTTTGAAAATTGGGGAATGAATTTTCTATAATAATTTGCCATTCCCAAGAATGATTGCACTTGTCGCACTGTTTTGGGGACGGGGAAATTGCGCACGCTAGCTGTAGTATTCGGGTTGGGTAGTGCTCCTTTTTCCGAGCATATATGGCCCAGATATACCACCTCCTTTTGTAGAAAGCAACATTTCTCCGGTTGGAGTCGGAGATTGTATTGTCTTAATCTGTCGAAGACGCGTTTTAGTTTGTTATTGTGGTCATCGAGGTTCTTTCCGTATATCACTATGTCGTCCAGGTATACGAAACATTCTAATCCCTGGAGACCTGTGAGGATATAGTTCATTAATCGTTGCAAGGTAGCCGGTGCCCCTTTCAACCCGAATGGCATGCGCTTAAATTCGTAATGTCCGAAGTTTGTGCTGAAGGCGGTTTTTTCTCTTACCTTTGGATGTACTGGGACTTGATGGTATCCGCTGGCCAAATCCAGGGTAGAGAAATATCGGGAGTGCCCCAATTGGTCTAGGATATCTTCGATCCTAGGTAATGGGAATGCATCTCCTATAGTTTTTTCGTTCAGTTTTCGGAAGTCTACTACGGTTCGCCATCTTTTTTCCCCATCCGGTCCTGGTTTTTTGGGTACCACCAGGAGATGTGAATTCCATGGGCTTTTGCTGGTTTGAATTATTTCATTTGCCAACATTTCCTCCAGTTGATCATTTATTACTTGTTTTTGTGTTTGTGGTAACCTATACATTTTCTGATTTATTGGAGGTTGGTCCCTAATGAGTGGTATTTTGTGCGATATTGCTTGGGTATGTGGCAGTTTATCTCCCTTTAAGTAAAATATATCTGCGTGATCTTGGCATTGTTTTAAAATACAGTCATGCTCCTCCTGGCTCAGGGTGTCGCTTAGTCTGAGCTCGTTCTCCAGCTGCTTTTTACGATATTTTGAGGGTTCTTCCTCTGGGGGTAGTTGCTTTAAATGGTGTATATTACAACATTTTTAATTATACATCCCTCTGCTCCTTTTTTGGGAGAGGGTGCCTTTGGAGTTTTATTAACATCCAGATTTTTATTAAATGCCTGTTTTAGAGACATTATTTTGTAATTTTTCAGCGGAGTTAAGGATAGTTTGCAGGAGGTGATTTTGACTGGCTTGGTTCCCGTGTTTAATATGCCTATTGCCACATTATTTCATGCCGGTAAAATGGTTTCAGCCAAGAATACTCCTTTCTTTATTTCCCGTTTTGAACTGATCATGGCTTCTTTTATTGTTACAGGTATTCCTATGATTTTTGTAGTCCGTGCAGGAATATAGGTTTTTTTGACGAGTTTTACTTCTATTGGTTCTGTGTCCGTTTTGGTTTGTGGCTGGGCTTGTGTGGGTTTTGTCTTGGTGACGCTATTGGTGGTCTTAGTAGCCCCTTTGAATTTTGTTACCTTGGGTATAGGTGGACCTGCTTTCTCGAACGGGATTATATTTTCTTCCTCGTTGTAGGTGGTTGATGGGAACACCAATTGTTGGTTTGGGCCTTCCACGTTGCAGTGTTTCGAGAGGAAGTCGTTTCCTAGTAGACCGTCTTCTGGAAGATCGGGCATATTGCCCACTACTTGGAACGTGCAGGGAATTTTAGATTTCAAATTGAAATTTCCCTGGCAACTTCCTATGGTTTTTCCCTTACCAAACGGTGATTCCAAAATGCAGGTATCTCCGGTAACTATTGGGACGTTGTGTTGCTTGATTTGCGATTTCTTGATCAAGCTTACTTCATCGTCTGTGTCCACTCCTAGGCGTACCTTACCGTCTTTACTTATGTCCAGGGGGAGGTGGACAATTGGGCAGGCTAATGTCGGCGTCTGAGGTGGCACCCTTGATTTTTTTATTGATTCGGTGGAGTCTGGGGATTTTGGCCCGACCGGGGGCCGTTTCCCGAATAGTGCGCTTGGTCCCGAGACTGCCATTTCCTTTTTTGTTGACATTCATTTAAACTGGGGCCCGGTTGACCACAAAATTCACAGACCTGGCTTATATGTAATACTCTCGGTCCATGTGTGGGTTCCGTACGGTGCCGTGTGGGGCTGTTCCTGTTCGTATTCCTGTTTGTTGTTTCGTTTTGGCTTTTTAGCCGTCGACAGCTGCGGATGTCGTTGTTTGCCTGGCGGCAATGTGTGCAGAAGGGGGTATTCTTTCTTTTGTTGCATTCTGCATAGGTGTGTCCTAATTTCCTGCAATAACTACAGGTTACACGGGTACCCTGTTTTGTCCATCTGGCCGGGGGGCTTGAGGTTAGTGCTGTTGTTGTCCCATACGTTATCTGTTGGGGATATCTCACCACCTCTTGGTTATAGGGGAGTTCTTGTGGGGTTATTTGGGTTTATGGTACCATTTTAGTTTCTTGTGTTGTATGTGGGGTAGCTTTGAATGATTTGTTAAAATTAGGGGCCTGTGGGTTTAAGGTTGAGACAAAGGGGTGAGATTGTTGGGCCACGGTGCTATCGGGTTGAACGGGGAATATTGTTGGTGACTGAATTTGCTGTACCTGCTCCAATTCTAATGTTTTTTCCATCAGCGAATCTATTGTTACATCTCCCATTAGTAGTAGGAATTGTTGGTGGTAAGGGTTTATTAATCCCTTCTTGTAGATGCTTTTAGCAAAGTCATCTAATTGTGTCTTTACTGCCTCAGACAGTATGGGACCATATTTTAGCTCCGCGGCTTTTTTGTATTCCATTAATAATTTTTTCAATCGTAATTGGAAGAGAATAATAGCTTTTGCTGGGTTTTGTCGAATAGCTAAAAGTTTATTTACCAGGTCTTGGTAATTTTCTACCGGCAAATAAACTTTTCTCAACACATCCTCGGCGTCCTGAAAGGTTGCGAACGGAGTGGACGCGAAGAGGGCAGAAGCTTCTCCCCTCAGTCTAGTGGGGAATATCTGTAGAAAAGCCTCGTGTTCTTCGGTCCTAAGGCAGTTTAAGACCCTCTTGCAGCAATCCAAGAATGTTTCCAGCTCTGCACCTATATGCGGATTTAATTCCCCGGAGAAGATGGGGATTAGCTGTGCTGACAGCTTCGCAACCTTTGTATAATCAATAGCCATTGTTTCAAAGGTTACGAGATCCGTTTGGTGCTGAGGTTTGGGCTAAGGTCGCGAGTTTTTATCGGAGGGGTTATTTCGATGATAGTTCCACTACGGAGTTTCTTAGGTGAAGGTAGCAAAAGGTCGTGGGGCGTAGTAGGGTTTGGGGTGGTTTCTAATTCCATAGATCAAAAGGAAATAAAATGGTAGTGTCAATATAAACGGGCAAGAGGAGGTACAGGTATGTATGTTTTAGGTGTCTTCTATCCCAAGAGCGAGTGGCAATATTATTAATTTGTTTGGTAATTCAAATATATAGATATAAAATATAAATTGTATGTAGGTGCACAATATAGACGGAGATGGAGACGACCGAGTCTTAAAAATTAGTTTGGTTTTGTTACAGTTATTGTTTTTGCGGTGAACCAAATTAGGATTATATATTATGTTTTTTAATAAAAGTAAAAAATAATATCTTTATGGGAAATATCTATAGAAAAAAGGAATGCTTACTTAGATTTAGTTGTTAACTGCTGCTCGTCTTGGTCCGGTGCTGTTGGAACTGCTACTCGGTGAAGCTGCTCCGTAGCGGTTGTTGGTTGTTGTTTTTTTTTGTGTGTGGGAGTTTCCTTTTTGTTGGTTTATGAATCGTACTTCCAGGGCCAGACTCAGCCTCGGATGGAGGGGGAAGGGTGTCTTGCCCAATACGTTCGTTAAAGGTTATTGTTTTTTGTATTTATTTTACTTATTTTTGGGGTTTTCTCGTTGTACTCCTTCTGCTAGTGTTACTCCTAAATTTTTTTTTTTTTTTTTGGGTTTCGCAATCTCTTCCTTAGTCCTTTTGTCAATAAATCCTTCTCGATTTTTATTAACTCCAAGGTTAATCTAGGCCCAGTCCCGTGTAATAGTGTCGGTGGTTTGTTAACCTCACATTTGATTGTTGGATGGATGCTTTTGACGATGGTTGGGTTTTCGCCTTTTTTTTTTGTGTTGTTGAGCATCCAATGATCCTGTAGATTCGTAGGATGTAGGGTTTATTGGCTCTTACCAGAACCGTCCGCTCTGTGGCCTTACCTAAATCCTACCGGCGGCGCCATTTTTGTTGAGTTGCCATCGGTGTAACAGTGGAAAGGGATGGCTTACCTGCTGGGGTGGACGTCCTCTGGTCCCCTTGTTCCGCTCATACGTTATCTATCATTCAAGCAGGAGTTTTCCGCCTCACAGATCGAATGGAAACCGTCGCTCTTTGTTTTTAAATAACCCACTCAAGTAGGAGTTTATTGTCTCACGAACCGCATGAAGGCCGTTGCTCTTTGCTTTTAGTTAACCCACTCAAGTAGGGGTTTATTGTCTCACGAACCGAATGAAAGCCGGCGATCTTTGCTTTTAATTAACTCTGGTTTTATTTGTTACTTTTAAAATTGAAGAGGATACAAAATGTAAGTCTGTTTGATTGTTCGACCGGCGTTCGCCCCTTTGGGATTTTTACTGCTCAGTGGTGGAACCTGACTGATTATTAATTTACATTAATTTGGCCAGCGGTTCGGCCTCTGGAGATCTACTAATCACGAAATTGAAATTCACTCCCCTTTTATAAATTCTCTAGTTGAGAATTGTCAACTGTTTTATCGTCAAAATTCCCAGAAACACACATAAGAGTTTGCGTGTTTTAATTTGGGTTGTGTTCTGGGAAATTGTTAGAAGTTTAGTTGGGTGGGTTCTGGGAACGGGAATCATGAAATGCCTTTTGAATTTAGCATTTCATGATGTCAATGTTTTTAGGAATTGAGTCAGTGTATAATGAATTAACTGTTGGTAAAATTCGTTGTACATGTGACTCAGTATGGGTTTTGAAATGAAGCAATGGGAAATTTGGGATTTAAGTTTATTATGTGGAATTGAATCAATGAGCGATAAATTAACTTTGGGTTAATTTATTGCTCATATGGTTCAATATGCAATTAGGAATTTTAGGGTTTGATGATATTGAGGATTTGGCTAGGAGTAGCGATTTAGGATCGCTACATTACAAACAATTGGCTTTTTAATTAAAACATTCATTAAATCTTAAACTATACATTTGCCTTACTAAACATTAAATAGTGGGTACATACATCGCAAACAATTGCCACATTTTCAAACTAAACTAAAATACAAACTGGTTGTTATTGGTATAAAACAAAAACAGCTGGTGCACAAACCTGCATGAGCTAAAATGCGGCCATTACGTTGCCGATCAATTTAAAGGGACAGTCATGGCTAAGTTTCTTCTCCTAGGCAATGGTGTCGGGAAATGGAGGGATGGCCGGAGAGGAGATGGCGTTTTTCAATGAAGAGTTGTTGATTGACGGTTTTTCGAACGAGAGAGAGATCGGATTTTAAGGGAAACTGTGTTGACGGTTGTTTTTTGACACGGTATCGGAGTCTCTGATCGGATGTTCGTGGGAGAGGAATGTAAAAAAAAAAAAAAAAGTCGTTACAGTACAGTGTGGGCTTAAGGTCGTTCTCTGTTTTTAGTACGAGTTTTTTTGTTTTGAAAAAGTTAAAGTTATCGTTAGAATTTGTTGTTCAAGAATAAAGAGACCGTTGTATGAGTCCCAGTGAACGAGTGGAGCGTTTTTTTTTTTTTTTGTGTTGTGGAAGTGATTCGACGTTTTTGTGGTTTCTGTGACAGTATCGCCGTTCAGTGATAGTTTTTCTCGCACCCCAAGTTTACACTTCAATATGGGACATTCAATAAAACTGAATTAACGAGGAGGTTCTTGATGTCTCGAGTGAAGCCTTACCTTATATTCAATGGACCACAATGGAATCAAACAGAGGAGCTGTGAAGATTGAGAAATCCTTGGCTCGACGCATTCCATGAGGAGGCTGTTGATGAAATTCGCTTACCGGGTATTGAACACGTTCACAGGTACAGATGACATGCGCATCTTTATGAGTTGGGTTCGGTGGACGAGTGGAAACTTTCCTGATGGCGGGGGTTATTGGAATTAAGGGTGTGTGATCTGTGGAAGCTGGTATACTTCGCACCAGTTTTTAGGTCGAGGGGCGAAGGGACAAAAGATACGGGCAAACTGTGTTATAGGGCGAGCAGTTATGTTGTGATTAAAGGGGAATTTATTACGGGCAGGTAGGGGGGGGGGGGGGGGGGTCTAGAGTGACAGGTGCTGAAGCGGTTAGAATTAGGGAGAGGAGTTGAATTAGAATTTGGATTGGAATAGGATTTTGTGGCTCGAGTTGTTATTTCGTGAAGAGGGGTGCAGATGTGGCCGTATTTGGAGAAGGCAGGGTGGGTATGCATTTGCGTGGGGGGGGGGGGGGGGGCACATGTGGGTTCTCGGCAACCTTCCCTCTTACCGCTTCAACCAGTTCATTGGAACGTCTTGGACGTTGATAACAGCGTGTTGATGATCTTCCACTATCCCATGATAAAAAAAATTCGCCACCAAACGACGAATTTGTGTTGTCAGGCGGTACTTGTTGGCCACGACATTTTCGACAATATGCACGACTATTTTCATTGTACAGCATCACTATTTCGGCCCGTTGTTTCGATGTAAACCGATTGACGGTTAATTGCACTGAATTGACGTTTCAAAAACATTTCTATTCAAATCAATCGGTCGATAAATGTCAAAGTTATTCAATATTTACATACCTCCGTATTGCAGTTTTTGAAAAGTTGATAATTTGACAAATTGATTATCATAATCGTCATCAACATCATCATCGGCACTGCAACCGGGATCCGGCCTTGGCCTTATTTAACAAGTCTGAGGCTTGTTAAATTTTCCAAAATAATTTGTTTTTTCGGGCAAGGTTATTAGCCTTGCGCCTACGGAAAGTGATTATAGGGAGAAAGAATACTGAACACGTTCCAAGAGAGTCAATCGGATATAATGATCTGTATTTAAGTTAGAACTGTAGAAAATTTGATAGATGGCATTTTTTGTAAAATCACTTTTAAGGGCACGAGAAAAGTTATGCATCGAATGATTTGAATTATTGTGCCCTTTTACCGGCAACTTTTTAATACGCTGCGATTTTTTTACTCCTTGACAAATTTTATTGACGTAAGCCAAAAAAATTCAAAAAACACGCCAAATTTAAGAATCAATTTTTAATCTTGGGTATGGCCTCGTTTGATGTGGATTATAGCACTGAGGCTGCCGAAGAAGGCATCGGACGGTGCCCGAATGTGAGCCAGCAGTATCTTACTCCATTCACAAGGTAGAGTTTTCTTGAGTGCTTCAATGGTAAATGTCTCATACCGAGAAGTCCAACGGATTTGTATCCGGTGATCGGCGAACGGTTTTTAACCCCCAATTCTGGTTGTCTCGAATATGTGAGATGCAGAATCATGTTGAAACGTCCATTATTTCCACCGAAGAGGTGGAATGTTCATGACTCCAGAACACCTTCCAAAACTTTTTCGAGGTACACATTCATATTCACCTTGATGCCGCGTTCCAAAGACACCAATGGAAAACTGTCATCGACTGTCATGTCGGTCCAAACCATGACAATCGGTGATGGGCATTCATTTATACAAATTCTTGTTTGAACTGTCAGTTAGTTAAATATGATCATTTTATTTGTTTACGATTTCCTCAATTGGGCAATTCTTTTTATGGAGCGAAGATGTTTGGCAATTGCCCACTGTCCGACAAATTCAGAGATTTCTTCGTTTTGTTAAGATTATATTTTTAGTTCATTTTTCGTGCCTCCTGGCTGTTTCCGTTGGCTAGAGGCCTGTTGAATCCTGACGTCGACTGCTGTCTGCATGTCGAGCCCAGTTGATGTGGCAGAGGGTGGGGTAGAAGCGGCGTCGAGGTGTATACCTTTCTCGCTTCTTTGACGGGCGGCTTCCCGAGGAGCCGATTCTTCAGTATGAGGTCTGTGGCATTCCAACAGATAGACACACAATACACAAGCAAATAGTGAAGAACATCGAAAGAAAATCGAATAAGAAAAAGCATCAGAGCCGTATACCATAGCGATAATACAAGAATTCCACATCAGTTGAATGTACTTGAGTTTAGAAATCGAATTCGTACACGCGGCCAGTAGCCTGATGCTTCAATGCTTCACTTCTCACCCGTTTCGTCGTGTGTTCAATTCACCTTCTTCACTATCCTTGCTTAACGCAACAAACCGACGTGAACAACACACAATCTCCCATATGTTAACAGAACTTTACTTCTACAATTACGACTTCCGCATAGAGCACCGGCACACTCGCCTGCTCCGACGTTCTCTCGCTCGCTCGCTCCTCGCTATGTCGTTCGCACACGAAGTTGATCGTAACAAAGTTACTGAGGAGGGAGTAGTGTGGCGCTTCCAACAGATACACACACAATACACAAGCAAATAGTGAAGAACACCGAAAGAAAATCGAATAAGAAAAAGCATTAGAGCCGTATACCATAACGATAACATAACAATTCGACATCAGTTGAGTGTACTTGAGTTTAGAAATCGAATTCGTACACGCTGCAGTGGCCTGATGTGTTGAGCTTTGGTTCTATATTTCAGTGATACTAACCGTGATAGCGTCGGTTCGAATCACACCCTCTTCACTATCGTCGCAAAGGGCATAGGTCCTTTTCAAATGATTCCTGGATTGGGGGAGTCGGTGTCCCACCGTCCCGCTAGTCCTTACGGCTGGATCGGTCCTAATCAAGTTTTGAAAAAAAGCCTGGGGTTTGTTTCAGTTTAATTTAAATGTCCTTTAATGCGTGAAGCTTGACCGTGGCTTCGACTTCCTGGATTTCGACAGATCTCGAATCAAAACAGAGATTTGTTCAAAATTGTACAAAAAATCCAAGAAGCACAAACAAGATTTCGTGTGTGCTTCAATTGGAATTGCATTGTAGGACGTGAATGGGAATTTGGTAGAACAAATTCCCGGAAGGTAAAATTATAAAATGCATTTGGAATTAGGCATTTCATAATGTTAATGGTTATTGGTAATTGAATCAATGTGCGACAAATGTATTTTTGGTTTAATTTGTCGCTCATATGATTCACTTGAGGAAGATGATTGGGATTATGGATAATAATGGGGATTGGATGGGAGTAGTGATTTAGGATCACTACAGTTCTATCAAGCTTAATTTTTGTGTGCATTGGTGAGACCTTGCCTTTTTTGAAAGTAGGTTTTACTTTGAACGGGCTTTACCGGCTTCTTTTTTAGGAACATCTTCACCCTTGGTTTTTACTGGTCTTTTCTTCCCTTTTTATGCGATTGTTGACCATGGGTCATGATCGTTTTGCTCAGGAATTTTTTCGTATGGGCGTCTGTTTGTTATTTTGTTCGCTTTATGAGGTTTTATCACTCGCATTAACTGGCTCATATAGCTTCCTTGAGCTGTTCTGATTGTCCTTGTTGTAGAGACGCTTGATTCTCTCAACTATCACTGTATTATTTATATGTTTTTGTTTTTTAAATTTAGTTAACTTTGTGAGCTTTGCAATTTGTTCACACAGTTGTATAAACGCCTGTGTGTTATTATTATTTTGTCGGTTGGCCTGATTTTATTTATTTTTATTCCATCACTATTTGTTAAGCAATGAAAGAGTGGTTACGATTCTCAGATCCAAAACGACGGTGAGTACAGCTGTGGTATACTTTAGAAGGACTAATTGCCGTGAATTCAGATGAAACTATTTGATCTGTATAACAGTTGAAACACATACAATGAATTTAATTTGATTCGTAGACCTGTAAATAATTAAATTACTAGGGAGGGATTGTATATTAAGTCTGCACTCGTGTCATATACGCGTTATTACAGCGATGCAGTTCGGAAAGCCGTTCGTCGTATCCGACGAATATATACGAGTAATTGGACACAATGTGTTGAACATATCCATGCTTCATTGTAATTCTGAAACCAATGTTAGAGACTTGTGCTGCGGCAACGTACCTGAGCAATACTTCAATCATTTCTTATCCTGCCATTTTAAATTTCCATTTGTCAGTGCTATCAAACTACTGCCTTCTTGATTTGCTTCTCCACTTTTGGTATGTGTGTTGGCAGTATTTGCAAGTGTTGGCGGAAACAAAAATTTAGAGCATTGCATAATGTTTAGGGAATATTGTCCGTGTAGCCAGTGGGAAAAACGGTGTCCTGCACCGTATTTTTAATTGTTGCTGAAATGGCATTTTACTGTAACTATGAATGAATTAACTATTCTTCCTTCGGTCGGTCGTACCATTTCCCTTTGTTATGTTTTTAATAACGTTGTCTTGAAATGTCTTCGCTTTATTTTATTACGTTGAGTGTTTGATATTTTTACGTCTCTATTAAATTGTAAAAAGAGAGAGAAAAAAGTGCAGTGAATCGCATCGTAATATCCCTTCTGCAGAGCAATAAAGTTATATCCTTCCGCTTCTGCACCCATTACAGTACAATATTCCACCCAATCCTTACATTGCTCGGTTGCATTTATCCTCGAATCGTTCTTCCCTTTAAAATTTATTTCCCGCATAACTTACACATTTCTTTCATGTAATGTAAAGGATAAATGAACTGAAGAATGAGCTCAATGTAAAAAGGACGAAATTACATGGGTTGCGCTAAACTATTCCCGATATCTTGAATCGCCAATAGAAGTCCGACCGTTTTCTTTATTTTGTCCTGGGCGGAAAGCGATGCTAATAGAATGAATATATTTTCTGTAATACGAGTGATTTCGCTGGTAACGCACTACCACGCTATGGCTATCAATTGATGCAAGGATCAACCGGAGGATCAAAGAAAGTGATAAAATCTTGTAAGGATTGCACAATGAAGGAACACTGAAATGGCTTCATTCCATCAGAATCCACTGCTTCAGTGCTGTGGTTATGTGGAGGAGATTTATTTGCTGTTTTATATCAAACGTAATTCTTAAGGATAATCGCACACATAAAACTACATGGGAATTGAGATAAAACAAATTATATTGTAGTTGGGTTTAAGTGATTGTGAATCACAGACCTCCAGGTGCTGAGAACTGAAATATCCCTCTGCATTGTTCTATTGAAAGTCATTTGGAGGTCCTGGAAGTAATTAGGTTGCGCCAAGGAGAATCTTATTAATTGCAATTAAATTCTGGAGTATCAGTGGCATTTGACTTAATTCGAAGACACATTCTACCCAATAACCATTACAATTAACAGTATCCAACAATGAACACTAATCGTTAAGGAAGTTTTGTTCGAAATCCACTTCTTAACGTTTTCCAAAGCCAATTTAGAAAACGTGATAATCACGTTCCATGGAAATCCATTGGCAAATATTCTTCCGTAGGGGAATCAACAACTACGAGTAAGTTTCACCTTTAGTGTCCTTGATGCATTGTTGCCCTATTCCTTTTAACCTTGAGGGTGTGCCAGATGTGCTGTACAATATAGTACCCACGGTTGCTGTAATGACTCTGCAACAGAAAGGGAATTACTAGCTGAGCTCTGTATTCGTTTAGTGGGCTACTTTGGTGAGCAATTGATACACACGTGAACACATCAGCCATTCATTGTGACTTACGTTGTGGAATACAAAACACCGAAATGGGGAGCTGTTGCTTAATGTAGCGCAACGCATATGTCACAAAAGCTCCCTGGAGTCATGTGGGTTTACAGTATTGCTTAAACTACAATTGTGGTATCAAGTCGAAACTACTTAGGGAACGTGGTTAGAGTGAAAAATATCCGTTGGTAGAGATATTTTAACTAATTCCGGTCGCATTTATGGTGATTCGTGTCTTGTAACCGAATGTTCGACAAGTGGGTACGGAAATTGCAAAGCTTAATCTGCTGGTATATCCGGTTTAAATGATAGTGGGCCAGCCAAATTTTGATTAAATTGTTTACTGAGCAATAATACTTACATAGAATCTGATGCGATTCACCACCAAGAGCGTTAATTGGAAGTATTTTTTATGATGGTTTGAAAAATTGTATCTATAAAAGTTTTTTTTTATTATAAAAATATGCACTACGGTGGCTAGTATCGCGAAGGGAAGTTCAAGCGTCTGCACGTGAATATCCACATTTACGGTACTGATACGCCAGCCTTCAAGGATTTTCATCTTAGCTTCCATCTTAGGTAATATCATGAAATTCTCTTTAAGACGTTTATACATTGTTCTAGAGTAGGGAAATAAACTTTTTCTTTCCAGCTCAGTCCTGACGGTTTTACTACTTGTGTTACAAATATTGGATTTGTACCACGTGAAATGTCTGATTTTCGCTCAGTCAGAAATAAAAAGTTCTCGAGTCAACATCGGTGCCAGAACGTTAAATTTGATTTTTTTATAAAGTACGTGTGCTTGACATGTGAGAATTTTAGGGTTCGTTACAAGTACAGTTACTTTTTTCTAGGAATTGCTTACCATGCTGTCGGCTGTTCAAATTCGAACCCTCTTCCTTTATGAATTTAAAATGGGACATAATGCGTCATTGGCAATGAAAAAAATAAATAACGCATTTGAGGATGTGGCGGTAAACGAACGCATTATACGACGTTGGTTGGAAAGTTCCGTTCGGGAGATTTCAGCCTCGAATATGAACCACATGGTAAGTCGGAAACGTTAGTTGGCGACGATGTTTTAAAAGGAACGCTGGACGCGGACCCAACGAATTCGGTGCGAGAGATTGCACTAAGCATGGGAGTATCATCATCATCATCATCGGCACTACAACCGGGAACCGGTCTTGGCCTTATTTAGCAAGTCCTGAGGCTTGTTAAATTTTCCATAATGATTTATTTTGTCTGGGCAAGGTCATTAGTCTTGCGCCAGGGGCTCCCCGACGGGGAATCGAACCCCGGTCTCCCGGGTGACAGGCGGGTATACTAACCACTATACTATAATGACAATAAGTCAACACCTTTCTCTCATAGGAAAGGTAAAGAAACTCGATAAGTGGGTACGCCATAAACTGAACGAGTCCCAAAAAACAAAAAACGACGGCGCCTGGAAATCTGCGCATGGCTTAGATTAAGACCCGAACTTAACCGTTTTTGCACCGGATAGTCACCTGTGATGAAAAGTGGATTGTGTATGATAACTTTAAAAGACCTGGGCAGTGGTTGTATGCGGATGAAAACCAAAATACACCCCCAAGCCCGATCTTCATCGAAAAAAGGTTATGGTGACAATTTGGTGGACATCGAAAGGACCAATCCACTCTTTATTTCTTCAACCAGGAGAAACGATAAACGCTTTCAAATATTGTGAGGAAACCGACATATTGCATGCCAAATGGGCTGAAAAGCAACCTGCGTTGGCGGCCCGATCCTTTTACATGACAATGCTAAACCCCATACCTCACAAGTGACGGTGCAAAAACGGTTGCAGTTTGGAACTTGAAATTCTTCCGCATCGACCTGAAATTTCCCCAACGGACTACCATCTTTTCCCCAATCTGGATTTATTTTGCCGATAAAATATCCTCCGGAAACGAGCAGAGGTCATAAAAGCCTTTGAAGATTTCATTGCCTCAAAAAGTTTAAGTTTAGGTTTTGTGGTGTCTACCACCCCATTTATTGGCTTAATTCAAGCTACATAATTACCAACATCTAAAGTAAATATAAGTTACAAACTAAAGAGCTTAAGAACTATCTTAACTAGACTTAACCTTAGGTAACCAGGACAAGTTAAGAAGGCAGAAGAAGGGGCTGGAAGTGCGGGTAGGTTATAGTGGAGTGTAGAAGCGCCGCTTAAGATTGGTGGTGAGAATGGTTTAAGATGCGCTGCTTGAGGGTATGGGTAGAGAGGTCTGTTACGTGGTAGCCTCCCCCTACTTTCGTTAGGTTATGGATTCCGCGGAAACAGATGCGGCGCGTTTTCTCTTCGGAGTGGTGGCGGAGTGGAGAGAGAGAGTGAGTAGTAGAGACTTGATTCCGAGCAACGCAGGCAGCAAGAACAAAGGAACGAGCGTTTAAGAAATTAAAAAATTAAAAAATAAAAAAAAAATAAAAAGGTTGTACAGGTAGTCCCCGACTTACGACCGTTCGACTTACGACTATTCGCACTTACGACCATTTTTTTTCCAATTTTTTTCATAGAAAATACTTAAAGAAGACAAATATGTAGTTGCGGGGAATCCCTAAAATATATGAGAAAAATTTAAAAAAAAAACAAAGTAAAAAAATTCGATTTACATACATATTTCAGTACAAATAATACACTACATTAGCTAAGTCGGAATTTTTTTTATATGAAATTCGACTTGCGACTTAATCGACTTACGGCCGATGACCAGGAACCTATCTCGGTCGTAAGTCGGGAAATACCTGTAATGTGTATAAAGTAATTGTAATTGTTAAAGTAAAATTAACGTGAAACAGTTGTACAATAAATGTTAATTCTTTTGTTGTGTGAACGAAGTTTGTTTAATTTTTTTGGTCCGGCACATGGAATGAATAGAGATTGTGAATTATGGTCAGATAACAAAAATACCCGAAAGTGAGCTTTGTAATCCTGTACACAATGCCCTGCCTTGTTTGGATTGATTATCGGAGCCCGATCGAGGGAGGATACCAGCCCTGGAATTGGAACCGCGGGCCGGTTAATCGTTACAGCTGTACCCAGGTAAACCGTGACTTTCTAACGTTCTGTTCACAGGAATTAAACGGCTGGTCGATAACTGTTGGGTGTAACTGTTTTACAAAAAAAACGGAAAGGCTACTTTAGCGGAATCAAGGCTGGCGGATGGGTCACAGTGCAATGTGAAAGAAATGAAATAGCAGCTGTACCCAGTTTATTGATGCTACTCATCATCTCCCCCGGAGAAACAAGTGATTAAGAACACTAAAAATTAGTCGGACTGTAAATATTTAAAAACAAAGTATAACAACCACTGCTCGGCCAATTTGCACAGAATCCCGTTGAACAATTTTGTTCGTGCAAATTAAGACTGTTTCAAATAGAGTCAACAGTATACAACATAACAACTGGCGCAGCCAGCTAATTAATTAACAATTGTTATCCCAGGATAACTGGCGCAGCCCCACATCCCAAACAATTACCAGGCAACTTGGTGTAACAGCAGGCTTGCTCCCAACATTTTATATCAACTCGGAAGTATAACTAATTCATTTTGCAATCACCTTTTGTATCAACTGTATAGTTTTTGTGTGACACGCCCTTCTTTCGTGTAACAACTTACACACACTTTCTTTTCTGTTACAGCTCGAAGTGGAACAAGGTGGAATTGGAGTTGACATTTCTCACCATCCGCGAAACGGGTTCGTTAAAACCATAACAGGAGCCAAATTGGCTGAAAAGTAACCTGCGTTGGTCAATAAGCACGATCCGATCCTTTTGCATGACAATGCTAGATGGAACCTTTCTCTCAAGGAGCGTATCTCCTTGTCCTTAAAAGGACGAGGGATATTTCAAGCCCGCTCCTGAGAAGGCTCGTTGCGGTCGGCACCGTGCTTCCGGGGCTCCCGGGAAGAGTGACGACCGATTGTTGAATTTAGTGCAAGAAAAAAACGATTAGCTTTATTAATGACTGCTTTTATTATTTTAAATTTGTATTTTAAATTTATTAGATTTTTGCCGTCCTTTCCAATCGGACGCCAATTGAGGCAGATCTCCGAATCAAAAAAAAAAAAAAAATGGGGTAGCGAGGGGCCGACTTTAGGGAGACAAGGACAAATGTGTCCCTCATCTTGTCTCTGGCTTCTTGCGATAACCAGAATCATCCAGATCCGTGAAGATGTTGGGCTCGTTCTCAAGATATCTGAAAAGAAAGGGGGAGGAGGTATCTAAGGATAGTTTGGACAGGGTTAGTTCAAGTGTTCTCTAACTACTTGGATAGGGGGATGGTGGGAAAGAAATCGTACAAGATCGGTGGGTTTTGAATGCGGTACTAAACGCAGATCACGTCTTTGGCGTCTGATAATCTGTGCTTTGGTCGGTGTGTGTGCGTGTGTGTGAGTGTGCGTTTGTGCTGTCTTGTACTGTGCGAGCGTGTTTGTAGTATGTCAGCGGTAGACCCTATGGGATGGGTCCAGGAATCCTCTATTATAGAGGAGATTGTTGTTGGGAAGGGTGCTTTCTTCAGTTTTGTACTGAAGAAGAAATTGTCGTGGTCCGATCCGACGAGGTCGAGAGAGAGAAGGGTCAAGAACGCAAAACTCTCGTACAAGTGGGTTCTCGCTGTTCTGAATGCTTTCGAGGTACTTATATGATAATTTTAGCAAGTACTCGTCGATAGGGATAATGGAGGCACCTTCGTATAGGTGAGAGATTGAGTAACGGCGACAATCAGACCTTCTAGAGTGGTTGGTGCATCTTCTGAGGAGTTTGTGGGGGTTCTCTATATTACGTGGAGAACCAACCCACAATTATAACCCAATTTCGCCCGCTAACTGCGCAACACCTCAACCCCAATCCATTCCGTCGTCTATTTTTTTTTTTCATTTTTTAAACATTTTTTATTTTCTTTTCATATTCTTAGTTTCTAAATTAAAGGCTAGACAAAAAATGCTTAAATTCTAGCTTAATTATCTTATATAACAACTTACTGGTCCTTCGCAGACGCTCTAAGCTAAACATTACTTAATATTTGTATAATTTGCCTTTCGGCGACAGAACTTTGTGGCAATACTTATAATTATTTGAAAGACAAAGAAAAATTTGAAAAACTTTGTCAATTTTTTTTTTTTTTTTTTTTCCTTAAAATTTAACTTAATTTTTTTTTTTTTTTTTGTATTTTTTTTTTTTTTTTAAATTTTATGTAAAATCACTTAGCTTAACTTAACTTAAATCTTATACTACCTTAATTCTAGAAAAGCTAAGTCTATGTAAGCTAGCTGATGATAGTGTGATTCTATACCGACTTTGGTATCCAGGTGTTTATATGCCATTCAACCACCAGAACTGTTGACGCTGTCTAATACTATCGTCCCGGTCTCTGTGGGAGATAGCCCTACTGAAGCGCAGGAGCTCTTCTTCGGTACGCGTTACTTCCCGGTCGTAGCACAATCGCCCGTCTACGGATGATCTACTTACATGATAGATCAGCGGAATTCCCGATCTATCCTGTATAAGCCCTTTCATGTCCAAATCAAGGAACGCCTCTGGTGGAACAAAACCGTTGCGACGCACGTTCTCATAGTACAGGGTATTTGGATAATAGGCCCCGAAAATTAGCTCATTGGACGAGCTTATTGCTCTTGCAATATGTCCTCTGATTAATTTAGTCATAAAATTATCCACCCTATTTATGTACGCTTCATTATATAAAGTCTCATTTGAGTAATACTTTTTATAGTCCGATTCCGGTGTCCGATATAATCTGAGACAACTTCTGAGACACTTCCTTTCGAACACCCGAATCTTTTCCATCAAATTTCGACCTATGTTGAACCATACTGGACCATATATGAGCATTGACCTGATTAGCGTCATGTAGCATATGACTTTTACCCTGCTGTCAAGTTGGCTACTGTGAAATAGCCTCCTTGTCATAGCAAAAGTTTCCCTCGCTTTGAGCAAAGCAGCCTCTACATGTCTGTTGAAATACAGATATTGGTCTAGCCAGATGCCCAGGTATTTAACTAAACTCTTGGTTTCCAGTTTATCTCCATGCGGTCCCACGGTAACTAGCTTTCGCCAGTTTTTCCTTGTGTCGTACGTGGCTTTATATAATGGAGTTCTAAATAGGATGGCTTCACATTTCTGGAAGTTGATCTGAAGTTTCCAGTCATCCCAATAGCGCTGCAC
The DNA here is from genome assembly GCA_963931805.1 of Microdon myrmicae. NCBI lineage: Eukaryota > Metazoa > Arthropoda > Insecta > Diptera > Syrphidae > Microdon > Microdon myrmicae. Next base: position 95,639,526 of record OZ007497.1, on the reverse strand, counting down.
TTTGTTGAAGTCTCGCTGTATTAACCTATTTATGATCGCAACTTTCGGAGCTGTTCTGTAAATTATAAGATCGTCTGCGTACGCAATAGCCTGCGGAAGTGCTTCTAATAAGTCGCTAATGTAAATGTTAAAAAGAATCGGAGAGAGTACCGCGCCCTGTTGCAAGCCATTCTTGATATTATAAAGCTGTTGCAGTTGTGATTTGAAGTTCTTCCGCATCCACCGTACTCTCCTGACATTTCCCCAACGGACTACCATATTTTCTGCAATCTGGATTCATTTTGCCGGCAGAAGGCCCTCGGGAACCGAGCATGGGTCATATAAGGCTTTGAAGATTTCATTGTATCCAAAAGTTAGCACTTCTGCGAAAAAGGAATATTTGACCTTGTGTAGTATTCCAGAATACTACTCCTATTAGCTTTAACACTGAATCTCCTTACATATCTAACATCTCATTTAATACACACCATAAATAAACATACAGGATATTATATCAAGCCAGTTACAGTTACAGTACATTTCATAACATGCCCCTTTTTAATAACTTGCCCCTTTTTATTTCAAAACAGAGCACTTTGATTTTCGTTCAAATTTAATTCAATTTAAAAGTCACAGAAACTAAAGGAATACTTTGAGAAAATTTGTTTTGTTCATATTATAATTTACAGTAAATTAGAACACAATGTTCCATAAGTAGAGAGAAATTCTAATTGTAAAGTCAGTTGAGTTGAAGCAGTTGAAGTGAATCAGTTAGTTGAGAAATACAGTCGAGGAAGTTAGTTGAAGTAGAAGAGTTTTGAATCAAGAGTTTTGAGAAGAGTTTTAAAAGAAGAGTTTTGATTGTAGAGTTGTATTATAAATTAACTATAGTTTGAGTTGTGTAAATAAATATGAACACTAAAAATAAAACTAAACGCGGTTTTTAAAACCTCCACGCTCTTCCCTCGATAAAAAGAGGAAGCACGGCGTTGGAGACGTTACACTGGTGGCAGCGGTGGGATGATCCAACCAAAGGTTTGGAGAAATAAAAATAAAATAAGAAGAAGAAAAAAAAAACAACCCAAAAATTTTAACAAAAAAAACAAAAAAAAAAATTTTTTTCTCAAGAAGAAAAAAAAACCAGACAAAACTACGAAAAACGAACATAAAACAACGAAGAAAAAAAAACCATAAAACAACGAAAAAAAATCCAGCAAAAGACCAGGATATTCAACTTCTAGGGCGGGAAGTCTGCCTGGCAAGAATAACAAAATAATATAAAATAAAGAAAGGAACACAAAGAAGAACTCAACGACACAACAAAAAAAAAAAAGTGAAAGAAAAAAAAATTTTTTGGAGAACTCTACGACACAACAAAGAAGAAAATAAAGGAACAACAATAAGAAACTCAACAAGACTTCTATCAACATCTAGAGTAGTAGTAAGAAATTTTTTCAATATTTTGATTTTTCTCTCTTCCTTTTTTTTTATAGGAATATTTTTCTTGGAATTTTTCTTTTTTCAAAAAGTAATTTTAAATTTTTCTCGATAGTAATTTTGAAAATTCTCTTTTCAGTTTTTTCGACGACATTTCCGTTTCTTTTCTTTCTCGTCGAAAATTTTCTTTCTTTTCAGTTTTGGGTCCAAACCATATCGTGTCCATATATATATTGAATAATAACATAAAGGCCATTTTTTCATAAACCATATTTTTAAGAATTGATAACAAATTTTCGCCATACTTTATTTCAAATTTTCAGTATTACGAGTCCATATTACACGAGACAGGCGGCTAGGCAGGGGGAAGAACAAATCCACTATCAACAGATATTCAGTAAAACCCCTGAAATAGCTCTGTCTGTCGGAGTTTCTGATGTTTTCAGAATCGTCCCTACCTTCGATGGGAAACCCTGCGACTTAGGTAAATTTATTTCCAGGGGAGACGTTTTACTTAGATCCATAAAGAAGGCAGACCCGGATATATACGAGACACTTTTAGAGCTAGTCAAAAATAGACTAGAGGGTCATGCTTACGATCTGATTAGGTATAGCAAAATCGCTAAGTGGGAGGATTTAAAAGATAAACTCGAATCAGAATATAAAGAGGAGCAATCTCGGTCGACGGCACACAATGAGTTGATTTCTCTGAAACAACACTACAGAGAAAACGTCCGGGAATACGGCGATAGAGTCGCGAATGCTCTAAGGACTCTAAACTCTGCCACGTGTGAAATAACAGCAGACACGGTGGTTAGGGAATACTTAATAGAAGAAAACATAAAATTGGCCGTTCAAACATTTGAAGATGGACTAAAGAACGAACAGCTAAAGATACTAGCTAAAGTCCAGGGGGGAAACAATTTAAAACAGTCGATTGCACATGTAGTACCACATGCTGCTCGAATGGACAACTCTCCCAGGCCATATAACTATAATAATCGAATAGTCTGCCAAACCTGTGGTAAGTCAGGGCATACACAGGACACATGTTATCGGAACATGCAGTCCAACAATTTTCCGAATAGACAACCTATAAAGAGAGAATATAACATTGTATGCAATTTCTGTGGACGGAATAATCACACAGAGAATGAGTGTAGATACAAGATATCTAGGAATGGATCGGCTTCAACAAATTACCAACAAGGTACAACAACGCGTAACCCATTCCGAAATAATCATACAAACTCTGAAAATCGTTTTGGTGAAAATTCTAGGACCACCAATAGACAAAACGATCGGCAAAATGTTCACTTTTCTCGGGTGCAAGAGTCGGAAAACGAGGCATGACGCCAACCAAAATTTATGGACGACAAACAAAATTTTTCTATTTACACCATTAGATCTTTGGAAATAAATAACGACCTTTTTAATGAAGCTCCTGAGCCCACATACTCCTATAAACCTAGACATATAAACAAAGATAACCCTGCCCCTAATATAAAGACTCCGATTCATACTCCCATTCTGGAAAATAATTCAGCAACACAGACTGAAAATTCGAAATTTTCAGCAGTATTAAAGACTGAAATCCCTAATATCTCAGCTATCCCTATTGACAACGCAGACACTTCAGCAACCAAGACTGAAAACTCAGCAGTATTAAAGACTGAAAATTCGGATCCTGCAGAAAATATACAAACAGAAATCCCTAATATTCCGGCTATCCCAATAAACAACCCCGACACTTCAGCAACAAAGTTGAAAATTCAGCAGTGTTAAAGACTGAAAATTCGGATCCTGCCGAAAATATACAAACGGAAATCCCTAATATTCCGGCTATCCCAATAGACAACCCCGACACTTCAGCAACAAAGACTGAAAATTCAGCAGTGTTAAAGACTGAATACCCAAAAGTTGCAATTAAAATCGAAACCCAAGTCAGTTCAGCAGCTAATACTGATGAACAAATCTTTTCTGCAGCAAAGACTGAAGGATTGAATGTTTCTACAGCAGATATAACTGAAGAAATAGTTCAAACAGCAAATAGGACTGGGAACCAAGATGTTCTAACAGCTAATAAGTCTGGAGAACTATATGAATCAGTAAATGAGACTGAGAAACTAAACGATCCATCAGCAGTGAGTAAGACTGAAAAGGTAGACGTTCCGATAGCGGTTAAAGCTATGGACAACGACAACACTAAGCCGAAAACAATAAATATTTTAAACAACGAAAACAAACACAAACACTTACTCAAACACGAAATAATAAAAAATGAAAATAATAATTTAACTAAAATAGGTACGGAAAAGGAAAACCATATAAGTACATTACAATTTTTTTTTACAACAATAAACATTTATTCAAACACAAAATACAAAAAAAAATAAAAAGTTGCACAGTCATTTAGGACATTTGAAATCATTTCTTAAGAAGATTTTTGGTATTATGCATTTCTATACAATCATCATAATAATAGGCCCAAAAAGGTTTTGGAAAATTTTCCATAAATTTAAGGAAAAGATACACACATAACAAATGGCCTTTGTTTTATTATTCAATATATATGATATGGCTCCTCGATAGTATAGTGGTTAGTATACCCGCCTGTCACGTGGGAGACCGGGGTTCGATTCCCCGTCGGGGAGCCTCTGGCGCAAGACTAATGACCTTGCCCGGAAAAAACAAATCATTATGGAAAATTTAACAAGCCTCAGGACTTGCTAAATAAGGCCAAAATTGGTTCCCGGTTGTAGTGCCGATGATGATGATATATGAAATAATCTAACAATTGTAGGAAATGACGGAAATGAAAAGAAAAAAAACAAGTTAAAGAGGGGAACGAAAGAAAGAACATTTTAGAGTTAATATATATTGGAAATTTTTGAGTTAATATATATATTCGAAATTGAAATATAAATTCGAACGGAAAAGAGAGTTTTGAAATATAATGGTCAGATGAACGCTGGGAGTCGTTCTTCGGTCGAACTGCACAAGTGTATCACGCTCTCTTACAACTAGTAAAAAAACGTGCGTTTCTTATATTATATAATTAATGAAATAAGTAATAATAATTTTTGGATAAGAAAAGAAAAGGTTCCAAGGAGAAATATTTAAATTTAGTTAATATATAATGTAAATAGACATAGTGTTAAGAACTTTTTGAAATTTAAATATTGTAACCTTTGATTAATTCTGAAAACCATTGTAATTGAACGAAAATCCAACCCTTTAATTAATCTTAATCTAACCTTTAGTTACCAGAAAATTATTCTCTTCAGGGATAATTTTCTTTCTCGAAGAAGGGTGGGATGTAGTATTCCAGAATACTACCCCTATTAGCTTTAACACTGAATCTCCTTACATATCTAACATCTCATTTAATACACACCATAAATAAACATACACAATATTATATCAAGCCAGTTACAGTACATTTCATAACATGCCCCTTTTTAATAACTTGCCCCTTTTTATTTCAAAACAGAGCACTTTGATTTTCGTTCAAATTTTATTCAATTTAAAAGTCACAGAAACTAAGGAATACTTTGAGAAAATTTGTTTTGTTCATATTATAATTTACAGTAAATTAGAACACAATGTTCCATAAGTAGAGAGAAATTCTAATTGTAAAGTCAGTTGAGTTGAAGCAGTTGAAGTGAATCAGTTAGTTGAGAAATACAGTCGAGGAAGTTAGTTGAAGTAGAAGAGTTTTGAATCAAGAGTTTTGAGAAGAGTTTTAAAAGAAGAGTTTTGATGGTAGAGTTGTATTATAAATTAACTGTAGTTTGAGTGGTGTAAATAAATATGAACACTAAAAATAAAACTAAACGCATTTTTTAAAACCTCCACGCTCTTCCCTTGATAAAAAGAGGAAGCACGGCGTTGGAGACGTTACACTTGTATCACGTTGGAAGAATGTCATAGAAGCCAGCGAATCCTTTTTTGATTGAATAAAAATTTACGGAAAAATAATATTGGCTTTTAAATTTGTAATATAAAATTGGACATTTCATGTGGTACAACCCAATATTACCACAAACATTCGGAAAATGCTTTTCTCCTCTCCAAGTATTCACCCGCAACAGCTTCCAATTAGAGGCTGCACTTCGGTTCACATTTAAGGTCTGTCTTAAATGGTCAGATGAACGCTGGGAGTCGTTCTTCGGTCGAACTGCACAAGTGTATCACGCTCTCTTACAACTAGTAAAAAAACGTGCGTTTCTCTGCATTTACTTGAGTTTGAAATCCTGTTGGCGAATTGTTTATTAAGAATTTGACTTGTAAAACTTTTTTCGGTGTAGTGAACTCGATATAACTTTCTGTTCACAAAGGTTTCCGCCGAAGCTTTCTTCCTTCGATTCATCATTTCTTACTGCTAAATTTCTACACTATACGCTCCACATAGAGGGTTATAAATATTCATGCTACAAAACTAAACAACCCTTAACCTGCAAAGGTCGTAAACGACGCCACGGCTTTCAACTACCCTACCTTGGTATAAAGAAACGCTTGCTTTCCTTTTTTATTTTACCTCGACAGAAAAGATCGGGATCATGTTGAGCCGGATAAGTTATGCGTCTGCCCAGAGACTGGCTGAATGTGTTGGCGGGTCTGTTGAGTGCCTTAGTAAACCAAAGCCAATGACTACACAATAACAGCGATTCTAGTAATTACTGTAAGCGGGTTAACCTCTCATTTAATCGATCTATTCAACAGATTCCGTACAATTGGGTTTGTAGTCGTCTTTGATTACTTGCTCTATTGTCTACATTAAGGGTTTCTTTTTCTGCCCTTCACAGCCTTCGGATCCGTCGAGAAAAGAACAGTGCAAAGGGAGAAAAACGGTAACTTGGTCTCATATACAATATTATCAACGTCTCATTGAGATGTGGTTGCAATATCTGGTCCCGTTTCCGTCGTCTTGTAGAGAAACATCCTTCGTGTGGTTGGATACTGCGCTAATGATAGTAAAAGGAAGAATCTTCTTGCATCATTGCAAGCGTACTGAATCAAATTCTTAGTTTGCGTTTTATGTACTTACACTGAGCGTTGCATTTTTTATTTTACTTTTCTACTGTGCTAAACGACAGATACCTTCTATCACGTCGTCCTTGCTGCCACCCTGAGATCCACCCGTTAGCGTTACAGAGCAACGTGTTGGTGATGTGCGAATTGCTAACACCATCCAGTTAAGTGGCGGATGAACTTAACAGTTGAATCCATTAGAGAAAGTAGCTCTGTGGATAAACAGATTTTCTTTATTTTTTCATTTTTCTTCGACCGTGGAAGGATATCAAGGACATAAAGACTGGTGCAGTTTACAAATGCTTTTGCTGGAATCATATTCGTGATATACAATTATTTAGAACCATTGTGACTAACAACTTAAGGGTGGAAATTCTTTCTTATTGTTAGGAGGACAAACCCAGGGAATTAGAGAATTTCCAATGTAGCAATTTTATTGCATTACTACAAGGATTAACTTTAATACATGGTGTCCTTACTTTGCTTTGTATCCTATGTTGTAAAAATGTTTTTTTTTTAAATGAGTGTTTACAGAATTATAGACGATGGTTTAGTAGTGTAATGAGCAATTAGCTGTTGCGTTTGGTTGTGTGTAAGTGCAATTGTTGGTCCTGTGTTAATAAAACACTTCGATAATAAAGTTATTTTATTCACGCAATGTTGTGGTAACTTAAGGAACGCGGAGGTAATTTTTGAAAGGCTTTGGTTCTAATTCAGATGTCATACCATTGTGATTTTCTAATCTACCTAATGTATCATAAGTTTTGCTACAAAAACATTTGGTCAGCTCTGATTTCTGCAGATCATATGCTCATTATCTTTTAGTATTTCTTTGAGAAAAATTATATCATCAACATATAAGAGGAAGTTTAGCTCCTTGTCACATAAGATGCCCAGAACCCGAATCGATTGTAAAAAAGTCATCGGTTGAATTAGTAGGTAATAATGAGCCGATAGCGAAGTTCGCGAAGAACGTGAGATTCGAACCGACGCTATGACGGTTAGAATCACTAGAAGATCAGTACCAAATTGATCATCCGGTGTAGATCTGTCGACAATCGACAAATGATAGTTGATGAACCGTTCAACGGAACCGCCAAAAAAGTGGAGTGTATGTAAAATTATTATTAAATTATTTTTAAATTAAACCGCGTTGCACATCTGAAATGAGTACGGCTTCGCTTGGGACTTCTCTGCACCCAAAATAATTAAAAAACAATTAGTCTCGATACGCGACATACGAAGTGTTCATGTTTGTGTATGTAAACAGGATAATAAATAAACTGTTTAATGGGATTTTCTATCTGTCACTCACGCAATAACAAAAAAAAAACAATAACAAAAATGAGAACACGTGGTGCATAATATGGGCAAATGGATGCGAACATAGTGCTTCGGAGAAGGCAAAATACAGACGTAAATCTAAAGGCTAAACGCCTTAAAACCAAAAAAAAACAAGGATACCCACTCGTTGAGTGTCAACAGCCCATCGTGCCCAGTACACAGGGGCTGGAAACCAATTCCAAGAACTAGCTGTCAGTGAAACAAATGCAGACGCCGGCATTCAGGTCGAGGTCCTCAACAGACTCATCCGTGAGATTAGTCCTAAAAAAAAACTGGATAAGCAAATGGAGGACGTTCTTAAACGCACGTGGTGGTTGTCCAGAGTACACTTAATGAGGTGTCGCTCGAAAGCTAAGAGCCCCCCCCCCCCCCCCCCCCCCCCCCCCACGCGCTACTCACCAACCGTTGGGCCCTGCCAATTCACCTCTACCAACATGATCGCATTATTTTCCAGACAGTTACCAGATACAAAGTTGGTGTACTGGTAGTAATCCTTTATCAGCTACACATATGCTATTACTATTTATTGGTCTGTGGAACCCGGAAGTCCATGACCTCGCCGGCTCGACTCCGCCATTGTTCCCCGTCCTATGCACTCCCCTTCCACGATTGACCATCCGATCCGACCTCCTCAAGGTCAAACCTAACATTATCCTCCCATCTCCGTCGCGGTCGTCCTGTCGGCCTCTTTCCCGTTGGTCTACTGTCAGGAATTCTACGTACGGTCCTGTCGTTGCCAATTAGCGCCACATGTCCGGCTTATTGTAGGTTTACGGTACACCTCTTCCAATTCGTGGTTGTGGAGTTTCCTCCATTATCCTACCTCCTCATCATATTTACCGACAAAGATACCCCTTCAAACTTTATTCTCGAATACGGGGAATTTGTTTTCTTTCCGTTTTGTGAGAGCCCATGTTGCGCATCCGTATACAACTATCGGCATGATTATAGTTCTATAGATGCGGACCTGTATATTACGTGATAGCAGTTTGGATTTCAGCACTTTACTGACTACGTGCCAACTAGCGTTGTCGGAATGTAATCTTTTGTTAATTTCGTTACGGGCCGTCAGTATTGTTCCCAGATATTTATATTCTTTAACTTTTTCAAATATCTTGCGTCTGCCGTTTATATGTGTTCCCTGAGGTCCACCTGCTCTCACCGTAATCGTATATTTTGTTTTTTCTTCATTTATATCTAGGCGCACATCTTCTGCCGCCTGCATGTTAATTTCACTATTTAGTTTAGTTTAGTTTAGCGAGGGCAGAACTCTCATATATTTGGCTTAATACAAGCGATAACTTAACAACTAACTTAAAACGAAAGTATAAAAGAGAAAGGGGAGGGGGTGTTTTTACTTCGGTTTCTAGATTATCGCCCAGAACGGCGGTGTCATCCGCATATACGAGCACTTGTGTGACTCCGTTCAGGGATGACCCGGCCATGTTGTCGTCTTGTATCTTTTTGATGACATACTCGAACACAAGGTTAAAGGTCACCCCCCTGTTTTAGTCCGTCTTGGATTTCAAATTGTTCTGAGAGGTGGTTTTCTATTCTAACTCGCCATTTGTTTTCGTTCATGCAGATTTGAATGAGGGCGGCATATTTTTTCGCAATTCTCAGCTCAACTACAATATGGTAGAGTCTTTGCCTTTTTTTTTTTTTTTTTTTTTTTTTTTTTTTTTTTTTTTTTTTTTTTTTTTATTAGACTTCTCTCGCGAGTGGGCGCCCCGAGATGCCATCAAATAACTGTTGCAGTTCTTTTTGAACAGTTCTACGTTGTAACGCTCCGGGAACACTCGCGTGGGAAGGGAGTTCCACAGCTTCCCCGCTCTGTAACGGAACGAGTTCTGATACAGGCCTGTTCGCGCTGTCGGGAGATGAACCACAAACGGCTGCGATCCGTCGGATTGTCTTGTGGAGCGCATATAGACCGAATTGCGTGGAACAATGCCAAGAATCTCCGAAGAACAGCACCCGTGATAATATCTGTAAAACAGACAGAGGTCGGCCACGCGCCTTCGATGTGATAGCGATTGTAGTCCCGACGTCAGCGCCGAGTCCCCGATCAGGCGGATCGCTCGTCTTTGTACGCTCTCAAGTAGGTCGAGGGTATGTTTAGGAGCCGAGCTCCAAACATGAGAGCAATATTCGAGCGCGGGTCTAATTTGAGATTTATATAGGAGAAGAAGTTGCGCCAGAGTAAAGTATTTCTTGGCTCTAAAAAGATAACTCAACTTTCCTGAGGCTGATCTGGCGATACCCGATACGTGTTTATGTCATGAACAATTCCCACAGACCGTGACGCCGAGCAATTTCAAACTTTCCCCAGCCTCGAGGGCCTGGCCACTCATCATCAGCTGTGGAACCGATGATCCAGTTTTCTTTGTGAATGTTGTATACTGGGTCTTCGTTGCGTTGAAGTCGACAAGATTGGCCTTTCCTCACTGCAGGACTTTATCTAGATCCTGGTTCAGAGAGTCAATCTGTCTACATCTCAGCTGGTGCGACGTTGATGCGCCAATCGGCAGATCACTCGAAAAGGAGGAAACTATCATCCGCAAAACTGAACACTTTGTTATCCGTTGTCTCCAAAAAATCATTTATGTGAAGCAAGAACAAGGTTGGAGCTAAAATAGAACCCTGGGGCACCCCCGAATTAACAGGATACAGATCCGAGCACTCGCCGCCCACAATAAGCCGGATCGATCGATTCTCGAGGAAGCTCCTCGTCCAGTCGCAAAGCTGTTGGGGAAGTCCATATGAACGAAGTTTGCTCAGCAATGCCCCATGCCAGACGCGGTCAAAAGCCTTGGAGATATCTAATGCGACCGCCCTTGACTCACCATGCCGTTCAATCGCAGATGTCCATATATCGGTTATAAGTGTCAAAAGGTCTCCTGTGGACCGCCTGCCACGGAATCCGTATTGACGATCATTCAGAAGACCGTTGCACTCCAAATACTTAACCAACTCTGTATTGATGACTTTTTCCATTACCTTAGATGAAATGGGCAGTAATGCTATCGACGGTAATTTTATGGGAGACACTTTTTTTCGGTCTTTGGGATTGGCTGAACTCGAGCGATTTTCCAGCAGGCAGGAAATGTCCTCCGTGCATAAGATAAGCGGAAGAGTCTGCAAAGAACCGGCGATAGTTCTGGAGCACAGTTCTTAAGGACTATTGCTGGTATTCCGCCCGGGCCGGTTGCCTTCCTACAATCCAGTTCACGTAGAATGCTTTGAATAGTGCGCGGACGAAATCTCACATCCCGCATGGAAGACTGTACCGGCGAGATCACAGGTGATTCCAAAAGGCCGGGATCGAGGTTAGAATTCGCGGAAAATAAATTCGCGAACACAGCTTAATCCTTTGGATTCGTGACTAACGTCCCGCTGTCTGTCACCAACGGAGGGAAAGAGGAGGAGGCAGAAGGAGCGCGAACCAGTTGGGCACCGAAGGAGCTTATTGATCACCCTGTCGTTGTGAGCCTTCTTCGCGGTATCAATCGCCTGGTTGCATGCGTTTCTGATTCTACCAAAATTCGTTCTGTTAACATCGGTGGGATTGGAGCGCCATTGCTTAAAATCTCTATTTTTTGCCGCTGTAATCAGCTCGCATTTTTCGTCAAACCAAGGTTTATCAGACGAACTTCGTTTGACGGAATGTGGAATATACATCTCCATCCCCAGAAGAATAATCTCTGATACCGTCTCCGCGCAAGCGTTAACATCAGAGTTTCCGAAGCACACCTCCGACCATGGAAAGGATGCGAAGAAATCTCGCAAATCGTCCCAGTTAGCAGACCCATACTTCCATACATGGCGAAGCTGCCTAGGCCGGTTATTCGCTTGGTATCTGTCGCGCAAGCACTTGCCAGGTACGGTATGGTGATCTGAGTTTCCCAGTGGCGCAGAAACCTCCACGGTATAAATACTCGGTTCGGACGTCAAAAACAGATCCAGGGTGTTCGCATAATCGCCTCGGGCATCCGGTACTCGCGTTGGCTCCCCCACGAGTTGAGTCAAGTTGTGGCTTACAGCAAACATCTTCGCTAGCCCCCCCCCCCCCCCCCCCCTGTTAGAATGTAACAACCAGTCGGAATTGTGCACATTAAAATCGCCAAGGACAAAAACTTCAGAAGCTGGGTGGTTAATCTGTATCCTGTCGACGGTATATCAAAGATGTTCGAAAAATGTCGCCGGTCGATCGTCATTCGGGGAGCGGTAAAGAAATTTAACGGAATTCCTCAGCACGACCCTCAATCATATGATGTCCGTATTATTGGGCTCCAACGCCTCCATCCTCTGGCAAGCCAGATCGGACCGACTTGCGACTGAGTCGTAGGCTTTTTTGAAGTCAACGAACAATTGGTAAACCATCTCTCCGTATTCCCACTGCTTTTCCAGAATTGCCGGTGTCTACCGAATCCGCAGTGGTAGTCTCCCAGTATTTCTTCTGCGTACGGTGTGAGTTTCGCCAGTATGACATTTGTTAGTATTTTGTATGTGGTTGGGAGCAATGATATTCCTCTGTAGTTTTCGTAGTCAGATCTGTCGCCTGTTTTTTGAAAATGGGGACGACTATTGAGGTTTTCCATTCTTCCGGAATGACCTCCTTATCCCATATTGCTTCAATCAGTTGGTGGATCGTTCGAGTGGTTGGCGCTCTTCCATGCGTCATAAGCTCTGCCGGTATGCAGTCGACTTCGGGAACATTGTTGTTTTTCAATCGGTTTATTGCGTCTATAACTTCGTTGAAAGAGGGCTCTGGGATCTGAAGCTCGGCTGTATGTACGTCTGGTGCCTTTATTTGTGGTTGATGGGTGCGCACGTTGAGCAGGTTTTTAAAGTACTGCTTCCATCTTGTCACGATATTGTTTGATTCTGTGACCAGACAGCCGTTTATGCCTCGAATTATTTGGGCTCTCCCTCGGTAGCCATTTCTAATTGAATTTATGGCGACATGCATACCCCTGATGTTCTTTGTCCTGGAATTTTCTAGAATTTTTTCGATCCGAGTCTTCTCCCATTCGCGTCTTTAGCGTTTGAAGAGTCTCATTGTCTCCTTCCGAATTGTCTTTTTGCACTGACTTCATCATATCTTTATATGAGGATCACTCTAAGTCATTTACGTTGTTCAATCTTCGGCTTGCACTCATCATCAAACCAAGGTTTGGACTTAATTGTTTTCTTAAATCTTAATATCTTTTGGGCTGTTTGTTTGATTGTTTCTCTGATCGTTGCCCATTTACTGTCCACACTATTGGTTTCCTCTTCCCCACTACCCCCATTCTCTAGGATGCTATATACATTCGTTAGTTCGTCTTGATATTCAGCCCTCTGGCCCAGGTTTTTTAGTTTATGAGTGTCTTTTGCCTGTCTCTGGAGACTGCCCGTGTGGGTTTGCTGCGAGCCGACTCCTAATTTTGCTCATCACTAGTAGATGATCGGAGTCGCAATCTGCTCCTCTATATGATATCAAGGGTGGTGTCTTTTGTCTATGAGGAAGTGGTCTATTTGGTTACGCGTTACGCTGTCGGGTGATATTCATGTGGCTTTCTGAATTTGCTTGTGCTTGAACATCGGACTTTTCACTACCAGATCTTTTGACGCTGTGAACGTGATAATTCGAATTCCGTTATCATTTGAAACGTCGTGTAGGCTTTCTTTACCTATAGCTATAGTTGGAAGATGTCTTCCTTTTCAATTTTCGCGTTGAGGTCCCCGAGGAGGATTTTAACATCGAATGATCAGATCCCATCTAATACTTCCTCTAGGATCTCGTAGAACGTGTCCTCCGTTTCTTCGTTGGTAGATTCTGTTGGGGCGTATACGTTTGTAAGTACATATTTGTACCATCGACCCTGTATTTTTAGCACCGACATTCGATCATTAATAAATTTCACAGCTTTTACATGGGGCGTAATCTTCTTGCTTATGATGAAGTCAGTTCCGAAGTTATATGTGTCGGTACCTCCACACGCCAGTGTAAAGCCGATGGCTCGGTTACTTGATGTGGGAGTTGGACTTCCTGAAGCGCGACGATATCCATTTTATATTGTTTCGCGTTTTATACGACCGTCTGTATCGCGCCTGGGTTATATAACGTTCGAACATTCCACGTCGTGACGCGTATGTCCCGCTTTTTCCGTTTTTCCCTACGTCTTCTTTTTGCCGAGTCTGTGTTCTCTTGATGATTTGTTCCCTTATGGAAGTGTTGGCTCATCATACCGACGCCTACCGGGTTTTTCGTGAGATTGTTTTTTTGTATATTGATTATTCATTTTTGTTCCCACGAGTCTTGGGGTTTCAAATAGTCCGCCATATCAGAGTCCGTCTTTGATATGGTAAGGTCTGCTTAATGCTCTGATTCGACCCAGTGTCAATGAGGCGCCGTTATAATACAGCCGGTATACCTCTGGCTGCGGCATAAGGCTAATAACCTTGCCCGTAAAAATAAATTATTATGGAAAATTGAACAAGCCTCGAGACTTGCTAAGTAAGGCCAAGGCCGAATCCCGGTTGTAGTGCCGATGATGATGATGATACCGCTGGCTGCAAACCATCCAATGGGCAGGGTAACACCGTAGATTAGGGGTGGTGGATCTTTGTGTGTTACTACTCGCTAGCCTGTCTGACATGGGTGGCCCTACTGGAAGCATATGCTTCCGTCAGCATAGCCTGAGTGATTCATTGTAGTTTAAGCCCCCGCCCCACGTCAAGGTTTCTACCAAGCGGAGACTTTATATATTCGAAAGAAAACCCCTGAGGAGATGCAATAATTACTCTTATGAGGGCTGATGGCGGCCGTTATCCTTACTCTCACATATATTGAGATGCTTGCATTACCCCTATTGTTAACAATTTTTTAACAATTATTTATTTATTTATTGTTTCCACAAAACTTACCCCTGCGTGGTCTTGTGTTGTGTCGTTTTTCTTCTACTGAGGTTAATCCAATTAATTCCCAGCCATCACTTATTAACTTCTTATTTTTATTACATTTTTACTCTATATTCGCAGCACGTATTATTTTAATCAATCACTATAATGGGCTAGTCACATATGTGATTTAAAATATGATAAATCAGCTTTCCTTAGCCTTAAAACGAAAATTTGATGGATACAAGCGACCATCGGGAAATTGCGACACAGATTAGACACGAATCAGAACACAAAAGACGCGTCACTCTTATTTTAATTGTTTATTATTATTTTTCTTTTTCTTTTAATTCTATTTTTTCAAGTTTACAATTTCACTATTTTTTAACAATTTTCAAAACTCACGGGGAACACAACCGCACGCGTCAAAATCTTAAACCACAAGAAGGAAATCTGGTGTCGTTCTATGTAATATCCTTTTTTGTTCCGCTTCCACGATTGTTATTTAGGAAACGGAATTAGGAAGACTATGGCTAATAGGGAGCCTATGGTTAATAGGGAGACTATAGCTAATAGGGAGAATATGGCAATGTGCAGTATGATTTTGGTTTTTAAATAGGGCTTTTTATTTTATTTTAATTATTTAACTATTGTATATGGGAATATTCTATTGTAATGGGAAAGTGATGTTTTGGGTATTGGGGAAGGGAAGGATATACATGTGCAGACACGACATGTTAATTATTGTAGGGGGTAATAATTAAACGAATTTAATTACATAACACTATGGATAAGTATTTGTAACAGTTAGCGTACAAGTACCTCGAGAGCTTTCAGAAAAATGAGAACATACTTGTATGAATGTCCTACGTTTTTGGCTTTTCTTTTGATTTCTTCGAACCTTATCACTACAGAAAGTACGCTTCTCAACACCGTTTATGATAGAGGTGTCCTGGACCTATCGCTTGAGGGCTATCGCTGACCACACCCTACTACACACCCACACAAACTGTATAAGATGAATATACACATTCAGCAGTCCACTCGTAGATTATCCAACGCAGAAGACGTAATATGTTTTTTTAGCACACTCCAGACCAACTTCTCTCGTATGATTTTCTTCTTCGCCTTATCCCAACGAAGGGTTGTACAAATGTCAAAATGACGGGCTTGCTCCACCTTTTTTGTGCAGTGTTTTGTCGCCCAGAGAAAATATTTTTTTTATCGTATAGAAAAATACGAGGGTCGTTCAATAAGTCCTTAGAACATACAAGAGATGACGCTTGTAACCTGGTTTGGTTTCAGTAAATATTATCACACGCCAGACAGCTAATTAGTAAGCATCGTTACTAACAAGACAGCTGCACGAAAAACTACGTGTGAACAAAATCTCAGCAAAATAGGTGTCGCGTTAACTCTCAGGTGCATAAACATAATCAGGGAGCCGAGTCGGAAGCTGCTTTGGCACTTCTCCATCGGAATCCTAAGGAGTTTCTGCCTCGACACATAACTGTGGACGAAACATGGATACACTATCACACCCCAGAGACAACAATGAGTACATTACTACCCTCAAAGGTACAAACAAAATAACATAGTGCATTTTTTAAGTACAACGCGGCCCAACAGTAGGCGAATGTAGTTACTTCGGCCGACAAGGTGATGCCAACAGCATTTTGAAACTCATGCGGAATTGTCTACGTCGTTTAGTTGGAAAATGGTAAAACAATAACTGGCGAATATCATGCGGCGGTATTGCACCGGTTGAGCGAAAAAATTAAGAAAAAAACGTCTCCAACTTTTCCTGGGTGTACGACCTTCGAGTTATCTTGTGAGTGACCTCACAGCTATAGCCTTCTCGGACTTTGAAAAATGACGAACCACCTGAGGATCCCACTGGCGGCATTCATCAAAAATTTCAAATTCCCATTTGAAATTGTAGCAAGAACCACTTTCGTTCCAAATTATGGCGGTACGCGGCTCAAAAAATTCAGAACGCATTCCATAATTTCGTTTCTTTCAATATGCACGGCAAATAGCCCAGTGGATGTTTTGCGTTTGCCGTTCTTCTTTCGGGGGCAACACAATTGTTGCAGCAACTGATAACTTATGTCCAGAAATCATTGCGCCTGGTTTGCATAGGAAATCAAGTCGCCGGATCTGTTTTGCATTTTAATTTATCGCCGGCCCTCGGTCCAAGGCAAAGCCAGTGGAAGACCGATGAGTTCGCAAGTTGACATTTGGCGAATTGGATTGTTCGCCGATGATGCACTGTTACTTCTTTGGCGCGCCTAACTTACCCCTTTATACTACTTGCTTGTTCGCTCATTCAAATTCCGGAATCATAATTTGGCCATGAAGATGATTGTTCTTTCTTGTGGTGCTCCTTGGTTGTGTAGAACGCAACGCAGTTTCTATGGACACGCTGCACCACGAAACATTGCGCGCTACCTTGCAGGCACCTTCTGATGTAAACGTTTGAGTTGGTGTTCATGTGCTTTTGGCCCATGGTGGATGTGTGCTGGTCGTGTCCCTATTAAGCTAACACAACAAATGTAGCAAGTGTACGCACCCAACAGCTCCGCCCCCTTGGGTTGGCACACCGACATGGTGGCATGGTTCCGATGGCGAAGCTCCTATCTACCCCTTGCATACATGACAACTCTGTTGCTGGTACTACCGCTGTTGCTCCTGTTGGAGATAGTGTGTGGTGCAGAGAATGGTCGGTTGGAGCTCGTAAACAGAAACAGAGATGACGAAGAAAGAAGAATACACACCGACTTTATGATGCAGCGCTGTTTTCGGAGGTGGGGAACCGAAAGCGGGGACTTGGCGTTTAAATTACGAACTGGGACAAAACAAAGACGAGAAATCGCCAGTCTCTTGTTGTCGACGGGAGAGTATAGTTGTATTTGACATCCTATTCGAAAAGTGCGAAGTGATCCGAACCTCGTAATCGTGATATGTCTCTCCGAGAAGGAGCTCCACCGTCGGTCTTCGGAATGATTGCACTTCACATCAGACCGTCTTTAGAGAACTGAATGAAAAGTAGACCAGGAAAATAACCAAGACCAAGTCCTTGTGCTTGACTGAGAAGACCCTTTTACCAGAGTCACAATTGCTGATATATTTTGATTTTTCGCGGGAACGTAACTTTCGCCATTAACTCGCAAGACTTTAGGTTTGCTTCGGCTCCTCTATTAACAGCACTCGTCCACCGTAGTAAAATCACTCGTTATTTCTGTAAATTCACTCGTGGCTCCTGTTGATTTCGCGGGTTTTTAGCGGCCTATTTCATTACGCATTTTCGTTTGTTTCCTCGTGTTGCCAATTCTTCGCCTTCGGTCCGGATGTGTCGAGGCATGTGTGTATGGTGTTGGTGCGATAAAGAAAAGTAGGCAAGACGTCAAAACAAAAAACAATACAACAAGAAGCTATATAGTAAAGCAAACGGCAAACAGGCAGACTTGAAGAATGCATGCAGAAAAAAACAATTAAAACAAAAATAATAATAAAACAAGTAAATAAAGAGTAAACACCAAAACACAAAAAAAAGGGAAACAAAAAGAAATACAAAACATTGGCGAGAGTTGGAGTTGCAATCGGACGAGCGGCAGCGGTTAAAAATAGGGACACACTCTGGTCGGGCGATCGGTACGTGGGGCGATATTGACGACACTGGGGTGGGTGGGGGCGATTGTAAAATCGAAACGCGATCGTGGATTTCGTAAAAGTTGATTTCTGATATTCGATCAGAGGGAGGGACACCCCTCGGTGGTAATCGCTGGTTTTATTGCCTTTACATCTACAGCCACATGTGCAGCGCTACGATTGGACAGATGATCGGTCGCGAAATGAAAGGTAAACAATTATAATTCTTGTTATTGGTGTATTGAGACATTTGTGCGGATTGACGAAAATAAAATATTGCTTTGAACAACTTCACAAATTCGGTAATTCATATCTTCCTGTCTATATTGGAAGTGCTTCATGCCTGTGAAGATTGCGACTACGTATTCCGAGCTACATGTAGAGAACAGTCCTATTTGACTCCTGTTTATTTACTTACAATCTTTTACCTTTTACTATAATTGTAATATTACTACTTACAATAAATTAGGATCATGGGGGATGTTTCTACCGATCTTTTTGAGCGGTAAAAGTGCAATATGCAAGAAGTTGACTATTTGAATTCACATAACATACGAACACCTAGTTACACTCCTCCGGGTTCTGTTAGGCCAACATTTATTTATTTATTTAAGCATAATCTATCGATAATGTATTACAATAATATTGTCTCTAGTCGTATGCAGAGTTAACATTAATTTTGAGTTTAAGGCATCCGGATCAGGAGTGGTTGCATGGAACAGAAGAGATGTTTATAAGCTACCTTTTGAATAATGGAAATCGAATATTAGGTTATCCTATGATTCCGTTCAGTGTTTAAAGAATGAAATGATGCCATTTCTTCTATTATATATAATGAATATTAATCAATGGCATACTGTCCGTTTTTATTGATGACCTCTTGCTATTTTTCGTACAATTTCATTGTTCCCCCTTCGTAGTAGGTCTTGGAACTGCAGGCCAAAAACTGGTCGAAGTACACTTTTATAGCCGTCTGATTAGTTCCCGATTTTCCCTTGAGAGAGTTTTGTGCTCCTGCAATTTTTAGTTCAATTTCATTAGTTGCGTGCAGTAGATATTCGCATTGGTCGTTTACCACTGAGAAAACAGCACTCCTCGATATTCCCACTATATAAAGGGTGGTTAAATTTTAAGGGCCGATGTTGATTTTGAATAAAACACAAATTATTTAGGAAATTATTGTCATTTCTTTTTATTATGATAATATTGGTATGGTTCAATTATGTATGGAACAAAATATCGGCCAAATGGCCGCGACCTCGGCGACACACCTCCATCCTCCACCTCGGTCCAAATTTTCGATGACGCTGAGGCATAATTGAGGTTCTATGCCGTTAATGTGCCGAATTATCTCATCCTTTATTGGATATATCCCATGGTTCAAATTGAGTTAGTCTGAAATTGAGAAGTGTCAAATGAAATGCAGAAAAAAACTTGACGTTTAGGTGTGGTTCACATTCAACATCGGCCCTCAAAATGTAACCACCCTTTAGATAGCAGAGTTTTCTTTGGTTGAATGCTGTCGTAGCAACGGATGTTCATGATCTTTCATGCAATACGTTAGGAGATCAATTTCTCGTCACCCGTCACTAGCGGCTTATAAAGCGGATCGTCTTCGTGCCGCTAAAGAAATGAGTTGCAGATAAACATGCGTTTTTCCAATTTTCTTCGATCAAATTGTGTGGGGCTCAAACATCGAGGCGAGAAATGTAGTTGCAGATGCCCTTGAACGATTCCAGGCCCTATTTTAAGAATCCCCGTAGTATCTCGCACAGATAATATCGTCCCTTTTCCACTAATGCCTCCACATCGCTCAAACAAATTTGCACTCTGTTAAGGCATAGTCTTCGTACATGCCATATACCTTTGAATTCCCTTCCCTATTTTACACCCTTTCCTCCATCTGATTTCAAGATCATGTTGGCCTCCCATCTCGAAGAGGCCTTCCAACAGGTCTCTTTCTCAGATAAATTATAATGAAATTATTATCTAAAAAAAAAAAAAACAGGAACTGACTAAAGCTAACTTATCTTAAATTTTAACTACGAGGATACAAGCCGATGTGAAAGGGGGTTTTTGAAGGCAAGAATAAAACAATAGTAGACTTAGGATGAAACAGGGATGGAACACGGAAACTTAAGACAAGTAAAGAGTTGCGCCTGGGAGTGGTGGGGAGTGTTATATAATTAAGTTCATGTGTGACGAGACATAGTTTTGGATGCATTACACGAATGGCCCGAAGTTTCTACTATCTGTGGAAGAGTGAAATGTTTTTAATTTCACTCTCTGGTCATGAAAAAGTTTTGCGCGTAGAAGTTTAGAATTTTAGTGAAGCTATCACCCCATTTATTGGCTTAATTGAAGCAATATATAAGTCCTCATATTGCTTGAAAGTATATATAACTTTATAAACTAAAGAACGTAAGAACTAACTTAACTAAGTTTAACGTGAGGTAAACAGGACATATTATGAAGGAGGGAGTAGAGGCGGGGTATGGGGACAGGTTAGAGAGGAAAGTTGTTAACGCAACAACAAAAAAAGGCTAAACCGAATCGCGAACGGCGCTTTCTTCAGCGACGTCCCAACAGTTTCGCCTTAGCGGACTCTATTTTCCCGGCACTGGCCGGCCAACGACGACTTTTACTCAGAGGGATTGCACCTCCAGAGCCGGACTCTTCTCTGGATTGGCGGGCGTTTTTGTCTTGCCCAATGCTGATTCCTGATAAACAAAGGTGAATACGACGCGACCAACGAAGAAGACAAGCCAAATACACGAATACACTTAGCTGCTTATTTTCCTATCGTTTATTTTCTTTTATAATGTTTTATTTATTAATTGTTAATTCCTGATCTCTCTGCTGGTCTTGAACAAGACCTTTTTGTTGGGAGTTCTGTGGCGGTTCCGCCAAACCCCACGGTACGCTTTTCTTAAAAACCCTCATAACACCCATCTTCCCATATAATTTCGCTAATGCAATCGCATTCGGCACACAAAAATGCTGCACGCATTTAAGAGATCAAACCCATCATCATAAATTCCCTGTTAAGAAAACTTACCTTCATGCATCTCTTCGCATACAATTTTCTGTAAGAATTCTTCATGACCTTTTTAGGAATTCCATAACTCCTATTGTTTCCCGCCAATGCATTTGCATTTGCTCCAGAAAACATTTTCTTTTCCAAGAACATGTAATGCTGTGGCGGTTCTGCCAGATCCCACGGCTCGCCTTCCTGAAAAAACCCCCATAACTACAACCCAATGTGCACCAGCTTTCGCTAATGCAATTCGCATTAGCATCTTAAATGCTAAACGCATCAAATAGATCCAATTATTATAACCCAAAAGTACCTGCAAAAGAATTCTTATCTTTTCAAGCATTCCTTCGCTTACACGTCCCCTGTAAGAGTTCTTACTTTCCTTATCATAAATTATCCTGAAAGGAAAAACCCCGGTTCACATATCATGTAACCATTCCAGGCAAGAATAATTATCATTGCGTCGCCTATTCCCAGTTTTATTCATGTGTACAATAAATTTCTTTATGTATACATTGGCTGGCGTCCTTTTCTCCCAGCAATAACATTCCCTGACTCGCACAATGTGCAAACCAAAGCAAATACGCATCTCGCGTCTTAAACCTATTAGCACCATGTGCATCGGCATTGCGGCTATCGTAACAGCTGCAATGCATACCATAGACAATTCATACCCTTGTTCTTTGATTCGCCGAATCTTGTCCCTTATGAACTAGATGCATAAACAATACAAAGCCATTAGCATCCGACGAGATGCGATTCGTTTGTTTCAACAAACACACATCTCTTGGATGCCCATTATGCTCCGTCCTTGAGTTTCAGAATTATTCCTATGGCCTTGTGTATGAAAAATAAACCAATGTGATCTTCACCCACACATACACACTCATTGCCAAGCCTGTCTTCCTTGTTTCCACCACAGAGAAACATTTTCTTCTTGGGCAAACTCACCTCAAAACGAGATAATTATCGTGGAGTCGTCTTCCATCCGTTGACCAGCCTGGTCACAGGCGATCTCCCGTTCCTCGTTTCGCGCAGCGGAGGAACGTATATATACAATTAATTGAACGGTCGGAATTATAGTGCGAAGTGTTTTGGTTGTTAACGTTTGAACAACGACCATGAGAAGGCTTAAATTAATATTCGTAACGCTCCAGATGGAGATCGGATCGAATGGTGAAGCGTGGAAGGAGAGTGCCCAGGACAGGGAAGGATGGCGAAGCCGAGTCGGTGAGGTCATGAACTTCCGGGTTCCTCCAGATGACATCTAATACACGTGTACGTTTGCTTAATTACAAAAGATAACCATCAACTAATTAAATAAAGAGAACGTTTCGCCGACCAAAAAACCATTCAGTGTTTTAATATTTCATGCTGCAGTTCCTGCAGGTGTTGTCGTTTAGCCTACGCGTTTGTGGACAATATTCGGTGCTCTCATTTGTGGCGGAACTTTCGATTAGTGATGGGGAGTGAAGTGAACCGTGTGCCCGTGTCCGGCATAATACTTCACATACCCCCACAATGCTTTCAAGCACTATCTGAAATTCCTAAAATTGTTCCTTAATGTACATATGCACCATAAATACCAAACATTCGGCACCCTTTGTCTGAGTTAAAATACTATATCGGTCAGCTTGTTTTTACAGCTGCAACACTAGCAATTCAATAGACAAACAATCATGCATTTCTTTCGTCCCCACCACGAATTGCTTGGCATACCTAAATGCAAGCAAGGCATACGTTTCGGAAATTAACCCAAGATACGATATACAATTTCCATTGTATAAAGTATCGTATCCCATTAACACTTTTTTACCAACGTCCGTCATAGCGACGTTGCATAAACATGACCCTCATTACGGAGCGAACCATTTGGCGGCATTTTCCTTTGTTCTGGCCGACTGCCTTTCTCGTTGTTCCACTGCTTTCGAACACGTGCAACAACATCGGATCGGAATGTCCACACACACACAACCATGATCTCAACTACGAGATCCGGTTTTCTTGTTCCCACAATAGAGACTCTACGTTACACTCGTGGTAGATAAAACATATCCTTGGCAAGAATATATTCTCACCTTTAAGAGAAAAGTTTTTCTCTCTCTTCCTTTTTCCTTAAATTTCCCCTTTTTTGCGAAATCATCTCTGCATGAGATGATGATCGCGGAGTCGAATTTTATCTGCTGACCACGCAGGTCGCCGAACTCCCGCTCTCCGTCGGTTGCGGGGATCCTTTAAGGTCGTAGTCGCGAGTGTCCGTGAATTTGGTTATTTTTGTTTGTACCAGAGTGACAATCGAAAACCATTGCCATAACAACATACAATAAATTGCATCCAATCGCGGAATGTGTATATTAAAATAAGATAAATAAAAATTAACTGAATGTCACAAATTTCCTTAAGGAATATATATTTAGAGAATAAAACTGAACAAATAGATTCCGGTGTGTTTTCTTCATTGTTGTTCCCCTTGCTCCTCGTGGACGTCGTGTTGTAATATCCTGTTTCGTGTTTTCTCTTGTTGCGACGACGGGCCAATTGTCAAATAATGATGGAGGAGGAAGTCAACCGAGTGTCCGTGTTAGCCACATTACTTCCTCCCCACAGTTCCTTCGACGACTCCCTGCTGCTTCACCGATGTGCTCGTCTTATATAGGCCTGCAGCTGTCCCCTCCTTCGCTAGTTTCCTGGAGGCTGCTTTTCTCAGTGGCTTCCTGGAATCGGTGCCCCACTGTTAGTTTAGGGTGGTATTTATAGGGGCAGGAACGAAAAGCTTATGTGGGGGTTATATTTTAACTGCTTCTATAAAGTCTTTCTAAAAACGCATCTTTTCTTTTTAATTCGGATGAAGTTCGACGCAACGTTCCCTAAATGTTCAAAGTCCTTCCATCTCAGTCCACGGAGCCTTGGGAACCATGCGTGAACGCTCTGGATTCTGTAAATTTAAGTCATATGATGAGGGAGCGGACCTAATTGGAATATTCAAGAAGCGGCCGGAGAAAGGAAACGGGCGGGATCGACCCATAGAGAGGTTATATTGACCGTCGTTTTACAAACCGAGAGTGGCATTGGCATCAATACGTGCGAAAAATATTTAGCTGCCTGTTAAGATGACAAGGTTGCGAAACGAATGAACAAAGAATATAGGTTAATTCTGAAATTGTTAATTGGAGCGGCGGAGGAGGTGCGCGTTAATTAAAACGTAAGTGATTGTCAGTGTTAAGTTTCAAGCAAATCCTCTGACAATAAGCCGAAAGGTTATCGAGACCTATTTGAAGGAGGAAGAATCAAATAGGTGGCCTTAAAAAGTTTAGTATCATCAGCATAAAGAGCATATACAATCAAGCTTGAAAATTGTGTAAATGTCATTTATCCTTAGACGGACCGAAATGACTGTCTTAAGAGGACGGATCTAAGTGACTGTCTTGAGGGTGTCCCAAGGGAACGAGAAAAGGATTCGATTAGATGGGTCTGAAACGCACTCCGTACAGCAGATGCTTCAGGTAAGAAGAAATCCACTTGGTCGTACAAGTTCGAAGCCAAGGAAAGCTAATTTGATTTTTTGCGAAATTGTATCGAACAGTCTTAAACCGTGAAATCGATTGTGACAACATCGTCTTCGTTTCCGGCCTCTAAGGCAAGGAGTTTATGGTGTGTGATTTCAATTAGATAAGTCATGGTAGATATACCAACAAGGAAGCCGCGCTGTCTGGGTGAAATGAGGGATTTGCAATGGAAACATACAAAATTTGGCAACAGGACGATAGTTTACATCGCATTTAGGTCCTTTCATGTATAGGAGAGTTCGTCATCTCTTTTCTAAATATCAGGGAAATCCCTTTCAGAAAGGGATCGAGAGACAGAATGGAGGAATATTTTATAAGAAATATTACAGAAAGACTATTTATACCGGGGCTGAATTAATCTTTAAGAAGAATTTATTTAATTTCTATTAGGTGTGTGTCAATAAGTTGGATCAGGACAGAACTTTGGAGAATATTTAAGATAAGAAAGATGAGATACAAGAGTCGTCGGCGAAGGACTGTTTGAAAAATGCGGCAAAAATATTTGTGATATTACATGAATCGGCTGATATATCTGAGTAATAGAAAAGGGGGTTGGGGTAACCATCGCATTTTCATTTGTAATTGACAAACTAAAAAAAAGGGTAGCGTCGTTTATTAAAGGGCCGTTCTCATCTAGAGACTCAAACATTTTTTCTTGAATTATTTTCTCAAAGACAAAACCAAATCTCAATGTCAGATTTTATACACATATTTATTAAGTATTTAGATGTAGAAAAAAAAAAAATTTTTTAGTGAAAAATATTAAAAACTGTCAATTTAATACATGGCACAATGTGACGATTCGAAAAAGGGTACCCAATCGGTGTCCATCGTAGCGCTGTTTGCAATCGTTTGTAATCATACAACAAAAAGTTTTTTGAAATCATATAATATTTACCGCAGTCTCACGAAAAAAAAATTGAAAATAAACAAAATGGCGGACATGCATACTTTAGGTACCGATTTTCGCTTTTTTTGTTGCTCTCTAACGTTGTATAGATAAACAAATTATGAAAAAGTCATCTACATTTATATTCAGTACCATAAATTGAATTTAATACTTAAATATAAAAAAAGCCGATCTATCGAGTAGTTTTTGAGATATCGTGGAGACCAATGTGGAAAACATGGTTTCGAGAAAAACGCGTTTAAAGTTATGGTGACACAGCACGTGGTGAAGTACATATACATATTTTTGACGGATTTCAAAATGTCGACTGTTGACAGCTGAGGTTTTCCGCCCAACGCCGTTCACAAAAAAAAGAAACGACACACGGAGCGAAATACTGATACAAATGAAACACAGAGCTGAGTTTTTTTTTGCTATTGTTTTTATTCTTTTGTCTTTTCGTTTTTACATCAGCACAAAAAATTATTGTGAATTAAAATTGACAATATCAAACTGCACACGTTAGGATACAATGAAAGTGTCACAGAACCGTGTCAGTCTCCGTATTGACTGTCCGCACTTAATTTAATTATTTTAGAGAGCAGAGGAATTGTGTGAAATAAATATCCGATGTGTTTAGTGAGGATCACAGGCCTGTGCGCGTTGAATTGCTGTGCGTCGAACGCCGAGTATATACGTTTATGGTGTTTGATTTTGGCGACAAGTCAGTGAATGTCCTCAAGTTAACTCGCTTATTTAAAAAGTTTAAAACTTCTACTCAAGCAATTTCTTTCTCGTTTTATCGCGTCGCGCAGATAAACCTCCTCGTCGAGGTTCTCTATGTAGACTGAATTACAATTTCCTTTTGGGGATGATTCTATTCACCCCATAGTTCTCTTTCCATTTCGTTTCCCTTGTGCTGGTGATTCTCTCTTAATCGAGAATCTCTCCACCAGGGAAGATCGCACCCACACACACAGACGCAGAGGTAGCTGCCTGTGTGGCCGTAGATCCTCTTGGGATCGCCAGAATTTTCACACTTTCTGTCGAATTGCTTTTGTGTACATTCGGGTGTGTGGTTTATTCTTGGCGATCCTGGGATCGTGGTAATTATCGTTGGTTATGATAATTGTATTTGCTTTGCCCTATGGGAACAGCGTTTTAGTTTATTGCTGTTTCTCCGCAATGGTCTTTGTTTAAGTGAAGTGCATTGCGGTAGGGTCAAAAGTTTAGCCAACGGATTGTTTTACGGCAATCTGCTTATCGCCGGGGATTTAATTTTGTCGACATCTGGCGCAGCTGTGCCAACCACTTGTGTTTACCCAGCTAATGGATCAATACACAATTTCTATACTAGGTCGTGTCCTTCGATCACCGTGCAGGCGTAAGGAAATTGTTCGGTACTTGGGGCCCACGTATCTGTGGATACGTGGGGTTGTTGACACCAGTATGGATGTCACCTTTGGTCAGGTGAAAAGGTGGACTTTGGGGGCACGTGAAGTTTGGTTATAGGTGAGTATGTTCCTTTGTGGAACGATGGTATCTCAGCCTATGGTGATTTGTGCGGTTCGTGAAACCGCCACATATTCGTGTATGTGGAGGCGTTTCCCCCAAAAATACTGAGTCATAGTATATTTTCGACCTCTGGTGACAGATACTTTAATTATGTTTAACTTAGTATGATCATAGATGTGAGAAATTCAAATCTCTTGATGTAATGTTCACGCGAGCGCGAAAATTCAATTTTCACGTAAAAAGGTTGGTCAACTTTTTTTGCTGTAATTTTTTTATAAAATTATTTTTGCAAAAACTGTTTTGGGAACTTACACTATCAAAAAAAGAAGAAAAAAAGATTTTCTTGATGAGAACCTCCCTTAAGTTGGATTACCTTTAAATTAGATCGTCTTGTGGCTGGTAAACTGCTTAGACGTTGATTGTAGGAATATCTCACTGTTGTACTGGATGGCTTCAGTTAGCTTCTGTGTAGTACATTGAAGTACTTAAGACTTAACATATCAAAGTAGTAAATAAAAAAGGAACTAAGTAAAAGAGGGTTGTGTCTTTCATGGAAGTGCTGAGATTTTTATACCACATTTAGCAATGATGTTGCAGGCTACTCTTCAAATTGAGATCTTATCAATATATTTTTTTAAGAGAAGTTATGAGAAGCATTGTTTGCATTATTCAAATACTTTATTGCCAAGCGGTCATGAGAAAGCGAGATAGCCATGCATTCTTTCCAGAAGTATAGGAGATTATCTGGAGAATTCTTTAGCGAAATGTGTATTACTTTACTTTCCTGTGTAGGTGACGTTTCATCCAAAAAACACCTACCAAAAAGGGGCGAATTTATTCGTGGGTGATGGATGTTTAATGTGAAAGCTCTCTAAAACAATAGTGACGATTTTTGAATACCATTTTCTTCACTAAGTCCATGTATTTTTCACTAACTATCGTTGCATGCTGTCTTAGGTGAGGCAAGTTTTCATCTACTTCACAGCTCCCTATGAACATTTTATACCATTCAAATGGTTTTATTTCCGATATCGCATGAGACCTTATAGGCTTCCCCAATATTGTCAGCGTCCGAACAGGATATTCCGCTCGCAGCAAAAAAATTTCAAACAAACTCTTTGTAAAACACTTGTTTCCTTTTGTAAAAACGCCGGAAGTACCTAACGTAAAGTAAGGTCTTTAGCTGCTGAGAGCGAACTCAGCATCAAAATAAATGACAGCCCAACCAAAAGGACAAGGACTTTTTTAAAGAATCTAAAAACGATTGAATAACGTAATCGCAGATGTTGAATGATTTCAATCCTCATAATCTGCAAATCATAGTACGGTGGTCAGCTTGACTTTCACATTTAAGAACTGGTCGAATGAATGTTATATAGTGGGACTTGGTGACGTAAGGATCGGATAACTTTTTAGAACAATGTTTTACAAGCATTCTATTTGTCCTGGATATTATTTGCTTATAATGCCTTGTCAGAGATGAACCAAGTGCAGGAACCAATGAAATACGTTCGAAAATTGAGTAAGACATGGTGGTGGAGGTAGAAAAACGATGAGACATTCTAACACCTATTCGTGCACCAAATGTGTGTGTGTTTTTTTTTTTTAATATAATTCTCTCAAGAGAAAATTATATGTAATAAACTTCTCCCCCGAGATCCCACCAAATAACCGTTGCAGATCCTCTTGAACAGTTGTAGGCTCCGGAAACACTCGGGCGAGCAGACAATTCCACAGCTTTTCCGCTTCGTAATTGGACTAGTTCTGATGCAAAGATGTTCGCACGGTCGGGAGCTGAACCGCAAATTGGTGCGACCCGTCGGATTGTTTCGTGGAGCGCATATAAACCGAATTTCGCAGAACAATACCACGAATCTCCGAAGAACAGTATCCGTGATTATATCTGTAAAACAGACAGAGGTCAGCTACGCGCCTTCGATG
Organism: Microdon myrmicae; assembly: GCA_963931805.1. Lineage (NCBI taxonomy): Eukaryota > Metazoa > Arthropoda > Insecta > Diptera > Syrphidae > Microdon > Microdon myrmicae. Next base: position 95,610,248 of record OZ007497.1, on the reverse strand, counting down.
GGATAACGATCGTAGTCCCGACGTCAGCACCCTATCCCCGATCAGGCGGATCGCTCGTCTCTGCATGCTCTCAAGTAGGTCGAGGGTATGTTAAGGAGCAGAGCTCCAAATATGAGAGCAATATTCGAGCGCGGGTCTAATTTGGGATATATACAAGAGAAGAAGTTGGATCGGAATAAAATATTTCTTGCCTCTAAAGATGAAGATAAATCAGTTTTCCACTGGCACACCCGGCGATGTTCGACCTTGTTTATGTCACGAAACATTCCTACAGACCGTGATGCCGAGAGAACTGCATGCTTTCCCCAGATTCGAGGGCCTGGCCATTCATTATCAGCCGCGGAACCGATGATCTACTTCTTTTTGTGAATGTTGTGTACTGTGTCTTCGTTGCATAGAAGACAACGAGTTTGATGTTTCCCCACTGCAGGATCTTTCCCAGATTCTGATCCAGAGAGTCGATCTGGCTACATCTCAGCTGGTCCGACGTCGATGCCTTAATCTGGGGATCACTCAAAAAAGAGGAAACAAGCGTACTTTCATCCGCGAAACCGAACACCCGGTTATCCGTTGACTCCAACAAATCGTTTATGTGAAGCCAAAACAAAGTTAGAACCAAAATAGAATAGAGGCAGCCCGGAATTAACAGGATAGAGATCCGATGTCTCGTCGTCAACAACAACCCGGATCGATCAATCCCCTCTTCATCATCATCATCATCATCATCGGCACTACAACCGTGAACCGGTCTTGGCCATATTTAGCAAGTCCTGAGGCTTGTTAAATTTTCCATAATGATTTCATTTTTCCGGGCAAGGTGATTAGTCTTGCGCCAGAGGCTCCCCGACGGGGAATCGAACCCCGGTTTCCCGCGTGACAGGCGGGTATACTAACCACTATACTATCGAGGAGCAAGCTCTTGGTCCAGTCGAAATGCTGATGGGAAAGCCCGTATAAACGAAGGTTGCTCAGCAATGCTCCGTGCCACACGCGGTCAAAAGCCTTGGATATATCCAATACGACCGCTTTCGACCCACCATGCCACACAATCGCATATGTCCATATATCGGTTATTAGTGTCAAAAGGTCTCCTGTGGAACGCCTGCCACAGAATCCGTATTGACGATCATTCAGAAGTTCGTTCCACTCCAAATACTTAACTAACTCGGCATTTGTGACATTTTCCATCACCTTTGATATCATAGACAATAATGCTGTCGGCCAATAATTTCGTGGGAAACATTTTTCCCTCTTTGGGATTGGCTAAACTCGATTTTCCAGCAAATAGGAAATGTTCTCCGTGCATAAGATAAGCGAAAGAATCTGCCAAGAACCGGCGATAGTTTTGGAGCACAGTTCTTAAGGACTATTGCTGGTATTCCTTCCGGGTCGGTTGCCTTCTTACAGTTCAGTCCTCGTAAAATGTGTTGAATAGTACGCGGGCGGAACCAAACATCCCGCATGGAAGACCGTACCGGCGCGATCATAGGTGGTTCTAAAAGACCGCCAACCAGATTTGAATTCGCGGAACATAAATCCGCGAACACATTAGCGTTATCGTTTGGATTTGCGACTAGTGTCCTGTTGTGCGTCACCAACGGAAGAAAAGAGGAGGAAGCGAAGTTACCGCTGACAGCCCTTGCAATTGACCAGAAGGGACGCGAACCAGTTGGAGACTCAAGGAGTTTATTGGTCACTCTATCCTTGTAAGCCTACTTCGCGGTATTAACCGCGCGTTTGCACGCGTTGCTGTGTCTAACGAGATTCGTTCTGTTAACCGCGGTGGGATCAGAGCGCCACTGTTTAAACGCTCTGTTTTTTACCGCTGTAATCTGCTCGCATTTTGTATCAAACTAAGATTTATCAGATGAATTTCGTTTGGTGGAATGCGGAATGTAGATCTCCATTCCCAGAAGAATAATCTCGGTGACCAACTCCGCGCATGCGTTAACATCGGAGTCTCCAAAGCACAGCTCCGACCACGGAAAGGATGTGAAGAAATCTCGCAAATCGTCCCAGTTGGCATCCCCATATCTCCATACATGGCGAAGGTGCTTAGGTCGGTTATTCGCTTGAAATTCAAGTGGTTGTGTGACCGATACCAAGCAGTGATCAAAGTTTCCCAGTCGCGCAGCAACCTCCACGGTATAAATGGTCCAATCGGATGTCAAAAAAAGATCCACGATGTTCACCTAATCATCTCAGGCATCCGGCACTCGTATAGGTTCCTCCACAAGTTGAGTCAGATTATGGCTAACAGCGAACATCTCCGCTAGCCTCCCAGCCTCGTCGGTTCTATTAGAATGCACGAACCAGCCGGAATAGGGTACATTAAAATCGCCAAAGACGAGAATTTCAGAAGCCGGGTGGTTGATCTGTATCCAGTCGACGGTATGTGAAAGATGTTCGAAAAGTGTCCCTGGTTGATGGTCATTCGGTGAGCGGTAAGGACAACAAAGAAATTTAACAGAATTCCCCAGCACGACTCTCAACCACATAATCTCTACGTTATTGGATTCTAACGCCTCCTTTCTCCGGCAAGCCAGATCGGACCGCGTGAAGACACCGACTCCACCCTTAAAACGGAGTCTGGACTGTAAGTCGTATCCTGAGCAACGAAGATATGTCAAATCAGTTGACGAATCCACCTGGGTCTCGGTTGGGGCAAGGATATCAGGTTTGGCTGTTTGCAAATATTGGTGGTAGGCGTTTACCTTCGTATTGGTGAAACCGATGCTCCTGATGTCACAAAATGCCATTACCAGTCGAACATCGATAGGGCCTAAAAAACGAGCCCGATTATTCGATGACGAATTTCTTAAAGTTCGGTTATTTATCAGGATATTTGCACGATGTTCCCTCTGCCATAGTCTCCTCCGGAGATCCGAATGTGGAACTGGTGTACCCCCGGAATTCTTTATCTCAGAAGGTATCATCATGAGTTATCTCCTTGTCAGTCCGGGCCATCAGCCTTACATCTGAAACATAGTCGAAGATTTACCCAGATGATGTCGCGGAAGGTACAGCGTGACGGGGCGGTATCTCGCCTTGGGGCCGATTACTACCTAAACCAACCTTTTCTCGAACCGATCCATCAGCCAAGCTACGGAAGATGGCCAGGGATTTCTCCCGACCATACCACGGAGCCTATAGCTTGATGGGGTGATATTTCACCGGCCGATAGGGCATTGGAGACCCACCTACCACTTGGCCTTTAGTCGCCTCTTACGACAACCCAGCCTAGCTGTGAGTATATTCTAACGCCCTACCTACAGGGATTACAACAACCCATCGTTGCACGGATTATTAGAAAAGAGATGAATTTTGTTCAAAAGAACCATCGCAAAAGATTGACTATTTGACTAAAAACGCTAAGAATACAATCGAACAAGGACCACATTCTCTAGATATCAACGAAAGTTTTATTAGTATCATATGCGTAAATGGATTGGTCTGACTCTTTGAGAACGTGAACCACGTCGTCGGCGGATAATAGAAACATTAGTGGTCCGAGATTGCTTTCTTGAGGCACTCTTGATTATGCCTAGGTTTAGCTGATGACTCTTGCTATTGTGTAGTTCGGCAAAATTACTGAGTGATAGGTACGGGCCCAAAGCCCAGCTGACTATTAAAATACCACCCCATTAAGTTTAAGTTTTAAGTTTAGTGAGGGCAAAACCCTCATTTATTTAGCTTAATGCAAGCTTAAATTAACTTAAATTAAATTAATATAAAAACCTTACAGACTATCTTAAATCTAGAGTAAGAAGGAGAAAACAAAAAAAAAACTAGGAAGGTGAAGATGACTGGGCGATAGGGGAGGTAGGAGGCTAGGGAAGAGCGAGTGTATGTGGGGGTGGTAAATTCGGCACTTGTGAGACAGGGACGGCGAAGGGCATGTGTAGTGGTAGTGGGGCGGGGTTGGTGAGCTGCGAGGAGAGGTTGAAATTGTGGGTGGGGCTGGGAAGGTGTAGATGAGACCTATTTTGAGGGTAGGAGAGGAAAGGTAGGATTGCAGGGTAGAGGGATTATTGGAGGGGGGGGGGGCTAGGACGGGTTTCTTCTGAGACGTCGTTTGAGAGCAGGAGTGGAGAGGTTGAAATCCAAGGAGGTGGGGAAAGAGTTGGGCTGTCGTAGCATACGCCAGATGGGTTCGTTAGCACCGTAAAACAGTCGAGGGTTCCGCTCATTACGGGGGTTTGTATGAAATGTTGAAGTGGAGAGCGAGCTTGGCAAATTGATTGAGCCAGACAGAAGGCGATGGACAAAGATGATGTCGGCATGGATTCTGCGCTCCTCAAGTGTGTTGAGATTGATTAGAAGATGACGGCCTATGTATGGTGGTAGAGTGAACGGGTTTTCTCAGTTTAGTCCACGGAGGGCAAAGCCCAAGAAACGACGTTGAACTCCCTCTATCCTACGAATGTGAGACAATCGATACGGGGACCAGACCTGACTAGCATATTCGAGTAGTGGCCAGACAAAAGTTGTGTAGAGTGATCGGGTGACATAGGGGTTAAGGAATTCCTTCGACCAGCGTTTTACAAAGCCAAGGGCGGCGTTGGCCTTAAGGATTATGTCATCGATATGTGCGGTAAATATAAGCTCCTTGTCGCATAGGACGCCCAGGTCGCAAATCAATTCAACCGATGTTATTGGTTGGCCCAGCAAGAGATAGGAACGTGGCTGAGTGGGGGAACGCTTCCGAGAGAAGGTGATTGTGTGAGATTTGGCGATATTTAGTTCTAGGCAATTATTTTGGCACCAAATCGAAAAGCTGTCAAGATCCGATAGAAGAAGTGAGGAGTCTAGGGGGGGGGGGGGGGGGGGGGATTGTCTTGAAAATGTTGGTATCATCGGCGTAAAGCGAGATGAGGGAGTGATTGATGCAAAAGCCCATGTGGTTTATGGTTAGGATAAATAGGAGGGGGCCGAGATGACCGCCCTGGCGGACACCTGAGGTTGGAAGAAAAGGATCGGAGAGGGTGGATCTAAATCGCACGCGGCAGGTTCGAGAATTGAGATAGGATGGGATCCACTTAATCAACAGGGGTTCAAAACCGAGGGAAGATAATTTAAAGAGAATGAGGTTATGGGGGATTTTGTCGAAGGCCTTGCTAAAGTCGGTGGTGACTACATCGACCTCATCGCCGTTTTCTAGGGCAAGGAGTGTGTGGGATGTGAATTCGACAAGGTTGATAGTAGTGTATCTGCCGGGGAGGAAGCCGTGTTGGTTAGGAGAGATGATGGGTGTGCAGCGAAAACATAACGCATCATATAGAAGGCCTTCGAACAGTTTAGGAATCTGCGAAAGCTTGGCAATAGGACGATAATTGGATATCTCGTTTTTGGCCCATTTTTATCTATAGGGGTTATGTAAGAAGATTTCCAAATGTCGGGAAATAGACCTTGTGCAAGGGATAGATTGAAGATTGACGCGAGCGGGGGAGAGAGAGAAGAGGAGCATTTTTTTAAGAAGATAGCAGGGAGTTCGTCTGGGCCAGGACTGAAATCGTCTTTCAGTTGTTCAAGTTTTTCTATAACTTGGTGTTGTTGAATGTGTAGAGGGATGAGAGGGCTAGGGGAGATTTCAGACATGCCAGTAAAGTAGGAGGGGCTAGGGTCGAACGAGTCGTCCGTGAAGGATAGTTTGAAGAAGGACGCGAAAAGATTGGCTATGGTGTGGGGGTCAGTTGTAGTAGTTGAGCCGTAGAAAAGAGAGGCGGGAGAGGCATCAGAGATCCGTTTGTAGTTGATGAAGTGGTAGAAAGATTTGGGGTCGTTGATCAGGTTGAATTAAGCTTTGGCAGGGTTATTGTGGTAGAGGGATCTGTAAAGCTCGGTGAATTGGTATAAGTAACCGAGATAGTTGGAGAAATCCAGTGGAGAACGCCTATTTAGGAAAGTGTTCCAAAACTTATTCCTCTTGTTACGAAGGGTGCGGAGTTTGCGGTTATACCAAGGGGGCGATGAGAATGATAACCTGTGTCGGGAATATGGGGCATATAGGGATATGGCGTTGTAGATTTCTGTGTAGAGCGAGGCTGTAGCGACCTCTACACTTATATCATTTAAGCGGAGTGTGATATTGCTGAGGTACTCATTTATGAGGCGGAAATTGGCTTTTCGGAAGTTGAAAGAAAATTGGTAGGGCGGAGTTGTGCAGTGGGCTGAGTAGTCGTAGTATAAGGATAAGAGAAGAGGGGGTGGTGGTTGTCAATAGTTGAGAGTGTGTGGGGACTAGAGACAACTGAGGTTTTAAAGGGGTCTGCCGTAAACACAAGGTCAAGTTGTTTGCCCAGATGGTTTAGGACACTGCTTACTTGGCAAAGGCTAGAGTCGGTGAGGCTGTCTATAAAGAGACACTCCTTGGTAGTAGTGGGACTTATCGTCAGACAGCGTCCATTGGAGATGGGGAATGTTGAAATCGCCAAGGACTACCATGTCATCTTGGGAAGAACTCAGCTCAGTTAAGCGGTCGATTGCAGCAATAGCGAGTTTGTGTGACTCGATAGCTTGCGAAGGCGGTATATTGACAGACATCTCCTTCGAACCCAATCCGTCGTATTTCAATGACGTGCCCGAATTCTCCCTCGGTCCCTTCTCTCCTCAACTTATTCAGCGCCACGTAGTTGAGGAGAAACTAAACTTACTCAAAGACGAGTTCAGCCCCGGGCCTGATGGACTTCCATCTGTATTCTTAAAGCACTGTTCCACTTCTCTTTCTCTTCTGTTATCAAAGATTTTCAACCTATCCATCTCTCAAGGGACTTTCCCTAGTATCTGGAAATCCCCCTATGTCACCCCCATACATAAAAAGGGACCTAAACATGATATCAGCAACTACCGACCCATCGCCAAACTATCTCATGTCCCCAAACTGTTCGAGGGGCTTCTTTACAATGCGTTATCTTTCAGTTGTAAATCCATCATCTCACGCAACCAGCATGGTTTCCTTTCGGGTAGGTCGACCACAACCAATCTGATCGAGTTCTCATCCCACACTCTCCGTGCCTTAGAGAATGGTAACGAAGTCGATGTTATCACCACTGATTTCAGCAAGGCCTTTGACAAAATCTCCCATAATCTCATCCTTTTCAAACTGTCCTCCCTAGGCTTCGAACCCTTATTGATCAAATGGTTATCTTCTTATCTGAAAGACCGATCCTACCGTGTCAAATTCAGAGCCTCCCTTTCCGATCCCTTTTTTCCCACCTCTGGGGTTCCGCAAGGAAGTCATCTAGCCCCCCCCCCCCCCCCTTTTTATCCTAACCATCAATGATGTCGACTCTGTTATTAAACACTCATCCATATCCCTCTATGCGGACGACGCCAAACTCTACAAAACAATCATCTCTCCCCTCGACTCCTCACTCCTCCAACAGGACCTCGACAGCTTCTCAACCTGGTGCCGTAATAACTGCCTGGAACTCAATGTTGCCAAATGTCACTCTATTACATTCTCCCACAAACGTCCACCCCCACCTCCTCGGTCCTACTTCCTGCTTAACCAGCAGATTTTATACGTATCCCCAATACGGGACCTCGGAATCTTATTTGACAGGGAGCTCAGCTTCATCCCACATATTGATGATATCATTCTTAAGGCCAACTTCGGCCTAGGGTTTGTGAAACGCTGGTCTAAGAAATTCTCAAATCCTTACGTTTCCCGTTCCCTCTACATAGCCTTCGTCCGCCCCCTTCTTGAATACGCCAGTCAGGTCTGGTCTCCACACTGCTCGTCCCATATCCGCAGAATCGAGAGCGTGCAACGTCGATTTCTGCGTTGTGCCCTGCGTGGACTGAACTGGGAGAATCCTCGGATTCTTCCCCCATACACAAGCCGGCTCCATTTGATCAACCTCAGTAAACTTGAGGAGCGCAGAACTCTTGCCGATATCCTATTCATCCACCGTCTCCTCTCCGGCACAATCAACTGCCCTAGCTTGCTTTCCGTCATCGCACTCAACACCAACCCCCGTAACCTACGAAACCCTCGTCTCTTCCATCTACCCTCCCACCACACTTCCTACGGCTGTAATGAACCAATTTCACGAATGCTAAAGCGGGCAAACTCTTACCCTACCTCTTTTGATTTCTGCCTCACTTCTAATGCTCTCACACGTCGTCTTCCCTCTTTCCCCTCGTGACCTTGCCCCAACCACCATCTCTCTCTTACTACCCGTACACATTCCTATCATTCGGCCCCATTATCCTACTACCCGGTCTTCGCCACCCCATCACGTGCACAGCCACCTTATTACCTTCCTACTTATTCTAAAGTAACTTTTGTAATCCCTAGTCCTACTGCCCAGTCCTCTTCACCTCCCTGTTTTTTTTTTCTCTTTTTTTTTTTCGTTTTTTAATTATTTTTAAATTACTACTTTAGTTTTTAAGTTAGTCTATAAGATATTATATCAATTTATGCTTGGATTAAACTTAATAAATGAGGGTTCTGCCCTCACTAAACTAGAAGCATATGATGTACAAGAACTTTAAGCAATGTTCAATTTTTATAGCAACATAGTCGAGGTTGGGGGAAGAAGAGAAGGTGATAAGAGAAGATGTTAGTCCGTTTTGGATGGCAAGCAGCACGCCTCGGCAGGGGGTGTCAGGACAGGAATGATGGACATCGTCGTCGCGAAAGCTATAGGCTTCATGAAACGGTTGGGAGAAATCCTTGAGCATTTTGTGGAGCTTGGCTGATGGACCCGGTCCAGACAAAAAAAAAATTGTATCGATTTTATGTTGATTCGCCTTTCCCTGGGAGAAGTAAATTAAAAAAAAAAAAAAACCCTGAATTGACCCACACATCGCTCAGAAATGTTGACACAGAAACGATGCAGATTAAATCTGTACGTTTTCTAAATACGGGTTAATCCATAATATGGAATGAGACGAAAACACCAAAAACATTTCGTTTAAAGGTGATTATTTTGTGGCAATATCTTCCAACGTGTTGTGGTGGGTGTTGTAATTACCCCTGGACTGGACATTGATAGTAAACACAAACGGTCATTCTTTTATGATTAAAATTTGATTTAGCATTTATACATAACTGAAAACAATGCGGATAGAACATATGACTGCACACGAATAAAAAACTATTTTTCGCGTTTTGTAATATGGACAATTTTGTTGGTTCCTCTAGAAAACAAAGTTGAAAAACTGATTCTGGTGAGTGTTTAAGGTTATTTTTGCGACCCTATTATCGTTTTCTCTCCTTTTCTGACTTACTTGTTAAAAAAATTTCGAAGCCAACGTCGTTCAGAGAAAAAATCTTTATAATTTGCAAGAAGTATAAGAGCTTTGGGCTCTTCGATAGTATAGTGGTTAGTATACCCGCCTGTCACGCGGGAGACCGGGGTTCGATTCCCCGTCGGGCAACCTCTGGCGCAAGACTAATGACATTGCCCTGAAAAAAGAAAATCATAATGGAAAATTTAACAAGCCTCAGAACTTGCTAAATAAGGCCAAGACCGGTTCACGGTTGTAGCGCCGATGATGATGATGATAATTCAAAGCGTGGCGCAAGGCTAATAACATTGCCGGGAAAAACAAATTATTATGGAAAATTTACCAAGCATCGGGACTTGCTAAATAAGGCGAAGACCGGACCCCGGTTGTAGTGCCGATTATGATGATGATGATGATGATAATAATAATTCCAAGCCCCCACACAAAGTCAAGGGCTGGTTTGTGTATTATGTCGCCGATCTTTAATGATCACATCGTTTTGGAAATGAAGTCCACTAAATTGGAACTTGGTAACTTATGGACGTGTACTTGCAGCGGAAGGAAATGTTGTTATACACGGTAAAATCAAATACATGGTTATGGCAAATAATTTACTGACGGGTGATATATAGGTATTTCGTTATTGCTGCTCTTTTTTTAATGGAGGTGGTGTAGGAATCTTTTCACATATTATTCAAACAAAAGCTGAAAAGTGATCGATGGGAGTTAGGCTAGGACTGAAATGCATTAGCGTCATATGCCCGAACATTCATGTAGCCCATAACAGATTAAGCGGCGGGTTGAGACATCCTCGTTATCGAATATAAATAGTGGTGGCTCTGAAAGACGTGATTTCGAACGCTTGTGCAAAATTTCAAAGGAAGCGTCGTCAGTTGGAGAGTACCGATCAAGTCACGAAAATTGTATTCAAACGTATAAATAAATACAGAAAATTCTCCATCAGCAATTCTCCGCACGACTGTGGAATAATCTGCCCAGTCATTATCGCCATTATGATTTCCCTTCAAGGCCAATACACGTCAACGCTTCGTTTCTTTCAAAATTGCTTCTTCATCCGCTCACACTGTGCTTTGAAATTTAAGAGTACCTCGAAATCCCTGGTGTAAGAAAATAGCTAAATTAAAATCTATGAACGTTATGATATGTTTAAGGATAATAATTAATCTATGAAGAGTCTCACTTATCGGAATCATTAAAGACAATTTAATCGTCTTTCTATCCCGTTATACCCAACTACGTCCGCTCCTCATTTGGAGCTCAGAAATTATAAGAAAAACGAGTTGTTTGACCTTGAACCCGAGACGTCCCCACTAGAGGACATCGACATTAACGCCAATTTAATGTATTTTCCTTCCCATATTTCGTCATTGGGAGTGGGGTAAACTGGATGGAAAGCCGTTCACCCCTCTGCAGCCATCCTACACCGCAACCTAGTAACGCGAAACCAAAATTAAAACAAAGCAACATGTGGTCCATGGCCGCAATTAATCATGTTCTCGTCTTCAAACGATTAATCGTTCTCCTTCTGAGGTATTGGCCATCTGTGATCTGAACAGTGCGTAATATGTCCCCCGAATAACTTCAGCTTGCAACTGCAAACACAAAAACAGAGAACAAAACTGTGTTTGCCAGCGGTTGTCCTACCACATTTGTCACCTCCACTTGAATAAAAAATATGACAAAAAAAAAATCCCCAAAGACAGAAGCGAAGACATTTAACGCGCTAATTGCTTAACGCGTGTGTTATTAACGACATCTGAAGGCGCATAGCGACAAGGGAGACAGAGGATTCCCTCCGTCTTGGACTAATGGCTTAATCTGACAATGATTAATTGAACGAGTCGGTCCAGTGATGGTGGTGGATAACCCGTGTTTTTGTGATGGTTTAACAAATGCCGAAAAGATGAAGAATACGGCGGTCAGAGCATACTACCCAACTTGAAAGGCGACACCTTAATTCGCGTGTGGTTTCCAAAAAAAAAAAGAAGAAGTTAAATGCTCCGTTGTACTTTGTAATCCCACGAAATTAAGTTGTGAGTAAAGATGTGCAAAGAAAGCTTGAAAGATATCATTGAAAAATATGAAGATGAAGTCATAGGTTTCGTTCAATAGACGACACTACATATGTAATGACGTGCAGTCCCACAGCGTGATGATATGCTTTTCGATGACTTTCCCACCTAAGAAGTAAACGAACGTCAAAGTGGTTTAAAGTACCACTAACCTTTAAAGAGAATTTTTCGGCTTTAAAACTTCTCGCGAATTTTCAAACATCATTATTTTATATATGAAACGCGCGCAAAAAAATGGATTTAGTTTAGATGTCTAACCATAAATTATTGACTTATCCACTTCGGTGATCACCAAATCCGAGCTGGAACAATGAGGTATCATCATCATTAAGAGAATTCCTTTAACCCTGGAACCATGGAATGACTGGTAAATAATAGGGACTCCCACCGTTTTTATCTGTAGGGAATGATTGTGTGCCATTCCGGCAATGCCATTGGTTTTCCCATTCTATTTTCTTCTCCCTATGCCTCGGAAAAGAAGATTCTGCGGAGATTGGTCTATATTTTCTAAAATTTAATTTTTATTTCCAGTAGTCACAAGCTACATCGTAGTGGAAAAGTGTGTTAATGACACCGACTTGATCCATACATCAGAACGTCGTCAACGTGAGCAATAGCATATTCGATAGAACCCACTAGATGTCCAGTTTAAATGGTAAAGATAATAGATCGTTTTCCTACTCCCTGCTACAAGTTCTTGTAAACCTAATAGAAAGCGTAAGCAAGTATCTGGCTGGACTTGGTGGCAATAGTCCCACTAGTTGTAAATCCAGAGTCACGGATTGTTTTTTCCAACCCCAAGTTGAAGAGGAGGGAGCCCAAACCGTCCCCTTGTCGGAGTGGATTAAATGTGGTTATTGGTTTTGACAGCAATTCAATATTTATATATATTCATATTTGGCTAGTGACGTTGGTCATGGTCAACCTACAAAGTCGTATCAATTTGTTTTGAATGCCGAACTCTCTCACGGCATTATATAGTTCTACCCGGCTATGCTGTCGTAGGCGGCCTTGAAGTCTATGAATAGATGATAAAATGGAATCTTAAATTCCAGACATTTTTCCATCGCCTGCCTAAGGGTGAATATCTGATCAATTGCTGATTTGCCTGGGATGAAGCCACACTGGTATTGACCAATGACGGCTTTAGCGTATGGGGATATCCGGTCTTGTAGGATAGTGGAGAGTATCTTATAGGCGGTACTCAGCAATGTCATACCCCTATAGTTGCTGCACAGTGTGATATCTCCTTTCTTATGTATGGGGCAAATTATACCGCGACGCCAATCTTCCGGCATCTCCTCTTGCTCCCATACGTGCACCACGATCTCGTGAATTGCGTGATGTAACGCTGTCCCTCCTCGTTTGATCAGCTCAGCTGGTATGCCACCAGCTCCAGAGGCTTTATTTGATTTTAACCGTCTAATGACTTTTAATGTTTCCTCAATGCTTGGTGGCGGCAGCATTTGGTCTTGGTCTTGCATTGGTGGAGCTTCCAATTCTTCTGTGAGCTGACCATTTAGCAATTCATTGAAGTGCACTTCCCATCGCTCCAGAATGCCTTCAGGATCGGTGATCAGATTACCCTCTTTATCCTTGCAGTAAGTGCAGCGTGGTGTGGACCGCGTCATACTGCGGATTATTTGGTAGAACTTCCGCACCTAGTGCGGACCTCGCTCTCTACTTTTCTCTATTTCACAGACAAGGTTTTTTTCCCAGGCACTTTTCTTTTGTTTGTGAAGTCTTTTTTCGGATCTTCTGAGCCCTTTGTATTTCTCCTCTCGTACCCGCGTTCTATGAGACTGCTGCATTGCCCGGTATGCAGCATTCTTATGTTCAGTCGCTAGTTTGCACTCATCATCAAACCAGTCGTTCCGATCTCTACGACTACTGCCTAAGATGGAGTTGGCAGTACTAATGACAGTATTCTTAACTCGTGTCCATTTCTCTTCTACGCCCGGCATTCTGGCCCCAGGACTTACTCTCCCTTCGTCGAGCTCTTCGAGGGCGAGTCTTAACGCATGACCAAAGGTGTTGCTGGTATTCTCATTCGAACCTGATCCGCGGATGCAATACGTCTCCGTAAGGCAATCCGCGCTCGGAAAACTGTACCAACAAGATAGTGATCCGAGTCGACGTTGGCACCTCGGTACGTTCGTACTGTCATCAGGCTCGAAGAGTGGCGGCGATCTACCAGCATGTGGTCAATTTGGTTGCGAGTGGCTCCATCAGGTGATACCCAGGTGGCTTTGTGGATATCTTTACGACCAAGTTTTTCGATGCTGCCAATTCGATGGCTCGTAATTCATTGTCATTACTGTTCTCATGCAAACTATGGGAACCTGCGTAGTGCCTGAAAACCGGCTCCCGACATATTTTTGCATTCAAAGCCCCAAGAACGATTTTCACATGGTATCTTGGGCAGGCATTGAGGGCCCGTTCGACGTTCTCATAGTATTCTTCTTTTTCGTCGTCAGGGGACTCGTCTGTAGGTGCGTGAAAGTTTATGAGGCTTATGTTCTTAAATTTGCCTCACACGCGAAGAGTGCATAGCCTTTCATTTATTGCATTAAAGCCGATGATGGCAGGCTTCAGTTTTTGGCTGACTAGAAAGCCTACCCCGAGCACATGGTGTTTTGCATGACACTTGTAATAAATGTCATACTCTTTTCTTTGAAAAACACCACTCCCCGTCCATCTTATTTCTTGTAATGCTGTTATGTCAGCCTTATATTCGGGCAGGGCATCGGCTAGCTGCGGTGCAGCTCGAGCTCTGTATAATGAGCGTATGTTCCATGAAAAAATCCTTAAATCATTTAGCCATTTTCGTTGCCGTGGTCGTCGTCGTGTATCCGGTCCATATCCGAGGCTTGTTAAATTTGCCATAATAATTCATTTTTACGGCCCTGGTTATTAGCCTTGCACCAACCTTTCTCACGATGTCGCTGCATGCATTGGTTCACTACTTGGCGGGTGTCAAAGTAGCTATCCAGGGGTGTCACGTGGAGACTGCATGTCAACTTGGATTGAACAGGGACAAGGATCGTCCTGGCCTTCGCCGTGTTGAAGACAATCAGAGACTTTGCCCTGTATGTTCGCACCCATCCCCCCTGAGTCAATCAATCAATCTAACAAAAAAACGCCTTAGACATGACTCAGTGTACGAGTATTATTATTCTACAAAAAAAATGCAACGATAAACACGGTGATGGGTACGATCACACATATACCACCATGATCTGCATTACGAGATCTGGTTCTCTCTTGTGGTAGGTAAAACATATCCTTATTGGAGGGGATATCTACCACGACACCGTAAACTCACCCCAATAAGCGAATCATCTCTGCACGAGATGATTATTGCCGAGTTCGTCTTCCATCCGTTGACCACGCTGGTCACACGCGATCTCCCGCTCACCGGTGCGCACGGTGACGATAATATACCCCGAGTCGTGGCGAGTGTTGTGTTAAATTATAATCAAAAGCAAGTCCGTACCAGCGGTGTTTGTAGCAGCCATGTCGAATATTATATTGTCTTCGAAGATTGTGTTTTTATTGACTCCACATTGTGACCTTCCAGTAGTGCTACCGTAAAATAAATAAAAATAAACAATAGAAATCCCGTGTTTTTCCTTTTATTACTTGTCCGGTGTTTGTGCTTTTCCCTCGGTTGTACCGGTCGGAACATTTAGAGGAAGTTGTGGGGACGAGGTAGAACTCTCGCCCATGCTGGCGTCACGACCACTTACCCCCACAGGTTCTCTACTTAGGGTCTGCCAAAGTAGCGATCCAGGGGTGTCACGTGGAGATTGCATTTCAACTTGGATTGAACAGTGGAGGGATCGTCCTGGCCTTCGCCGGGTTGAAAGCAATCAGAGATTTTACCCTGTGTGTTCGCTCCACTCACGACGTACACATCCCCTTTATTTTAACATGTATAACCTTAAGAATTTTCTAATGCTTTTACTTCATTCCGTTTCAGCTTTGCATTGGTTACATCTTTGGGAAAATTTACTCGATTTCTTCTAAAAGTTCCTACAAAATTTGTGTATTGCGTTTCATCAATTATTCAATTTAATTCAACGAGGTATAATATATATTTGACGCAATGCTAATAACCTTGCCCGGAAAAACAAATTTTAATGGAAAGTTTAACAAGCCTCAGACTTGTTAAATAAGGCCACGACCGGATCCCGATTGTAGTGCCGATGATTATGATGATGATAATGTATATTAATAATTATATAATACCTAGTTATCAGTATATAATAATTTGCCTTCATCAAGACATGGATAAATTAGTTCCATTATTGTCAAAGATATTTTTGTATATCTTAATGGTATTGTTGTCGAGCGAATTGATTCATAGACGCTGTCTTTATTCCGTTTGGGAGATGTTTCCTTAAAAAGTATAAAGAATTTTTAGCTAGTGGATTGATTAATTTCACAATCCAAAGGGGATTCACATTTTGTGATCCTAAGTATAAGCAAGAACAACTTCCAGTATAGCATCACATAAACATTAAACAATATCTCACTAAAAAATAACAATATTCAAAAGCATGGCAGGCAGTCCACTTGGGCTGACAGTTTCAATGAACGGAGATTCATGCCAGGGCATATGGACCGTTTGGCTAGTTCTCAATCTTTTACCTGGCAGTGAATGGGTTAATCATTTCAAGTGATACTACTGTCTGAAAAGCCGGACCTCAATTTACTGTGGTAATAATTTTCTTTGCCCAACATTGCAATATATAGATTATGAAGTCGCTAATATTAAAATAATCAAACTAATGTAATAATAATCTTTTATTGAATAAATTTTAGTTAATTACGAATATGCGGTTATAGTAGTAACGGTTTGGAAAATATAATCTGTAGTCGTTGCAACATTCGATTTGTATATGGTTGTTGACTACCGTTAATCACTAGCCCGGCTAGCTCAGTCGGTAGAGCATGAGACTCTTAATCTCAGGGTCGTGGGTTCGAGCCCCACGTTGGGCGCTAGACTTCAGGTTTTTTTTTCTTTATTTCTAAGCATCACCATTTTTTAATTTAGTATCTAAAAATATTCTATTATGTTTTAGTATACTTTGAGTTAGAGTTAGTAACGCACTTATTTTCAGAAATAATCAAAATGTTTACAATAGATGTAAAGGATTTTGGATCAAAATTATCTATAATATTCAATTAATAAATTATTTTTAACTTATTCGGAATAAAATTAGACCATTTTGTATCTAAAAATATTTTGTTTTGCTTTAGTTTATCATAGACAGCGACTGATTTAATTTCAGAAATTTTAATGCGGCATAGGCATCGCTTTTTGTTTTCTGAAATCTAGGATGTTGTTTGACGTTAATAGTCCTCACGTAAATACTCCTTTTACAAATTTTGACTACAAACTTCTAAAACATTCTTCTAATGAATGTTCAATTGAAATTTTACATTCCATTCTTCTTGGATGTTCGAAATTACTGAAATTCCTTTATGTTGTACATGGTTCGCAGTAATCGATCTTATCCACAAGTTGACGGGTATACTATCGGTTTTTATTATTGACAATTGATCTAAGAATAACAATACGTCTAGTTGTTGTGTTGTGATTGAAGAATATAACTTCGATAACGATCCGACAGTAAATTTGCTTCTAATTTATAGCTTTTGTCCCTTTTAGTTAGATGAACCAATGTCTTCGCACGAGAACAAAGCTCATCTTCTTGAATTTAAGGTAAACTTTACTTAGATTTGAGTGGTTTTCAGTATAGTGGCAAAATGTTGGTTAACTTCGACATTCTCCAAAACGAGAGTTAGATTTTCCCTTTTAGTTAGATGAACAAATGTCTTCGCACGAGAACGAAACTCATATTCGTCAATTTAAGGTAAACTTTACTTAAATTTGGGGGGTTTTTTTATATAGTGGCAAAATGTTGGTTAACTTCGACATTCTCCAAAACGAGAGGATAGCCCATGAAAAGTACTAAAAATACAAGGACTAAAGTTCAAGTTCTGCAGAAAGCACGAATTGATGAAACAGAAATCAAACCGATAAGTACATTCCCAGATTTGGGAAGATGTCAAATTTACCTCGAGCATTAAGCAAAATGTTTTCCCAGCAAAGGATTCTCAAAACCTCCATAATTTCTCAGTTATTTCCCGTATGACCACAAAACTGATTTCCAACTGGTGGTGTCCTTCGTGGCACATTTAACATTCCCCTTCCTAAAATTACCTTGCAACATACTTCTTACCTCAAAGCTAAGATTTCCACCAGAATAATAAACAAAGAACCAAGAACAGAAAAACAAGTAGAGTGTCCCTCACCGACTCCTGCGGTTTACCAGTTTTAAATTATGCAGCCAACGCAGCGAGTCTTCATTGTTGCATGCACGCCCCATGAATGGCAGTCTGCTGGTCTGCCTTTGTGCTTTAATGCCCGTCATCATATGTTGGTATGGAATTATGTCATGTAAACCATAGCGTCGACGGAAGTACTGAAAACGGGCACATCATCTGGTGTCACAAATGCCATGTTGGGGTAGGTTCGTGCGCATATATTTTATTCTGAGGAAGGTCATTAGGGTGCGACTATAGAAGCAACGGATAGGGTTGAAGTGAGACCATGTTATGGCTGGAGAGGAGTAATTAAGGTGATTCAATGCCGAATGAAAAGGACATGCGAGCAGATGACTTGGGCAAGAAGGCTTGAATTTTAATGAATGAAATGAGACTGTAAAATTACAATTGTACTTGGTATTCGGTCACTAATGAGTGCTATATTGGAATGTTATCGTAGGAATGAAGTCAATTTATTCGATTGTCATGACGGGGAAGAAAATTTAAGATTTCGAATGTAGGATGTTTGGTTGTTTATTTAAAAATAAATATTGCTCGGTACAAAGTTTACATTCTTTTAAAAATTATTAGATTTTATAATTATATTAAATCTGTGGGTATTTTTCGCTAGAGGCGTCAGCACGGACGCAGCGTGAGCGAAAACACCACGGATTGTTCACAGGAGATTATCAACGAAAATTGCGTTAACGAACACCGACCTCCGCACTCGAGTTCCTGGAGACTGCGCACTACAGAAAAATGTCAGATGAAGACACAGATGTTGTTGTTCCTTTGAATGTTCTTTTATTATTTTTTAATTGTTCCTTTGAATATATTAGTCGGCACTTAAACGATCACTACAGTCTAATACAATGCTGTTTTTTTTTTTTTTTGGTACACATCTAAACGTTCGTCTTAATGAGATAACCACTGTAATCGAATTGCTTTGGACATAAGCTATAAATTTGAATTAAAAATTTAATAACCACTGGACTCGCGTATGACAACTCGGGCGCGGTGAACACTCGACTCGTGTGCTGCCTTTGGGGGTTTAAATCTGACTTCTCGACGGAACTAACATCCATCAGATTCAATGGCCGTGAATTGCATCGATAGAGGAGGAGCAAAACGGGTCCACTTGACTGTAGCCAATGGTGATCGCGTAAAAAGGGTATATGGGAGAATTTCCATTGCTGTGTAGGGCAGGTTCGATGCCCCGCAATGAAGACGATGATCGGCGGACACCTGATTACACAAATGCACGATCATCAGGGGCTGCGGCGATGTAGCCATACATCGTTGATGATGTATGCCAGGGAACGAAATAGATTTTTGTTTCAAAGTAAATAAAAACGCTATTTCACAGGTGGCACGCATAATGTACATGATGTGCCTATTAAACAAAGCTAGTGTATTACGCGAGACGGCACGCTCACTCTTCAATCGCGTGATATTTAATATCTATTTGCTGTCTTAAACGTTTTAATTAATAACACGAACTAAACACAAAAGTACGCAGTTTTCGAACGCAGATCCCAACTTCACCGGCGTTGTCCTCGACCGCATTCCTCGGACGTAGAATTTTGACTTTTCGTGATAGGCAATCGTACTCCTCTCGAAACTCGCACGATCGCGGTGATAGTAGAAATCTGACTCACCGATGCAACTCACATCCATCAGGTTCAATGACCGCAAATTGCATCGATAGGGGAGGATTATATATGTGTCCGTATAGGACAAGTACGATGCCCTGCGATGAGGACGATGATCGGCTGACACCTGATTAAACAAACGTACCACCATCGGGGGCTGCGGCGATGTATGCCAGGGATCGAAATAGGTTTTTGTTTCAAAGTAAACAAAAACGCCATTTCACAGATCAAATAGTGGCACGCATGATGTAAATGATGTGCCTATGTTACAAAGGGGTCGTCATTGTATTTACTTAAGATTCCGGGGAAATACCGATGTAGGCAATATCTACTGGTGTCAACAGCTCGAGATTGGGAATCTGTTTACTTTAGCCAAACGGCTCTGAAGCAGAATGGAGGAAATTGGTCCTGGAGGTTAAGTCCACAGAAAACTCGACGACGGTGGCTATGGATTGTTTGTTCGGGTTGGATGATGGGTCTTCATGGGACATGAACGTGAGTAAATAAACGATCACGTTCATGCTCAAATCAAATGCATGGCTGGGTAATGGTTAGGGAATTGGTCGCACTAAACCGGACCTTAGGGTAGGATAAGATACGATAAGGTATATCGATTGCAGCTGTGTCCGCAATACGCTGGCCAGCGTTTGTTTATCGGTAATTGAAACAAGTTGAGCCGATAGGAGATGAACTAGTTCATGGAGTATGAACCAGAAAAGTTTCAGAATGTATGTATGCCGTCGGGTAGGTTTCCTTTCAGGTATGATGCTGCAGGGGAGCTTACGCTGTCCCTTTGCAGGTAAGTAGAAAGACTTGCTGGGAAGTAGGAGACAGGTGAAAGGGAATGGGTGGTTCTTGGGGAATGCTTTAAAGACCCGCCACAAATCCTGTGGTTGTGTGTGAAGTTTGAGTCAATCAATCAATCTAACAAAAAAAAATGCCTTAGACATGACTCGATGTATTATTATTCTAGAAAAAAAAACTTATTTTGCATTATAAAACAAAACGCTACATTATTAAATATTAAGAGTTTAATAGGACTACCAGCCCATTAGTAGCTTAGTTTAGTGGGGCTACCACCCCATTTATTGGTTTAATTCAAGCAAAACGTGTATAAGTACTTATAAGCTAAAGTATATATAACTTTGCACACTAAAGAACTTAAGAGGCTCCCCGATGGGGACTATATATACTAACCACTATACTATCGAGGAGCCGTAAAATATTCCATTTAAAAACATCGTGCAATACGAATCTTTTGGATACGTTTTCTAAATTCAATTCAGTGTCAGTGTTTTGTTTAACTGTGTAACTTTGCACACTAAAGAACTTAAGAGGCTCCCCGATGG
This sequence comes from Microdon myrmicae, assembly GCA_963931805.1. Classification (NCBI taxonomy): domain Eukaryota; kingdom Metazoa; phylum Arthropoda; class Insecta; order Diptera; family Syrphidae; genus Microdon; species Microdon myrmicae. The sequence goes on along the minus strand of OZ007497.1, from coordinate 95,589,581 downwards.
GGACTATATATACTAACCACTATACTATCGAGGAGCCGTAAAATATTCCATTTAAAAACATCGTGCAATACGAATCTTTTGGATACGTTTTCTAAATTCAATTCAGTGTCAGTGTTGTGTTTTCACTCAGAATTTAAACATATAGCAGATTATTTTAGAAAAACTGTGAATTGGATTCAAAACAAAACCCAAAACTGCATTTGACTGAATAGTTTGACTGTGTTCGCTGTGACGATCATTCAGTGTTGTGCCTCTCTCAGATTCCAAACATTAAAAAGATTCTTTTAGACAAACTGAATTTTGTGAGTTAAATTATGTACCCAACTTAAAGGGTTTAAAACCAAATTTTTATTTGATAAATAAAGTGTCGGTAGATTAAGAACAGTCACGTGTGTTTTATTTCACTTTATTTTGATATGTGTTTTTATGTCCACTTGTTATGTAGTTTATTTGACTTTTTATTTAGTTTTTTCACTTTTTGTGTTTTTTAATGTTTCACTTTTGTTTGTGTTTTCTTGAAACACGTTTTGGTTTTGTTTGGGAGCTCTGTAAACTCTTTTTGAGTCAAGGGTTTACAAACTCTTTTGAGTTCTTAAACTCAGGCTTCCTTAAACTCCCACCGGCTGCGCCAAAATGTTACGTACAGAGTAGCAAACATATTCGTAACACCTATATCCAAATTACATATCCCCACAGACACGTGTCCTCAAAAGTCCTCCTTTCCACCTGAAACAAAGGTAACATGCATCTAGGAGGCAACAACCCCACGTATCAATAGATACGTGGGTCACAAGTCCGACCAATTGTCCTATGCCTGCACAGCGATGGAAGGACATGACACAACATAGAAATTGTGTCCAATCCATTAACTGGATATACACAAACGGTTGACTCAGCTCCGCCAGATCACATCACATCTCCGGCGGTAAGTTAATTGCTGGAAAACCACTTCGTCTAAACAAAGACCAATGTGATGAATCAGCAATAAACCAATGCTGTTCCCATAGGGATATGTAAACAGCGATAATTACATTATCCCATGATCGACGAGAAGAAAACCCTCACCCGATTGTTTACGTAAACAATTCATTAGAGGTGTGAACATTTTGACGATCATAGGATGATCTACAGCATGCAGGCATTAACCTCCACGTCTGTATGTGTGTGTGCGATTCTCTCTGGTAAAAAGATTCTCGGTTGAGAGAAAGTCACCACCAGAAAAAGGGAAAGGAAAGAGCTGAGAAGGTTGGCCTGTCGATCGAGCTCGAGAGAAGTCGGTGAATAAATAGATTACCAATTCTACGTTTTACCAGGATTTGGTGTATGGGGGCAAGATCAAGGGGTTTTTTCATCCCAACCTACAGAGCGCGAAATGTAATTCCCGATAATTGAGATTGTTAACAGCAGTTCAGCATTACTGCGACCACTGGAAACTCAAAATCAATGTCCAGAATTGTAAAACGATCCCATTTAGAACAATGTTGTACCGGGCTACTTGGGAGAATACAAGAAAAAATTGGTGAAAATTCGCTATCATGGAGCCTGTTCAACAGATAATAAAGACTAAAACTGTAGTTAAATACCTGGGCATTTGTCTGGACCAATACCTAGACGATTTGTTCCACCAGGGAATTTTTTTACCTCGATATGATTAGGCTCATTCGGGACGAATCCGGAATACCGTTGATTTTCCACACGCGTCGATCGACCGTAGATAAGCAGATAGATTATGGGCGGGTAGTCGCACACGCAGATGAAGAGTGTCCGGGGTACAGTAGGGCGATATCTCACAGAGATCAAAGAGCTGTTAAGAAACAACGCCAGCAGTTCTGGTGGTTGACTGGCAACTAAACACCTGTCATCTGAAAAGAACATAGTGTGAAATGGAAATGACGGAGGTGAATTTGAGATAAATTGATAATTCACAGTCACATCGTAACAAGGGAGATGAGCTGAAGTTTGTTTAGTTCTATAATTCACAGTTAATCAGAGCAGGGCACTTTTGATAGGGTGAGCAAAAGAATAAAAGAGCGTCAGTTATGAAAGGTTTAATAAAGTGAATATTTTTTTCCTACATTTGGGGGCTCAAACGGGATTTATAGAAGGAATAGAGGTCCAAAGAAAGACTAAAGGCGACGAAGGAGTAAAACCGACGAATAACGACGACAACATAGCTTCCAACTTAGAAAGGATTGTGGGTTTATTTATGTTGGCATCAACAAGGATGCGAGTTCCATAAAAAAACCACCACCGCGGAAAACAAAAGAACAACCAGGTAAACACTGGAACAGCTCGACGATAAAGAATTTGATGAGTACAAGAAACACTGGTGTTAATTCGTTGATTTAATGTTTGTTTTATTAATAAAAAATAAGATTTAATTAAGTCACAATTAATGGTTTTTAAGGACGGCCTTTAATGAACCATTTCACACGAATCTTATTGTATATGTAGACGTTAGATAATTTCTTACACCGCGGTATTCGCGCAAATACAAATAGTCATACGAAGACTTTCCCGGCACAAATTATTAATTTTCAATGTTTAACGCTCCGACGTCTTAACACCTCCGATACTCCTGGCAGCTACAATCTGACTCCCTATTGGATGTCTCTTTACAGACACCCAACAAAAACGAAAGTAAGGGATTCGCCGCCGAAGGGCAGCCATTGGGAAGGTCATAACTAAAAGGAAAAAAACGAAAAACTCATGTTGCATGTCAAATCTGCTGCTACATGTATGGCCAAGATAAACTGCCGCCATCCGCAAGGGATAGATTCTTTGATTGACGTGAGTCAATAAAACCCTTGCCGAAGGCAGGAATCTATTTTGGGATAATGAATCCAGCATTGGGTATGGCCGTTGCTAGATCGTTTAAAATAAACATATTTCGGTCATGTATGATTCGATGCATGTTTTTTAGGGATATGTTAATCCCGTTGTGTGTACTGTCAGGCGAAAGTATCCGCTTGGGTGTTTACTTTGTGTAAACGAAAACAGCTTCGATAGCCAGCGTGAGAATCGTGGCTACTCGTTGCTTATGTAAATATTGGTGGTCATGACCGATGCTGTTGATCGTTCCAAGAAACGGCAACGGATCATAAAATCGGTCATGCTGATATCCAAGCAAATATGCGCGCCTGAAAGGCCAATGTTTAATTTGATCTTCTCTACTTTAGGAAAGATAGATCATAGAACATGCCGTTGAAAGTCTGGCTTGCAGATGTGCAAGCAACCCGAAATGACTGCTAGGACAATGGATGAGTACAAAGATAACACACGGAAAGATTAGCGTGTGTTGGTGGATATGTGCCATCCATTGTTCGGTCGCGGAAGCTCGGTTGATGCTGAATTGATGTCATGGCAAGATGATAATCTTGATAATGCGATTTCACATTAACCGAATTACGACAAAAGACTAAGATGTGTGGAGTAGCCATCGGCTGTACGAAAACCCAGATAATCGTCCGACTGTTTGAACATGATTACAAAATTTATTTTTTTTGGCTCTAAATTTTCTTTGTTTGGTAAATTATTAATAAAGATTGCAATAAATATAAAAGAAACAAAGCCGAAGGGGAATAATACCAGGTGTACCGGTGTGAAGTCAGCGTCAAGATACAAATGTATCGATAAGGAACGTTTGTTGTGAAAGAGCCCATTTTTTTTTTTATTTGGTTGCTATGACATCTGTCAAACATATTTAGTATGCATCAAGTCATTGTACAAACAACATAATTTTTTTAATCTTGTTAAAAATGTCGAATTTTGTACCAGAAAATGATGATTTGCGGAAAGCATTTAATTTCTTGTTTTCATTTGAAGAAAAGCGCTGCAGAGTCGCATCGGATGCTTTTCGAGGCTTATGGTGATCATGCTCTATCGGAAGCAACATGCAAAAGATGGTTTAAGCGGTTCAAAGATAATGATTTTGATGTGCGAAATGAAGAACGTGGAAGACCACCAAAAAAGTTTGAACACGCCGAATTGCAAGTAATATTGGATCAAGATGACACTTTAAGTCAAAAACAAATGACACAAATGTTAAATGTTGCACAACAAACAATTTCTGACCATTTAAAAGCTATGGGAAAGACCCAAAAGTGTGGAAACTGGGTCCCACATGAATTGAATGACAGGCAGATGGAAAAGCGAAACACCACATGTGAAACGTTGCTTCTACGACACGAAAGGAAGTCAGTATTGCATCGAATTGGGACTGAATTCGATTTATTTTAAAAATCCTAAACGCAAAAAATCATGGGTACATCCAGGAGAAGCGTCAGCATCGACTGCAAAGCGTGATTGGTTCGGGAAAAAGACAATGGTCTGTGTTTGGTGGGACCAGAAGGGGGTGATGAATCATGAGCTTCTAAAACCTGGCGAAACTGTTGATGCACAACGCTACCGACAACAAATGATCAATTTGAACCATGTATTGATCGACAAATGACCAGAATGGGCCACAAGATACGGAAAGATAATTTTGTTGAATGATAATGCTCCGGGTCATACAGGAAAACCCGTCAAAGAAACAATGAAAGCTCTCTGCGGAAAAGTTTTACCCCACCCGCCGTATTCACCAGACTTGGCTCCTTCCGACTACCATTTGTTTTCATCGATGGGACACGCATTGACTGAGCAGCATTTCAATTCCTACGAAGAAGTCGAAAATGGTCTCCGAATGGTTTGCCTCAAAAGACGACCGGTTTTATTGGCGTGGTATCCACAAATTGCCAGAAAAGTGGTCGAAATGTGTAGAAAGCAATGGCCAATACTTCGAATAAAATGTTTTTTACTTTTTTTTTTTACTTTTACTTTACTAAAAAATGGCTGACTTTATACCGGTACACCTGGTACATGGCAATAGTTACCCCAAGTTTAGTTTAGGGTGTCCGTGGGGAACCGGTAAGTTAAAATATGATTTAAATAATCTAGAATTAAAATATTTTGTGTCTAATATACGATAAAACCGGTACAAATGTGTATCAACACTGGCGGAAGCCACTTGACAGATATCATCTTTTCCACTTAACAGAAAAAATTGTAAAGGTCCAAATAAAGATTTCCATCATTAAAAAAAAAATTTTAGTTAGTTTAAAAGTAATTCAAAAACAAAATTGGATGATTAATTTCACGCCACCCTATGTATAACATTGCATAACCACGATCCCACTCCAAATCCTTATGGCGTGCCAACCATTGTTTCACATTTTGGTGGTACTCTATTGGAATCATACAACATGATCCTATCAGAGACGTAGCTAGCTATTATTTACACAAGGTAGGGTGAAATCCGGAGACTGCTCCGAGAGCTTGGAATCCGACTTCAGTTGGCAGGTATGAAGACGTTTGACATCTAGCGACGGCATAGTTACTTCTTGGCTTTAGCCACTGGGTCTCAGCCACCGCATTATGAGTAATATTACTTCGAATATCATCATCATCATCATCATCATCATCGGCACTACAACTGGGAACCGGTCTTGGCCTTATTTAGCAAGTCCTGAGGGTTGTTAAATTTTCCATAATGATTTGTTTTTTCCGGGCAATGTCATTAGTCTTGCGCCAGAGGCTCCCCGATGGGGAATCGAACCCCGGTCTCTCGCGTGACAGGCGGGTTTACTAACCACTATACTATCGAGGAGCCATTACTTCGAATATACTATAGCCGAAATCATAGCAAACATTGCTATTAAATTCAATTTACTTTTTAAATAATATAATATATATTTTTATATTATATTCATAAGTGATAAATAATAAAATTAAATATCAAATTATTTAACGTGGTCCTTCTTCCTTATTATTTATTTCTACATGCAGAATTAAAAGCAGATGTGGATTACCTAACGTGTTTTCTTTCCTTTTCAGAAAGCGTTAAATGCTGGAAAATTTACTGAAAAACGGCTCCTGGAACGACTCAATTAATTGCAAGACTATTTAAACTCCACTTTACTGCCATTTTGATACATAAAAAAATCGTAAATATTTGTAATAATAATTAAGTTAATTTAAATAAACAAAAAGCAATATATTATAAGTTAATTAGACAACGCGCAGAAGATCATACATCAGTGCTTTTCTTGTTTTGTGTTCCATGCTATTCAATTGCGAAATATTTAATTAGTGATTTAGTATTAGAGTTAGTAATAAGTTAAAAAAAATATATCTACAACACACTTCAGTGTATGCCCTAAAAACGGATTGAATTTCATCGAATCGCATCAATCGAATCCGGAGGATACTGACTGAGTAAATGGTAAGTACGTATTTAGTTCTTTCTTGCACACGCTTATGGGCAATAATAAAGTACTATCAGGAAGCCCACAGAAGCCCACCGGAATTTAAAGCTTACGAAAAAGGTATAGGCCTCAAATCCACTTGTGTATGTGTCTGCTAAGCATCTTATTTCAAATGCTAGCCGATGAATAGAAAAGGTGTTTATAAAAAGAGAAAAACCCTGTCAAGGGGTGGCACATGGCTTAGGTTACATTTTAAATTGGATTAGTGGTACGAAGCACCAATGTGTCCACTTGGCAATGCCGAAAGTAGTCAAATGGTTTTATGGTGCAGTGACCTGAAATCGTTGAAACTTAAGATAAATTGTTTCGTAGGCGATTCAAGGGTGAAACCTGGTTTTCCTGTGTCATCAGAAATTGATTAGTAGCTTTGGTGTGATAAAAACAATTGTGAAGATCTGCTACATTTTCCTAAAGGTATTGAATAGTTCATATTCACTGAATATGAGGAGAGAGAGAGAGAGAGAGAAATGTTTATATTGTAGAATGTTCCTTCAGATAGGTTTTCGAGCTGATTACTTATTAGTTATGCAACCACTAACATTTTTCGAACTTAGATTTCATAAGATGCAGTCTGGAATCTTCTCTTCAAATAGTATGAGAAAAATAAAATCTTAAATCGCCTTTAGCCGATTAGTTGATTTTTTAGGAATAGCGTCAATGTACAAGGACAAGATGAAAAGTTCTAGCCTATCTGACAGATGGCAATACTATAAATGGATTTGTTATTTGCAAGAGGTAGTACTATATGTGAATTTATCTTTATTTTTGTATTTTATGAAGACCGCAATTTTGGACACGAAAGATACTGCGTTGATCAAAAATAAATGGCGAGAACCATTTTCTATGCAAAGTTTGTACCGTCTTATGAATTCAGTCGATTTGTGTTGATAGATGAAACGTGCATTCACAGCTTTACGCTAGGATCCAAACAACAGTCCCAGCAGCGGATAGAAGTTAGTAAATCTGCGAAAGAGGTAAAAAATCGACGAAAGTTCTTCTGCAGATTGTGATTTTCAGGACGGCTTGTCAAAATCATTCGGGCTCCTCGATAGTATAGTGGTTAGTACACCCGCCTGTCACCCGGGAGACCGGGGTTCGATTCCCCGTCGGGGAGCCCCTGGCGCAAGACTAATGACCTTGCCCAGAAAAAATAAAAATCATTATGGAAAATTTAACAAGCCTCAGGACTTGCTAAATAAGGCCAAGACCGCTTCCCGGTTGTAGTGCCGATGATGATGATTGTCAAAATCATTGAACCAAAAGACCTGCAGTGTGTGTCGATTTGGTATTTGTTAGGGCATGGCACTTTCAGAATACAATGATTTAAAACTAGGCGGTTTTTTAGCTTTTCTAGAACATCATCCTCCTTTAGCTGACTACTCTTCCCTTTTATAACGTCAAGCTAAATCTGGTATTCTCAAAATTCGTGGTTAAAACTTTACGTTCAGAATGCCCCTCTCAGAATCAAAATCAGCTTTACCCTTATTGATTTCAGTATTTTTAACTACTTCACAGCAAAAAGATCACAACAAAAAATAAATATCAGCATTCGCAAATGGACTAAACGAGTACCAGACTTAGGCGGTCAGTCCACCAATACACTGCAGCTAACACTATCTTGCCATCCTAATAAATATTCAATCAAAATGTCTTTGCTGATGGGTACTTTAGACCACTGTGTTGTGTTCGCTAACCTCTAACCATGACAGTGTTAAGGAAAAAGCACACAAGACAATAGTATGGCTTTACACGAAAACAAATGTGGATGGTCTAAACAACTCTTTCAGTTAGTTTGTGGTAGTTATATATTTAGCTGTTCAAAAATGTCAGTTCTCAGCTTTACACATTGAAAATATTGAGCTTAAACTTTTAGTTGCAAGCCGTTTACTTAGGAGACAGACATTTTAGTCGAGTTATTCTATAAGGTTGGTTCATCTCCTGACAGCGCGAACATCCCTGTATCAGAACTCGTTCCGTTACAGAGTGGGGAAGCTGTGGAACTCCCTTCCCACGCGAGTGTTCCCGGAGCGTTACAACCTGCAACTGTTCAAAAAGAACTGCAACAGTTATTTGATGGCATCTCGGGGCGCCCACTCGACGCTATAGGTTCGCCTCTCCCGAGAGAAGTCTAATAAAAAAAAAAAAAAAAAAAAAAAAAAAAAAAAAAAAAAAAAAAAAAACGAAGTATTTGCCGATTTTTTTCAGATAGATAAAACATATTCTTTTAAATACAACGAATAAAGTTTAATCAACGATATATTTTCCATTTTGTTTGACGACCTTTTGCCATCTTTATCGCCAAAAATCGGAATCAAGTGCAATTTCACAGCGTCATCATCATTGAAAGTTTACACCATATGAAGAGTTTTGGGAAAATCGAAATGTGGTAATCTGATGGAGCAAGATCAGGGCTATATGGTGGATGTAACATCAAATCGCAACCAAGCTTCAATTTTTGCCGAGTGGCCAAAGATGTATGTGGCCTAGCGTTGTCTGGTGAAAAATGACACCTTTTCGATGAACCAACTCTGGCCGTTTTTCGTTGATGACTGTATAGTAGCCTTTCTCTCGGAGCGTGTCTCCTTCTCCTTAAAAGGACGAGGGATCTCTCAAGTCCGCTTCTGAGGAGGATCGTTGCGTTCGCCGCCGTGCTTCCTCAGGACTGAGGGAAGAGCGACGACCAATCGTTCAGGTTGTTTAAAAGACTGAGGTTGAAATTGTTACGTATTAATTTTAAGTTGTTCAACCCTTGAATTATTATTTTAATTATCGGGGTCCACATTGCCGGACATAACCCAGAATCTGATTTAAATGTTATATACTTAAATTGTTGACGTCCACAAACATCGGACGCCAATCGAGACTGATCCCCAAATTCAAAATTCATCGTCCTTTTATACAAATCTTCGTTGAGATTTGTATGTGAGAAACTGGGGAAAAGGATGGGAAATCTATTTTTATAACATAAGCCAGATGCAAGATGATTACAATGTACCATATATGCATGGAGATAAGGATTGTAGCAATTTTAAACTATGTATAGAAATTGTCTGTATACAAACCAAATACACACTTGGTTCTTATCACGTGATTGTTTGTACATGCGATGCATGTGAAGATATGGATCGTGATGTTTGAATTTTAAGGAATTAAATTCAATGTTCGATAATAAAACGTTTGGTTCAATTTGCTTAACATTGAATATAACCTTGATTTGGGGATATGAGAGCTTTGTATGGGAATTCGATTGTTGGGTAATATGTATATGGGAGGATCATTTCCCTCCAAATTTCCACGTTCGTAGAACTTCTGATCTTTATCGCCAAAAATCGGAATCAAGTGCAATTTCACAGCGTCATCATCATTGAAAGTTTACACCATATGAAGAGTTTTGGAAAAATCGAAATAAGTGGTAATCTGATGGTTTGATTCAATTTGCTATTGAATATAACCTTGATTTGGGGATATGAGAGCTTTGTATGGGAATTCGATTATTGGGTAATATGTATATGGGAGGGAAATGATAGGGCTTCTTGGAGCACTACTGTTGTATTTAATCTGACCAGTTGTTGACAGACTAATAACCTTGCCCGTAAAAATAAATTATTATGGAAAATTTAACAAGCCTCGAGACTTGCTAATAAATAAGGCCAGGATTGGATCCCGGTTGTGGTGCCGATAATGATTATGAGTTGTTGACAGTAGATATCCGAATTGGTCGCTTGATCGCCGGAACCAGCTCAAAATGCACTACACCTTTCCAATCCCACCACATTGAGAGCAAAATCTTCTTTTGATGGATATCAAGTTTCGAGGTGAATTGTGCTGGCTCATCAAGCCTGGACCAAGTTCGTTTTCGATGGACGTTACTGTAAACAAACCATTTTTCACCACCAGCGATGATTCGTTTCAAAAAAGGGTTGAATTCATTGCGTCTAAGATACAAATCACAAGCGTTGATGCGGTTCGTTAAATGAATTTCTTTCAAATCATGTGGACCCCGAACATCAAGCTTTTTAACGACTTTCATACGTTCCAAATGTTTCTCAATCGCTGTATGTGACACATCAGCCTACGAGAGCGCCGGATATCCGAGGTGATTATGCGAACACCCTGGATCTGTTTTTGACATCCGAGTCGAGCTTTTCATCATCATCATCGGCACTACAACCGGGAACCGGTCTTGGCCGTATTTAGCAAGTCCTGAGGCTTGTTAAATTTTTCATAATGATTTGGTTTTTCCGGGCAAGGTCATTAGTCTTGCGCCAGAGGCTCCCCGACGGGGAATCGAACCCCGGTCTCCCGCGTGACAGGCGGAGACAAACATTTTAGTCGAGTTATTCTATAAGGTTATAAAACATATTCTTTTAAATACAACGATTCAACTTTAATTAATGATATATTTTCCATTTTGTTCGATGACCTTTTCGCATCTTTCTGGAAAATTTCCAGGTTCGTAGAACTTCTGATCTTTATCGCCAAAAATCGGAATCAAGTGCAATTTCACAGCGTCATCATCATTGAAAGTTTACACCATATGAAGAGTTTTGGAAAAATCGAAATAAGTGGTAATCAATTTGCTATTGAATATAACCTTGATTTGGGGATATGAGAGTTTTGGATAGGAACTCGATTATTGGGTAATATGTATATGGGAGGGAAATGATAGGACTTTTTGGAGCACTACTGCTGTATTTAATCTGAGCAGTTGTTGACAGTCTAATAACCTTGCCCGTAAAAATAAATTATTATGGAAAATTTAACAAGCCTCGAGACTTGCTAATAAATAAGGCCAGGATTGGATCCCGGTTGTGGTGCCGATTATGATGATGAGTTGTTGACAGTAGACATCCGAATTGGTCGTTTGATCGCCGGAACCAGCTCAAAAGGCACTACACCTTTTCAATCCCAAGATATTGAGAACAAAATCCTCTTGTGGTAGATATCAGCTTTCGATGTGAATTGTGCTGGCTCATCGTGCCTAGGCCAAGATCGTTTTCGATTGACGTTACTGTAAACAATCCACTTTTCATCGCCAGTGATGATTCGTTTCAAAAAAGAGTCGAATTCATTGCGTCTAAGATGCAAATTACAAGCGTTGCTGCGCTTCGTTAAACGAATTTCTTTCAAATCATATGGACCCTCAACATTAAGCTTTTTAACGAGTTTCATACGTTTAAAAATGTTCTCAATCGCTGTATGTGACACATCAGCCTGCGCGAGCGCCGGATATCCGAGGTGATTATGCGAACACCCTGGATTTGATTTGACATCCGAGGCAAGCGTTTACACAGTGAATATCGGTGCGCCACTGTGAAACTCTAATCACTGCTTGGTATCTGTCGCGCAGCCACTTGCATTTCAAGCGAATAATTCAAGCACCTTCGCCATGTATGGAAGTATAGGGCTGGTAATTGGGACGATTTGTGCGATTTATTCGCATCCTTTCCGTGCTCAGAGGTGTATTTTGGAAACTCCGATGTTAACGCCTGCGCGGAAGCGGTCACAGAGATTATTCTTCTCGGGATGGATATCTACATTCCGCATTCCATTAAACGAATTCATCTAATAAACCTTGGTTTGAAAAAAAATGTGAGCAGCTTACAGGGGCAAAAAATAGAGCTTTTAAACAATGGCGCTCCAATCCCACAGAGGTAAACAGAACGAATTTTGATAGCGTTCAACCAGGCGATTGATACCACGATACCACGCCTTCTTACAACGACAGAGTGACTAATAAACTCCTTGGGTGCCCGACTTGTTCCCGTCCCTTTTGATCAATGGCAAGGGCTGTCAGCGGAAACTTCGCTACATCCTCCGTTAGTGACCTCGATGCCTGTCTTTGGAACCTGTGGCGACTCTAACAGATACACACACAATTCACAAGCAAAAATAGTGAATAACACTGAACGAAAAATCGAACAAGAAAATACATCAGAACCGTATACCAAGCGATAACAAAAATAATTCACATCAGTGGAGTATAGTCGAGTTTTAAAATCAAATTCTAAACACGGTCAGTAGCCTGATGGGTAACGCTTAGGTTCAATTTTTTTCGTGATTCAAGCTGTAATAGCGTCAGTTCGAATCAGACGATCTTCTTCCCTATTATTTCAAGCGCTATAAACCGACTGTGATCGCGCCCGTACGATCTTCGATGTGGGATGTGAGGTTCCGCCCACCTACTATTCATCGCATTCTACGTGGACTCGCCTGTAGGAGGGCAACCGGCCCGGACGGAATACCAGCAAGAGTCCTTAAGAACTGTGTTCCAGAACTGTCACCGGTTCTTGGCAGACTCTTTTGCTTCTCTTATGAACGAGGGACCTTTCCTGCCTGCTGGAAATTGCTCGAGTTCAGCCAACCCCAAAGAGGGGAAAAACGTGTCTCCTACAAAATTACCGACCGATAACGTTATTGTCTATGTTATCTAAGGTGATGGAAAAGGTCATCAATGTCGAGTATTTGGAGTGCAACGGACTTCTGAATGATCTTCAATACGGATTCCTTGGCAGGCGTTCCATGGGAGACCTTTCGACCCCTATAACTGATATATGGACATTTGCGATTGGGCGGCATATCGTGAATAAAGGACAGTTGTAGTGGATATCTCCAAAACTTTTGACTGCGTCTGGGCCTGGACATTGCTGAGCAAACTTCGTTCATATCAGGTTTTCCAATAGGGACTTGCCAACTTTGAATTTAATTTGTGAACGTACCCTTTCACTAATCATCGAACTGTCACTGTCAATTTATTCTGTAAACTCAACATTTTCATCGTGGTTAAGTACAAGTACGAACGAACAACGTCTGCAAATAATAAAAATTTACTGCCGAAAAAAAGGTGTCAAGTCCCTATTGGAAAACCTTATACATACTTTCCCAGCAGCATTTCAACTGGACGAAGAGCTTCCTCGAAAATCGATCGATCCGGGTTGTTGTTGACGGCGAGTATTTGATAAATTCTGTATCCTGTTAATTCAAGGGTGCCTCAAGGTTCTATATTGGCTCCAATCTTGTTTTTGCTTCGCATAAATGATTTGTTGGAGACAACGGATAACAAAGTGTTCAGTTTCGCGGATGATAGTACGCTTGTTTCCTCCTTTTCGAGTGTTCGGTCGGTTGGTGCATCTACCCCGCACCAGCTGAGATGTAGCCAGATCGACTCTCTGAATCGGGATCTGGATAAGGTTTTGCAGTGGGGAGAGGCCAATCTCGCCGACTTCAATGCAACGAAGACAGTATACAATATTCACAAGGAAAAGTGGATCATCGGTACGACAGCTGATGATGAATTGCCAGGCCCTCGAATCTGGGGAAAGCTTGAAATTGCTCGGCGTCACGGTCTGTATATTGGCATAAACACGTGTCGAGCATCGCCAGGTCCGCCTCAGGAAAACTGAGTTAACTTTTTAGAGCCAAGAAATATTTTACTCCGGTCCAACTTCTTCTTCTGTATAAATCCCAAATTAGACCGGCGCTCGAATATTGCTCCCATGTTTGGAGCTCGGCTCCTTGAGAGCATACGGAGAGCATACGGAGACAAGCGATCCGCCTGATCGGCGACTCGGCGCTGACGTCGGGACTACAGTCGCTATCACATCCAAGGCGCGTAGCCGACCTCTGTCTGTTTTACAGATATTATCACGGGTACTGTTCTTGAGAGATTCGTGATATTGTTCCACACAATTCGGTTTATATGCGCTCTACAAGACAATCCGACGGATCGCACCAATTTGCGGTTTATCTCCCGACGGCGCTAACATCCATACATCAGAACTCTCCCCGCGCAAGTGTACCCAGAGCGTTACAACCTGCAAGTGTTCAAAAAGAACTGCAACAGTTATTTGGTGGCATCTCGAGGCGCTATAGGTTCGCCTCTCCCGAGAGAAGCATATTAAAAAAAGGGTTACTTAATATAACGGTTATCATTCCCAGAAGTGCAATATTCCGCAATGTTCGAAAAAAGAAGTCAATTCAAAAAGTGGACACTAAATACTGACCTTTTGTGGATTCATAGGCGTTTCGACAATTTTTCTTGGATTTTAATCGGTCTAAATGCGACAATTTTGCTGAGTCAGAAAGCCACCAAGCTCAAAAAGAGCTTCATCACTAAAGACAACATTTTGTGAAAAAGTTTCAGCAATTTGTCCTGGCGCGTGCAGCAAATCAGTGAAGGGATGGCGTTTAAAATGGAGTGCAGTTCTCTTGTTGTTTGAACTTTGTAAACGGGTAGAGGCAAATCCTTGCTAAAAATATGTAAAGTAATGTGGAGAGGCTCAATTCCTGCGCACGGTAATGAATCGAGGTGTTCGGATTCTCAGCAAAAAGCACGTCCTGCCGTTTCCACATCTACCCATAAGTTTCTTTAAATTGTCCAATAGTTTTAAGAATATGTTTTGCAATTGGTCAATTATGTTGATCAAAAAAATCACGAATTAGACGAAATGCATTTTTACTTGTGAGCCTGTTCATAAAAGTCTTAATCGCTCCATGGTTGAAATTGGCAAAACTGCTCTTATCAAATGAACAAATAGTGTGGAACGTCTTTTCAGGTTCAAATCCTTTTCACATTAAACATCTTCTATTTAGAATACCCTCTATTGTTGAACTCCAGACACTTTTCTTTCGACTAAATAAATTATCAATAAACTCGAACGATTACGTGACTAAGGATGTGGTGTGATGGCATTCGTTATTTATAAATTGATGGCTGTGTTTCTGTTGCGGCTCAGTTATTATCATCATCACCATCATCGGCACTACAACTAGGAGCCGGTTTTGGGTTTATTTAGCAAGTCCCGCGGCTTGTTAAATTTTCCATAATAATTTGTTTTTCCGGGCAAGCTTGGACTCAGTGGCATAATATAATAGTATAACACTTTCAGTGCCTCTACTCACTATAACCGTATGATCGCAGTTGCTAGTTTTATTGTTTATTGACTTAATTAATATATAATTATACTTTTTTTAAATAAACAATAATAATAACTTATTTCATTATTCAATTGTAAACGTATCAGTTGAGGATTTATAATTGTGAAGAAATATTCAAATCCACGGGCAGGTACATAAAACGGTATGGGGCGGCAAACCGATGCACACAATTTCCTTTTATGTCCTTCAGTTGTGTAACGAAAAAACGATTGTCCAACAGAATACATGAGACATTTGCAAAGGACAAAATATCGTCAACTAATTTACTCTTGCTTATTCACACCACGTGTGCACAAGAATAGCCTGCATGATTGTGGTCATTTGACATGTAGCCTTTTCCGGTTTTTTGGTTGTAACGTTGACTCATCATTGTCTACATACGGACAACCACAGCAGTTCACACGAGAAATGAAAAGTAGTGGACGATGAGCGGAAAATACTTGACATGAGAAAATGGGAAATATTTGTTCACTGACCATTCGCCCGGCTAGCTCAGTCGGTAGAGCATGAGACTCTTAATCTCAGGGTCGTGGGTTCGAGCCCCACGTTGGGCGCTAAATTTGAATCTGTTTTTTATTTTATAATTAGTGACGCACTTATTTTCAGGAATAATCGAATTGTTTACAACAATGTTTACAATGTTTAAAGGATTTTGGATCAAAATTATCTATAATATTCAATTAATAAATTATTTTAACTTATTCGGGATAAATTCCACCATTTTGTATTTATAAATATTTTGTTTTGTATGTTAATGTTAAGTGCCAAATCTAGTGTCGTAATATAATTTTCTAATTTAATTCACGAGGTTTGGGCAGCAGTCTAAATTATAAAAAACAGTGTTATTCGGATTAGATTTTTTGTTGATATCATTTAATATACATATAATTCAGACGTCGTCCAAAAAACCATCAACAGCTTCTTTGCTCAATGGCGTGTTTGTTCCTTCTATCTTTATTATATTGTTGCGAGCTTAGCTTATATTGTTAATTCGCTGGATTAATTATATTAATAAATAAGAGCCGTTAAATCGATTTTGAATTAATGTAACACTTTATTAGTCCGTTAATAACAACCGTTACATTTACCGTACACTTAACGTTTTCTTGACTTCTCGCTTCCGAACTTATCGCATCTTTTACTGCTTACTTCTTACTTTTTACTTATCTCCCTGATCTGTGTGCGACGTATTTATACCGTTTCCTCATTCTGATTCGGCGTTTCGTTTCTGTCCGTTCCATAACCTCGAATTTTGTACTGTTCATAGTCTCCAATTTTCCAGCACTTTCTAGAATATTCTAGTACTTTGTTTTGGACTTTCTAGAATATTCTAGTACTGCATATGACAATGCGTCACAATATTATTATTATTATTATTATTATTATTATTATTATTATTATTATTATTATTATTATTATTATTATTATTATTATTATTATTATTATTATTATTATTATTATTATTATTATTATTATTATTATTATTATTATTATTATTATTATTATTATTATTATTATTATTATTATTATTATTATTATTATTATTATTATTATTATTATTATTATTATTATTATTATTATTATTATTATTATTATTATTATTATTATTATTATTATTATTATTATTATTATTATTATTATTATTATTATTATTATTATTATTATTATTATTATTATTATTATTATTATTATTATTATTATTATTATTATTATTATTATTATTATTATTATTATTATTATTATTATTATTATTATTATTATTATTATTATTATTATTATTATTATTATTATTATTATTATTATTATTATTATTATTATTATTATTATTATTATTATTATTATTATTATTATTATTATTATTATTATTATTATTATTATTATTATTATTATTATTATTATTATTATTATTATTATTATTATTATTATTATTATTATTATTATTATTATTATTATTATTATTATTATTATTATTATTATTATTATTATTATTATTATTATTATTATTATTATTATTATTATTATTATTATTATTATTATTATTATTATTATTATTATTATTATTATTATTATTATTATTATTATTATTATTATTATTATTATTATTATTATTATTATTATTATTATTATTATTATTATTATTATTATTATTATTATTATTATTATTATTATTATTATTATTATTATTATTATTATTATTATTATTATTATTATTATTATTATTATTATTATTATTATTATTATTATTATTATTATTATTATTATTATTATTATTATTATTATTATTATTATTATTATTATTATTATTATTATTATTATTATTATTATTATTATTATTATTATTATTATTATTATTATTATTATTATTATTATTATTATTATTATTATTATTATTATTATTATTATTATTATTATTATTATTATTATTATTATTATTATTATTATTATTATTATTATTATTATTATTATTATTATTATTATTATTATTATTATTATTATTATTATTATTATTATTATTATTATTATTATTATTATTATTATTATTATTATTATTATTATTATTATTATTATTATTATTATTATTATTATTATTATTATTATTATTATTATTATTATTATTATTATTATTATTATTATTATTATTATTATTATTATTATTATTATTATTATTATTATTATTATTATTATTATTATTATTATTATTATTATTATTATTATTATTATTATTATTATTATTATTATTATTATTATTATTATTATTATTATTATTATTATTATTATTATTATTATTATTATTATTATTATTATTATTATTATTATTATTATTATTATTATTATTATTATTATTATTATTATTATTATTATTATTATTATTATTATTATTATTATTATTATTATTATTATTATTATTATTATTATTATTATTATTATTATTATTATTATTATTATTATTATTATTATTATTATTATTATTATTATTATTATTATTATTATTATTATTATTATTATTATTATTATTATTATTATTATTATTATTATTATTATTATTATTATTATTATTATTATTATTATTATTATTATTATTATTATTATTATTATTATTATTATTATTATTATTATTATTATTATTATTATTATTATTATTATTATTATTATTATTATTATTATTATTATTATTATTATTATTATTATTATTATTATTATTATTATTATTATTATTATTATTATTATTATTATTATTATTATTATTATTATTATTATTATTATTATTATTATTATTATTATTATTATTATTATTATTATTATTATTATTATTATTATTATTATTATTATTATTATTATTATTATTATTATTATTATTATTATTATTATTATTATTATTATTATTATTATTATTATTATTATTATTATTATTATTATTATTATTATTATTATTATTATTATTATTATTATTATTATTATTATTATTATTATTATTATTATTATTATTATTATTATTATTATTATTATTATTATTATTATTATTATTATTATTATTATTATTATTATTATTATTATTATTATTATTATTATTATTATTATTATTATTATTATTATTATTATTATTATTATTATTATTATTATTATTATTATTATTATTATTATTATTATTATTATTATTATTATTATTATTATTATTATTATTATTATTATTATTATTATTATTATTATTATTATTATTATTATTATTATTATTATTATTATTATTATTATTATTATTATTATTATTATTATTATTATTATTATTATTATTATTATTATTATTATTATTATTATTATTATTATTATTATTATTATTATTATTATTATTATTATTATTATTATTATTATTATTATTATTATTATTATTATTATTATTATTATTATTATTATTATTATTATTATTATTATTATTATTATTATTATTATTATTATTATTATTATTATTATTATTATTATTATTATTATTATTATTATTATTATTATTATTATTATTATTATTATTATTATTATTATTATTATTATTATTATTATTATTATTATTATTATTATTATTATTATTATTATTATTATTATTATTATTATTATTATTATTATTATTATTATTATTATTATTATTATTATTATTATTATTATTATTATTATTATTATTATTATTATTATTATTATTATTATTATTATTATTATTATTATTATTATTATTATTATTATTATTATTATTATTATTATTATTATTATTATTATTATTATTATTATTATTATTATTATTATTATTATTATTATTATTATTATTATTATTATTATTATTATTATTATTATTATTATTATTATTATTATTATTATTATTATTATTATTATTATTATTATTATTATTATTATTATTATTATTATTATTATTATTATTATTATTATTATTATTATTATTATTATTATTATTATTATTATTATTATTATTATTATTATTATTATTATTATTATTATTATTATTATTATTATTATTATTATTATTATTATTATTATTATTATTATTATTATTATTATTATTATTATTATTATTATTATTATTATTATTATTATTATTATTATTATTATTATTATTATTATTATTATTATTATTATTATTATTATTATTATTATTATTATTATTATTATTATTATTATTATTATTATTATTATTATTATTATTATTATTATTATTATTATTATTATTATTATTATTATTATTATTATTATTATTATTATTATTATTATTATTATTATTATTATTATTATTATTATTATTATTATTATTATTATTATTATTATTATTATTATTATTATTATTATTATTATTATTATTATTATTATTATTATTATTATTATTATTATTATTATTATTATTATTATTATTATTATTATTATTATTATTATTATTATTATTATTATTATTATTATTATTATTATTATTATTATTATTATTATTATTATTATTATTATTATTATTATTATTATTATTATTATTATTATTATTATTATTATTATTATTATTATTATTATTATTATTATTATTATTATTATTATTATTATTATTATTATTATTATTATTATTATTATTATTATTATTATTATTATTATTATTATTATTATTATTATTATTATTATTATTATTATTATTATTATTATTATTATTATTATTATTATTATTATTATTATTATTATTATTATTATTATTATTATTATTATTATTATTATTATTATTATTATTATTATTATTATTATTATTATTATTATTATTATTATTATTATTATTATTATTATTATTATTATTATTATTATTATTATTATTATTATTATTATTATTATTATTATTATTATTATTATTATTATTATTATTATTATTATTATTATTATTATTATTATTATTATTATTATTATTATTATTATTATTATTATTATTATTATTATTATTATTATTATTATTATTATTATTATTATTATTATTATTATTATTATTATTATTATTATTATTATTATTATTATTATTATTATTATTATTATTATTATTATTATTATTATTATTATTATTATTATTATTATTATTATTATTATTATTATTATTATTATTATTATTATTATTATTATTATTATTATTATTATTATTATTATTATTATTATTATTATTATTATTATTATTATTATTATTATTATTATTATTATTATTATTATTATTATTATTATTATTATTATTATTATTATTATTATTATTATTATTATTATTATTATTATTATTATTATTATTATTATTATTATTATTATTATTATTATTATTATTATTATTATTATTATTATTATTATTATTATTATTATTATTATTATTATTATTATTATTATTATTATTATTATTATTATTATTATTATTATTATTATTATTATTATTATTATTATTATTATTATTATTATTATTATTATTATTATTATTATTATTATTATTATTATTATTATTATTATTATTATTATTATTATTATTATTATTATTATTATTATTATTATTATTATTATTATTATTATTATTATTATTATTATTATTATTATTATTATTATTATTATTATTATTATTATTATTATTATTATTATTATTATTATTATTATTATTATTATTATTATTATTATTATTATTATTATTATTATTATTATTATTATTATTATTATTATTATTATTATTATTATTATTATTATTATTATTATTATTATTATTATTATTATTATTATTATTATTATTATTATTATTATTATTATTATTATTATTATTATTATTATTATTATTATTATTATTATTATTATTATTATTATTATTATTATTATTATTATTATTATTATTATTATTATTATTATTATTATTATTATTATTATTATTATTATTATTATTATTATTATTATTATTATTATTATTATTATTATTATTATTATTATTATTATTATTATTATTATTATTATTATTATTATTATTATTATTATTATTATTATTATTATTATTATTATTATTATTATTATTATTATTATTATTATTATTATTATTATTATTATTATTATTATTATTATTATTATTATTATTATTATTATTATTATTATTATTATTATTATTATTATTATTATTATTATTATTATTATTATTATTATTATTATTATTATTATTATTATTATTATTATTATTATTATTATTATTATTATTATTATTATTATTATTATTATTATTATTATTATTATTATTATTATTATTATTATTATTATTATTATTATTATTATTATTATTATTATTATTATTATTATTATTATTATTATTATTATTATTATTATTATTATTATTATTATTATTATTATTATTATTATTATTATTATTATTATTATTATTATTATTATTATTATTATTATTATTATTATTATTATTATTATTATTATTATTATTATTATTATTATTATTATTATTATTATTATTATTATTATTATTATTATTATTATTATTATTATTATTACGGGGGTTGCCCCTTATGTTTCGGGATTTGGCAACCCTAGTGTTGCAATCCGGCAATTGACAGCTTTGTCGTAAAGTTGGACATTTTTGAGGTTATACGCACTCAGAACGTTTTGACATACGAGCGCTATTTGTGTTGTTTACAGTAACTTAAAAGATTCATCTCGGCCCAAAAATGGAATTAAATCGTCAACATTTTCGTGCGATTATTTTTTACAACTTTCGGCGTGGATTAACTCAGCAACAGTGCATGGATGAACTTAATTCAATTTTTGGAGATGAAGCTCCATCAAGGGCCAGTGTTTATCGATGGTATGGTGAATTCAATCGTGGTCGTAGTTCACTCCAAGATGGATTTCGTGAACGTCGTCCAAAATCAGTTGTTGTTCCGAAAACCATTGATGCTGTGCGCGAACTGATATTGGAAGATCGTCATGTGACCTGTCGTGAGATTGAGACAACCTTAGGCGTTAGTGGGACCAGCATACATTCAATATTGCATAAACATTTGACTGTCAAAAAAATGTGTTCGCTTTGGATCCCACACAATTTGTCAATCGCCCAAAAAAAGGCTCGTGTCAATTGGTGGAAAGAAATGCTCAAAAAATACGGTCGCGGTGCTTCGAAACACGTCTATGACATCGTGATAGGTGATGAATCGTGGATTTACGCGGATGAGCCCGAAAGTAAACAGCAGTCGACTGTCTGGGTGTTTCAAGATGAACCAAATCCAACAAAAGTTGCAACAAATGCATGTGTTGGAGATACCTCAATCAGAGTGGCAAAAGTGCTTCGACAATTGGTTCAAACGCATGCAAAAGTATATAGATCTTCATGGGGAATATTTTGAAAAACAATAATGTGATTTTCGATGATCAATATTTGTTTTTGTTCTCTAATCCCGAAATATTAAAGGCAACCCTCGTATTATTATTTATTGGCCCGTAGGAACCCGGAAGTTCATGACCTCACCAACTCGATCCCGCCACCGTTCCCTGTCCTGTGCACTCTCCTTCCACGTTTGACGTTATTATATTATAGGTATATACATTATGCTATATGAAAAGTTAAGACATATTTTTATTTACTTAGTTAATTATTTTTATTTATTCATTTATAATCTATTATTATTTTTTGTTTCTTTATTTTTTGTTTTTATTTGTTTATTTATTTATTTATTTACTTATTTTTATTATTTTCTTAGTCTGTCCGCGTCAGAGAACGTAAGTTTTACTAAACATTCGCTTTGTTTTGAATATTATTTCCTTTTTTACAACAACGCGCCCACAAAAGTGATTTTCAGGGCAGTGCGACGGGAAGAAAAAGTAGAAGTTAAGTAAAGTATGTATTAATTACATATGCCTTAAATACCTGGATATTCCAACAAGGAAACATATGACCAAACAGAGCATTCTATGGTGTGCAGCAATCAAATGAATTCCATTTTAGGGCAAATAGGGCCGCAAGTTGTGCCCAGCTTGGAGGGAGCGAAGAATTTCTTGTAATGTGGGGGTTCTCTATACTACATGGAGAACCAACCCACAATTTCAGCCTTATTTCGACCGCTAACAGCGTGTCAAAGCAACCCCAATTCCTCCCACCAACCTATTCACCTGCAAAAGAAGCATGGCCGGAAGTAATTTATTCATTTAGTTGATGCACAACTGCATTCAGTGTTTTCTTGCCATACGGCAACACTTCTGCATTAACCCAACCGATTTCCACCGGAAATTCCAGTAATTTTGGTTGGCGACAACCATGTCTGACCAAACGACGCGGTTACATAATCACGCAACGGCTGGGGTAATTCCAAATTCTTCGAATTTGGTTCCCATAATAATATTACCCTAGCCAACGTAGCGTCACTTCGACTTCCCTCAGACACGCCATCCGCTTGGGATTAATGTTCTCTTCTTGCAGGTGAATAACCCCAGCCATTATCCATTCCTACCCATGTTTATCCTCCTACAGTTGAATGCACTCTGAGCTCACCACATTCGCCGAATTAGGTTAGTGGCTATCCTCAGATTTGCATTAGTACACGCACAGAAAAACCCAACCCACCCCGGGATCATTGCACATTGTGTTCCGGTTCTCTCATTTTCCCTTGTCCGTCGACTGTTGATTTAACCGTAGCGTTTATCCACCTCGATGGGCGGGGAGCATGAAAGAGCACCGAATGTAAAGATGATCTCGATTGGTTGTTTGTGGTGCAAATGCCAAATCCAAATTTCACCCCTAATTGGGATCAGTCTTTATCCATCCGTCATCGAGGTAGGTCACTCCACCCTGAGTTATGTTAAAACACCACAGCATACATCGCTGATAGTCTAATCCTACTTTGGAGCATGGGTGCACCAGTCGTGAGTCATCACCACGGACATCGTTAATTAATTGTATTTTAACTTTCACCATCGAAGTTTCATTCAAAAGTTCTATTTCGTTCGTCTACCCATAGACTCGATCAATTTTATGAATGTCGACGCGCTGTGTTTCGACAATAGGTGCGAGTGGTTGTAAAATGTCACTTCTAGTTTATTAAAACCCTTTAGTATATTGTACAGAATCGAAGTAATCGAAAAAGTGTGATTTAAGAACAAAAGCAGTATCTGTAAATAAGACACCGACCAGAAATAAAAATTAATAAAAATTGTAAATATCAAAAATACAAACATCATTCAAGTGTTTCATTTGTTTTTCTTTGACATACGTGTGGCAGCAGAACTCGGTTCGTTTTACTCAGCGAACAAACGTTGGGGATTAAGTGGAATCAGTGTCGTGCGTCGGCACACATACATATACCCCCACAGTATCTCTTAATGAATCACCATACATTTGGACCTAGTTTTCGCAGCATAAAATAAGAGCTCGTTGCACTTAAGAGTCGAGTTAATTCGAGTGTTAAGGATTGCTACTTTCTTGGATTCGACAATAGAAGTGTCGTCCTTTTACAGTATTTTGTATAGTGGTACATAAAGGCAAGAGGCAGGATCGGGTTTTCAAGACTATTAAATTTTGCTCGGTTAGATAAACCCCATCCAGGGAACGATTGCGGAGTCGAGTCGGTGCGGTCATGAAGTTCCGGGTTCCTACAGGCCAATAAATAATAAAAAAACAATAATAGATAATCCCCATTGGTGTTTCTTGTGGAGATTGAAATTCAATGAATATTCTCAGGTTCTTATTAATTTGTTTTATTTAATCCAGGTCGCTTCGTCGCTACTCTCCACCACAACGTCTTAGTGTAATGTGTTTTTTTAAAATCGGATTTCTATGTCATTTTTAATAAAATGTCTAAACTAAACTCTTGATTCCAGTCAATTAATTAAGAGCTAAGCTTACTACTCTATTTTGTTTCTTTATACTGCATCACCTTCAATAGATTTCACATATAAATTAAAAACAGTAAATGGTTGGAGACTAAAAAAAAACACAACTTTCTTTCATCCTTAACACTATGCAACTGAACAATTAGATGCTAGAAACCTTGACGTGGTGCGGGGGCTTAAACTACAATGAATCACTCAGGGTATGCCGACGGAAGCATACGCTTCCAGTAGGCCCACTCATGTCAGATAGGGTAGCGAAGAGTAACACACAAAGATCTACCACCCCTAATCCAGGATGTTCCGCGTCACCGTGCCCATTGGGTGGTTTGCAGCCAGGGGTATACCGGCTGTATTATAACGGCGCTTCTCTGACACCGGGTCGAATCAGAGCAGTAAGCAGACCTTACCATATCAAAGAGGGGCTCTGATATGGCGGACTATCTGAAACCCCAAGACCCGTGCGATCAAAAATGAATCATCAATATACAAAAAACAATCTCACGAAAAACCCGGTAGGCGTAGGTGTGATGAGCCGACACTACCATAAGGGAACAAATCATCAAGAAAACATCGACTCGGCAAAAAGAAGACGTAGGGAAAAACGGAAAAAGCGGGATACACGCCCAGGAGCGTGGAATATTCGAACGGTATATAAACCAGCCGCGATACAGACGGTCGTAGAAAATGCGAAACAATATAAAATGGACATCGTCGCGTTTCAGGGAGTCCGACTCCCACATCAAGTAACCGAAACCAACGGCTTCACACTGGCGTGTGGAGGTACCGATACTCATAACCTCGGAACTGGCTTCATCATAAGAAAGAAGATTACGCCCCATGTAAAAGATGTGAAATTTATTAATGACCGAATGTCTGTGCTAAAAATACAGGGCCCATGGTACAATTATATATTTATAAACGTACACGCCCCAACAGAATCTACGAGCGAAGAAACGAAGGACACGTTCTATGAAACCCTAGAGGGAGTAGTTGATGGGATCTCATCATTCGTTGTTAAAATCCTCCTCGGGGACCTGAATGCGAAAATTGGAAAAGGAAGATACCTTCCAACCAACTATAGGTGAAGAAAGCCTACACGACGTTTCAAATGATAATGGAATTCGAATTAGCACGTTCGCAGCGTCATGGTAGTGAAAAGCACGATGTTCAAGTACAAGCAAATCCAT
Source organism: Microdon myrmicae (assembly GCA_963931805.1). Taxonomy (NCBI): domain Eukaryota; kingdom Metazoa; phylum Arthropoda; class Insecta; order Diptera; family Syrphidae; genus Microdon; species Microdon myrmicae. The sequence continues at coordinate 95,562,799 of OZ007497.1, read as the reverse complement.
AAAGCCACATGGATATCACCCGACGGCGTAACGCGTAACCAAGTAGACCACTTCCTCATAGACCAAAGACGCCAGTCGAATATCCTTGACGTAAGATCATATCGAGACGCGGATTGCGACTCCGATCATCTTCTAAGGATGGGAAAAATCAGGAGTCGGCTCGCAGTCACGGGAAACGAGCAAATAGTTCGACATTGGCAACTAAAAGACCAACGCAAAAGGGCAGAATATCAGGACAAACTAACGATTAGATTTAGCATCCTAGAGAATAGGAGTCGTGAGGAAGTGGAAACCAGTAATCTGGACACTAAATGGGCTTCGATCAGAGATGCAACCAAACAAAATGTACAAAAGGTATTAAGTTTTAAGAAAACAATTAAGTCCAAACCTGAGGCGCGTGTGTATGTACGTCTGGTGCGTTTATTTGTGGTTGATGGGTGCGCACATTGATCAGGTTTTCAAAGTACTGCTTCCATCTTATCACGATATTGTTTGTTTCTGTGACCAGACAGCCGTTTACGTCTCGAATTATTTTGGCTCTCACTCGGTAGCCATTTCTAATTGAATTTATGTCGGTATACATACCTCCGATGTTCTTTGCCCTGACATTTTCTAGGATTTTTTCAATCCGAGTCTTCTCCCACTCGCGTCTCTTTGCGTTTGAAGAGTCTAATTGCATTGTTCCGAATTGTCGCGTATCTTTCTGCCGTGACTTCATCATATCTTTCAAGTGGATCACTCTGAGGCGTTTACGTTCTTCGATCTTCGCCCTGCACTCATCGTCAAACCTCGACATTGTCTGCACGGCTTAATAGAGTAGCAGTCGCACAGCAGATGTCGATCTAAGCAAGCTCTTTTGGTCTTAAAGAATTTTAGTCGGTCAGGCTGGAGGGCTTTAAAATCTTCATAGGCGGAAAAGTAATGTGATGCTTCACACAACATGCTGGGAGCCTGTTGCATCGTAGCTGAATGTGCTGCTGTATGCATCGAGATGCGCGACACGACTGCAAGCGACTTCGAGTTAGAGATACGAATCTTCTTTTGGACTTCTTGATCCTAATTAGCTGCAAGTTTGGGCAGATCGACAAACTCCAGAAAGGTGTCGAGCTGCTTATATTCAGGGGCTTCAGTAGTATGCCTTTGAGATGTCCGCTAATCACGGCCAGTATGATGGTCAGGCTGCTGCGTTGTCAAACAAACGAGTATCCCAGCCCCTTACGCGTCGACCAAGCGCATCTAGGGTCTTAATGGCGTCATTCGTAGCATCACGTACTTGACGTAAGCCCTCGACAGACAGGGCATGTTGTTATATTACTAAGTATAAATATATATGACTTACGGTCTGTCCAATGGACGTGCTGGATCTCGTCTATCTGTCTACCGCGGTTGTCTTGGTGATCGCTGGTCCTGGTTGATTTGGGAAAAGTTTAGGCCGCCGGATTCGGCCAACGGGGGGGTATCGTTGTTGCCGAACGGGGTTGCTGAAGTCCTGATCTTCTACTCTTTTCTGTCTCTACCGGGGGCTAGTATATATGTAATGCACCACAAGACACAAAATGTCGCACTTGGTGATACGTGAAGGGGTCCCGACTGCTGGGACGAAGGATTCTGGTGATGCGGCGTAAAAGAAGTATGCTTGAAACTACACTAGTTTAATCACTGCTGGAGAGCCCAGGATTCGTGTGATGTCCCGTAAAAGAAGTATGCTTGAAACTTTACTATTTTAATCACTGCTCCGCGTATACGAATGCCTAATGAATCAACACAACCTTTAAATGTTTTAATACGTTTATTTATATAAATTACTTTGTCTTAAAACAAGTTTAATTGAAATCTTAAAATTGACTGACTGCTTTAGAACAATACTGAACAACGTGCGCGACACTATACTAATTCTTTTAACAGCATGACCGTCTTGGTCACAACCAACCCTATGACCGTCTCGGTCAAGTATTAAAAACCAACTTACTCTTCTTTTTCTTTTCCTCACCGAACGAAAACTTTCATCTTTCGTCCTGCAGCTCAAAGGATATCTCCTTTGTTCTGCATGGCCCTTTTTCCCAGTCGCTGTTTTCTTTCATTTTCATTTCGGCGTCGGTTCAACACGGAAACACAAAGGGACAATCACCCAAGGATCTTGCAAATGTGCATTCATGATCCTTTTGTGGGTGCTATAATAAAACGAGCGTGTAGTTCGTTTTTATTGTGCTAATTGCTTGGTTACCTTCGTTTAGTTGAAAAGGAAACGAGGTTGTTTGTGGGTATTGGTGTGGGTAAACCATTCTTTACAGACTCATAAAATTGCCGCCGTCCATTTTATGATTTTTATCAACTTTACTTGAGAGTTGGTCATCTGGTCCGCAGATTTGAAACCAGGGGAATTTACGTGTTGAACGTGTGGTTCGTATATCACGTTTTGAATTTATGTGGAATTCAATATGGGCAAATTGAACGTTTAGTTCAATTTGTTTGTGTATGCGAACAACAGGCGTTGAACGCAACTTCCACCAACAATGCAGTTGGGGAGGGGGACGTGGGGATGATGCCAGGAATAATGGTGTCTCCTGGCGGGCACTGATGTTGGCCGTTGTCTAAAACAAGTGGCAATTGAAAACTGTGAAAGAGAAAATGATTACCTCTATTCGTTGAGTGATGATAATCCTGAAAATCCTCCTCCAAGAAATGTAAACGATATATCAACAATGCGAGTTGGGTTTATGCTATTAAATTATTTACTTTATTGAAACGATTCCTTTGATCGTTGTGGATTACAAAATGTTACGATCTGTGGTCGCCAATCAGTTTACGAAGAAGCAATGTCAACAATGACAGCAGACAAATTAAATATACATGTCAGCTGGTTGCTGACAGTTGTTATTGGGAATGGCTGCCTTCCATTGCGAATTCGCTGGTTGCATCTAGTGAATGCGCAACAGTTTGATATTGGATTTCTTATGATTATTTCGCCCGTTTAGTGTATGGGGCACTGCTAGGGCTTGGGGAGTGCTTCATCCTTTTGGTGGAGGATTTTGCGTGTACCGTAATTAGTTGGTGGAGACTGGCTCCAAAGAGGTATGTATTTATGGGTCGGTGGGTTTGGACGTAACAAGGTATCTGAAATAGAGCTCTAAGAGCAGAAAAAAGCGAGAAAACGAGTGCTTTCGTAGAGCTCGACGAACCGATCCCAGTCCCGTTTATAGGTTTCCATAGTGACCGGAATATTTTTGAAGGTTTTAGCAGCATCGTCAGGGAGACTAGATTTTAGGCAATACAGAAGCTCCACATCGGTAAGGTCCGGGAACTCCGCTAGTATCACCTGGAACAGATCTTTAAAGGGCTTCCGTATATTTGCCAGAGAGCGTAGGAAACTGCACTGGAAGCAGTTTGTGAGGAGGAACACGATTGGTTATCGGCGATTGATGAAAGTGTCGCTGACGTTGACGATGGCGGTGTGACATCTCATTTGATTTCGTTGTGGCCATCGATTAAATTCACATACTTATTCAGACAAGGAATTGTTCTGTGAAATAACTTTGTTCTTGTTATTAGCAGTTTTCAGCTGGAGGATTTCCTCATGATGCTTTAGAATACCTTTCCATTTGAGATGAAGATTTCACTGACAGTGGTCGCTTTTTTTTAAATTGTGGAATGCGCAAGACATCTGATGCTGCGCCAAGAACTGAGTGGCGATAAGTTCCGTGAACTTTGATATGGCGAACACCTATCCGCGGGGAAATGTGGAAGGAGTTGGCTCCGTGTTGCAGCCGAAGGAGTTACAATTAAGCTGAAATGGAAACTCAGCAACGTTCGCACATAATACAGAGAATGTGGTCGATAACACCACTGAATAACTTTCACCACCGATTAGCAATCGCACTGTTCAGACTTCTACTGTTGATAACCGGTTCTAAATTAACACGCCCGACTTGAAGGATCAGAAATTGCTTGTTGAATTATTTTATTAATCTTCACTTTAATAGCATTAGAATGATATTCTTGAACAACACTCAACGAACACCTCACGATATGGATAATGTGGGAATTCTAATTGCAACAACAAAACTTCGATATAATCCCACTAAATGCGTTTCGATGACAATTAGTCAATAAAAAATTCCCAATAGGATTAATTTCACGTTAAATTGCTTTGATGCCCGGTCTCCACGTACGATGATCTTATCACCAGATTTCTTTGTTCTTGATCTTTGTTTACGTTGGATTTTGCTGTTGACATTCTACCACCTTAAGTTGTCAGCAGCTGGCAAGTTGTTAAGGCCAATGTAATGGGATTGCCCTCTCAATTTACAATCGATTTCATTGTGAATCCAATGTGTTAACATTTTTTACTGGGGACCTATACGACTTTGTATTTTCTCGCTACTTAAACTATGGATTGATATGTTATCCATAAATTCTAGTTGGATCAGTTGCTGCGGAATCTTTGCAAAACGATTGATTTAGCAAAACATTTATATTTATACCATATTTGTTAACATTCCAACCGAGTAACGAAGCAAGTGGAGATCCTTTCGAGTGTGTTTAAATGTATTACCTCTGGCAACCATCAGTTAATACGAAGGAGTAAAGAATGAAGACAGATCTCAACAAAATGACAGCAAATCACAGTTCGCTATTTATTAAATTTTATAGTTTGCGTTGCTAACCTCAGGGGATTAGTCTCTTTTTATGGTATTCTGCTACTGGAGCTCATTCAATCGATTGAGGAAGATAAATCATGCCATCGACTCTGCCCAAGGTCTGTTGCAACTACAAATTAATTGTTTTATAGTTTCGAGTTGGCTCCTGGAATTGTCTCGAGCGAAATACTCGTCGATGTTTCCATATACTCAGATGGACTTTAATGGCTAGACGGCCCAATAGCCATAAAAGAACTCTAACAGACATTGGGGCAAACACGCAATCTGTTCAGATTTAATGATCATTATGATCCCACCCCACGACTTTGCAGGCAGACATCAACCACTTCTTCTCCACATCTACCTCCTGTTAGATGGATAAAACTACAGCAAGCTCATTGAACAGCACTCATTCTGTCCACGGTCCAGAGAACGTCTGGCATTGATATTGCGATTCTATGCCATTCGGCATTGATCTAACGTGTGGATGGCAGGCAATACAAACGGTGTTAGATGAGTGGGGGGAAATTGGATGCCCACCATCATGTTCATGGCTGAAAAATACTCAAGTTGCAATAGTACCATAGACCCAGAGATGAATACCATGCCTTTGGATAACAATCAGTCAAGTGTATAGGATGCGTGTGAATACGAAGTACTCGTACTTTCGCCTCGTGGTGCGATTGATGCCATAGAATATAGGTGAACAGGGATAGTAATTAATGGAGTATTTTCTAAAGAATGGAGGCTGCGGGGTGATAAATGAAACCGATTGCGGACAGAATGATGTAATTGATGTAGTTAATGTGCAAACTGTCTATAGACTAGATGATTTCTAATGTCCAATGACATTCAATGAAGATATATCAAAGTATAATTGGAAGATTGTCAGACTCAAGAGCGACTTTGTATAAGCAACAAATTAAAGTGTGTATTTAATTAGCGGGTACAACTAGTGTATTCTTTGTCATCGGTAGCTTTCTGAAGAAAACACCTACTTCTTGGTCAGAATGGTGCAAAAGTTGCGGGTTTATGAAGCCAGCAGAGATGAAACGAGACTATGTGCAGCATATCATTGTCAACAGGTTGCCTCGAAAGAGGGACAATTAACTCCAAGAAAAGCTTTAAAAACCCACGAGATACTTTTCAAGAAAGACGAAGGTGAATTGTACGAGCTTAGAATAGGAGATTAGCTCTAGATATGTTGTTTATAATAATGAAGCCATTACTTATATCCCTAAAAGCATTCATCTTAAAACGACATCTCTAACTCGAATACAAGTCGTTTTAAATCTTTTTGAATCGGGTTTAGTATTTGTTTTCCCATATACGAGGGTTGCCTCTTATGTTTCGGGATTTGGCAACCCTAGTGTTGCAATCCGGCAATTGACAGCTCTGTCGTAAAGTTGGACATTTTTGAGGTTATACGCACTCAGAACGTTTTGACATACGAGCGCTATTTGTGTTGTTTACAGTAACTTAAAAGATTCATCTCGGCCCAAAAATGGAATTAAATCGTCAACATTTTCGTGCGATTATTTTTTACAACTTTCGGCGTGGATTAACTCAGCAACAGTGCATGGATGAACTTCATTCAATTTTTGGCGATGAAGCTCCATCAAGGACCAGTGTTTAGCGATGGTATGGTGAATTCAATCGTGGTCGTAGTTCACTCCAAGATGAATTTCGTGATGGTCGTCCAAAATCAGTTGTTGTTCCGAAAACCATCGACGCTGTGCGCCAACTGATATTGGAAGATCGTCATGTGACCTATCGTGAGATTGAGACAACCTTAGGCGTTAGTGGGGCCAGCATACATTCAATATTGCATAAACATTTGACTGTCGAAAAAATTTGTTCGCGTTGGATCCCACACAATTTGTCAATCGCTCAAAAAAAGGCTCGTGTCAATTCGAAAGAAATGCTCAAAAAATACGGACGCGGTGCTTCGAAACACGTCTATGACATCGTGACAGGTGATGAATCGTGGATTTACGCGTATGAGCCCGAAAGTAAACAGCAGTCGACTGTCTGGGTGTTTCAAGATGAGCCAAATCCAACAAAAGTTGTTCGCGCACGAAGCACTTCCAAGCAAATGGTCGCCTGTTTTTTCGGAAAAACTGGACATGTCGCAACCGTACCACTAGAACAACGCAGAACAGTCAATTCTGAGTGGTACACAACCATTTGTTTGCCAGTTGTCTTCCAAGAAATCAGGAAAACCAACCGCCGAAGACGCATCACTCTTCACCACGACCATGCGAGCTCTCACACATCGGCTGCGACAACTGCATTTTTGAGCACCCAAAACATCGATTTGATGGGTCATCCGCTGTATAGTCCTGACTTGGCACCGAATGACTTCTTTTTATTCCCGTACGTAAAAAACAAACTGAGAGGTCAACGTTTTTCGACACCTGAAGAAGCGGTTGCTGCATTCAGAATGCATGTGTTGGAGATACCTCAATCAGAGTGGCAAAAGTGCTTCGACAATTGGTTCAAACGCATGCAAAAGTGTATAGATCTTCATGGGGAATATTTTGAAAAACAATAAAGTGATTTTCGATGATCAATATTTGTTTTTGTTCTCTAATCCCGAAATATAAAAGGCAACCCTCGTAATACAGTTTTTTGACCCCATGAAGAACATCAATGTCATCAAATCGTCAAACCAAAATGTAAGATTTTTTGAATAATTTGGGTGATCTATGAATAACCTCTACAGGGTTGTTTCATGCATTTTCTAACTACTTGGATAGAGGGGTAAGAGACATGAAATAATATAAATCTGGTCGGTATTATGTGGGATAGTAAACGCAGATTACGTTTATGGCGTCTGATGATCTGCACTTTGATGGGGATATTCGTGTGTATTTGCGGTGTCTTGTGCAGTTTGTGTGGGTTCCATAAGTCAATAGTAGATCCTATGAGATGGGTTCGAAAATCATATATTTAGAGGGCAATGTTGTAGGAAAGGCTTGTTCAGTTTTGTATTGTAGAAGGTATTGGGGTGAGGGGACTCGAAGAGTTCGAATGAGAGAGTCAAGAACGCAAGAATCCCTTATAAATAGGTTATCGCAGTTTTGAATGTTGTCGCCGTATTTCTATGCTACCTGTAACAGATACTCGCCGATAAGGGTAATGGAAGCATGTTCATAGAGGTGAGAGTTAGGGCAATGACAACCGTCAGACGTCCTAGACTAGCTGGTGCATCCCCATAACGAGTTTTCTTTCGACTACCTATTTGCGCCGAATATACGCAAGACCGTATGGGGAAAGGGTACGATATTCAAGACTACATTAGCTGCTTACTATATGGATATCTTAAGTAAACACAAGATACCCAATTGCACTATCGTTCGCGGGTCAAGTCTTCTGTGGGATCCGAATTAAACAAACACATCTCCACACAGGCGTCCGAGTGTAGTGTAGTGATATCTATGGGATTCGCGGCGTAGTGTGACAATTGTGTGGAAGTGTACAGTGCGGGACAGTGTACCTTGCGTCTGTTTTTCCATTTCCTTGCCCCCTCTGTTGCGTCGCTCGAACATCAATACTCTCGATTGAACACGAGATGGGCATCGATCAGAGACACAACCAAAAAAACTGCCCAAAAGGTATTAGTATTTAAGAAAACAATTAAGTCGAAACCTTGGTTTGACGATAAGTGTCGGGCAAAGATTGAACAACGTAAACGCCTCAGCGTGAAGTCAACGCAGAAAGATACGCGACAATTCGGAAAGAGACAATGAAACTTTTCAAACGCAAACAACGCGAATGGGAGAAGACTCGGATCGAAAAAAATCCTAGAAAATGTCAGACCAAAGAACATCAGAGATATGTATGCCGGCATAAATTCAATTATAAATGGGTGCCCAGAGAGAGCTAAAATAATTCGAGACACAAACGGTTGTCGTCGTAACAAGATGTGTTGTTGTGTCGTAACAAGATGGAAGCAGTACTTTGAAAACCTGATCAATGTGCGCACCCATCAAGCACAAAGAAACGGACCAGACGTACATACAGTTGCGCCTCAGATCCCAGAGCACTCTTTCAATGAAGTTGTAGAGGCAATAAATCGATTGAAAAACAACAAGGCCCCCGGAATCGACTGCATGCCGGCAGAGCTTGTGAAGCATGGGGGGATGGCATCCGCTCGAAAGATCTACCAACTCATCAAAACAATATGGGATAAGGAAGTCACTCCGGAAAAATGAAAAACCTCAATAGTCGTTCCCATTTTCAAAAAAGACGACGGATCTGATTGCGAAAGCTACAGAGGAACATCATTGCTCCCAACCACATACAAAATACTAACAAATGTCATACTGGCGAGAATCACAACGTATGCAGAAGAAATACTGGGATACTACCAATGCGGATTCCGTAGGAATCGGTCAACGAGCGACCATTTGTTCACAGTAAAACAACTGCTGGAAAAGAAGTGAGAATACGAAGAGACGGTTCATCAACTGTTCGTTGACTTCAAAAAAGCCTACGAGTCAGTCGCAAGGCAAAGACTCTACCATATTGTAGTTGAGCTGGGAGTCCCGAAATACGCCACCCTCATTCAAATTTGCATGAACGAAAACAAAGGGCGAGTTAGAATAGAAAACCACCTCTCATAAACATTTGAAATCCGCGACGGACTAAAACAGGAGGATGCCCTCTCACCATGTCTTTTTAACCTTGTGGTCGAGTATGTCATCAGAAAGGTACAAGACGACAACATGGCCGGATCATCCCTGAACAAACATGGCGATTGCTCTATGGATGGCCTTCACTGTGTCTCTTGATGTTGGTACGTGGACCTGCAACCGGATCCTTAAAACTTAGACATATAGCACTCTTACCCCTGAATCGAATCTTTTCCTCAGTCCGCCTGGCCGCTTACGGCAGGATTCTCCGCAGCCCCCCCTTTATGAAGCACCTTCTCGTCCGCCTTCAGGAGCACCCCTTACCTCTCCGTGGCTGTAGACGTTCGTTTCAGAATTACCGTTTACGTTATATTTGGGTATACCAAAAGAAACAATTAGTATATCGTCGCTGGCATTAAAGTAATCCTGATGGAAACTGCGTTTAAGTTTAAAATAAGTTTTGCACGAGGCGTAAGTATTAAAATCATCATCATCATCATCGTCATCATCATCGTCATCATCATCATCACCATCATCATCATTATCATCATCATCATCATTATCGACACTACAACCGGGATCCCGTCTTGGCCTTATTTAGCAAGGCTCTCCTTATCCGAGATTTGTTAAATTGTCCATAATAATTAGTTTTTCCGGGCAAGATTATTAGCCCTGCCCCAACCTTTCTCAGAATGTCGATGCATGCATTGGTTCACTACTTGGCGGATGCAAAAGTAGCTATCCAGGGGTGTCACGTGGAGACTACATCTCAACCTGGATTGAGCAGGTACAAGGATCGTCCCGGCCTTCGCCCGGTTGAAGGCAGAGACTTTACCCTGTATTGTGATACCACTATCCTGATAGTTTGACCAACGTTAGGTCTTCTTTTCGCAGAAGTTGCCACCATGTACTTAGTTTTCCTCTCATTAATGTGCAGTCCCAGCTTTTGTGATGCCTGCTCAATATGGGTGGAGTCCTGCACATCCGATTTGATTCTATCGATGATGTCGATGTCATCTGTGTAGGCAAGTATCTGGCTGGACTTGGTGGCAATACTCCCTCTAGTTGCAACGCCAGTGTCACGGTTTGCTTTTTCCAATGCCAGGTTGAAGAGGAGGCAGGCCAGACCTTGTCGGAGTACATTAAAGGTGTTTATTGGTTTGGACAGCAATCCCGCTATTTTTACTTGACTAGTTACGTTGGTCATGGCCAACCTACAAAGTCGTATCAATTTGTTTGGAATGAGGAACTCTCTCATGGCGTTATATAGTTCTACGCCAGTTATGCTGTCGTAGGCGGCCTCAAAGCCTATGAATAGATGATATAATGTAATCCTAAAATTCCAGATATTTTTCCGTCGCCTGCCCAGGGGTAACCATCTGATCAATCGCTGATTTGCCTGGGATAAAGCCACACTGATATTGACAAATGATGGCTTTAACGTATGGGGCTATCCGATCTTGTAGGATAGTGGAGAGTATCTTATAGGTGGTACTCAGCAATGTTATACCCCATATGGTTGCTGCGCACTGTGATATCTCCCTTCTTATGCATGGTGCAAATTATTCCACGACGCCAATCTTCCGGCATCTCCTCTTGCTCCCATACGTGCACGACGAGCTCATGAATTGCGTGATGTAACGTTGTCCCTTCTTGTTTGATCAGCTCAGCTGGTATGCCATCAGCTCCGGGGGCTTTATTTGATTTGAGCTGTCTTAAGGTTTTTAATGTTTCCTCAATGCTTGGTGACGGCGGCATTTGGTCTTGATCTTGCATTGGTGGAGCCTCTAATTCTTCTGTCAGCTGACCATTTAGCAATTCATTGAAGTGCACTTCCCATCGCTCCAGAATGCCTTCAGGATCGGTGATCATTTACCCTCTTATCCTTGCAGCAAGTACAGCCTGGTGTACACTACGTCATACTGCGGATTATTTGGTAGAACTTCCGCGCCTGGTGCGGACCCCCCTTTCTACTTTTTTCTATTTCACAGAGTAGATTTTTTCCCAGGCACTTTTCTTTTGTCTGTGGAGTCTTCTTTCAGATCGACTGAGCTCTTTGTATTTTTCCTCGCCTACCCGCGTCCTATGAGACTGCATTGCCAGGTATGCAGCTTTCTTACGTTCAGTCGCTAATTTGCACTCATCATCAAACCAGTCGCTCCGATCTCTACGACTACTGCCTCAGATGGAGTTGGCAGTACTAATGACAGTATTCTTAAGGTGTGTCCATTTTTCTTCAACGCCCGGCGTTCTTACCACAGGATTTAGTCTCCCTCCATCGAGCTCTTCGAGGACAAGTCCTAGCGCATGACCTAAGGTGTTTCTGGTGTTCTCATTGCGGAAGGCAGCCGTGTTAATCCGAGCCTGATCCGCGGATGCAGTACGTCTCCAACAAGATAGTGATCCGAGTCGACGTTGGCACCTCGGTACGTTCGTACCATCATCAGGCTCGAGAAGTGGCGGCGATCTATCAACACGTGGCCAATTTGGTCCCGAGTGGCCCCATCAGATGATACCCAGGTGGCTTTGTGAATATCTATACGCGGAAACCTGGTACTTGCAACTACCAAGGTTTTTGATGCTGCCTGTTCGATGACTCGTAGTCCATTGTCATTAGTGTTCCCATGCAAACGACGGGAACCAGCGTAGTGCATGCAAACCGGCTCCCGACCTATTTTGGCATTCAAATCAACATGGACGATTTTCACATCATATTAGGGGCAGGCATTGAGGGGCCGTTCGACGTTCTCGTAGAGTTCTTCCTTTTCGTCGTCTGGGGACTCCTCTGTAGACGCGTGAACGTTTATGAGGCTTATGTTCTTAAAGTTACCTCGCACGCGAAGAGTGCACAGCCTTTCGTTTATTGCATTTACGTTGATAATGTCAGGCTTCAGTTTTTGGCTGACTAGAAAGTCTACCCCGAGCACATGGTGTTTGGCATGATAGCTGTAATAAATGTTTCTTTGAATAACACCACTCCCCTTCCATTTTATTTCTTGTAATGCTGTTCTGTCAGTCTTATATTCGGTCAGGGGATCGGCTAGCTTCTGCGCAGCTCGAGCTCTGTATAGTGAGCGGACATTTCATGAAAAAATTCTCAAATCGTTTAGCCATTTCCGTTTCCGTGGTTGCCGTCGTGAATCCGACCCATATCTGAGGCTTGTTAGTTTGTCCATAACAATTTGTTTGTCTGGGCAAGGTTATTAGCCCTGTGCCAGCCTTTTTGAGGATGTCGCTGCCTGCATTGGTTCAATACTTGGCGGGTGTCAAAGTAGCTATCCAGGGGTGTTACGTGCAGACTGCATGTCACCTTGGAACAGGGACAAGGATCGTCCTGGCCTTCGCCGGGTTAAAAGCAATCAGTCAGTTTGCCCTGTATGATCGCTCTAGTGCCCTTAATTAACAGTTACTCATCATCATCATCGGCACTACAACCGGGATCCTGTCTTGGCCTTATTTAGCAAGTCTCTCCACCGGTATCCGGTCCATATCCGAGACTTGCTCAATTGTCCATAATAATTTGTTTTTCCGCGCGAGGCCATTAGCCTTGCCCCAACGTTTCTCAGGATGTCGCTGTATGTATTGGTTCATTATTTGTTCCAAAGTTCCAAAGTAGCTATCCGGGGGTATCAACTTGGATTGAACAGGGAGAAGGATCGTCCTGGCCTTCGCCGGGTTGAAAGCAGTCAGAATCAATCACCCCCCCCCCCCCCCCCCCCACCGCCCCCTCTTCTTCGATAAGTTGTGCGCTTCGACTTTGTAGAATATAAGAACAAAAGAATCAGAAAAATGAAGGAAATGACGTTTATACAGGGTGAACATTACATGAAAAATTGGATTCTGTTTTCACGAAAAAAAACAATCACATTATGACATTACATTTGCCTCACCTTGTCTGTATTTTGATGTTTTAAATGTGAACGAAACTTTTAAACTCTCAGCTTACGGAATGTACATACTGTCTGACACTCACTGAGCTCTTCAGCAATTCGAATTCTTTATATGCTTGCCCACAAGTTTGTAATAAAATTATAACGACCTCCGGCTTCAATAACACGAATCGAAGCCGTCTTTATATCTTACCAAACCCTACGTACCTTAGGCTCTTCTTCATAACGCCAATCTGTGTTCGACGTTTTACGAGCGTTTCGTGGCAAAGCAAGCGAATTTATGCTTTGAATTAATTCACTTGATTGCAGACATTCAAGAATCCAGTAGATGGAGATAACTAGCGACGTGCACTCAGTTACCATCATTGGATATAGAGACAAGAACACAAAGATTGACATTCATTCGTAATCCCACCGGGTACCATCCTCGGTACGAAGGACGACAACAAGTAATAACCACCAACTAAGTGCGGCACTTACTCATGGTCGTCATATCTTTCCTTTCAGATCCCACAAGAAGAACTTGTGACTTGTTGTTCAGGTTCCTTTGCAGCTCCATAATCATTGCCATTGGCGGGTCCATCGACAAGGCACGAGGGAAAGGATAAAATAGTGTCGGGCGACATCCAACCCATTTGGTGTAACAAGCACTAAAAGTAGTATTTCCAGTGCGGCAAGTATCTCGGGATTCGGATCACGTTTGCGATGCGTTCACGGATGGAGCACAGCATATATGTGGGAAATGGGAAACGAGGTTAGGAGGTGAGTTTATTGATTTGTCGCCGTCGCTCTGGCGGCGAAAGTGGTTTACACAAGTTGTGGCGATAATACTTTAAGACGGGCGTTTTCGAAGTGGCTAAAAACTTTAAATTAGTTGTGGGGCAGAAATGTGGTATGCTGCAAGCGAGATGTGAAGCGTACGGCTGAATAACCAAACGAGGCCAAGGTTGGGAGAAATAGGTTGAAGACCACCGGTAAAAATGTTCAATGTAAATGTTACTGTTGACAACATTTATATTGCAAAGTGTTGTATAAATTATAGTATGACGAGGTGTAACTAAAAAAAAAAGAAGAAAAACATAACGAAACATTACAAATTGCAATCGTATTCGATAATAAAGTAGGTATGGTTAATGGACTGTCATAAACTGAAGTTGTAAATGATAGCTATAAAATCCTTTTTTACAAAAGAAATTTTGAGATACCATTAAATGATGGTGAGCCATGTGAGTGAAATAAGTAGGAGAGAATAAGGACACTAGGCATGTGCATTAGTATTGATATTAAAATGACAAGAAAACACATGATCAGGTAAGGCATTTCAGATTCATGTGATTCGGCTAAAGAAAGTTTCTGTGTAATTAATCGTACTTTTGAAACTGACATTGAACGTGGAATGATGCGCGCTGTTTTAGTTGACGGATATCGCGGGAAGTTAAATGCACTCAACTCAATTGAGCAACGAAAAGAAATAGGTAGGATATCTTGGATCTATGTTCTTTCTACAGAATTGAACGACTTAGACCTTAGCCCCAATGAATTTCGTAGTCCGTTTAGCACCCTATCGAACATATGCAGGCCTGTTTCAGATGCGCCTGACCAAATAAATTCCAGTTTATGATGAATGGACGGATTGTAAATTATAGCCAGATTGGATAAGGTGTATACATCAACAGACCTCGCGCTCTGGATCAATTAAAAGCAAATTACAAAATTTTCGTTTTCATCTAGAAGGGGCAAAAACAATTACATTGTTATTGGGCTTATAGATTTATAGATAGTTCAAATATATCATTTAACTAGCACATTCCTATGTATACGATCTTTAACAAAGCAGCAAGCACACCTCTTTGGTACATGTCTATGTCTTGTTGCACAAATTAAGGTAATCAGAAGGGATACTCACGGCTATCCTACCGTGGTCTTCGCGGCGACGGTTTTTGTTGTTGTTGCATTCCGCTAGATGCCTCAGTCCTTTATCCAATTGATGAAATTACTCTCCCCTTAAGTTTTTCCTCCAGCCGTTCCCACTTTATCGACTGTCGACACTTTGACGTGTTTATATTTTACGCCACACTCCAAAATGTTTAACACATTATTATTCAAAATTTCACTAAAGTTACCAGTCGAGCGCGGACAGAGCCTAGAGAACGAACCCGATTATGCGATTCATTGAATCTTATCGAAGCGATAAGGACCAAGTATAAAATCGAACAATACGAAAAGAATATAAAAGTGATCGATATAACCGCCGCGAGTGAACACCTAATCCACCGGAATTACATGAATACACCCGCAGTTGACAATCCTCAGTGACACAGGGACAAACAATCCTTCAGTGAACAGGGGGGTCAAGAACTCAACAACCTCTGCAACCGGAATACCAGTAGCAACGTCAGCCGACGAAAAGGACCACACAAGAACTAAGTCCCAAGTAAGTCGTATACCTACTGCACATTCACATATTACTATGTTCTTTAAGTTGTTATATCATATAACAGTCCCCAATAAGTTTCATTGCTTGTTTTTGCATCTTATCGAGAACGTGTATCGCAGTTTTGGTTGCGCCTGATCAAATATGGAAGATGAACTCCAGGTTAGATGAAGTAAAGTATTTTTTTTCGATCCCTATCCATATGGCCGCATTTTCGGGTCACACTTGGCAAATGGCCGGCAGACGTGAAAGTACTAGATTTCTCCAGTAAATTGTTTGGTGAATCCGCAACACATCCGTATCGAGCATAACCTGCTGATGGTTTGGTCTGGAATGTTCATATAAGTAGGAGAAACTCAATGCGGTATCATCAGCAAAAGGTTGAAATGAGTTGTGGGTGGTAGACAAGAGATTATTTATAAAGATGAGGAAGAAAGTGGGTTAGAGTACAGAACCCTGGAGAACACTTGCATTATTTGACACCATCGATTGGACTACTTAGATTGAACAGTCAAAAAGATAGTCTCTTAACCATCGAATAGCTAAATTGTCAAATCCATGGAAATGTAATTTCGACAAAAGCGTTTGATGCCAAACTCTGTCGAACGCATCTGTGATATCCAATGAGACAACCTCGCTTTCTCCGAAGTGGTGGATGGAATGGTTCCACTTTTTGGTAAGGTACGCCATCAAATCTCCTATGGACCTGTTGTTACGAAAACTAGATTGGTGGTCATTGAGGAGGTCATATTTTTCCAAAGTTGACGGTTAATCAGTGATTTCATTACCTTCGAGAGAATAGAAGTTAGTCCTATGGATCGATAAGAAGAGAGGGATGTTTTGTCGCCCTTTTTGGGAATTGGCTGAATGTTCGCTGACTTGGAGAATAAGACAAATGGAAGAGTTTCCGCAGTGGTTAGCGAGTAAAGAAGAACATCTCCTCAAAAGAGTTGGGGGAATGCCATCCGAACCAGCGGAACTGTTTGTGTTCAATTCCTTGAGGGGCGAGGGGCCACAGTATGGGTTCGAATGCGAATCCGACTCATGGTGTACTGCTTACGCTCAAATTGAGGCGGAATTGATATAGCAACGTTGAATTCGCTGCAAAATGTGCAAGTAGATTTGCTTTCTCTACTGCGCTGGTGACTGCTCTGTCACCGATATGTTACGTACAGAACCCCCATCTAAACATTCATACCGGGCTAAGCCCCATTCAATTTGGGTTCATATGATGTGAATCCCCTTCGAATTGATACCGGAAATCCTAGTTAATGTTTAAGGGTTTTGTAGACAATTACCGACCCAAGGTAAATTACCTAAGGATCAAACAACGGATGCGCTGGCTCACAAATGAGATCTTAATACAAAGGATTTCATGTGACATCAACGCAAAAGGAAAATAACACGTTGGTTTTCGTTAACGTGGAAAAAGGTTTCCCGATCGCAAAAGAAGTAGAGTGTGTTGTGAGATTTCGTCCAGAACGGACATAGGGAGTTGTGTTACCGACTGGCCAAGAAGGTCAGACAATCGAAAGAGAACCTGGTGTAATGCCGCACGCGTTGTGTTCAATGAGAAAAGTGGTTTTTGCAGTACAAGCAACATGAGCCAAACAACAATTAATTGAAAAAAAAGTGCTATCTGATTTGGACACCGCCCTCAGCCAGGTAAATGTAAAACAAAGGAATTCAAAGAAGTAACCTGTTCTGGGTTTTCTTTATTTATGGTAGGTCTAGATAATTTCAATGTTGCTTTTTCATCATCATCATCGGCAGTACAACCGTCATCCGGTCTTGCCCTTATTTAACAAATCTCTCCAGCGGTCCCGAGCCGATGTTATCCAGTTTGGCACTCCCAGGCCCTGGGCGTCCTGGTCTACGCCATCCCTCTATCGCACACAAGGTCTGCCGCCCTGTCTCGTTCCGTACATCCTGCCACAAAGGACTTTCCGGACAGACTCCTCTTCGCTCATTCGATCTAGTTGTCCCGCCCACCGGAGTGATTTTTCTTACAACATTAGATTCAGGATAGATAGGGTACAACTCATGGTTGTACCGTTTTCGGAATCGTTCTCCCTCACATACGGGGCCAACAATTTTCCTTAAGACCTTCCTCTCGAACGCGGTTAAGATTTCAGAGTGCCTTTAATTGAGCACCCAGGTCTCGGATCCATACATGAGTACTGGTAAGACCATGGTCTTATTCAGTAGTAGCTTGGATGTTCTGGATAAATTTCGGGATTTAAAGACCTTGCTAGACCATAATAGGCTTTGTTGGATTTGATCAGCCCTTCGCGTATTTCTTCTTCCATATTGTTATCGGCTATTACTATTGACCCAAGATAGTTAAAGGATTGCACTACTTCAAATTCGTGCGCCACCACCCTGATAGTTTGACCAACGTTAGGTCTTCTGTTCGCAGAAGTTGGCACCATGTATTTAGTTTTCCCCTCATTAATGTGCCGTGCCAGTTTTTGTGGCCTGCGGGATCTGGGTGAAGGAGTCTTGTACAGCCGATTCGGTTCTACCGATGATGTCGATGTCATCTGCGTAGGCAAGTATCTGGTTGGACTTGGTGATAATAGTCCCTCTAGTTGTAACGCCAGGCCAGACCGTCCTCTTGTTGGAGTCCATTATAGATGTTTATTGGTTTGGACAGCAATCCCACTATTTTTACTTGACTAGTTACGTTGGTCATGGTCAACCTACAAAGTCGTATCAATTTGTTCGCAATGCCGAACTCTCTCATGGCATTATATAATTGTAACGTGGCTATGCTGTCGTAAGCCGCCTTAAAGTCTATGAATAGATGTTATGTAACGGAATCTTAAATTCCAGACAATTTTTCATCGTCTGCCTAAGGGTGAATATCTGATCATTCGCTGATTTGCCTGGGATGAAACCACACTGATATTGACCAATGATGGCTTTAGCGTATGAGGCTATCCGATCTTGTAGGATAGTGGAGAGTATCTTATAGGCGGTGCCCAGCAATTTTATACGCCTATAGTTGCTGCACAGTGTGATATCTCCCTTCTTATGTATGGGGCAAATTATTCCACGACGCCAATCTTCCGGCATCTCCTCTTGCTCCCATACGTACATCACCATCTCATGAATTGCGTCATATAACACTGTCCCTCCTTGTTTGATCAGCTCAGCTGGTATGCCGTCAGCTCCGGGGGCTTTATTTGATTTGAGTTGTCTTATGGCTTTTACTGTTTCCTCAATGCTTGGTCGCGGCAGCATTTGGTCTTGTTCTTGCATTGGTGGTGCCTCCAATTCTTCTCTGAGCTGACCATTTAGCAATTCATTGAAGTGCACTTCCCATCGCTCCAGAATGCTTTCAGGATCGGTGATCAAAGTACCCTCTTTATCCTTGCAGTAAGTGCAGCGCGTCATACTGCGGATTATTTGGTAGAACTTCCGCGCCTGGTGGGGACCTCCCTCTCTACTTTCTCTATTTCACAGACAATGTTTTTTTCCAGGCACTTTTCTTTCGTATGTGAAGATTTTATTCAGATATTCTGAGCTCTTTGTATTTCTCCTCGCGTACCCGCGTCCTATGAGACTGCTGCATTGCCCGTATACAGTCAGTCGCTAGTTTGCACTCATCATCAAACCAGTCGCTCCGATCTCTACGACCACTACCTAAGATAAAGTTGGCAGTACTAATGACAGTATTCTTAAGGCGTGTGCGTTTCTCTTGTACGCCCGGCTTTCTGACCCCAGGACTTACTCTCCCTCCGTCGAGCTCTTCGAGGGCGAGTCTTAACGCATGACCACGGTGTTACTGGTATTCTCATTGCGTAAGGCAGCCGTCGAACCTGATCCACGGATGCAATACATCTCCGTAAGGCAATCCGCGCTCGGAAAACTGTACCAACAATATAGTGATCCGAGTCGACGTTGGCACCTCGGTACGTTCGTACCGTCTTCAGGCTCGAGGAATGGCGGCGATCTATAAACACGTGGTCAATTTGGTTGCGAGTGGCTCTATCACAGGATACCCAGGTGGCTTTGTGGATATCTTTACGCGGAAACCTAGTACTCGCAACGACCAAGTTTTTTGATGCCAGTTCGAGGACTCGTAGTCCATTGTCATTAGTGCAAACTATGGGAACCTCATGCGAACTATGAGAACCTGAAAACCGGCTCTCGACCTATTTTGGCATTCAAATCACCATGGACGATTTGCACATTGTATCTTGGGCAGCCATTGAGGGGCCGTTCGACTTTTTCCACTTAGAATTAAGTATTAATAAATTAATATTTTCATTGCAATTTGTCAGACCAGGACTCTTCCTCACACACTCGTCAGAACAACTCTCCGCCTGATGCAAAAACAACCTGGCTTCAATCTTATTTTTCGTTTTTTCTCTCTTATTGCATTTACTCTTCTGTGACGTCAATCACATGATTAAACCGTTTTAGGTTCTTGGGCAAACTATCCCGCTATACGGTAATTTGGGGTGATTTTACCAATAGTAAGTTCGTTGAACTTGATTATTACCGTATAAATAGTATCGTATGTTCGTCAGGAAAACAGTATTTTCCTGCTCGCGATCTCAACCAAAATAAGTCAACATGATTTTTGTTAATGTTTTTATTTGTTCTTTTGAGTTCATGTTCATCAGTTAATCATTTGTATTTTATGTTTTTATTTGGATCGTTAATCTAAATGCTTGTGGATGAATGTATGTTTTGCATATATACTATATCCTTTTTGTTTATTACTGTGTTTTTGTTTTTTATTTCATTTTTTTTTTTTGTTTCGGTAGGAAGGTGGAAATCTTCTGAACCGATCCAGAGGCATGCCGATTTTCATTGAGTGGAACCACCTCCTGTTTGTAATCCTCCTTTCCCATCAATAGCCGTAATTTTAAATGGCGAAGAACAATTCTGTTCATTGTAACCCCGACTCTGGCGCGGCTGACGTCTACTTCTGCTCTCGGGCTCTGAACGAACGCTAACTTCACTGCTGGTTGAGTATGCAGTATAAAAAGACCGCCTGGTGGGCGCTCAGTCTCTTTTTCTGGACATGGGGCAAATCAGAAGAAATGGGAAAGGGAGACTAAGTAAATTAGTAAACGTTCTCCGAGATTGCTTCGCAAGAAGTACTAACGAACTAGGTCAGTATACCTGGAGAGAATGCACAATAGAATATAACTCCACACAGCCAGAGTGCGTTCAACCTAACCACATACCCCTCGCCAAACGGAAGATAATAGAAGATAAAATTGCTGAAATGCTGCAACAGGGAGTTATCCAACCGTCAACCTCCAGTTGCTGTGCACCAATAATTCTTACGAAGAAGAAATATGGCGAAGACAGGATGTGTATCGACTACTGCGGACTAAACAAAGTACCGGTCAAGCACAAGTTCCCGATGCCTACTATGGAAAAGACTTGCACCGTTAGGGGGGCAAAGTACTTCAGGACGTTGGACCCCAAGTTTGGATATCACCAGATACCCATAGCGACGCAAAGTAGGGAGTATACCGCTGTTGCTACGGAAAACGGGTTGCATGAATTCGTTCGCATGCCGTTCGGCTTGGCGAATGCCGCAGGAGACTTCTAAATGTACAGGAATCAGAAAATCCCACATGAACCGCGGAGATGTAGCGGTTTATTTAGATGACATCATTATCGGAAGTGATTCAGTAGAGAAAGGTCTACAAAAACTAGGAAAATTTCTGGCGGTTCTGAAAGAGTCCGAACTGACCCTCAATATCAGAAAATGTGCATTCCTGAAAATCTGTGTTGAGTTTCTCGGGCATCAACTGGACCGGAGCGGAATAAAACCAGGCGAACGGAAGGTAGCGACGGTTAAAGAGTTTCCTGAACCAGGAAATACGCATCACGTGAAGAAGTTCTTGGGCCTTATCGGTTATTTTCGGAAGCTTGTACCGAGGTACCCACAAATAGCAGCGTCCTTAACCAATCTGCTAAAATAGGGAAATCCTTTCGCGTGGGTGGAGAGGCATCAGCCGGCATTTGAAGACCTCAAGCCTGTACTGATTAACCCTCCTCTCCTGGCATTGTACGAAGGAAACCGTAATCACGAGGTCTACAGGAATGCGTCAGCACTAAGACTTAACAGTATATTGATGCAGCGTGCGAAGGGCGACGACACACTTTGACCGGTGGCATATTTTAGTAGATGAGGCCGGCGCACATGGGCTTCGACAAAACCCTTGAAGGCTGAGAAGGACGTACGGGCTCCCAACAATGCGAGATTTTGTCAGGAGCTATGTCGAAGAATGTGTGCAGTGCGCGTATACAAAGATAACGGGTGGAGCGACAGAAGGGGGCTGTACTGTGCGAAAAGGGTGCCCATACCCTTCCATACGGTCCATTTGGATCACCTCGAACGTTTTATCACTGGAAGAGGAGGAGCTAAACACTTGATAGCCTTGGCGGAGAGCTTTACCAAATACACGGTTTTAAAAACCGTCAGGACCACTAATACAAAGGGAGTGATATTCGTGCTCAACCAGATCAGCCAATTTTCGGTATGCCCAAACGCCCAATCACCGACAGAGGTACAGCATTCACAGTCAGCGAATTTACAAGATATTGTCAAACCTACGGCATACAGCATATTATGCGGCCGCTGACAAGTGAAGCGGGTCAACCGCACGGTACTAGCGGCGCTCATGTGTGATCATGTGGCCGGCAGGGATTGGGCCCAACAGTTGGGAAGCATTCAATGGAATCTGAATACGGCGAGGAGTGCAACTATAGCGTTTGAAATAATAGTGAAGAAGAACGTGTGATTCGAACTGACGCTATGGCAGTTTGAATCACCAAAAATGTTTACCTAAACGTTACCCATCAGGCTACTGACCGTGTTTAGAATTTGATTTCTAAACTCGACTATACTCCACTGATGTGAATTATTTTTGTTATCGCTTGGTATACGGTTCTGATGTATTTGTCTTATTCGATTTTTCGTTCGCTGCTCTTCACTATTTTGCTTGTGAATTGTGTGTGTATCTGTTAGAGTCGCCACACAACCACAATGATGATCCCACACGGACTAATGTTTGTCTATGCGCCAAGGGAAATTACTGAAAACAAATTGTTGTTGGATTTTGAACAAAAAGTATTCCATGATCAAGGCGAATTGAAACAAAAGCGACATGCTGCCCTGCACAGCATCATGGTAGATCAACGAAAGCAAAAGCCTGCAGCAACCCGTGAGTCCCAAAAGCTTGCTCGAATTTATAGTGGACCGTACATCGTGGTGAAAGTGTTAATAAATGACCAATATCTTTTGAGATATGCCCCATGATGATGAAGAGCCTCCGCCTCCTCTTGTGCTATTTTTGTGACGACACCCACCCCGAGGGTGTAACAGACGAAACGGAATCAGAGGATCTGGACATCGACGCGCCTGACCCAAGGATTCCAGAAAGACTCGAGGACGAATCTTAAGTCAGAATAGTCGAACTGTAATACATCTTTCCCGCCAATAGCCGTACATTTAAATGGTGAAGAATAATTCTGTTCGGTGTAACCTCGACTCTGGCGCGGTTGACGTCTACTTGTGCTCTCGGGCACTGAACGAACGCTAAATTCATTGTTGGTTGCGTATGCAGTATAAAAAGAGCGCATAGCGGGCACTCGGTCTCTTTTCTTCCGGTGGTGAGCCTCAGGATTATTAATAGAAATTGAAGACCGTTTGTTAACTTTCTTATATTAAATAAAGAAAACTAACTTTTTACACTTTTATGAATGTGTATACATGTGTATGTGTAATCTTCTGTTAATTTTTTTGGCTGGATGCTCAGTCAAACAAATGCGTTGGAGGGCTACTTCGTAACAAACCTCCCGTCTCACGAAGATGCGTGCCATTCTAGGAAGAGGAATGACACGCCGGCGGTTGGTACAGCAGGTTCGCATCATGCGTTTGAAAAAAATTTTTTTTTTGGTTATTGTTGTTATTGTGGTTGTTTTTGTTATGTTTGTGGGTGTTTTTGTTATGTTTGTGGGTGTTTTTGTTATGTTTGTGGTGGCTTGTTTTTCCTCCTTTTTTTCGAATTTGTAGTTGAACATTAGAGAACTAAAATATATTGGGCCGAAAGAATTCTTTCTTCCTCCTCTCCTATCGGTGGATAGGAAATCACCCAGGCGGCAAGACCGGTGGAATAATAGTAAGGTCACCACATCATGCTCCGTAAAGGGCCTGCCCATCAATCACAATAGGATTTTAGAGGGGTATTGTGTATTATCACCTTCCTTTTCCCGATTTTGATGGCGGAGTTTACCGGACCTTTGATCTTCACTATGTTATAAGGACCTCTCTATAAGGTAGCCAACTTCGTTTTTTTTTGTGTCGTACCATAACTTTGTCGCTTACGTAGAACGTGAAAGTGCTACTTTTGTGATTTGTGCTTAGAGGTCAGCAAATCACGGCTCGCTATCTCGTACGTCTTTTGAAGCTTCTACTTCAATAGCTTATTGTAGCTTTCATGGTTGTACACCGGTTCCGGGGGTTGTTTTATATTAGGTGGAACTTCAGGGGTGAAACCAAAGAGGCAATCCATCGGCGTAAGTTTGGTACCTTCGTGTTGGTGTTGTACACGAATGTGGCCGTCCTCGAGTATTGTTACATGGATTGGAGATTGTTATCCACAGTGCTTCATAGATTCTCTATGAGTGACCGATGAGCTCGTACCAGAGTTCCATTTGATTTTGGCTGGTACGTTGAGGTTTGAAGCTTCTGGCTATGGGGCAGCTTGCACACACTTTTGAACAAGCCTCTGGTACTGACTGCTTGTTGAAGTTCAGTCAAGAGGGCCTACGATATCTAAATAGACGATGCCGGTTACTACCATGGACATACACACATGTTTACGGAAGACTTCATCATCTAACACGTTTTGCATTCTTTGACGTAATACTTTACATCACCCATCATGTTTTTTGACCAATAGTTCCTGCGTATTTTATTGTAAGTTTTGGCCACGCCTTGGTCACCACCTAGAAGACTATTATGATAACCCCGAAGTAACATCACGTTCTCAGGGTTTCTTATCTTCATTTCCTTTTCCGTGCAGGAGGGAGTGCGGTCTTCGTAAGGATGTTTTTTTCCCAACTTACATAGAATCATCGATTCCGACACCATAAAGTAAATAACCTGCTGCAGCGGCATTATGCAGGGCATCCATTTTCTTTTCTGTGACGAATTCTTGCTTCTCGAGTTCCAGCGAAAGACAGACAAACAATAGCTAAGCGCTACCCCAATATGCTTACGAGGCACTAGGGTAACGTGGGCTGATGGGCGTTATTTCCAAAGGCTCTATCTCTTAGAATTTCACTCTAATCAGTTTAAAATTTTGGGAGAATATTCTAGAGATATTGTACTGTTAAATAAAATGGAAATAGAAATATTGTACTATTTAATAAAAATTAAAAAAAGAATTTAAAAAAAATTTAAAAAAAAATCGAATTAAAGAAATTTCAAACCCACATAACCCTTTAACAAGTTTGTAAAAATTTGGAACAAATTTCCGGTAGTAGTTCGCCAAACCTAGAAATGGGGGGATGTTTCGTACCATCTTGGTAGTGGGGTAATCCATGACACTATCGGTCGTATAGGGATTTGGCAATCCCATTTTTCGGAATAAACATGTCTCAGGTAGACTACTTCTTTTTGTAGGAACCTACGCTTTTCTGGTTGCACTTTGAGTTTGTGGTGTCCCAATTGTTCGGTGTTTTTTATTATGGTTTACTAGATTTTTTCCATATATGACAATGTCATCCAGATAAACACAGAATTCTATACCTTGCAACCCAGTTAGGACATAGTTCATAAGTCACTGAAATGTAGCCGCTGCTCCATTTAAAACGAATGGCATACGTCTGGACTAATAATGTCCATATCTTGTGCTGAAAGCTGTCTTTTCTCGATCCTTTGGATCCACTAAGACTTGATGATAGTCAATGACTAAATCGAGCATGGGGAAACAGCGTGAGTGATCGAGCTGGTCCAATATATCCTCAATACGAAGGAGAAGGTAGGCGCCCCCGATGGCTTCTTCGTTCAGTTTCCAGAAACCGACCGCACCTCTCTATCGCGCTTCCTCCTTGGGGTCCACTTTCTTTGGAAGTACCAGTAAGGGTGAGTGAGGATTTTGCTATGTCGAATGATGTCATTCTCTAGCATTTCCTCAATTTGGTCATTTATCACATGCTTCTTACACTCGGGCAGACGGTACATCCTTTGATTAATAGGCGCCTGGTACTGTACCAAGGGAATTTCATGTAGAATACCTTGTAGCGTCTCTAACAGATACACACACAATACACAAGCAAATAGTGAAGAACACCGAACGAAAATCGAATAAGATAATTCATCAGAGCCGTATACCATAGCAATAATATACCATTTCCACATTAGTCGAATGTATTTGAGTTTAGAAATCGAATTCACATACGCGGCTTGATGGGTTGAGCTTTGGTTCTATATTTTAGTGATTCTAACCGTGATAGCGTCGGTTCGAATCACTCGCTCTTCACTATCGTCCCAAACGCTAGAACTGGTGACCCCGACGTGATCTGTACACACAGCACACACTTTCCCGTAGTAAACAGGACTCCACACACGATCAAGACTTCCGCATAGAGCACCGGCACACTCGCCTGCTCCGACGATCTCTCGCTCCGTCGTTCGCACACGAAATTGATCGTAACGAAGTTACTGAAGGGGGAGTAGGGTGGCGTCTCTAACAGATGCACACACAACACACAAGCATTTCCTCAATTTGGTCATTTATCACATGCTTCTTACACTCGGGCAGACGGTACATCCTTTGATTAATAGGCGCCTGGTACTGTACCAAGGGAATTTCATGTAGAATACCTTGTAGCGTCTCTAACAGATACACACACAATACAAAAGCAAATAGTGAAGAACATCGAACGAAAATCGAATAAGATAATGCATCAGAGCCGTATACCATAACGATAAAATAACAATTCACATCAGTGGAATATACTTGCGTTTAAAAATCGAATTCTAAACACGGCCAGTAGCTTGATGTGTTACGCTTTGGTTTAATTTTTGGTGATTCTAACTGTCATAGCGTCAGTTCGAATCACACATTCCTCACTATCAATCCCAAACGCTATAACCTTATGCAAGTTTAGTGCTCTCACTCACATGCATATCTATTGCACTGATAGTATTACATTCACAATAGCCATATTCAGTTACATTCTAACAAAAATAACCTAGCAAGAGTGGCATAGATAACGGAGAACACGTGCCGAGCAATCCGCAGAAATTTCGCGTTACAATTAGAAAAGTACCAGCAAAATAATGAAACGCAGTCAGATAACATAATGCCCAAGAATCGTACTTTAATAAAATGTAAATCTTGATTCATTAAATCTATCCACTATTTGATTAAATAATATTTGTTTTGAAAACAACTTTTGGGACACTGTGTACTATGTTCACATCAACCCTGGCTGTCCGACATTACTACAAACAATCCCTCCCTTATGACGTCCTCTGTAACACATAGACGCACATCAACCACTTCTGACCCCCACTTCTTAGTCTAAGAGTTATTGTAGGGATAGAAATGTCCTCCCAATAATATTCAAGCTGCTGAATTTATGAAATACGACGAACCAAAACTAATATTAAGAAGCTTATGTTGCAGACCCTCCAAACTATTCCGGACAGCAACCGGAAAATTTGATTAGGTTAGCCCCCTATGGTAGAATTCAAAAGGTGGTTAGTGGCCCTTATAACTTAAAAGTGAACTTCTCCCTAGGAACCAAAAAAGAACCACTGCCAGCATAGCCTTCAATTGCTTATATACCTATTGCATTCCAGATGCTTATGTCGGAGCGTTAATAAATTTCATGATGCCACAAAACTCGCCGACCTTGAGGTTAAAATTGTTCGAAATCCAGTACCATCCACCCGATCCCTTGGCGGTGAGTTGATTTTACGAAATTGGCAAATTCCCAATTCCCCGTTCCCGTAAAGTTTGTCCACAACACTTCAGAGTGTACACGCCATTCATTCAATACGTTCACCCTGCCCGACAAATTTAAACGTAGGAGGCATAAAACGAACAACAATAAAATGAACAATAAGGAAACAAAAAACAAACATTAGCAATTAAACGGACTGGCAATGTACGAAACGATCACTCAGCGGATGCGACAGAGATCACCGGCCAAGGTTATTGATGCGGCCAAGTGCCGCACCGCGCCATAACATATGTTTGCCCAGCTCAGACCGCCAAGTCCGGCTGTCACATATGGTATCATGTAGCAGTTTACCCGTGTGCACCCATCGCCCCCCGAAAACAACTATTCCGATCAATTTGCAGCACTGAATTGCAACTGAATGCAACAAAACATCAACGCAGACGCGCTTATTTAACTTCGCGCGTTCCCTTTGAGCTTTTTCAGTTAAAATGTCGCGCTAGCAAATTCTCAACAGCCATTGGGGGCGCTGCAAGGGCAGGGTAAGTAGAACTGAAAATTAAAGTTCAAGGCAAACGATCGGTCGTTGTGCATTCAACGTATTCTCATTCAACCGAGAATAGATACTGAATTTATTTTCTGAGAGATAGATATTCGAATTGCACTGCAACAAGAAATGGACAGCGCCTAAGATCATCCGGTAGCGGAAGGGGAATATGGGTTCAGTCGTTAAACTTAATCCCGGGTGTGACCAATGTATAGCTCGCACGTTTTAGGTCGGTTCCGTCTTTCAGGGAGGTGAGCTGATCCGCCTTTTGGTTCACAATCGGAAATAGTCCGGTCATCCGACATCTCCCTCTTCACCCCGCTACATAGCGTTCTGTAAGCCGCGCGAAAATTTGCGACAGATAAATTGAAACTGACGGCCCGTTAACTATGTGCGCGGATTCTAATCGAATTGCAATTCGAATTGATTGCGTGTTTGCTGGTCAACGAACTGCTCAATTGCCTGTAGATGCTTTGTGTTTAGGGAAGTTGCATAGCGGAGATGCTCTTTGGCGTTCTTGGCAAGTAGATTTCGCCACATTCAAGGCATTGCTCGTGACTGATCTGTGGTCTATGGACTCTATCACTTAAAGTAAGGCATGCCTCTACAATTTCATGAAGATAAGGGAGAATTCCAGGTATCTCCACAAATTTGAAAATTAATAGTATTGAAAAATGTCTGGCCCACTTCTTTAACAATGTAATCTGTCTAATTTCGACCACAATTCCGACTATGCGGCCGTTTGACAGCGAGACTGCGCAATCTTACTTCAATCCAAGTGATAGAAGTGAGGTTGGATTAGCCAGCGAACACGAACTATTGAAATTCCTTCACTTAAGATATTTCTTGAAAATAACATTAGTATGGTGATTGTAAATCTCTCATTAAATTCATTCAAAAAGTTTTCGAGGTCGTCTTTTGGCTGGAGCTCCCTGGAAAGTCGATTAGACTTATCATCATCATCATCGGCACTACAACGGTATTCGGCTTGGCCTTATTTAGCAAGTCTCGAGGTTTGTTAAATTTTCCATAATTTATTTTCACGGGCAAGGTTTATTAGCCTTTATAAGCATAAGCTTAAGCAAAAAAGGCATGTCCTTCTCTTTATTACTACAAAGCTGATGAACCTTGGCCACAGACTAGGTATACTGAAGACAGACTGAGTCAAATAATGAACTTATAACGTCCAAGATGAAAGGGTTATGAATACCGACTTATCAATACGGAATATTCAAGTTAATAACATGTTGTGAACAACTCACCCGGCACGTCAATGATGGCAAAACATCGCCGTTTCTGGGATCTATCAGCCTTCAGAATAAAAAAAAAAGTCACAGTAGGTGATATCCGGCCTGTAGCTGAAGCAAACCTACGATGTTAAATTTTACCAAAAAATTGCGAACAACCAGTCACTTGCTAGCAAAAAAAAAAAATCGCTAAGTACGTAAAAAACACCCTTTTCGGCTGTCAAAAATAAACTAAACATTCAAAATGGTTGCAAATAATAGGAATAAGTTTACCAACAAGTTAAACCTTTTGTCTTTATGTAAACCTGATTTATAAGGCCCATGAATTTGAAAAACTATCGTCGTTTTATATCTCTCTTTCAATCACTTTGAATTTCATCATCATCATCGGCACTACAACTGGGATCCGGTCTTGGCCTTATTTCACAAATCTCTCCACCGGTCCCGATTGAGAGCCGATGTCATCCAGTTTTGCACCCCCAGGCTCTGGGCGTCCTAGTCGCAGAAGTTGCCACCATGTACTTAGTTTTTCCCTCATTAATGTGCAGTCCCAGTTTTCGTGCCGCCTGCTCGATCTGGGTGAAGGATTCCTGTACCGCCGATTCGGTTCTACCGATGATGTCGATGTCATCTGCGTAGGCAAGTATCTGGCTGGACTTGGTGATAATAGGCCCTCTTGTTGTAACGCCAGAGTCACGGATTGCTTTCTCCAACGCCAGATTGAAGAGGAGGCAGGCCAGATCGTCCCCTTGTCGGAATCCATTATAGATGTTTATTGGTGTGGACAGCAATTCCGCTATTTTTACTTGACTAGTTACGTTGGCCATGGTCAACCTACAAAGTCGTATCAATTTGTTTGGAATGCCGAATTCTCTCATGGCATTATATAATTGTAACGTGGCTATGCTGTCGTAAGCCGCCTTAAAGTCTATGAAAAGATGTTATGTAACGGAATCTTAAATTCCAGACAATTTTTCATCGCCTGCCTAAGGGTGAATATCTGATCAGTCGCTGATTTGCCTGGGATGAAACCACACTGATATTGACCAATGATGGCTTTAGCGTATGAGGCTATCCGATCTTGTAGGATAGTGGAGAGTATCTTATAGGCGCTGCTCAGCAATTTTATACGCCTATAGTTGCCGCACAGTATGATATCTCCCTTCTTATGTGTGGTGCAAATTATTCCACGACGCCAATCTTACGGCATATCCTCTTGCTCCCATACGTGCATTACGATCTCATGAATTGCGTCATATAACACTGTCCCTCCTTGTTTGATCAGTTCAGGTGGTATGCCGTCAGCTCCGGGGGCTTTATTTGATTTGAGCTGTCTTATGGCCTTTCATAAGCACTCATAATCAAACCAGTCGTTCCGATCTCTACGACTACTGCCTCAGATGGAGTTGGCAGTACTACTGACAGTATTCATAAGGCGTGTCCATTTCTCTTCTACGCCCGGCATTCTGACCCCAGAACTTACTCTCCCTCCGTCGAACTCTCCGAGAGCGAGTCCTAGCGCATGACCAAAGGCATTGCTGGTATTCTCATTGCGTAAGGCAGCCGTGTTGATCGGAATCTGATTCACGGATGCAATACGACTCCGTAAGGCAATCCGTGCTCGGAAAACTATACCAACACGATAATGATCCGAGTCGACGTTGGTACCTCCGTACGTTCATATAGTCATCAGGCACGAGAGTGGCGGCGATATACCAGCACGTGGTCCATCAGGTGATACCCAGGTGACTCTGTGGATATCTTTACGTGCAGACCCGATACCAGTGTCCTCAACCAAACTATGGGAACCTGCGTAGTGCCCGAAAACCGGATCCCGACCTACTTTGACATTCAAATCACCAAGTACGATTTTCACATCGTATCGTGGGCAGACACTGAGGACTCGTTCGACGCATTGTAGATATTCCTCTAAAAAATGAAAGGCATGTATATGTGGTCTTTGTTTATGCTCCTGGAGCTCCTCAATGCACACAGTTTATCAAATAACTTGATACCCTTTTCGAAAGTCTCAATTTAGACTCGGAAATTAATTACTTCGTTATTGCGGGAAATTTCAATGCCAAGCCCAATGTTTGGGGTAACCGTATCTCGAACACAAGAGGCAATGCGATCTTCGACTGGTGACAAAGAAACGCCATCGAACAAAAACTAGAATTGTATGCTACAAGTACGCCGTCTTATCCAAGAGGAAATTCCTTCCTGGATATATTTTTGGGGGACGACCAAATAGAATTATTAGATACGAATCTATCTATATACTTGAAATTGTCTTCGTATAATCAAGTACGATAGTGATCATTACGGACTTGGCGCCGTGATTCGTGTACCAAATGAGCTCTGACTGCTTGAGCACTGTAACCAGATACGTTCTTCTAACTATAGAAATGCACAGTGGACGCGCGTTGATCAGCTAATAACAATAGAATTACGCTCCAATGGCGTAGATCCACCGACTGACAGGATTCTTCATCATGAAGAAATTGATCATTATCTTTTAATGATCGACAACATTGTTACTAATACAATGAACCGTTCTATCTCAAAAATAACTCTCATGGAGAGCTGGACAAACCGATACAGAAACTCGACGATTGACCCGCTGTATAGGCAAAAGAGCATTTTGCTTCTCAGGCTGAAACTGCTCTATAGACAGATAAATAGCCGGAAAATAAAAATCAAGTCACTAATAAAAAACCTTCAACTGACGAGACCAATTACAAATCAGCAATTAATGGAGACTGGAACAACAAAATTCAAGCCCTTAAAGCCGGATTCCGTATAATTGTCGAACACTGCTGAAGGCAGGACTTGCCCTGGAACGCATCAACTCCAACGAAGAATTAATAATGCTACATGGGATGAAAAACCTCGGGATTTTTCAACAGGTGGCGCCACTAGAAAATGAACATTTCGAGAGGCCCATCTGTCACTAGTTTATGTATGTAGTTTCGTGGCATTTCGTCCAATTGTTTACAAGCTACATTCGTTTGAGTGACGCTACTTTCACCTTCATAAAAAAAAGCGGAGAAACAGGAATATCGCATTTTTACCAAACTTTTTTTATGGAAAAAACTTCTAAATAAATATTGCAGCGGTTGCAGAAATGTTATCCCACATTTGCTTCTTCGAGAACAACAATTTATCGGTGGTTTAGTGAATTTAAAATGGGTCTGTGGTTCTCTATACTACATGGAGAACCAACCCACAATTCCAACGTAATTTTGACCGCCTACAGCGCGGTATCCTATTCCACCGTTCATGCTATTCACCTGAAATATCATGTTTTCCAAATGGACGCATAACTGAATTCATTCTTCTATGCAGATAATGCATAATTGGATTCAGCTACCTTTTTGCCATACGGCAACTCCATTTTTGCTAGCCCATGAGATATCCATTGGAAATCACATCATGTCGGTTAGCAACAACAAGTCTAACCAAACGACGCTGTTGCATCATAGCAAAACCGCTGGGGTTATTTCAGCGTCTTAGAGTCCGGTTCTCATTTCGAAGGTGAGTAGCATCGGCCACATTTCCTCTCCTCCATAATTCTGTCTCCTTACGGTTCAATGCACTCTGAGATCACCACAGCCCTAACACTAGGGCAGTAGGTCATTCTCAGCGACTGCATTTGATACAAGCGCACAAGCTAACCCAACCCCGAAGTTATTGCGCACTTTCTTTTGTCCTTTTCATCCTTCGCATGTGCAGCGACTGTCGAATGATGCGCGAGTATTATTCCCTCACTGAGACATGCAAATGAGAAGAGTCATGAAAAGAGCGCAATGATGATTGGATAATAACTGTGCAAAAATATCATAGAGAATTCCATCCCTAATTCAAGGAGTCGCATCTTAACCGTTACAGTGATCAGTCACGTCGCCGCTTAATAAGTCGAACATCATCCCCGGTGCACATACCAGAGTCGCGAAATCACTTTGTATAAATCAAAATTAAAAATGCTCGCGTCGTACATAGGAACAAAATCGTTGTTGTATAATCGAGATTGAAAGTGCACGTGTTTTAACACCAGTTGTTTCTATTAGAAAAAAACTAAACAATAAAAACAAATTATTCAACTAAACAACTCCCACAAAGCGTTTGTTATTTTTGGTATTATTTATCCAGTGCTTGGGAAAGAAGTGAACCGTGTGCCCGTGTCTTGGTGCAAAAGTCTCCACTCCCACAGGTCGTACAAGCACCGAAGACGGACGCATCTCGCTCTGGGAGGCCAACACAGGCTACAAATACGGAAATCGTAAACCAAGTGCATCGAATCGTAAAGTGAAGTTGCGCGAGGCCGTGGGCATCTCAAAAGAAGGGGCGGTATACATTTTGCACGAACATTTCGAGATGAAAAAGCTATCGGCGCGATGGGTGCCGCGTTTGCTGACCATGGACCAAAGACAGCAGCGCGTTGACGAATCAACGGACGGTTTGGCGTTTTTGCTGCGTAATCGGGTGGACTATCTTAGAAGTTTTGTGATGAACGTGGGGCCATTACCACAGGCAGTCTGCAGAGTGACTGGAAAGCCAACCAAAGCGCCCAAAAGACCAGCGTTCGGCCAGAAAGGTTATGGCCTCTGTTTTTTGGGATGCGCATGGCATAACCTTAATCGATTACCTGCAGAAGGGAAGAACAGTCACATGAGAGTATTATGCAGCGTTATTGGGGAAACTGAACGACGAAATAAATCTTCCGTTGTGTTCGAATTTTTTTCATAAATAATTTGTGTTGATAGAAATACATCAGATTTCAGATATTCGATGTTGTTACAAATACGACATAGCATCTTGTAAAAGGTTGTTACTTAACTTTTGGAATGGTTTATTATCTTGGTACGCCCTGCAGCCACATTTGTCACACATATAGCAATGATAAAGTAACTAAACACTTTAATTGAACCCCGGTGTACTTTTTGGTGTCAGACTTTTCAAAGCCATCAAAATTTAACTTAATTTTAAAGACTACCTCGGTAATTGTTTGTAAAACTCCTCTCCTACTTTTGAATTCGATATATCAACGTTCTTAGCGTTTTATCGTTTTTCCTAACGTTCTCATTGTTTCAACTTCTAGCCTTGGCGGCTTTCCGGCTATCGTTTGAGAACTACGGCAATTTGCATAATCAACGAACCGGCTTAGCATAGAGCATTGTACTTATAAGTGGGAGACTCATTCACCACTCTCTAGATTCACATATAGACAATGTGGCTGTCGGTAGTTCAGTCGTTACTGTAGAAATAATGACCGACGAATGGATGTAATGACAGAGTATAATTATTTCCACTACCTGCATAGGGTTACACCTGTAATTACTTACTCACGCAATTGTTGGCGGCGGCACGTTGAAAAGTACTTGTACGGCATGAGAAGTGTAATTGTTAGTCATCGCCCACACGCGTACGAAATCAGAGAAAATATATTCCAACAAGATGTGTGGCGGTGATAGTGATAATGCGGGAGAACGCAATTGATTAGCTACACTTTATGCAAGATGTGAAATCCAAAAGACGTTTCTAATTGGACATAACAATTTGGTGTCGTTTGTATAATACGCTACTTTGCGTTTAGTTAGGTACGCATTTGAGTTTTCAATATATATGTTTCTTCAGTTTATGGCAGTAGTTATATATATACCTGTACATTAAGAAGACAGGACATTGACGAACATATGAAAGCCGCCAGCCGACGTATAAAATGTCACAACGATGGAGATTAAAAAATGACCAGTTCTTCTGTCGCCTCAGCCTAATTACTCGTATTTCTCTACTTTTTATAAAAATATAAAAACCGGAAATGTAATTTTATCGAAAGATTTAATACCTTAGGTAATTAGTGCTGAGTTGCCTTGTGTACGCAACAAATACTAATTCCATGATACTCTATGTCAACGAGAGTCTCCTGGAACATACTACCTCATTATTACGAACCTTGCCACCGCCACAAACCCCAATGTGTTGCTCCAGCGGTTAACAGTGGAACCTGCGTAGTTTTTTTTATATGAGACCGGGGTCCTCCAACATTGGGTAGCAGTCTCGCCAAAACCTTGCATACTCTTGCCGTTTTTTCACTCGTTTTCGTCAGGTATTCCTTGAAGCTCAACCTGTTGTCGAGTATAACACCAAGATATTTAATATAGGGTCTGGATCTGATTATTTGTCCTTCTATTTCCAAATCAAGGTGTTCAACTTTCTTGCGGCTGCCTATTAAAACTGCCCCCGTCTTATGACCAGCTAGTTTCAGTCCGGCCATATCTAGCTAGCATTGAATGCTCTGGATTGCTTGGGAGCAAATATTCTCCAGGTCATCTAGATGTTTAGCCATGGCCACTATCGCCAGATCATCTGCGTACCCAATGATTCTAACTCCTTCTGGTACATTGACCCTGAGCACAGCATCATACATGATATTCCACAAGAGCGGACGCAATACATATCCCTGTGGTACACCCACTGTTATTTTATATTTCTGCGATCTTTCATCTGTGTCATACAGCAGTCTGACAGCACTCTATCCGAGAGATAGTTTGCTAGTATACTAAGTATAGTGTTACTGCTTTACTGACTGCGCCTTCTCCGGCTACGTCTCAGCTTCGTCACCTCTTTTTGTGAACTGTATTCCGGCGCTGGCCGGCCAAAGGATTAATTCGATTAGCGTATCATACTTCCAGAGCCGGACTCTGCTCTGGACGGAGGGCGTTATTGTCTTGCTTAGTACGATTTCTTCTAAATAAAATACTGCTGCTACAATCGCTTAATCTAATCTTTATTTATTTACTTTCCTTGGTACACTCGGTTAGATCTCTATGGAAAGCCAAGTGGCCTTGCGGCGTTTCTAACAAATTCACACACAATATACAAGCAAATAGTGAAGAACACCGAAAGAAAATCGAGTAAGAAAATGTACCAAGCAATAACATAGCAATTCCTCATCAGTTGAGTGTACTTGAGTTTAGAAATCGAGTTCGTACACGCGGCAGTGGCCTGATGTGTTGAGCATTGGTTACATTTTTATTAATTCTAATCGTTATAGGGTCAGTTCGAATCACACGTTCTTCGCTATCGTCGCAGTACGCGATCGTCGCTTTACGACCGTGCGGGTAGGAGTTGCTCTAAAAAAAAAATGGCGAGAGGGCCGACTTTAGCGAGACAAGGACAGATGTGTCCTTCATCTTGTCTCTGACTTCTGGTCATCTTCCGATAACCAGAATCACCCACATCCGTGAGGATGCTGGGCTCGGTCTCGCGATATCTGAAAAGAAAAGAAAAAAGGGGGGGTATCCAAGAATAGTGTGGACAGTGTTAGTCCAGGTGTTCTCTAACTACTTGTATAGAGGGATGGTGGGAAAGAGATCATACAAGACCGGTAGGTCTTGAGTTCGGTAGTAAACGCAGATCACATCTTTGGCGTCTGATAATCTGCGCTTTGGTCGGTGTGTATGTTTGTGTTTGTGCCGTCTTGTACTGTGCGTTCGTGTGTGTGGTTTGTTAATAGTAGACCCTATGGGATGGGTCCAGGAATCCTCTATTATAGATGGGAATGTTGTTGGAAGGGTGCTTTCTTCAGTTTTGTACTGAAGAAGAAATTGTGGGGGTTTGATCCGACGAGATCGAGAGAGAGAAGGGCCAAGAACGCAAGAGTCCCGTACAAGTAGGTTCTCGCTGTTCTAAATGTTTTCGTTGTACTTATATGCTAATTGAAGCAAGTACTCGTCGATAGGGGTAATCGAGGCGCCTTCGTATATGTGAGAGTTGGGGTAATGACGACCGTCAGGCCTTCTAGAATGATTGGTGCATCTTCTGAGTAGTTTCCTTTCGAAAACCCGAAGTCTTTCCATTTGAGCCGAAGATATGCAGGACCACATGGGAAAGGCGTACGATATTCCAGATCGGATTAGCTGCTTATAGCAGAGAAGCTTAACTTTGGTGTCAACTTTGTTGCTCCACTTCAAGATGTTGTGCAGTTGCTTAGACCGATCGAGGCCCCTTTGAAGAATGTGGGTCACATGTTTGATGAAATTCATTTTTGGGGTATAGATGACCCCAAGATATTTCATCCTGTCCTGTGGTCTAATCGTAGTATCTCCCATTTTTATTCGAATATTCTGTGAATATCGAGAAGCAGGTTGGGAGTGTTTACTACTCAGGATTATGGCTACTGCTTTGGATGGGTTAAGTCGAATTTTCCATCGACTGTAATACTGATACAGTTCGTCCAAGTGACGGTTGAGTCGATTTGTTGCGAGATTAGGGCCTTTGGTTGACGTACACCAGGACGTCATCCGCGTAGCATATCTGGTTTACTCTCCCGTCCACAGGGCGAGGAATATCGGAGGTGTAAATATTGAATAAGATGGGGGGTAGAATGGAGCCCTGTGGTACGCCTACAGCGGCGTGAAAAGTTCGGGAAAGCTTTCCATTCACTCTAACTTGGAAGGTTCTGTTTCGAACGAACTGGTAGATGATACTACATAACGTTCTACTGAGCCCAGTATTCAATAATTTAAAGGTGAGACCTTCGATCCAAGTCGTGTCAAAAGCTTTTTCAATGTCCAGGCTCACCGCAACGGTGGGTTCCTTATT
Source organism: Microdon myrmicae (assembly GCA_963931805.1). Classification (NCBI taxonomy): domain Eukaryota; kingdom Metazoa; phylum Arthropoda; class Insecta; order Diptera; family Syrphidae; genus Microdon; species Microdon myrmicae. The sequence goes on along the minus strand of OZ007497.1, from coordinate 95,524,851 downwards.
AAAGAGCCGTACGCAGACGTGATTTTGAAATGTGTTGAGAGCCATAGTGGTGCTGTGCGCTCTCCGAAATCCAAATTGGAAATCAGGTATTAGGTTCACCCCGCTGCTCTGCTGATGTGCTCGCCTTATATAGGCCCACAGCCGTCCTCTCGTTCGCTCGTTTCCTGAGTGCTGTCCTCCTCAATGGCTTCCTGAAATCGGTGCGCCGCTGATCGTTGTTTCCCAGGAACTTGTATGCTGGCGCTTGCCTTGCCTTTCCTGGGAATTCGTGTCGACGTGATGCATCGCCAACATAGGGTGAGACTTGTAGATCGCGCAACGCTTCTAGAATCCGATTCCAGTTCACCGAGTTAAATGTATTTTTAACATCTAGTGTCACTACCGGGCAATATTTTTTCGTACTTCCTACCCATCGTGCTCTAGCTATCGCATTGCGAGCGATGACGCACACCACAGATAGTACCTTACCTGTTGATCTATGGGGGTATAAGATGATGGATGCCAGCGTATGGCACGTATTCCTTATATCTCCCAACGATGTTGCGCGGTTGCGAGAACATACATAACTGGAACATTAAATAACACTCTGATGTTTGTTTGTTTGATAATAATTTCCTTTTTATTTGATTTTGTCGAACACTCTCATATTGTGTTTTTAAATTTGTTTGCCGTCTTTCCCGCAGGAGTACTTCGGAGTACGACTTCAAAGTAGCGTTTTGCAAATGTAAATACGTTTGTTTAATTTCAAGGACTTCACAAAAATTGCAACTAATTAAAACAGTTAGTAATAATGCAATTACACTAGCACCGTATACATTCGCCATTTTTCATCGGTATAATTACTGTTTAGGTCTCTAAACTTTACACTTCTTCTGTGAATCTCTGCGGACAAGCGTGTGCATAAGCATGCACACGCGGCGGCGGTTAGCGACACAACCTCTCTCCGGTAATCACGTTAATCGACTGTCTGAAAAGGGAAGAAATTGGATACAACCAAAAAAGAACATACTTCTGCTCTCTCACTGCCACGTTCTTCGATGTGTGGTAGGTTACGTCGGTAAACTGATGATCGAAGAGAGCGGGACAATGAGAGAACAGAAACACGCTGTACGATTATCTTGGGGTGGATTTGGTTGTATGTGCATGAATCAATGTAGTTCTGAGCGGAACCCATTGACCTAGTAGTATGGTGAGTTCAGTGTACATTGATCCATACGAAGACAGAACTGAGAAAGAGAGGAGAATTAAGCTGATGATATTCACCTGCAAAAAGAGAGCATTGATCCCCAGCGAATGAAGTGTCTGGAGAAAAGCCGAAGTAACGCTAGGGAAATATTATCACGTGATTCAATCGAATGTTTTGATAAATTTCCCCAGCGGATCTGCAATGATGCGACAACTTCGTCCGGCTGGATTTGGTTGTCGCTAATCGACATGGACACGAGTTGCCGTATGGCAAAAAAGGTAAGCTAAACTCATTTATGCATTGTCTGCGTGGTACAATGAGTTTAGCTATGTGTCCTTGGTGGAAACATGCTTTGCAGGTGAACAGGTAAGTAGGGGGAAATGGGGTTGAAATGGGAATTGTGGGTTGTTTCTCATATAGAATAGAGAAACCCCCACAGATCTATCTTTCCGGAACCCAGACTGCGATTCCGAGAGCCCCGATGTTCCCTCAGTGAATTCTTCCAGGCGAGTGGCAATTACTCGCTCAAGCAGTTTTCCTGTTGTGTCCAGCATGCACAACGGGCGATAGTATGAAGGCACTTCTGGATTCTTGATTCCTTTGAGTATAAGCACAAGTCGCTATTGTTTCCATCGTTTAGGAAATTATCCTGTTTGAAGGCAGATTGTGAAGAGACTGCTGAAGACTTCCGGGTTTTTTGTTAAAGCAGTCTTCACTACAGCGTTAGGGATACCATCCAGTCCCGGGGTCTTGTTTTAGTTGACAACCCTTGCAGCCAAGAGCACCCCTTCGGTGGTCACGGGAGGTATCTCTCCTTCAGTGATACTCGACCCCTCTTGCACTCTCACCACATCACATAGAGGACAGCAACGATTCTGGCCATGTCACTTTTACTTTTTTGCGTTTGACTACTGTTGTTGTGTAGTCTTTTCATGACTATCCTGTAGGCGCTGCGCCATGGGTTGTTATTTAATTCATCCCGTAGGGAGCAGAACGAGTCAGATTTACTTTTGCGGATTACATTCCTCAACTCTTTCCGTTTGTTGACAAATTCCGGATGCAACTCTGGGTAGGTATTACGGTTTCTTGCTCTTTGTTGCAAGCGTCTTTACCTGTTGCACTCCGAGCACACATGGGCGAGTTCTTAGTTCCACCAATACACTGGTTTGATAGCCTCTGCTGGTTGTCCTTGTCTTGGCATAGAAGCATCACTTGCGGTAGTTAGCCAGTTCATGACTTTTCCAGCCTGCCTGTTGGCATCGGCCTCTGCGTCAAACTGTTCGATTTAGTCTTCCAGTACATAATCGAGCAGTTCCGCATCGAGCTCCTTCTCTTTCCACCCATTTTTCTGGGCTTTCTCGCCAATTTGCCATATGTGGAAATATTTCGTAGATCACGGCTTGGTGGTCAATATGGGTGTAGGCGTCCAAAACTCGCCACTCTATACTTCTTGCCAACATGGAGCTGGCAAATGTGATGTCGATTTTGGACCGGTTTCTCATTTCTCATTCTCTCATTTATGAAGGTGTCAGCTGTTGGGAGAGCAGGTTTTGTGTCTTCTATTATTTTTTTTTACACAAACTTGCGCGCAAAAGGGGATTTTGGAGTATCCTTGAGTGTCAGACCACAGTGTGAGCGGAAGGAAAGGAAGTGGATAAGGAAAGGAGGTATAGATGTACATTGGTCTTAAATGCCTGGACATTCCAACGACGGGGAAACACGTGATCAGGTAGAATATTCCACATTCGTGTGGTTCGGCTAAAGAATGACTCTCCATAATTGTTTGTGCGCGTGAAGTTGTCTTTCAATGTGAACTGCTGTTCATTCTCAGATTGACGGGTATCGAGGGAAAATGTCTGTGGTGGCGGAACACATTCAGCAGGTTCTCTTGAGCAACGACTCAAGCAGTGCTCGTTTTTGCATCCTATCGAGCACGTGTAGTGCAGTTTCGGATGCACCTGCCCAAGTATGGGGGTTGAACTCCATTTTGGAACGAATATACGCTTTGTAAAGGGTGGCCAGGTTGGATGGAGCGAAGTATCTTTTGCATTTCTTAAGGAACCCCATGCATTTGGCCGCACTTTTCGCAGCTTCAATAATGTGGTCGCGCCAACTAAAAGTCGAATTAATTCGAGTGCCGAGGATTGATAGTTCCTTGGCTTCGTCGCCATTCATCGACAGTATATTTACTTTGGGGTTTACCTTTGACGACAGAAGATAGCAAGACAGCACTGAGTTTTTAAGGCATTGAACTTTACTCGGTTAGATAATCCCCATTGATATATCTTGTTGAGGTCGGAATTCAGTGTATGAAGCATAACCTGCTGATTGGTATTGATGTTCGTAGAGTTTGGCCGGGAATGTTCATATGAGTATGAGAAACTTAACGTGCTATCATCGGCAAACGAGTGAATTGAGTTGTGAGTAATTGGCAAGATATCATTTATAAAGATCAGGAAGAAAGTGGGTGAGAATACAGAACCTTGGGGAACACCTGCATTCATTTGATGGGAGGCAGATTTGGTACCATTAAGAACCACTTGAATTGAACGGTCAGAGAGATAGTCTCTTATCCATTGGATCAGGGAATTATCCACTCCATATGAATGTAATTTTGACAATAGGACTGCCAAACTCTGCCGAAGGCTTCCGAGACATCCAGTCCGACAATCTTGCTTTCTCCGAAGTAGTGGATGGAATAGCTTCACTTTTTGGCAAGGTACGCCATCAAATCTCCTGTGGACCTGTTGCTACAAAAGCCATATTGGCGGTCATTGAGGAGGTCATTTGATTCCAGATATTTCGAAAGTTGTCGGTTAATCAGTGGTTCCATTACCTTCGAGAGAATAAAAATTAATGCTATGGGTCGATAATAAGAGAGGGAGGATTTGCCGCCCTTTTTGGGAATGGGTTGAATGTTCGCTGACTTCCATCTATTTGGGAAACGGCCAGTAGAGTAAGAGTTTCCGCAGTGGTTTAGAGAGTGAAGAGGAACATATATTCAAGAGAATTGGGGGAATGTCATCAGGACCAGCGGATTTGTTTGCGTTCAGCTCCTTGAGTGCCCTGGCAACAGTACGCGTTCGGAAGCGAATCTGGCTCATGGTGTGTTGCTTATGCTCAACTTGAACCGGAAGTGATGTGGTATCAGGCAGCCTTGAATTGGCTGCAAAATGTGCAACAAGTAGATTCAATTTTTCTACTGCCCTGGGGAATGGTGTGTAAACGACTATTAGCGAAGGAATGGATGAGGAGATCGAGTTTTTAACGTTCTTCACAAATGCCCAGAAGTTGCTACTACCTGTGGGTGTGTAGTATTTTTTTTCTCACTCTCTGGTCATGCAAGAACTTGGCGCTTTGAATATACGCATTCCAGACATTTCTAGCTCTCTTAATTTTCAACGGCGCTGAGCAAATTTATGGTTCCATTGGGTTTGATTACTAGTTGACCATTCATTGTAAGATGGTACTCACAACTGTTTTGTGGTGTCGATGTCATAAATTACACAGTAGTCGTGGTTAAATTAACCAGATTGATCTGTAAGTTTTTCCAGATGTCGATATACGGAATTCACCTGATTGCATTTCTGACCCAGCGCTGATGCTATAACAGATCTTTGGAAAATGAATAGTCAATGTACTATCATCCATAAACTGAGTATAACCCTAAACACGAATAAGTTATTAATATAAAGCAGAAATAGATTTGGGCCTAATGTAGAACACTGAAGCAGAGTAAAGTATATTCAAAGTAAAACATTTTTAAACTCAAAAAATTAACTCGCTTTCTTAGAATTAATAATCACTGTAGTGAATGTATATTATTATAAGAAGAAACAGAATCTCCAATTGAACAACAAAAACTTCCGCCACCGCAGTTTATGTATTGTGAGATCAAAATATGTCTTCTTGTTCTGAAAAATGTCTTTCAAATCTTTAGATCATGGGGTCGTCATCGTCGATCTATTGGCATAATATTGATGGCATCCACTCCCTCGGACGCCAATCCATCTGGTTATCAAAATAAAATATATGGTGGCGGGAAGGCAGACTTGCGCGAGATAAGGACAAGTATGCCCTTTATAATGTTTTCATGTTCTAGTTATCTGGCGTCATTCAGAATCACACATCTCTGAGAATGTCGTTCTTGATCTCGAAACATCTCACTTCAGGCTTCCTTGACGCATATCCTGAGGAGATTTCTTTCGAATACTGTAAGTCTTTCGATTTTGACCGAAGTGACACAAAATCATATTGGAAAAGCGTACGCCTCTGAATTAAAATGGTATTCTGGTGCAGGAGGCCAAATTGGAATGTCTTTTGGAATTGTGTTATAAAAAAAACGAAAAATATTTTTACTATCGGATTTTTGCCCGATATTTATTTATAACATAACAAAAAAAAATTAAACAAAAATGTCGAAAATTCCAAGGTGGTGAAGTAGGGGGTTGAAACAAAAGCGTGCGTCCTGATTGACATGATTTGACTCTTCTAATTATCTGAAAAAAAAATGGATTCTGAATCAGTGAAGGTGTTGTAATCGTCCCTACCTCGAAGAAATAAAAAAAATAAAAAAAATTTTTGATTTTTCTCATTATTTGTTTCCAGTTATCAATTTTTTAGAAATAGTAAAAAAATGTTTTTTTTTTTTTAAAAAGCTTGGTAGGGACTTTAGAGCGTTATATCAAGAAGGTGTGTACCGAATTTCAAGTGAATCGGTTCATTAGAACTTGAGATATCGTGTCAATAGACTTGAAAAAAGTGGTTTCGAGAAAAACGCGTTTAAAAATTTCAGGGTATAGTAGCTTCAAGTGGCATAATAAAAAAATCATCATCATTATCATCACAACCGAGAACCGGTCTTGGCCTTATTTAGCAAGTCCTGAGGCTTGTTAAATTTCCCATAATGATTTGTTTTTTCCGGGCAAGCTCATTAGTCTTGCGCCAGAGGCTCCCCGACGGGGAATCGAACCCCGGCCTCCCGCGTGACAGGTGGGTATACTAACCACTATACTATCGAGGAGCCAATAAAAAAATGCGTCACAGAATATCGTTATAATTCATTTCGAAGCCATTTTTCTGAGAAAAGGGGTTTCTATGGAGACAAAGGGTTTGTATGGTGACAACGGGTTTGTGGAGTATGTACCGTCCTATTGTTCGATTTGTTCCGGGAGGACCGGTCTAGTTGCCGCTTCACTAAAGCAGCTGTAACTTCGCCAAATATTGGAATTTTTAAGATTTCCTTTGGACAGCACATTCTTAAAAGTATATCTATACTATAAGAAAACATAAACAATTTCAAATTCTAGACCAGAATACGTCCTTAACTGCTTACAGGAGAGAAGTTTAATTTTTATGTTAACATTGTTACCCTACTTCAGCGTACTGTGCAGCCGTCTAAACTGGCCGAAGGTCCTTTGAAGGAGGTGCGTCACATGCTTAAAGAAAATCACTTTAAGTGTATAAAAATATTTCATCTGATAGTGAAAACTAGTCGTAGTGGGCTCGGAGTGATTATTACCCTGAATTAGGGTTACGGCTTTTGTAGGGTTAAGGGGGTATCTGATCAAGAAATTTGAAAAAATCATTTTTATTTTTCATATTTTCAAAGCTTAACCCTCTAAGAATATGTCTTTAAGAGGATTTTAGAAAATTCAAATTATTTTCGGAGGTATGGCTGTTTTGCTGACGTGCTGTCTAAACCGGCTCGGCCGGAACGAATCGAACAAAAGACATTAGTGACTTTCTGTCAACCTGCGACCGTTTCCTCGTTAAACCTTTATATATATATATTGAAATACAATAACCGAAGGTAAAGTTTATATATTTTTAAATTATCTTTTATATTTAGTGTGAGCTTACACCCAGTTGCGAACAGTTGAATTCAAACCTTCAAGCCAAGTGAACGCATGTGCTGTGAGTAAAATAAAAATAATTTCAAGTGATTTCAAGTGAAATGGATCGAAAATCTTCAACGAAAAGGATTACGGGTCCGGATCGAAGTAAAAAAAGGCGATTTCACGGTAATAGATTCACGGTAGAGGAAGACACCAATTTTACGAGTGTATCGGCAGCAAAATTGAGCAAATCAAATGATGAAGAAGTGATTATTGACAATAATTACGGCTACTGTATTTTGGAGTTTTTCACCGTTTTTGCAGCGATTTTTTCCATAGTTTTGTGTAATACCTGCAAGAAAGAGATAAAATTATCACGAACGTCTCATCGCGGACTAGGTTTTAAAATGGCATTACAATGCAGTTGCGATAGTATACAATATGTACAATCATGTCCATTCGTCGATAAATCCTTGGAAATAAATCGAAGAATGATATTTACTATGCGGCTTTTGGGAGTTGGAAGGGAAGGAATAAATATCTTCTGCAGTATGATGGATATTTGTCAAGGACTATCAATCTCTACTTACTACGCTTGTGTCGAAAACCTGCATACGGCCGCATCTGCAGTTTATAATCTCCAAAGCTGTAAATGAAGAAAAAGAATTAATTTCAGCTTCTGATTCTGCTGCTAATCCGACAGACTTTACTGTTTCTGGCGATGGGACATGGAAAAAAGAGGTTTTAATTCTCTATTTGGAGTTACTACGCTTGTAGTTAAAAATTGCAAGAAGGTTGTAGATACAGTTGTCAAATCTAGCTCCTGTCAAGGCTGTTATTATGATCATAATAGTTCCACAAATAAAAATCCGCAACATATGTATTGCCCACCTGGTGCAGAGAGTTGGTGTAAGTGGCAAAAAGCTGCATCTGAAGGTACATTACAGTACCGTCGAAGGAGTTATTGACTCGATGTTTAGGCTCAGAAACTCAAAATAACAATGAGCCTCCAAACTCTTTGATTTGGACTTTCGCGCCGAAACATATTCATTCCGGAACTCACGTCATTGAAATTGCTACGTTTATTGCTGTTTGCATATTCAATAAGGGCTACATTCCTCTTTTAAAAATAATGATGCTTATGGGAGTCAAAATTAGTCCAGAAGCTTATTCATTCGCTGGGAAACTAGACAATGCCCGGAGTGACCGCTCAGAGATACGAGCATCTAACGCATCAAAGGAGCCCAGAACTGCTCGGTTGGAAGAGAGAAGCACGAAAGATGCTTATTTCGAAGTCGAGGAAGGTCCAATGTATGCAGCAGGAATGGCAGACTGAATAAACGTAAGCCTAAAATATCATTTCATGACTTAGACCGCGAGAAACCTTACGTGAAACTTTAAACGCATTTTTCTCGAAACTGTCTTTTTTTAAACAATACCCACGATTTTTCAAGTTCTACTGAACCGATTTACTTCAAATTTAGTATATGGCTTTGTGTGTCCAACAAGCGTTGAACACACCTTCCACAAATGGTTTTGGGTTTGTTGTGGGCTGGTTACTAGCGTCAGGAACACGATGGTGTCTCCTGGCGTTTGATCCTTGATCTAAAAACTGGAATATTAGTTTACCAAAACTCAACGAATACCTTTCTTCTTGAAAAACAATCCAGAAGATACGAATTCTTAACAGAATTAAGTCCAATAAAATAATAGTTTTTTTTTTTAGTTTTTAAACCACATTTATTTGCCTAATTCTTTTTACATGTATAATATTAGGGGTAAATGTTAAACCCTTTTCTACAATCACAGTCCTTAAATTAACTTACTGGCTCTATGCGAGCTCTCTAAATTACACATTGCAACTTGATTTTTATATATGCCTTTCGGCGTACATCTTTTTTTTTTTGTTTCTTATATATATATATATGAAATAAGTCATATATTAGAGGGACTCCTCGTTTACATCTATATGTATACATTATTATTACAAATTTTTTTTTTTTGAATTATAACAAACAAATTCTTCAAAACAAAACGAATAAAACATAAAATAAGAAATAAAAAATAAAATAAAATAGCTACACAAAAGTAATTGGGAAAGGTGGGCAGGGGGAGGGGGGACAAGAGGAAGGAGAGCGTTGCTCTTGAGAGGCATACTATATCTGAGGAAGTGAAGTCCTCTCCTCGTTGAGAAGCCACCACCATTTGGGAGATGTTCGATCTGTGGCTGATTTATCTCTTTCACTCAGCGCCGTGCTAAAACGCATGCGGTCTGGGGCATTGGAGATATCACTATCATGGAGAATTCGTTTGTCCCTGGCACCACGGAGAGCGTGGTAAATAATCGGGACTCCATGCACGTCTTGGATAAGGCCTTTTTGATCCAAGAAAGGGAACGCTTCTGGGGGAATAAACCCATTCTGGAGGGTATTCTCCAGATACATATCATTGGGATCGAATGCTCCTGCGATAAGATTACTGTCACTGCACATTGCCCTTGCTGTGTGACCACGAATAATTTTAATTATGAAATTGTCTATCATATTTAACCCTGATTTGTTATACAGGATTTTGTTGGGATAGAATTTTTTGTATTGCGACTCTGGTGTTCTATAAAGTCCGTTCGAACATACGAAACTTCTCCATATAAAGTGGAGATATATTATACCATACTGGACAGCCATAAATCAAAACTGGTCGGATGAATGCCGAGTATGAAATTATTTTGACTCTGGGGTCAAGAAGACTACTCCGGAATAGACTTCTTGTCATAGAATATGCACTTTTAGCTGCGGAGAGGGACGCTGCTACGTGCTTGTCAAAATATAAATACTGGTCTAGCCAGATACCAAGGTATCTAACTACAGTTTTCACTTGCAGTGGAAGGTTATTGTTACCTACAATAGAAAAGTGTTTCCAGTTGTATTTTGTATCCCTCAAGGCCCTGGATAGGGGCGTTCTAAAAAGGATAGTCTCGGTCTTCTGGAAATTAATCTTTAATTTCCAGTCGTCGCAAAACAGTTTTATTTTGTTGAAGTCATCTTGGAGGTGCCTATTGATGACGTCTATTTTTCCTCCTGCTCTGTACGCCACTATGTCATCGGCGTACGCAATGGCGTTTTCGAGAGAACTCACTAGATCACTAGTGTAAATATTGAATAGAATGGGAGAATTCACAGCTCCCTGCTGTAAGCCATTTTTAATTTGGAAGGTCTTGTTGGAGAGTATGTCCCCGCATTTCACCACAAAATGTTTGTCCATTATCATATCATAAATGATGTATAACAAATATTGCGGCATACCCAGGTTTGTTAACTTATAGACAAGTCCTTCTAACCATACGGTGTCGAAAGCCTTTTCAAAGTCAACCAAGCAGGCGCCTGTACATTGTCGCTTTGCCTTGTTCCACTGTATATCGGAAACAAGTTTCGTCGCTGCATGAACTGTATCATGTCGCGCTCGAAAGCCAAACTGGTTGTTGGGGATGATATCGTTTTCATCACACCAACCTATCAGTGCTTTGTTTATAATTTTTTCGAATACCTTGCTGATGTTGGGAAGCAGGCTGATCGAGCGCAGATTAGCTGGATTGCTCTTCTCCTTACCCTTTTTGGGGATAGGGTGGACTACTGCATTCTTCCAATGGGTTGGATAGTGTGCATTGTTTAGAGCGTTGTTAAACAAAGTAGTGTATATGTTCACTGCTTCGCGAGGCAAATGCCTTAGAACCACATTTGGAATGCTATCTATTCCAGATGATTTCTTATTTTTTATTGAGCTAAGTATGTTTCTAAGTTCATCCTTGCGCACAAACATATTTGTATTTTCATTTCTGACGGGAGAATCCGCCCTATTATTTTCGCCGAATGTGATGAATCTATGGTTTTCGGATCGCCAGTTGTGAAGTTGATTGCGCAGCGAGCAATGTCTTTGACGGGCATTGCTTTCAATTTCAGTGTTAGCATGAACTGATTCGTTAACTCTGTACACTGCTTCGAAACAGGCTCCAATTGAATTCGCTTTCTTTTGCGGATCTTCGACTACTATTACTTCATCGTTGGAGTTGATGTGCTCTAAGGTGAGTCCTGCGTTCAGCAGTATCTGACAATTCTCGGGAGTCCGTGGAATTCGGAGACAGGGAATGTCATTGTGATCTTTTCTTCGACATATTTTCTTGATTTGTGAAAACATGTTCGGTCCGTTTGCTTGGACAGCTCGAATTCTGTTGCTCCACTCCTCATTTATTACTGCTTGGTAATTATCCCGGATCAGTTTTTGAAGATTTTTAATCAAGGACTTGATTGTTTTGATTTCGTTGCTATTTGGGTCACTGAACTGCCTATAGCACAATTTCAGCTTTGAGAGCAGGGTGCTCTTTTGCCTATACAAAGCATCGATAGTTGCATTTCTGTATCGGTGGGTACAGCCATCCATATGAGCTACTTTGGGGATGGAACGATTCATTGTGTTAGTAACAATATCGTTCAGTGTTAGGAGGTAATGAACGATTTCATCATTACGGAGGTTTCTACTAGTCGGTGGGTCTATGCCAATGTTGCGTATTTCTCTTTTTACTACGCGATCGAAACGCGACCAATGTGCTTTTCGGAAATCGAAAGAGTGTACCTGGTCGTACTGCTCAAGTAGATGGTACTCGTTTGGCACGTGTATTACGGCTCCAAGTCCGTAATGATCGCTATCGTACTCAATTGTGCGAAGACAATTTCGAGTAGTTACCTCGGTATCTGGTAACTGAATTCGATCATCTGTCATAAGTAAATCCAGGAAGGAGTTACCTCTTGAATAAGACGGTGTACTTGTAGCGTACAATTCTAGTTTATGCTCGATCGCATTTGTTTGCCACCAATCACACAAGGCATTGCCTCTGGTGTTCGTAGTCAGATTGCCCCAGGCGCTGTGCTTGGCGTTAAAATCACCTGCCATTAAAAAGTGATTGTTTTCCAAATCTAACTTGAGACTTCGGAAAAGCGTATCGATTTCACTGATAAATTGGGTACCTTGAACAGATTCAGGAGCGTAAGCAGCGACTATATATAGATGCCTTTGACTTTTTAGCGGAATGTCTATAATGCATGCCTCTAGCACCTGGAATTTGTGTACTTCCGTGCTGTAAACGACCTTATGGTGAAGACCTTTCTTAACTAAGATAGCGACCCCACCCCCTCGAGTAGAGTGTGGTCGATCTCGTCTAATTATGTTATAATTTTTGTAGCCCATTTTGTGCCTTTGGTTTAGCTTAGTTTCGCTAGCCAAGAGCACATCTGGGCATTCGGCTTGGAGCAGATTGCCTAAATTATCCCTTCTTTCGATGTGGATTAGTGAATTTACATTCACAGCTATAATTTTTAGGTTAAGTTCAGACGGAGGGTTGAAGAGTTTGATGTGGAGAGTTATTTGAGAACAAGGTTGAATAGAGAGTATCTATTCGTGCTCTTTGTTCAGTCAGTGTTCTTTGAAATTCGGCAAATTGTCCTTGCATGGTTAATAACATTGTTATTATTTCTGAATGTGCCTCTGGTGCAGGCATTTTCCCATTACTATATGTATGTTCCATGGATGCTGGTTGCTTAGGAGCACCGACCATTTGTGCATATGACACACAAGGAGCCACGAAATTGTTGTAAGAACGAGTTTTCATTTTTTTCTCTTCTTCAACTTGTTTCTTTTTGGATTCCAATTTTAATTTTATTTGTTGAAATTTAGGACATCCTCTAAAATTAGCAGTGTGACCTGTATTTTTACAGAGGACACAGGACAGTGTTTTCCTATCTGGAAGCTGTTCCTTGCCCAAGGGGATTCACCAACGATATGGTCGGAGAGGCACTTTACGCACCTGAATTGCATGTGGCAGTTTGATGCCGCGTGCCCGAAGCGTTGACAACGCATACACTGCAATACGCGATCGATTTTTCTAATTTTTTCCCAACTTATTGTTTGGTGGTTGAGGTGTTTGATGTATCGGGGAGCATCAACTTTACTGTTGGGACTCAGTGATACAATAAAGAAAGACAATTTGCAATTGCGTTTTCTGGAGTTGGCGGTAGAGAAGGGTTTCACACCTGTAAATTTTAAATTGTCGGTTTCGACATTTTTTTAATTCCTCTAATACCTCCTCAGGGGAAAAACATGGATCAACGCCTTTTAGGAGCATGGAGATTATTTTCTCCGATTTCGGGGTGTACGTGTAGTACTCGCTTTTTGTCCTACCCAAAGCAGTCATTACTTTGCGATAACCTTCAATATCATCGCACATTAATTATATTTTAGAATTATTAATTTTTTTTGTTTTGAAATTTTTCCAAGTTAACTCACCTAATTTTATAACGTCCTTTGTTTCCATGGACGTAAGTATTATAGGCGGCGCCTTTTCCTTTTTGTTAGTTACGATGTTCTGGTTTGTTTGCTGCTTCTGCATCTCGATTGTTTGCTGCCTTTTGTTTGCTTCCTGATGTTGTTCCTGATTTTTCCGTTGTGCTGTTGTATTTTCTTGGCTTTGTTGTTGCTGCACCGGGTCTTTTAATTTGAGGATTGCTTCTCTTTGTTTATTGAGTTCTTCTTTTTTTGTGTCAATATCCGCAAGGAGTTTTTCTAATGCCGCCGGATCTGTTGCAGTACCTGTGATATTGTTTTCTTCCTCAGCAGGTTCACTTGGGTCAAAGTCAACCAATTCGTTGAATTGGTTACCTGCGCCTGTGTATTCGTTTTTCTTTCCTTTTGCATTTTTTTCGCCGTCCGAATTTGGCTTGTGCCGCTTTGTTATAATACTCGGCTGTCGCTCGAGTCGGCTCCGTGTCATCGCTTTCAGGTCTACATGGCCCCTTTTCATGAAAGGCGACGAGCTCTTTAGCACTTTGTTTGTTTCCATAATTTTTTATTTTTTTTTATTTTTTAAACAACCGCTCTCAGTGGCGGCCACACTGTGTAATCCACACTTGTTCACTTACACCCGCGCGACGAATTTATTTATTTATTTTTTTTTTTCCTTTCTTTTGCTTTCTCCTGTTGTCAGGTATACGTCTTATCTCTTTGACGTGTTGGTAACGACTGAATAAAATAATAGTCCACTCCGGTTGGTTCCGTATAAAAATGATCAGTTTATTTGAATAGATTGAATAAATTTTCTCGGATTGAGAAAGAACTTGACTGGCGTCGACAAAGTATTAACGAAGAAGAAAGAATATAGTAAAAACAAAATGGTCGTCGTTTGACAACCAACAGAATTAACTTTAAAATCTCAGCTGATTGCTGACATTGTTTAGGGTGGTGCCACAGGTAGCATTGAATTGCGAATTCGCCGGTTGTGTCAAGGGCGAATCCGCAACAGTCTTCTTTATAGGCTTTTCTATTGCATGACCTATCCTCATCCCCAAATTTCAATGTTAACTATTTTTTTAAAATTCGAAAAACTAAAAAAAAGTGGTACAAAAATAAATTTTTTTTCAAGCAGTCGCCATTTTGTAAAAAAAAAATTTTTTTTCAACTTTTTTTAGTTCCAACGATAGAGGCATTTCCGTAAATTAATAATCTTTTTTTTTCAGATTGCTAGGAGGGTTGAATCGTGGGTATGGTCGCGTGCCAACTTTTTGAGATCCCCCACTTCATCGGCTGATAACTTTTTCAATTTTGAATTTTTTACTTTCTATTTTTTTAAAGTATTCCTGAAATATTAATAAACATCCAATAAAAAAATGAATAGTAAAAATATTGATTGCTTTTTTTTACAGCACTTCAAAAATTGCGTTAAATTCGTGCGTCTAGACCAGAATACCCCCTTATGCCGAATTTGTCATTGGCTGTTATATCACTATTTAGCGCAAGGCTAATAACCTTGCCCGGAAAAACAAATTATTATGGAAAATTTACCAAGCATCAGACTTGTTAAATAAGGCCCAGACCGGATCCCGGTTGTAGTGCCGATGATGATGATGATGATGTTATATCACTATAATCATTATGCATCGCGTTTTAACACAAAATCTCGTGGATAATGGTCCAAATAAAAAAAACTTGTGGGCTTCGAATAGCGGTTAACGAATTCCTAAACAAGCAATTGAAGATGTGCGTTTCAAAATCTTATGACTTTTGAGAACCAATTCGCGATTAATGAGCATATGGTTCAATTTATTGGTCATTTAATTTGACTGGGAATATGAAATTGACTTGGATATAGATATGAGATACCGATTGTATTAGTAGTTTGAACGGGGGATTAGTAAGGTTTTGGAAAACTTTACATATGGTCAACTTCTGTGAACATTTCAAGTTCACCAACTTGCTAAGGCTTTACAGGGATAAATACTAAGTCTTCTACCTAATTACCACAATAATTTAGACTCATCGAGAGATATTCTTCATTCATATTATGCTTATATTTAAATCATTGCACGTGGTACGTAATTAAATTTCTGCCAATAATTACTCATCGCCCTCCTCCCCCTGGTTTGAACCCATCTGTCAACCCTATGTTGATATGTACGCATAATAAGAATATTGTTTGATTTTGTTTGTTTCAAAAACAACCACAACAAATAATGTTCACAAATGAAAATTCATCCTGTGGGAACTCTAAAAGAAACCGCTGGGAGACCAGATTCAATTCCGTTACATTTGTTAGAATCTTTTCTTTCCACTTTATGAGGAGTTATTCTCAGAAATCCCATTTGGCCAAAAAAGAAAAACCCGATCAACATCAAGCCAGTACCAGACTCCCCACGCACCTCGATCAAAGACTGTGAGAGTGCAAGTGAAAAGTCGAATAAAGCGGAGTAATTGAAGGAAACCAAGTTTCACGGTAAATTTCTAGGTTTTTGTTCGTCTTGTTGTCCATCTTCTTTAGGTGGAATCCAAGCGGCAGGTTTCTGCCATAATCGCACTTATTCAAGTGCAGCGATGATCCGGTTGGATGATTTCAAAATGGAACAGAAAACTTCGATGCAAGGTCGCCTCTGGATGCTGACAATGCGCCAACTTTTCGCATTCCCGTGCAACCTTCAGCCGGTTATATGCTATTCTTTGTCCCCACTGTGTAATAGGTGAGGATGCTCTGTTCGCAAAAAACTGGTTAGTCCAGGGATGTGGGATGCGATTACATTGAAAATCATTTATGTACTAAATGACATTGGGTGGCCAGAAGAACTCCGACCAAAATAGGAAGTCACTGTGGCTCTAGGGAAATCGCTACCTGTTGTTTATGTTGATAGGTATGTAGTCCATGCATTGGATCAGGTTCTTGAGGTAGCAACGAAAGGTTTGTATTTTGTTTTGGAATCAGTATATTTCTGTTATTAATTATTAGATATGTTATTATTGTTATAGCAGCTGTATACTCGTACTAACTCGTTTAGTTCCAATTTAAATTAAATTTATTATGTTCGTGCAGTAATCATTCCTCTCATAAATATGGTGACAATACACCTTGTTTTATTTTTCTTTATATAATTTTCTTTGTCACTTTTTTGAAAGCATTTGTTATCAAATAAATAACTTAATTTTTATGTACTACCTAGATAAAAGGGTTTCAAAATTTAGCTTGATTAGCACAACTAAAATTGGGACAATTTGCTGGTCCCATGTGGATACTCTAAATGAAAACTCACTTAAATATTTAATTTAATATTTATTCATCATCATCATCGGCACTACAACCGGGATCT
This sequence comes from Microdon myrmicae, assembly GCA_963931805.1. Lineage (NCBI taxonomy): Eukaryota > Metazoa > Arthropoda > Insecta > Diptera > Syrphidae > Microdon > Microdon myrmicae. Next base: position 95,508,154 of record OZ007497.1, on the reverse strand, counting down.
GGTCTTGGCCTTATTTAACAAATCTCTCCACCGGTCCCGATTTCGAGACGATGTCATCCAGTTTGGCACTCCCAGGCTCTGGGTGTCCTGGTGTACGCCATCCCTCCATCGCAGACAAGGTCTGTCGCGCTGTCTCCTTCCATACATCCTGCCACAAAGGACTTTCCGGGCAGACTCCTCTTCGCTCATTCGAGCTAGGTGTCCCGCCCACCGGAGTCTACCGAGCTTGATTTTTCTTACAATATTAGCTTCAAGGTAGATTGCGCACAACTCATGGTTGTAACGTCTCCGGAATCGTCCTCCCTCACATACGCGGCCACCAATTCCCACTACCCTGATAGTTTGACCAACGTTAGGTCTTCTCTTCGCAGAAGTTGCCACCATGTACTTAGTTTTTCCCTCATTAATGTTCAGTCGCAGTTTTTGTGTCGCCTGCCCGATCTGGGTGAAGGATTCCTGTACCGCCGATTCGGTTCTACCGATGATGCCGATGTCATCTGGGTAGGCAAGTATCTGGCTGGACTTGGTGACAATAATCCCTCTTGTTGTAACGCCAGAGTCACGGATTGCTTTCTCCAACGCCAGGTTGAAGAGGAGGCAGGCCAGACCGTCCCCTTGTCGGAGTCCATTATAGATGTTTATTGGTTTGGACAGCAATCCCGTTACTTTTACTTGACTAGTTAGATTGGCCATGGTCAACCTACAAAGTCGTATCAATTTGTTTGGAATGCCGAATTCTCTCATGGCATTATATAGTTCTACCATGGCTATGCTGTCCTAGGCGGCCTTAAAGTCTATCAACAGATGATATAATGGAATCTTAAATTCCTGACATTTTTCCATCGCCTGCGTAAGGGTGAATATCTGATCAATTGCTGATTTGCCTGAGATGAAACCACACTGATATTGACCAATGATGGCTTTAGCGTATGGGACTATCCGGTCTTGTAGGATAGTGGAGAGTATCTTATAGGCGGTACTCAGCAATGTTATACCCCTATGGTTGCTGCACAGTGTGATATCTCCTTTCTCATGTATTGGGCAAATTATACCGCGATGCCAATCTTCCGGCATCTCCTCTTGCTCGCATACGTGCACTGTACTCCGTCGAGCTCTTCGAGGCCGGATCCTAGCGCATGACCAAATGTGTCACTGGTATTCTCATTGCGTAAGGTATCCGTGTTGATTCGAACCTGATACGCAGATGCAATACGTCTCCTTAAGGCAATCCGCGCTCGGAAAACTATACCAACAAGATAGTGATCCGAGTCGACGTTGGCACCTCGGTACGTTCGTACCGTAGGCTCGAGGAGCGGCGGCGATCTATCAACACGTAGTCAATTTGGTTGCGAGTGGCTCCATCAGGTGACACCCAGGTGGTTTTGTGGATATCTTTACGCGGAAACCTGGTACTCGCAACGACCAAGTTTTTTGATGCTGCCAGGTCGATGACTCGTAGTTCATTGCCATTAGTGTTCTCATGCAAACTATGGGAACCTGGGTATTGCCCGTAAGCCGGCTTCCGACCTATTTTCGCATTTAAATCACCAAGAACGATTTTCACATCGTATCTTGGGCAGGCATTAAGAGCCCGTTTGACGTTCTCGTAGTATTCTTCCTTTTCGTCGTCAGGGGACTCCTCTGTAGGTCCGTGACCGTTTATGAGGCATATGTTCTTAAACTAGCCTTACACGCGAAGAGTGCATAGCCTTTCGTTTATTGCATCAAAGCCGATGATGGCAGGCTTCAGTTTTTGGCTTACTAGAAAGCCTGCCTGGTGTTTTGCATGACAGCTGTAATAAATGTCAAAATCGTTTCTTTGAATTACGCCGTCCATCTTATTTCTTGTAATGCTGTTATGTCAGCCTTATATTCGGGCAGGGCATCGGCTAGCTGCTGTGCAGTTGGAGCTCTGTATAGTGAGCCGACGTTCCATGAGAAAATTCTTAAATCGTTTAGCCATTCTCGCTTCCGTGGTCGTCGTCGTGTATCCGGTCCATATCCGAAGCTTGTTAAATTTTACATAATAATTTGTTTTTGCGGGCAAGGTTATTAGCCCTACGCCAACCATTCTCGGGGTGTCATTGGTTCACTACTTGGCGGGTGATAAAGTAGCTATCCAGGGGTGTCAGGTGGAGACTGCATGTCAACTTGGATTGAACAGGTACAAGGATCGTTCCCTGTTCCGGCTTTCGCTGGGTTGAAAGCAATGAGAGACTTTGCCCTGTGTGAAACGAAGTTGCTGAGGGGGGAGTTGGGTGGCGTTTCTAACAGATACACACACAATATACAAGCAAATAGTGAAGAATACCAAAAGAAAATCGAATAAGAAAATGCATCAGCCGTATACCAAGCGATAACATAGCATTTCCACATCAGTCGAATGTACTAGAGTTTAGAAATCGAATTCGTATACGCGGCAGTGGCCTGTTGTGTTGAGCATTGGTTCAATTTTTAGTGATTCTAACTGTCATAACGTCAGTTCGCATCACACGTTATTCACTATCATCGTTAACGCTATAATTAGTGACTCCGATGTGATATGTACAACATAACACACACTCTCATACGCACACAGGACTTTAGTACTTACAATCACACGACTTTTTGGCGGATAGTTGCCTTAGTCGAAGTGTTCCGCCGAACACTGTTCACACAAAGAAAACACCGAGATTTATTTTTCATCTGATTTCTATTTTTTTTTTTATTGTTTATTTAATGCTGTTTTTATTAACACATAAACTACTGTTAAGGAAGGTTGGCTTAATACCACGCTTAATTACCTCACATGACACATATTAATCCCGTCCTTTATTACACACGTTAAGCTAGACACTCGACAAAAACTCCTTTTTCTGGACGGAGGATCTGACCTCCGTGACTGTTAATTATCGAACGAATAGCCGGCACGCATGCACTTTCGACGGTACGAGAAGTATTGTCAATTTTGTTGTTGTTATATATAGTTTGTACGCGCGACAGTTTATCTTGATTTCTATTACTGACGCGACGCGGATCACCTCCTCGTCGGGGTTCTCTATGTCGACCTTTCTGGTACTCGGAGTAGACTGAAAATTCTCCTCCCCATTTCGAATCATCCGGCATCCCCTCTTGCTCCCATACGTGCACCACGATCTCATGAATTGCGTGATGTAACGTGTGGTGTTATCAACACAAAGTTGGAATACTGAGTTGTGGTCTTATTAACCACACAGTTCTAATATTAAAGTTGAACTATTTTTTGGAGTCGTTTCGGTATGAATGTTAGGAGGTTGGGCCAATTGATGTGTTATTTTGGAATTTGCAAATTGGTTCCTATTGGAGTCCGTGGGCGGTCACCAAAATACCAGTTGATAGGATACACGCCACGCTAATTAACTCCTCCAGCTGTTGAATTTTAGTCCCTGTGCGTGGGTAATTACTGGTTCGGATCAAAAACTCCCCGCACACCACAATGCCTGGGGAATACCTTGCTGTGGGATGACAGTGTGCTGCAGTCGTACCGGCGTTGAGACCTGAAATCATCCGTTTTCTTTTTTAACTCAATCGTCCCTCAGTTCATGGAAATATATCGGCAACCGATCGCCTATCGCTTAATGTGGTTACGAGGCACCGTTATGGCCCTCTATCACATGTATAACTGCATCGCCTGGTAAACCGCTGCCGGGCCAAGATTCCTCAACTTGGGGCTCCAATTTCTGAGTAACTCAACAGGGAACAGCAAACAGAAAACAACGCTTCCAAACGTAATTCAATTTATTTAATATGATTTTTTCGCAACGAACTTCACAGTTAACATTTAACGGTCCGATCAAGAGTTCACAGATTTTAGGACTTTTAACTAAACTTTTTACATTTATTTAATAATTTAAAAATTTATCTTTATCTTTAAAAGTTTTGCGGAAATTCTCTCGCATCGTTTTATTTTCTTTATTTTTCTACTCTTTTTTCTACTTTTTCGTCGCGACCAGTTCTATCTGACTTTTTTTTTTAATCTTCAACAAAACGGAACTTCAAAAGACTTGTCGCCTCTCTCTCGCTCTCCCTCAACATCCACATCCACTCAGAAAACCGAATTCGAACTCGCCCACGATCCACACTCGAATTGGGGCGTGTTCGAACACTCACATGTGGATCGCGCAATTCTTCCACCACCTTACCATCAAACTACATTAAAACAAATTATATTAAAAAATTATGTTACGTGCGGAAGCCGCACGTAACAAACGCTGTCCCTCCTTGTTTGATCAGCTCAGCTGGTATGCCATCAGCTCCGGGGGCTTTATTTGATTTTAGCTGTCTAATGGCTTTTTATGTTTCCTCAATGCTTGGTGGCGGCAGCATTTGGTCTTGGTCTTGCATTGGTGGAGCCTCCAATTCTTCTGTGAGCTTACCATTTAGCAATTCATTGAAGTCCACTTCCCATCGCTGCAGAATGCCTTCAGGATCGGTGATCAGATTACCCTCTTTATCCTTGCAGTAAGTACAGCGTGGTGTGTACCGCGTCAGACTGCGGATGATTTGGTAGAACTTCCGCGCCTGGTGCAGACTTCTTTTTCTACTTTTCTCTATTTCACAGACAGGGTTTTTTTCCCAGGCATTTTTCTTTTGTCTGTGAAGTCTTTTTTCAGATCTTCTGAGGTCTTTGTATTTCTCCTCGCGTACCCGCATCCTATGAGACTGCTGCATTGCCCGGTATGCAGCATTCTTACGTTCAGTTGCTAGTTTGCACTCATCATCAAACCAGTCGCTCCGATCTCTACGACTACAACTAAAAACTTGTAGAGTGAGGCGGTACAAAGATATGCATGAGACTAAGTGTACTTCAGTTTAATTTACGACTCTCACATTTATCAAAAAAATGCATATTTTAATTGGCAGGATATTATTTACTTATGTATGTCCTTCTACTCTGAAAAATTGGGGTGAATGACGCGTATTAGGTTCATTTAAGGAATGTACGTACAATTGTTGCCCATGGATATTTCATTATAAGGATTAGGTTAATATTTACTTAGAAGAGTGGGGGTGAGCATTGTACATGGTCCGAAATATTTATCCGTTAAGGAATGCAATTCTAATTTTTGTCCATCGATATTTACTCATAAGGTGGTAAATCCTGTGTTCTGTCGTGCTGTTAGTGGACTGTATTTTTCCTTTCTTCAATTCGAAATGTAGTGGGCTCCTTAGCTGGCCCTGTGGGTAAGTAGTATCCAATCGGATTGGCAGCGTTACGTTGTCGTTGTCCTTCTTTTATTTTGCACGTTTGTAGAAACTTCTAGTGGCTGGCAAAGTATTAGAAACCTGTGGGGGGTAAGAAGTATTGCACCAAGCACGGGCACACGATTCACTTCTTCCCCACTAGCAAAGATTCCACCGAAGGAAATGGAAAACACTTTTTGTTTATTTAACTCAAAGAAGAGTTTTGTTGTTTATTTTAATGTTCTTTATTTTAATTTAATTTGGTTTAACTTATATTAGTACACTTATTATTTTATTGCAACGTTACCGGCTGTTCCATAAGCAACGAATTTAAATAACAAATTTCGCGTTTCGCCTTAACTAGCAACGACAATATTCGACTGGTGAGAAATCGGATAATTAAACTTAACTCCGTGCGCGTGACGTGCTCCATGGTGGTTGAATAGTGACTGGTGCGGCAGCGTGACTGCGCGCAATGGTGATTGAATAGCGACTGGTGTGAATTAGGGTTGAAATTCATATTTCATTCCACACACAGGACAACCAAAAGAGACCACGCCTCTGCTATCTCAACCGCACGCCCGTCAAAGTGTGAGTAACTTTTGTTAATAGGGTAATTGACGGACATGAAGAATGAGAGAACAGAAAACATGCTATGCTGTGATCTCGGGGTAGCTTTGCTTGTGTGTGTTGGTATCAGATGCAGCTACTGACATGACCTGGTGACCCAGTGGTACGGCTATGGTGTAGTCTGAGCACATTGAACCGTGGGAAGATATACGAATGAGAGGGAGACCTAGCTGATGTTACTCCCCCGCAAAAAGAGATCATTGATCCCAAGCGAATGGGTGATCTGAGGGAAAGCCGATAGGACGCCGCTGATGCTTGGGAAATAATCCGCGCGAGAACCAGACTCTAAGACGCTGAAATAACCCCAGCGATTTTGTTATGATGCAACAGCGTCGTTCGTTTAGACTTGTTGTTGCTAGCCGACATTATGAGATTTCCGATGGAAAACTCATGGTTAGCAAGAATGGAGTTGCCGTATGACAAGAATGTAGCTAAACTCAATTATGCATTATCTGCAAAGGATAATGAGTTTACCTATACGTCCGTTTGACATGTTTTACAGGGGAATAACATATAAAGGAAATGGGTAGCTATGACGCGCTGAAAACGGTCGAAATTTGCTGGAAACTTTGGTTGAGATTGTGGGTTGGTTCTCATGTATAATAGAGAAAGCCCCACAAACCCTCTATCGATTTTTTGTTGTTGTCGAAACACGACTCCAACTCTCCTTCACAGACAATATTCGTGGACTAGTTAAATCAGTTCACTTGATGTGGTATCCAGTAGAATTTCTTTATCTATTAAGGACTAAAAAAAAATTCCAGAAAGTAGATCACAAAGTCGGAATTTGACGCTAAAAATATTTCACATTCATTTAACAAGAATTTTTTGTTCTACCTTATCTCGCGGATCTTCACCCGCATAACCTTCCTTCAGGAGATGGTTAAGTCGAAATTCGTCTCAATCCTTCAAGCTGTATCCCTTTTGTTCCTTGTAAACGTTTGGAAGTAAACTGATACTGATCGACAAACACTTTCTGATAAAACATCCGATGTCCAGTTTTGTGTTAAATGGAATTAACGAATAAAAATACTTTAATTAACTACCGAATGTCTACAATTTCGCCTGCGAACACAACATCAGTTTTTTATTATTGTCTCAAACATCAACCTTACTTTTTTTGTTCCTTTCTTCGATCTGTTGTTTTGACTATTGTTTTTGTCTTCGCTCGCCGCCAACCTTCCTTCTCGACAAAACGTTATCGTCGCTCCTCTTCTCTCCGGAGCTTTTCGTGTTGTTTTCGATTAAGAGCAGTACTGTTGTGCTCTTCTCTTGAATTCGCCCCATTATTTCTTGTGTCACACCCGAACGTAATCGAATCGGAGCTAATCGGTTGTGACACAAGCTAACACTTCAAGTGTAGAGGGTGGAGAGTTATTTAAAACATGTTACCACACATCCTCACCATTACTGGTTGCAAGGTGCCACATTCTCCCTGGCCCAAATCCCTTCTGGACTTGTATGTGTTGTGTGGGGTTCGAGAGAGAGGAGTCTTGTGTCGATGTGTAACGTATTAGGTGAAGTGTTGGGGGTGGTGTGGTGTGACGTGGCGTGGAACGGTAAGATCCGATAGAGACCTCCTGAAGACAGTAAGACTGCTTCGGGTGTGAGTGTCGGTAGATACCAAGGAGACGGCGGTTCCTTACGCTAGGACATTCTCCCTTCGGTGGAGGAGGTGGTTCTGGGTCTATGAGCAACTTGTAGGGTGACTGGTGAAGCAGGCTTTGGTATTCTGCTTCTTGTCGTCGTGTGGCGATATTAATTTTGTCTTCAATCGTGACTACGTCCAATGTTTCAACGTTGTTTAGTGCGACTTGTTGACTGTTTGTGAAATTCCCCGGTGAGTTCTCACAAAGAAGGGCATCAACGGATCTAGCGCGGTTTAAAAAATCAATCCCGCTTGATGTGACGGGAACGATGTTGATTGGTATATGTTAAAGGTTGTTAAAGGATTACTATTTTACTGTATTTGTGTTGTGTAGATGTACCTTACCCGTCGGAGAGCCTCTGGCGCAAGACTAATGACGTTGCCCGGAAAAAACAAATCATTAAGAAAATTTAACAAACCTCAAAACTTGCTAAATAAGGCCACGACCGGTTCCCGGTTGTAGTGCCGATGATGATGATGATGTACCTTATTCCCGGTTCGTCCCGAATCCTTGTTCTCCTGCTGGTGTAGTGTCGGGAAATGAAGTTTTATTTGCTATATTGTTGTTGTGGCACCTCTTCATATATGTCGTGAATGTTCCTCCTATGTTTTCCTTTCGTGTGTTCTTTGTATTGTATTCGTTCACAATGTTAGAGTATAGTTACGTGCTGGATACGTCAATTATAAACTCAGCCTCCCACAATTCAACTATCAAAATGGGATACACACTCGACTTTCTTGCCTCTGTCGAATTCCAAGCTTTGTTCCAACTGTCGCCTCACCTTTGCCGTTATATTTTTTTCTTTGTTATCACAGATCAAGATCAGTACTTTATTACTGTTTTCTTGATCTGTCCCGTTTTGATTGTGTCACAACAAAACGTAGTAGAACTAAGTTGTTGATAGTTCAAGGGTTGTAACACAAGCTAAGTGTGAAGTGTTATACCAGAATATATTATAACGAATATATTCTTGTCACTTCTAGCTGCAACTGCAACAGCAATATTTTAATTTCCACGGATTAAGTATGGGGGAAGGTCTCAAAATCATCTCTACAATGGGGACAGATAGTACCCCGATATTAAATCCCTCGCTCTCCGGTGAATCACAATTTTGTGTGTAGAATACTTACTTCGATTTTACCCTTCGCTATATATGTTTATACTTTTCGGCAGCAATCCCTTTTACTTCTCTTCGTGTTAGAGTGACGGGTTTTGTGTTCCGGATATCGTAAAGGATTTACGAATTTGATTTAGCAGAATTAGGGTGGTTCACTTTTTGTTCACGTGGAGTGAAATTATTACGCCTGGAATAAAAATATGAAAAATGCAGAAAGAGACGGGGTTGTGTACCATAGTATTTAAATCGACGAAGTTTTTCTTCAATTCGTTGAAGTCGTTTGCTAATATCACAATATTTTAAACATCCTTCACAGTAATTAGGAATTGCCAAATGAAAATCGACCAAAAGTATAGAAGTATGATTTTAAAAACAGTGTCATATTCCATATTTCACGCGCATTAAATGTCTCTGGATGTGGCGGTTTTTATATAATATACGTGCCTTAAAGGAATTATAAAATAACATATAATTGGGAAGTAACGGAAGTAAGAAGAGGCTAGTGAGGAGAAGATTCTAAAGACTATCCTTCCTGGAATATTCAGAATTCGAATATGTTAATATCTCTTTTACTTCGTGTTTACTAGTTTCATAACATCTTCCAAAATTATAAGCTATTTACTAGATATAATGTAATTTGAATAACATTTTATTTTTTCTATTTCAGACGAACTATTTCCTGTCCACTTACTTGGTCGAATGAAAGAAATGCTTGGTGAGTAGGCGTATTTCAAAATAATTTTAATTAGTTGCTAGGGGATTCGCCCCTCCGTGCTATCGCTCGCTAACCCTTAGGCTGCGGTGTCGTTACGCTCCACCAAAGTATTTTGATTTGATGGCTTTTTTCTTTGGTTTGCAACCTGAAAATGATGAAATCGGTGGGCCGAGTTCGCTTGCATGTCGGATTCACGTAGTTTTCACTTATCCGACAGTGTCTAGGGACTAAACCCACCCCTACAAACACATTCCTGTTTATTCCCCCAGGAATCATCTCTCCACATTTCTTCCGCAGACAGGGTCGACGCATTCCGGTTTCTACTTAAAGTGTCATGCGCTGATGAATTTTCATCCGTTGTTTGGGTTTAACGTTAGAACTCTTATGTTAGTCACATCTACTGTCCCATTGATTTGCTCTGTGAGGATACTGCTCTTCTCCAGGAATTTGCTGCATCCGTTTGTGATGTGTTCCACGTTTGCACAAATGTCGATCCAGGTGAGCAATATGGGTCTTCCTTGTACTTAGATCTATGCAAATATTGTCTGAAACACCCACGTCCTCTCATGCATTGGAGGGTGCGAAAATCTGTTACGCCGCATAGTCTATTGATCCCTTCTTAGATATTTGGAATCGATGTGTAGGTCCATCTTCCTATGATAACCGTCTCCCATTACTGTTACCATTGGATAATGCTCCGCTCCCGAATAGTTTAGTCTTATGTCTTGTTCCAAAAACGTCATTCACATTTCACTTTTAACAATCTTAACTCTAACTTTAAGTTTCCGAAGTAAACTCTTGATTCTAGTTAATTAATGTGTTGGTAAATCTTCGAATAATTATAAAAAGATAATTATATAATAAGATACCAAAACAAATTCGTATATATAATATTTACATCAATCTTTAAAAATCGCATTCTTAATGAATTTTTAGCTAAAGAACTCTGTCTTTATCCCAGATCTACTTTTAACTTAAGATAGCTCTACATACGTTTAACCTTGTGTAAATATGGTATTCTTCGAATTAAGTACTGAACCAACCCTAACAAAACGTTGGCCTTGTGATTTATTAACTGGTACGGCGAATTCCAATCGTACTGGAAATCGCAGCCTTTTTAATCCCAGTGGCATGTCTAGAATTCCTTTGGTATCTAAAGTAATAATGGGAGTATTGACTATATTTCCTTTTTGATCCTCTGTCAATATTTCGACCATCAATTTATTCTTTTGTATCTTTCTCACCATGCTTCTTGTTCCCTTACACAGCCCATCCGATATACACTGTTGTTTCTCAACAACATTACAACAGACCTAATTTTTAACTGGAGCTCTGCTGATGGTGGCCTACATGGAGTCAAAGATGTTAGACATTCTAGTGGATATTGTAAAGTGATATTTCCATGTTGCCTTTCGTCTCCACCAAGAGATTCCATTGTATTAATGGATATAATATACATTCTACAAAATCTTCAGGCAATCTATCTAAAACGAGTAAATACATTTATTTTCCAAAGACAACTACGTACAAGCAAAATTCCTCAAATACAAACAACAAACAACTAATAAAAAAAAGTACAAATAAATCAGAAATAAAGAACAAGCGAAAGAAATGGGAAATAAACATCGCACAAAGTAATATCACACCCAACTAGCATAAAAACAACTACACGCACTCAAGTTAAATACTAAAAGGAAAAAGAAATGACAAATTAGGGGAAAAAAACAAATTCCCCATCCGGAGCCTGTTGGAACCCACACAACAGCAATGTGTTACATTCAATTTGTACAAAAACAAAACAAAAAGCAAAAGCAATAAAAGTTATCTCTCTCAGTATACATGCGTTAGAATTGTCACATCGGCGGTGGTCACGAATAATACTATTATAATTCACAGTAAGTTGGTGTACCGATTTCTATATATAGATGGGTATGTTCAATTGCCTTCGTGCGCTCATCACAACTGCACCATATATAGCTATCTGGTATACGTATATATATATATATATATATATATATATATATATATATATATATATATACATATATATGTTTATATATATACATATATCTACGCATTAATTCATTTTTGAACTATCTATTACTTTGAGCTGACAGTTGATCACAAACTGTCTTTTTTTCCACATGTACCGCCTATCAAGAATGCTCTGCCCTGATTGACTGTGAATTATAAGACTAAACAAAATTTGGCCTGTCAGTGACAGTAACAGTGAACTATAAGTTTACCTTAAATCACCTCCGTCATTTCTATTCCATACTCAGCCGTCCTGAGTGAACATTCAACCCGAATGTTCATCGCCTGCGACCTCTTCGTCACTCCTAAATAGATCTTCATTGTCGTCGCTTGCCCAGGGTTTTATATAGTCGGCCGTGGATGTCTGTTTGGCCCCCCGACGCACGACGTAGCGGTCGTTGGGCAGGGTCTTGATAACCTCATATAGTCCAAGGATCTTGTGTGCGAGCTTTAAGCGAGGTCCTTGCTGTACTTTGCGAATAGCGACGCCGCCTTCCTGTTTTATTGAAGTTCTGTTTGTTTTCGGACTTCGTACAAACCATGTTTGCACACAAAATATAAATATAATTATTAACTGAAACGTACTCCCGGTTTGTTAAATGTATGTCCTTTTTACACGGTCTCTGTATTCCCGGGTGAGCTATTGTATCCTACTGGGTCAATAAGGTGCACCCGGTGTTGGAGATTGATTCGGGGTTTACGTCCGCTAAGTTCGTTGCTCCGCCTAGATGTGTCCTTATTTCCGATGATATCATTAGGAGCACATAAACAAACCCCCACGTCACCGTACTCCCATGTCTGAGTTCAGATTAGCTGCAATAAGGTATCGAGGTGAATCTTGCTTTCAACTTCTGGTGTTTGATAACAGTGCACTTGTGCGATGTATCTCGATGCCGCACGAGGAATGTCGTCGGCCGAGATCGTTGCTGATGTTCCGCCGAACGAAGAATGTCGTTGGAGAATAGCGAACGATGGAGCACGTTGGGGATGAATTGATCAACGTTGCCTGAAACCAAATGTGTTATAAGTTTAAGGAACGGCAACACCTGTTGATGATCTTTCAGCTTGAAGTTCCCGCGCTGAATCGATGTTTGATGAAATTGCTTGTCCCTCCGTATGTTGATGATCACGGGGTTGAGTTTTATCAGTTCTCCTTCTCACACTGAATGTATCGATAATTTGTTGGAATTTGTGTTTAAGTAGGAAAATTAAACCTTCATTAACTAAATTTGAAGCAAAGCCAATGCGACTGGCGAATGCCTTTAGACGAGTATAGATAAAGTCTGACTGAGTTCTCGATGGAGACAACTTTGTTTATTAAACACAAAAAGTTCTTATAAATTCAACAGCCACATGGTGGCGTGCAACTTAAAATCCAATTATCAATGTTTCACAAATATCCAATTCCAGAATCCATAGATTGACCGATCGAGCACCAAAAAAACAGTATACAAGTATTGACAGTTGCATGTAGTAAAAAAAACATTAAAAGCAGTAAAACAATGCACGTTAGAATTGACAGTTTCTCATGCACTGTCATCGTGTTGCCGGTAGGTGTGGTGAATATTTGTCGGGGAGAGTACTAGACGATGTACTAGATTTTCCCCGAGCATATCATTATTAATCCGAAACAGCACTCGTTAAATCTTCTTGATCGTTCGGATTTCACCTCGCAAATCTACACGGCGAACCGATACGCATGCTTGTCCGTAAATCATTTTTATTAACATGACAGACGCTCAGTTTGCAGGACGCGTGCACTTGTAATTATTTTTGAGATTTACAATTCACTACTTTTGATAAAGACTAAGTTCCGGCTTGTAACACGACGAATTTTAAAACACCACGAGTCTATTTCCAAGGCACAGCGGGCACACAATTTCCAAAAATCAAATGCAAGGGCTAAAATCAGTCATTCAGGTTCTTATATACGAGAACACAAATTTGCCTTACCATTTATTGATTCACTGGAATTTGGTTTCGGGTCTCGCTGGCCTCAGCCCCTTTCCACTGAATCGTCACGTGCATAAGTATATAATAGTAATGTTCTGGCGAATTCTCTGGGAGGGGTCAATGTACCTAAAAATGTGTGTGAAAATATTCAAGGTCCTCGTTAAGAGAATTTTGCAATTCTTTGGGGTAAGAATTACGACATCTGCAAGATAGGGGATGGGAAGGGTGGAAAAAGGTTGTATGTCCTTTTCCGCTTGAATTATGACTATTCCTTTTGAATAGACTTGTATTTATATGTAAGTACGATGGGAAGTTTGACCAAGAAAAACGCTTTTGGGATAGGATTAGGTTAGGAAAAAATATTTGTAATTGTAATGAAAGTGAAATGAAATTTGCTATTGGGGCGTGGGAAAATGTTGTTTTTTGGGTGTGATATGTGTAAGTTAAGTGATAAGGATGCGGATTTGCGCAATTAATAGGTGGGGGGGGGGGGGGGGGGGGGGCTGTTAGTTAGCATTGTTAATTATGTAACAGATTGAATGTGTTGGATATTCCCCTTTTCCTGTTTGCGGAGTTCTACTCATTGGTCGTCGAATGAAGCAATCAATTCTTCCTTCAGAAGTTCCTTAATCTAGAGATCGTCTTTCAAACGAGCGTCGACTCTGAACATCAATCGGAATGGTGACATCCCTATGCTTCGACGCGGCGTGCCGTTGTGGCATATTTTTACCATATCCAGATACCGATACCACTCACTTGGTTTAGGAGCTGATAGTATTATCAGCAATGGTATTACGGTGACTCCTTTTAAGTAAACGTGGTACCCCTGTCCGAAATGATCCTCCGAGGATTTGCAAAGATAAATTACTGCCTTCGCAAATGGCAGATGACTTCTGCGCATGCCGTCAATTTTGTGCCATACAGCCAAACATACTTTAAAAAAGCAGAGCCAGGATGCGTGCGTATGATTTCTTGGTTGACGCCAGCGAACCCAGGTGATCGATGCGGGAGGTATCGAGGGGCACACTGCCCTTCTCCACAGGATTCAGGAATCCTTGTCGTTTTCCCCGGTTTCGCTCGGCCAGTATACACGAAATACAGTTTCGAATTACCCTTTCAATCTTAACCCTTCAATCAGGTACTCGGCAATCATTCTGGACCAACGCCTCTATCTTATTGATCCCAAAGTTGCCTCGTTCATGGGCTTTTCGTATTGCCTGTAGCTACATTGACTACGGAATCACATCGCGCACCTCGTCATCAACATCTTTATATAGTAAACGGTATAGCAATCGAGCTTTCCTTGTTGCAACCATTTGACGTCCTCCTGCAGGTCGTCGTCGTGTTGCTGTGCTTTCTTGAGTCGCGCAGTAAGGCATTTGTAGCTGTCATTAATTACCAATCATCCGAAAACTGGGTTTCGGGTTAATGCATCGACGTACTTCATACCCCGTCCCGGTCAATGTTCTATCGAATACTGGAATTCTTTTAGCAGCAATGCGCATCGAACTACTCGAACGCAAAAATCCTTTTTGTTCATCGACATAGTAAAGGCTTTGCATTTGGTTCAAATCTTGAAACGTATACCCAACAAATATACTCGGAATCGCTGAAGTGCCCCGATAACTGCCAAAACTTCAAGCTCATAGCTCGAACATTTCTCCTCCCCAATGTGTTGATTTACTGCTAGCGAAGTATATTGGATGCAGCAGCCTATCGTTTTCGTCGCGTGCAAAAGGATGACGTTCCATCTCGGCTTCTTTGAGCCTTTCTTTGGGTGCAAGTTACCTTGCCTTTTGATATACTGGTTCGTTGTCATACGTTGTATGAGTTTCATACTCACTGTTGTCTCCAACGTCTGGTTTGACCCGTAATTTTCTACGCACGTCCTTTTTTGATCCCTCGTATTCTCGTCTTCGATGTGAGAAAGATCAGTCTTAACACGATTCTCTTCAATCACGCTGATCTGCAAAATCTCTGGTAATTCTTCAGCATCGTCATCAGGATTAATGTAAATTGTACCGTTCTTAGCGTGGAAGTTTTTTGGTCCCAAAAAGTTAGTTCCGATCAATAATTTTTGCTGAGAAATAGTATCTGAAACAACACGTATGAGAGACGGAAAACGGTTCCCATCTATCGTGATAGACGCGGCAGTGGCCTGATCTGTTGGGCATTGGTTCAATTTTTAGTTATTCTAATCCTCGTCGGTTCGAATTACACGTTCTTCACTATCATGGCAAAAGATAAAATTGGTGAGCCCGGCGTGATCTATGTACAAACAGCACACAATGTCCCATAGGTAAACAGGACTTTAGTATTGCGATCCCGACTTCTGCACAGAGCACCGGTTCACGTGCCTGCTCCGACGTCCTCTCGCTCGCTCGCCCCTCGCTCCGTCGTTCGCACACGAAGTTGATCGTACCAAAGTTATTAAGGAAGGAATAGTGTGGTGTTTCTAACAGATACACACACACCGAAAGAAAATTGAATAAAAAAAACAGCAGCCGTATACCAAGCAATAACATGACAATTCCACATATACGATAAACTGGGGGTATTTACACCCCAGAAGTTTTTAAATCTCCCGGCGAAAGAACGATTTGCAGCACGGGGTCCTGATCATAATTCAATTTCATCATTAAAGAGTAGGGAGACACACTTTTAGCTCCAGTCGCTCACGCATGCTTGAGAAGTAAAGATTAAAACTACAACCGGGGTAATCCCAGTTTACCGGATTAAGTTTGACAAAAATATGTTTACTGGTTTAGGGTTAAAGATAATGATGAGACGGTCTGCTCTCTATATTTCTTAAAATGTGGCTTCATTCTTTCACCTCCACAACCTCATATTTTTTTCAATTATTCTGCCTTGGGCTTCGAACCCGTATTGACAAAGTAGATTTCTTCCTAAGTAAGTTCCTACACAATATGCTCCAGATTCGTTCAACTTTTGGTGTCCCTAAGGGCAGCCACTTAGGCCGCCTCCTCCTTATTATTATTATTTTCTTTTTTTTATACAAACGCGCGCACAAAATAGGGTTTTGGAGAACCCTTAAGTGTCAGAGCACAGTGCGCGTGGAAGGAGAGGAACCAGATAAGGAAAGGAGGTATCGATGTACATTGCTCTTAAATGACTGGATATTACAACGGCAAGGAAACACATGATCAAGTAGAGTATTCCACATTCGTGTGGTTCGGCTA
The DNA here is from genome assembly GCA_963931805.1 of Microdon myrmicae. Taxonomy (NCBI): domain Eukaryota; kingdom Metazoa; phylum Arthropoda; class Insecta; order Diptera; family Syrphidae; genus Microdon; species Microdon myrmicae. Next base: position 95,491,654 of record OZ007497.1, on the reverse strand, counting down.
AAAAATGACTCTCCATGATTGGTTGTACGCGTGACTTTCAACGTGAACTGCTGTGCATTCTCAGATTGACGGGTATCGCGGGAAAATGTCTGAAGAGGCGGAACACATTCAGCAAGTTCTGTTGAGCAGCGACCGTCATAATAGCTATGGTATTATGCGTTGCGCCTATCTTCTAACGACGGAATTGATCGACTCACAGCTGGGTCCTCAATAAGGTTCACTGCTCGTTTTTGCATCCTATCGAGCACATGTAGTGCATTTTTGGATGGGGCTGACCAAATATGGGAGTTGAACTCCATTTTGGGAGAAATATACGCCTTGTAAATAGTGGGAGGTTGGAGGGAGTGAAGTATTTTTTGCATCTCTTAAGGAACCCCATACATTTGGCCGCACTTTTTGCAGCTTCAAAAATGTGGTCGCACCAACTAAGAGCCGAAATAATTCGAGTGCCGAGCATTGATAGTTCCTTGGCTTCGTCAATGGAAGTGCCATTCATCGACGCTATATTTACTTTGGGGTTCACCTTTGACGACAGGAGATAGCACTGCGTTTTTAAGGCATTGAACTCTACTCGGTTAGATAATCCCCATTGATATATCTTGTTGAGGTCGGAATTCAATATATTAACCATAACCTGCTGATTGTTATTGACGTTCGAAGAGTTTGGCCGGAAATGTTCGTATGAGTATGAGAAACTCAATGTGCTATCATCGGCAAACTAGTGGATTGGGTTGTGGGTAATGGACAAGAGATCATTTATAAAGATCAGGAAGAGAGTGGGTGAGAGTACAGAACCCTGGGGAACACCTGCATTAATTTGATGGGAGGCAGATTTGGTACCATTAAGAACCACTTGGATTGAACGACCAGAAAGAGAGTCTCTTATCCATTGGATCAAGGAATTGTCCACTCCATATGAATGTAATTTTGACTAAATGGCTGAATGCCAAACTTTGTCGAAAGCTTTCGAGATTTCCAGTACAGCAACCTTTATTTTTCCGAAGTAGTGGATGGAAAGGCTCCACTTTTCGGTAAGGTACGCCATCAAATCTCCTGTGGACCAGTTGCTACGAAGGCCATATTGGTAGTCATTGGGGAGGTCATTTGATTCCAGATATTTCGAAAGTTCACGGTTAATCAGTGATTCCATTACGTTCGAGAGAATAGAACTTAGTGCTATGGGTCGATAAGAAGAGAGGGATGATTTCTCGCCCTTTTTGGGAATTGGCTGAATGTTCGCTGACTTCCATCTATTTGGGAAACGGCCAGTAGAATAAGACAAATGGAGGAGTTTCCGCTGTGTTTTAGAGAGTGAGGAGGAACATTCAAGAGAATTGGGGGAATGCCATCAGGACCAGCGGATTTGTATGCATTTAGCTCCTTGAGTGCCAGGCAATAGTATGCGTTTAGAAGCGAGTCTGGCTCATGGTGTGCTGCGTGTGCTCAAGTCGAGCCGGAACTGATGTGGTATCTGGCCGCGTTGAGTTGGCTGCAAATTGTGCAGCAAGCAGATTCGCTTTTTTTATTGCACTGGTAACTGGTCTGTTATCGACTATTAACCAAGGAATGGATGTTAACCATAAACGAAATTGATATGATATCAAGCGTTCTTGTACCTCTCTGTACGCCGATGATACAACATTTTTGTAAACCATTTTTCAACTAGACTTCGACCGCTTTTCGGTTAGGTGCCAGAAAAATTGCTTGGAACCTATTGTTGGTAGATGGCAGTCAATTACGTTGTTATGGAAACGCCCCTTTTTCTCACTCACCCCTCTATCCTCTGTTCACTCGATTGGTGACGTGGCCATGGTATGTCACAAGGAGCTAAATTCCCTCTTACATGTCGGCGACATAATCGTAAGGCCAATTCTGCTCTCGAATTTGTAAAACACTGGTCGAAGGAATCTCCCAACCACTATGCGATCCGATTCCTCTATATTTCCTTTGTCCGTCTTCTAGAATATGCCAGTCCGGTCGGGTCCCCTCATCACGTGACTCACATGCGCAGAATTGAGAGTGCAGGATCCTAAATCACCACCCGCGCCCAATTCGTAATAAGGCTCAACCTAACCCCTTTTCCCCAAACAATCCATCATAGCACGAACCTTAAGCTCGTACTGTGCGTTGAGCAATTCCCTCGAATGATAACATCATGAAATGCGTATAATCAAATGCATTTCATGGTTGTGTCTTCCGTGAAATTCGTCAACCAAAATCTCAATATCTTCCCCATATGAATCATATGAGCGACAAATTAAACCAAAAATCCATTTGTCGCGCATTGATTCAATTCCCAATAACCCTAACATTATGAAATGCCCAAATTCACTTCATAATGTTTCCTTCCGGGAATTTGTTCAACCAAATTCCCGCCCACGTCCCAGAATCCCATTCCAATTGAAGCACACAAAATCTTGTTTGTGCTTCTTGCAATTTTTAAGTAAAATTTTTAACCAATCTCTATCGCCACAGAGCATAAAATGGGGGCAGATTTTGGATTTGTGATCAGTTCAACTTCGAAATAGTCGCACCTATGGGTGCTACCCGAGGTAACTCCATCCTGGACATCTTTATTGTGTCCAAAGACTTACTTCCCCAAGTCACTCCTCCGTAAGTATCGGCGGGTGTATCTGACCACAACGCTGTGACCATGTTCATCCGCGGCTATCGAGCATCCCGGGCTTATGTCAGATACATACCCGATTATGGGCGCAGAAATTGGGACAACTTCAATATTACATTGAACGAAAAACTCCACCAACTCTCTCTCCCCACTGAGAGGAATCTAACGACGGTTGAGATAAATAACGCTGCAAGTCGACTTCACGAGATTGTAGTTGAAACTTCTGAGACTCATGTCCCAAAGTACAAACGTGAAAAAACTTGTGGCAACTCTAACAGATACACACAATTCACAAGCAAAAATAGTGAAGAACACCGAACGAAAAATCGAATAAGAAAAATACATCAGAACCGTATACCAAGCGATAAAATAAAAATAATTCATATCAGTGGAATTTAGTCGGGTTTGGAAATCAAATTCTAAACACGGTCAGTAGCCTGGTGTGTAACGCTTGGGTAAAATTTTTTTCGTGATTCGAGCTGTCATAGCGTCAGTTCGAATCACATGATCTTCTTCACTATTATTTCAAACGCAATAGACTTATCAGATTCCCCTTGACGACCTCACTCTTCGTCTCACCCGGGAGCGCAAAAAGCTCTGCAGAATGGGATATCGTCACCGCTTTACGCAAAGGGAGCCATTATTGCGAGCCATTATTCACAATATTGGCACATTGATAAAACAAAGAATCCAAAACAATCGCACCCGACAATTGGAAGACAAACTGAAGGGTATTCAGATGGATCAGAACATTTATAAAATTGTTAAAAAGATATGTGGCACTCTCGTATCACTGGACCAATCATGCACAACGGTCTTGTTGTCAATAATGACGCCAATAAAGCAAACTTCATCGGAGAGACCTTTGAAAATAATCACAAGCTCACTCTCGAGGATGGCGACCCGGAAACGAATGCAATAATTAGTTTAGAGGTTCACAATAAATTAAACAACTTTAACGAGCCAAGAGTTGTCTTTAATTCAGCTAACAGTGCATACTTCGACGACACACATGATATTAGTCGCGGCTTCGTCACACCAAATACCCTACAGAACCTAATTAAATCTCGAAACCCCAAGAAGTCACCCGGTATCGACAATATGTCCTACCACTCGTTGCGAAGGCTTTCTGCTTTATTCTTTATAAAGCTCTCCATTCTGCTCAACCATGCCTACAACATGGGGTACTTTCTCCAAGTCTGGAAGCATGCTGTTGTCTGCCCAATAGCAAAAGCTGGGAAACCAAATTATCCCCTTCAAGCTTTCGTCCTATTTCGCTCCTCACCTGCATCAGCAAAATATATGAACAGTTCATATACGAGAAGCTAAATAAATTTATCAATGTCAGGAACCTAATACCTGATTTCCTATTTGGATTTAGAAGAGCGCACAGCACCACCATGGCTCTCAACATATTTCAAAACCACGTTTGCGTGCGCGTCTTTAATAAGGAACCCACAATTGCGGTGAGTTTGGACATTGAAAAAGCTTTTGATACAACCTGGATCGAAGGTCTTGTTTTTAAATGACTGAATAATGGCCTCAGTAAACGCTGTGTAGTATCATCTACCAGTTCGTTTTAAACAGAACCTTCCAAGTTCGAGTGAAAAGAAAGCTTTCCCAAACTATCAACGCTGCTGCAGGCGTACCACTCCATTCTAGGCCCCATCTTATTTAATATCTACACCTCAGTTATTCCTCGCCCTGTGGATGGTAGAGTAAACCAGATTTGCTATGCGGATGACGTCCTAGTGTACCCGTCATCTAAAAGCCCAAAACTCACAACAAACCAACTCAACCGTCAACTGGACGAACTGTATCAGTATTACAGTCGATGGAAAATTCGACTTAACCCATCTAAAGCAGTAGCTATAATTCTGAGTAGTAAACACTCCCAACCTACTTTTCGATATTTACAGAATATCTGCATACAAATAGGAGGTACTACGATTAGATCACAGGACAGAATGAAATATCTTGCGGTCATCTATACCCCAAAAATAAATTTCATCAAACATGTGACCCACATTCTCCAAAGGGGCCTCGGTCGGTCTAAGCAACTGCACAACATCTTGAAGTGGAGCAACAAAGTTGACACCAAAGCCAAGTTTCTCTGCTATAAGCAGCTAATCCCATCTGGAATATCGTACGCCTTTCCCATATGGTCCTGCATATCTTCGGCTCAAATGGAAAGACTTCGAGTTTTCGAAAGGAAACTCCTCAGAAGATGCACCAATCATTCTAGAAGGCCTGACGGTCGTCATTACCCCAACTCTCACATATACGAAGGCGCCTCGATTACCCCTATCGACGAGTACTTGCTTCAATTAACATATAAGTACATCGAAAACATTCAGAACAGCGAGAACCTACTTGTACGGGACTCTTGCGTTCTTGACCCTTGTCTCTCTCGATCTCTTCGGATCAAACCCACACAATTTCTTCTTCAGTACAAAACTGAAGAAAGCACCCTTCCCAACAACATTCCCCTCTATAATAGAGGATTCCTGGACCCATCCCATAGGGTCTACTATTAACAAACCACACACACGAACCCACAGTACAAGACGGCACAAACACAAACATACACACCGACCAAAGCGCAGATTATCAGACGCCAAAGACGTGATCTGCGTTTACTACCGCACCCAAGACCTATCGGTCTTGTATGATCTCTTTCCCACCATCCCTCCATCCAAGTAGTTAGAGAACAATTGAACTAACCCTATCCACACTATCCTTAGATACGTCCTTCCCCTTTCTTTTCAGATATCTTGAGACCGAGCCCAACATGTTCACGGATGTGGGTGATTCTGGTTATCGCAAGATGACCAGAAGCCAGAGACAAGATGAAGGACACTCTTGTCCTTGTCTCCCTAAAGTCGGCCTCTCGCCAAACCTTTTTTTTTTTTTTTTTTTTATTTGTGATCAGTCAATCTTGTAGTATTCGAGAATACTACTGTCCTTATGATTATTAACTTTAACACTGAATCTCATTATTTATCTAACACATCCTTAAAACATTCTCTTAACATATCTATGTTAACATTCTCACTTAATATATATCCTTAATAAACATCCACAATATTCTATATCAAAGCAGTTTCAGTATACTTCATATGTTACATGCCCCTTTTTTCATAACATGCCCATTTTTTCATTCGAAACATAGCTCTTTGATTTTCGTTCCAAGTTTGTTCAAAATTAAAAGTCACAGTCGATTAAGTAATACTTTGATAAAATTGATTTTGTTCAAGTAATAATTTACAGTAGATTAGAACACTAAGTTGTATAAGAAGAGAGAAAAATTCATTGTAAAGACAGTTCACAGTTGAGTTCAGACAGTTCAGTTAGAAGTTCAGAAAGAGATAAAGTCAGAAGTTAGCAGTTGAGAAAAAGAACGGATAAGAAATAGAGAAGAAGTTAAAAGAAGAGTAAAAAACAAATAGAGAAAGAACAGAATAAATAAAATAAATAAGAATAAACAGAAAAATTCTGAGAGAAGATAAATTAATCCTGCGTTTTAATTAAGAAAAAAAAATAATAAAAGGTCCACGCTCTTCCCTCTAACGAGGAAGCACGCGCTGGATTACAACAATCTCCAGAGGCTACGACCAACAGATCACTTCGAATCCGGAGGCCAAGGCAGCGGCCAAAAGGTTTAAATAAAAATTAATAAAATAATCTAATAAATAATAAAAACAAGTCGGCTGTTAATTGGGCCACCTTGCCTTAGAGACCTCGAAGGAAAACACTCCATTGAGGTAAGCAAAACAGTTTAAAAAATAAAACCCTACAAGAGCATTCAACGACGCTTCTTACGTTTTGCTCTCCGTGGCCTACGCTGGGAAAACCCTTTGCCTCTGCTGCCTTATATAAACTTCCTCAAACTAATCCACTTACGAACCCCGTCTTCAAGCCGATATTCTCTTATCTACCGTCTACTCTCAGAATCGGCTGAGTGCTCGAATCTTCTCCACTGTATCTCCTTCAACACCTACCTCTGCAATTTACGCAATCGTTGCTATTCTATTTACTCACACGCCACAGTTCATATGGCTCCAATGAACCTATCTCCAGAATGCTACGGATAGCTAACTCAAAGTCAGCCTCTTTCGACTTTAACCTCAACACTTTTGCTCCCAACTCCGTCTCCAAATTCCTTCACTCCATACCACACACATCTTCTCTTACAAATCTTAGTTTCTTCAACTTATCCCTTTATCTTTGCCCACTCCTAACACCACCGTAATCAAATCCAATTTCTTTTTACTTCTTCAGTTAGGTTGAGTCTAGATAAGTTAATTATAAGTTTTATTGTAGTATCTTCTTAATACAATACATATATGCGGCATTATACTCACCAAATTAAATTAAATCAAGTTAAATATTACAACTGCTTTTAGTATAGCTTTCGATAAAATATCTCATCAATCGGTCATATTTAAATGGCGGGCGACTCACTATTATCTTCTTACCCGATTATCCTTTTACCTGAAAATACTTTACTTTATATTCCACTTATTAACTTTATTCTATCATCTCGTTTCTTAGCCACATGTGGTGTTCCACTCATCTGTTCTTCGTTTTTTTTCTTAATCATAAACGATCTCGAGAGTTTTATTCAATACTCCCTTCTATGTTTACAATATATTGATGACATTAACATTTTCGAAACTATGTTTCCATCATTCTTATCTGTGTGGTAAAACAGCCTCTTAATTAAAACGACAGTTTAACACATCAAATTTGTGCCGTCAGAACGCCAATAAGGAAAAGGCAATCTGCATTAAAACAAAATACGTGAGTTCCAACTAATAAGGGTCTAAAAGCGGAATCCTACGGCACATTGTTATATATTGCCCAATAAATGTATTCAAGAATTTTCGGTCAAAGCGTTTCCATACATTATATCATGATGTCATCAAAACAATTGTTTCAGAATTGATCCTTTAAAGAATCAAGAGAATCCTATAACGCTCATTGTAAAAATGTTTTATCCAAGTGCCTACACTGGGTAAACGGTCCTTTTAAACCGCGTCCCCTATATGCGACGACAACCACCCGATAAAGATATGAGTTTGATAAAATTAAATTTACATAATAAAGTGAACCCTCCGACGGGCCCAAGCTGAATCACAGTGAATCCTTGCCAATGTAAGTTGTGTGTGTAGAAGATGGGCGGGGGGGGGGGGGGGGGGGTATAGGGTGTCATCTTCAAGGACAACGATACCAATTATGAGACTATTATCTCTGTGAACAGTATATACATAAAAAGGAAATCTTTTAAAACGGCCTATTTCACTATCCTTGGTATCCTTGCTAGTGTCCTATTCACTCTCGCCGAATTTAATACTTGCACAGCAGGTGAACATCGTCCTGGGTGAGTCGTATAAATGTATTATATTTATAGTCAGGTGAAGGACCTTTTTTCATGACTGTCTGGCCTATTTATATCCTGGTATTGCGTAAAATGAAGAGTGGGGCAGCTCTCTAAGCTTGTGTATCCCTCAATGGGCGTGAACCTGTATCCTGGAACTGAGAAAGGTTACGGGAAATAGAAATCATGAATAAATCAATACTAGAGTTTGAGTTAACACACAAATGTGTAGGTATCCTTATCCGAACATGACACACTAGCATAGCTACAGTACGCAGGACTCACACATAGTGTTCACCGCTAACCACATTTACCGGCTGGCAAAAGACTGTTTTACGCCTTGTTATCTCAGGAGTAGCTTTGTGTGTCAAACATGGGAATTGCCAAAATAATCAGAACCGTCTGCCACCATCGGTCCCCGGGAATCGTTTATCTGTAGCGCCATAAACAAAGATAGAGATATAAATGGATATTTGGATGTACGGGCACGTGCAATAAAATTCGTCTGCTGCGAAGTAGTGAAATGAATGAACCGTTGGGGACGGTCCACGTAGTCGGCGTCATCGTCTTTCTCCGGCTTTGTTGCTGATGTAGCTGGTGTTGTTGCCTTTGTTCATTTTCATTGGCACAGTGGTTTTGGAGCTTTTTTTTTTTTTTTTCTTTGACTTCGTCTCTTTGGGTTATTAATGGATCCAGCAGGCGATGTAGACGTCTGCAACCAGATATGCGGGCGGTGGATAAAGAAAATTTGGGTTGAGGAAGGTCTGTCTGGTCCTATCGATCGGGAATCCTGTAAATTTTTCTGTGTCCTACTCCTTCTTCTTCACTTTCGGTTGGGGTTTTCTGCTTTTGTTTGTTATGCATTTGTGTGGGAACTCGTTTGGTTCCTTGTATGTGTACACGGCCTTTATGTAATGCGAACGCATTTTATGGCAGTTTGCAGCTACACAAATTATCTAATGTACGATGGGGAAATATGTATACACACAGAAAATTAAGAAGTTTACAGAATGTGTAAGACTCAAACAGGAGGAGGTGGCTTATGTTTTATGGGTGCAATTTTAGGGTGTTAGACTTAAAGGGAAGTGTTTGGTGGGGAGAGGCATATAAAATGGAAGAAGGATAAATTGTCTACAGTGGTATTATTTTTTACGGGTTGAGACTTTGTCTATAGTTCTTAGTATACAATGGATTAACCTTGAACAGTCTTTGAACTTTGAATATGACTGGGTGGGCAGTAAAGGAAATTAAAATATAGAGAAAACAGAATTTTTACACTGATGTTATGAAAGGAATTTGCGTGTTATCTCCACACTAACGGCTCTTTCTTTATTTCATTCTGAAAACAACAGCTGATAGGGAATGCTCTACTTCGGCTTCGCATTGCGGTTTGATTAAAAGGTTCTCAGATATTTAATAATCAATTTTAATTTTTATGAATTCCTGAAGCCAACAGCCTAAAATATTTACTATAATTTAGGAGTTAAATTATTGACGTCTACCTCGTCTACAGAAACTAACAGCTTACATTTAAAATTTAATTTGAATATTAAATTGTTGGCGTCCACCACCTCGGATACCAATCCTGACTTTTCTAGAATTAGGGTAGTATAAGATTTAAGTTGGGTTATATTCTTTTAAATAAAATTAAAAAAAAAAAATATGTAGGTTAAATTTTAAGAAAAAAAAAACCAAAAACATTCGACACAAAGATTTCAAAATTTTTCTTTGTCATTTAAATAATTTTAAGTACTGACACAAACAAAGTTCTGTCGCCGAAAGGCAAATTATAGATTAGTTATGTAATGTTTAGCTTAAAGCGTCTGCGTAGGACCAGTAAGTTATAATATAAGATAATTAAGCTAGAATTTAAGCATTTTTTGTCTAGCATGTAATTTATAAACTAAGAAGATAAGAGAAAATTAAAAAAAATGTTTAAAAAATGTAAATGAAATGACCCAAATCCTGAGACTGACCTCGAACTAAAAAAAAAAAAAAATGGGGTAGCGAGAGGCCGACTTTAGCCATACAAGGACACATCTGTCCATCATCTTGTCTCTGGCTTCTGGTCGTCTTGTGATAACCAGAATCACCCACATCCATAAGGATGTTGGGCTCGGTCTCAAGATGTCTGAAAAAGAAAATGTAGGCAGGTATCTAAGGATAGTGTGGATAGGGTTAGTTCAAATGTTCTCTAACTACTTGGATGGGAGGATGGTGGGAAAGAAATCATACAAGACCGGTAGGGCTTGAATGCGGTAGTGAACACAGATCACGTCTTCGGCGTCTGATAATCAGCCCATTGCTCGTTGTTGTGTGTATTTGTTCTGTCTTGTACTGTGCGTGTGCGTTAGTAGTATGTCTGCGGTATACCCTTTGGGGTGGGTCCAGGAATCCTCTATTATAGAGGGGAATGTTGTTGGGAAGGGTGCTTTCTTCAGTTTTGGACCGCAGAAGAAATTGTGGTGGTCGGATCCGAAGAGATGGAAAGAGAGAAGGGTCAAGAACGCAAAACTCCCGTACAAGTTGTAATGTCCAGGCATTTAAGACCAATGTGCAGCGATACCTCCTTTCCTTATCCACTTCCTCTCCTTCTTGCATTGTGCTCTCACACTTAAGGGTACTCCAAAATCCCGTTTTGTGCGCGCGTTTGTGTAAAAAAAAAAAAACCAAAACAAGTAGGTTCGCGCTGTTCTGAATGCCTTCGAGGTAGTTGTATGTTAGTTGTAGCAAGTACTCGTCGATAGGGATAATGAAGGCGCATTCATATAGGTGAGAGTTTGGATGATGGCGACCGTCAGGCCTTCTAGAGTGGTTGGTGGATTTTCTGGGAAGTTTTCTTTCGAAAACTCGAAGTCTTTCCATTTGGCCCGAAGATATGCAGGAATGGAACCTTTTGGTATGCCTGCAGCGGAGTTGAAAGTTCGTAAAAGCTCGATGGGGGTAATGGAGGTGAGAGTTTGGGTAATGGCGACCGCCAGGCAAGGTGTACGATATTCCAGATCAGATTACCTGCTTATAGCAGAAAAAATTAACTTTGGTTTCAACTTTGTTGCTCCACTTCAAAATTTTGTGCAGCTGCTTAGACTGACCGAGGCCCCTTTGAAGAATGTGGGTCACATTTTGCATTCATTTTTGGGGTATAGATAACCCCAAGATATTTCATCCTGTCCTGTGTTCTAATCGTAGTACCTCCTATTTGTATTCGAATGTTTTGTGAATATCAAGAATTAGGTTGGGCGTGTTTACTTGTATGTGTTTTAATCGTGTCACCAGCAAGGGTGCTGAGTTCACTAAAACACCACCGATGATTTCTTCACTAAAATTGTCCGACAGGGGCTGACCTCTACTTACTTAGCAACGCAGTAAATAAATTGAAAAAAAAAACAAACTATATAGTTCATTATTCTTGGTTTTTTATTGATTCAGAAAAATTACAATTATTTTCACTAACATGACATGATTCGCTCTGAGAATAGGCTACGAATACGTTGGAATAATAACTGGATACTACAAGTAACAAACGGTCTTGTATGGAATATCTTTGTGTCTTTGTTTATACTCCGCTGTAGTCGCTGGAGGAGCGGCTTTAAGTTAAACAATCGTATAGCAGAGGTACACCAAGTCATTTAAAATATCTAAACCGAATTAACACTCAGCGCACAACCGACACAATTAACCATGACGTCCGGACTACACTCTACCTTGAAAATGTATTACTCTACTTTCGGCGTGTGTGCACCCTTAAGATTTTAAAATGTGCACTCTCTGGATGATGAAATTTGACTCCTCGATGCAATCCACATCCGCCAGATTTAACGGTGGTGGATCACATCGATGTGGGAGGAGCGAACAGGCTCAACTTGGCGACGGCCAATGGGCGATCGAAAAGGAGTTAAATGGGAGGATTCCCATATGTTCGTATAGGGCAAGTACGATGCCCTTTACCCTGCATATCGACAACGAACGATATCGCACCTCTTCAAACAAATGGGGGAGGAAAAAGGGGCTGCAGGCATTGTGTTCATGTAATGCCGTTGTAGGCGATACATTCTTCGGTGACGATAGTTCGACCGAAGATTTGGGGTTTGATTGATTTAGCCGTATGGCTCCGGTGCTCTAGAAAGGAAGATATTTTGTTGACATTAAGTCAACAGAAATCTTGCCGATGGTGGCAAAGAGTCAGGCTGGATGGTTATCTTATTTGGATTAATATGCTGGTACATGGATATGGTGGTGAGGAATTTGCCACCCATGGTAACCATGGACCAGCGTTGGTAAGCGAAACAAACAGTGACGCACTGTGTGTTTACTTTGATTTCCAGCAGGGTCATCATAGAGCATGAACGTGGGTATGATTGCCTAAACAACGATCATATTCATGCCCAAATCCCATGATCGGTTGAAAGCCGATAATAGGGAATTGGTCGCAAGTGTTGCGAACCCAAGGGTATAGGAGCAATGGTTCAATTATGGACCGTAGGAAGAATATCGGCTACAGCTGTGTCCACAATACGCTGCCCAGCGTGTGTTTATCGTTTATTGGTGACAAGCTGAGCCGATAGGGGATATGAAATGGTTCATGTATTATGAACCAGAAAAATTCGACGCTATTAATGTCTGGTTTGCTTTCAGTGGTGAGGATGAACATGTCATTCACATGTATGAGAAAATGCTTTTTAGCATTGCGCATTGACATGCTCATGGATAAATGCTGGTGACTTGATGAGGTAACCAAATTAGGTATCGGGGGCACGATGCGTTGGATGCAAGCCTGCCCCGAGGTGAAAGTTTGATGTCACGGCTAGATGATAGTCTTGCCGTGGACTTATGTTTTCCGATGGGAGGTAATGCGGAGTTGCTTACACTGCTCATTTGCAGGTAAGTAGAAAGACTTGCCTGGTAAGTGGGACACAGGTAAAAGGGAATGGGTGGTTCTTTGTAAGTGGGTTAAAGAACCCCCACATACTACTCAGAATTATAGCTACTGCTTTGGATGGATTAAGCCGAATTTTTCATCGACTCTAATACTGATACAGTTCGTCCAGGTAAGTTGAGACGATTTGTTGCGAGTTTTGGGCTTTTGGATGACGTATACACTAGGACGTCATCCGTATAGCATATCTGATTTATTCCCACGTCCACATCATCATCATCAGCACTACAACCGGGAACCGGTCTTGGCGTTATTTAGCAAGTCCTGAGGCTTGGTAAATTTTCCATAATTTGTTTTTTTCCGGGCAAGGTCATTAGTCTTGCGCCACGTCCACAGGGTGAGGAATATCTGAGGTGTAGATATTAAATAGGATGGGGCCTACAATGGAGCCCGGTGGTACGCCTGCAGCGGCGTTGAAAGTTCGGGATAACTTTCCGAACTTGAAAAGTTCTGTTTCGAACGAAGTGGTAGATGATATAGCACAGCGTCCTATTTAGACCCGTGTTCAATAATTTAAGGACGAGATCTTCGATCCACGTCGTGTCAAAAGCCTTTTCAATGTCCAGGCTTACCGCAATGGTGAGTTCCTTATTAAAGAGGCGGACGTAGACGTGGGTTTGAAATACTGAAATACATTGAGAGTCATAGTGGTGTTCTATGCTCTTCTAAATCCGTATTGGAGATCAGGTATTATGCTCCTGGCACTGATAAAGGTGTTGAGCTTCTCGTATGTGATGCTTTATGTATTTTGCTGATGCAAGTGGGGAGCGAAATGGGGCAAAAACTTGAGGGGTGATATGTTGGCTTCTCAACTTTCACATTTGACAAACAATAGCATGCTTCAAAGCTTGGGGAATGTACCCCATGTTGTAGGCATGGTTGAGTAGAATGGAGAGCTTTACAAAGAATGCCTTCACAACGAGTGGTACGACATGTTGACCTTACCGGGTGATTTCTTAGGTTTTCGAGTATTAACTAGATTTTGTAGCGAATTTGGTGAGACGAAATCGTGACCATTATCACATGTGTCGTCGAAGTATGCAGTGCTATTTGAGTTGAAGACAACAATTGGCTCATTAAAGTTGTCTAATTTGTTGTGAACCTCTGAACTAACGATTGCATTAGTATCTATGTGGCCATTCTCGAGAGTGAGCTTGTGATTATTTTAAAAGGTCTCTCTAATGATGTTTGCTTCACTGTTCTTCATGACTGGGCTAGTGATACGAGACGCGCCACATATTTTTTTAACATGTTTATAAACGTTTTGGTCCATCTGAGTACTCTTCAGTTCGTCTTCCAATAATGGAGTACGATTGTTTTGGATTTTCTGTTTTATCAGTGTGCCAATATTGCGAATAATAGTTCCCTTTGCGTAAAGCGGTGACGATATCTCATTCTACAGGGCTTTTTACGCTCCCGGATGAGATGAAGTGTGAAGTCATCATGGGGAATCTGATGTCTTTTCAAGTTTGTTCTTCGGGACATGAGTCTCCGAAGTTTTAACTAGAATCTTTCGTGAAGTCATGCTGCAGCGTTATTTATCTCAACCGTCGTTAGGTACCTGTCAACGCGAAGAGGTTTGAAATGCATTGAACGGAATATGCTTGTATGAGCGAATAACAGCTTTTAAAAGCACTGCAGAGTCAATAAAAATTCAAATGTTCACCGCATAACTGTTTTTGCTCCTTACTTTTTTTTTTTTTTAAATAATATGAACTTGATACAATATAAAGATAAACATTCAATGCAGAAAGAAAAACAGGAAGACTTAGTTAAGTCTATGGAATTCCCTTCCCGCGCGAGTGTTTCCAGAGTTTTACAATCCGCAACAGTTCAAGAAGAACTGCAACGGTTATTTGGTGGCATCTCCGGGCCCCGTGTCGACGCTATAGGTTCGCCTCTCCTGAGAGAAGTACATATATATGTACGAAAAGAAAATAATAAAGGTTTTTTGATATAATGATAAGATAGGAAAGAAAATAATAAAGGTTTTCTGATGGCAATTGTGAGAAGGAGTCAGTTCTTGTTAATGGAAAATGGCTTGCATTTCAGTCTCGATTAAACATTTGCCGGCTGAGTACCAGCAATCAGTCAATTGATTGTTTGGTATATCGCGGAGTTAATTGAAATCAACACGACGGTACGAGAACTATGAAGAACCTCATTCACTTTACGGCGTATTCGTACCAGTAATTTAGAAAACACAGGTAATATACAGCATTGTCACGACCATGTTTCACTGGCACAATCGAACGACGCGTTAGGGTCCTCGATGAGTCTTTCTGCTCGTTTTTGTATTCTAATGTAAATTGCAGTTTCTGAGGGAGATCAGAAGATTCCGTCGAATAGATAAATCTGAGCCATAGCAGATGAGGTGACATAATAGGCGTGCAAGTAGAAACTCGGCTCCGAAATTGGTTGCACTAAAAACATATTTGAACGCATCCAATTCAGCTGCCATTTTGGAAATATGTACCTTAATCATTGCTGTTTTCATGACTAAGTTTTAGTCATTTACAAGCTGTCGTTGCATGCGCATCAGCTGTATAAGGCATGGATGTCGATAAGCAACATTTACGCCATTGCATTCTATTTTGTTTCCAAATGAAAAAAAAACAATGCTGCTCAAGCTGTGGAATTGATTAATTCGATTTAAGTGAACATTCTGTGAGTCATTCAACAGTAAAAAAGTGGTTTGCAAGATTTCGTGAAAGAAATTTAGACTTGAGAACGATCCACGTCTAAGTACGGTAAAAAAATTTTACGACGAAGAACTTCAAGTTTTACTGGATGAAAATCCATGTCACTTCGATTGTTATAAGTATATTTTCCATACAGTTTAAATTTGACAAAAAAGGCACTAGCACACCTATTATTTCTTCGAGCACTCCCTAAAAAGCCGCAGGTTTTGAAACATCAAGTATGTGATCGTCTCAGTTAAAAGCCGAGCTAATTGGATTACCAATTATTGACTTTGGTGAGGCAAGTGTACTGCATAGACAGGGGGTTGGGATTTGTCATTGGCCACAAGAGACAACATGGCGCTTTGTGGAATCAACGCATCAGGATATCAGCATTAAAGGGTTATCCTGGGGTAAGAAATCGACTTTTTTGTTTGGCTCTATAGATAGTATAGCACTTCTCGAATACACTCTAAAAGCCCCAAGTATGACTTTGTATTTTATTATTTTTGTACGCATACCCGAGCACACGCGTGTGCTAGATAATTCATAATTTTACAGATAAATTTATATGATTTTTTTTTTAAATGAACGTTTAGTTAATTTGCCACTTGATGAATGTGTTTTTAAAAGTTAACATTTTGTTTATCATCATCATCATCATCGGCACTACAACCGGAATCTGGTCTTGACCTTATTTAATAAATCTCGCCACCGGTCCCGATTTAGAGCCGATGTCATCCAATTTGGCACTTCCAGGCTGCAGGCGTCCTGGTTTACGCCATCCCTCCATCGCAGACAAGGTCTGCCGCGCTGTCTCCTTCCATACATCCTACCACAAAGGACTTTCCGGGCAGGGTTCCTTCGCTCATTCGAGCTAGGTGTCCCGCCCACCGGAGTCTACCGAGCTTGATTTTTCTTACGGCATTAGCTTCAAGGTAGATTGCCTACAACTCATGGTTACATCGTTTCCGGAGTCGTCCCCCCTCACATACGCGGCCAACAACTCTCCTTAAGACCTTGCTCTCGAAGGCGTCTAAGGGTCAGAGTGCCTTTTATTGAGCCTCCAGTTCTCTGACCCATACATGAGCACTGGTAAGACCATGGTCTTGTACCGTAGTACCTTGGATGGATAAATTTCGGGATTTAAGGAGCCTTGATAGATCATAGTAGGCTTTGTTCGATTTGATCAGCCGTACGCGTATTTCTTCTTCCATACTGTTATCGGCTGATACTTTTGACCCAAGGTAGTTAAAGGATTGCACTACTTCAAATTCGTGCGCCACTACCTCGTTGGTTTGACCAACGTTAGGTCTTCTCTTCAAAGAAGTTGCCACCATGTACTTCGCTTTTCTTTCATTAATGTGCAGTCCCAGGTTTTGTGTCGTCTGCTCGATCTGGGTGAAGGATTCCTATCTAACCGATTCGGATCTACCGACGATGTCGATGTCATCTGCGCAGGCAAGTATCTGGCTGGACTTGGTGACAATAATCCCTCTAGTTGCAACGCCAGTGTCACGGATTGCTTTTTCCAACTCCTGGTTGAAGAGGAGGCAGGCCAGACCATGCCCTTGTCGGAGTCCATTAAAGATGTTTATGTAAAAAAAATTTACGACAGCAGTCCCGCTATTTTGACTCGACTAGTTAAGTTACGGTTATGGTAGAAGGAAAGTAACAAAAGACTACACTCCGGCAACGCTAGTTGGCATGCAATCAGTAAGCTGTTGAAATCCAAACTATTATCACGTAATATAAAGCTCCGTGTCTATAGAACCATAATCATGCCAATTGTTCTATTCGGATGCGAAACGTGGGCTCTCACAAAACGGGAAGAAACAAATTCCGCGTATTCGAGAATAAAGTTTTAGGGGGTATCTTTGGCGCAAATATGACGAGGAGGCAGGTCAAAGAAGGAAACTCCACAACCACGAATTGGAAGAGCTATACCGCAAAACTACAATAGTGAGAGTAATCAAGTTGCGAAGATTAAGATGGGTCGGACACGTAGCGTGCATAGAATTCTTAACGGTAAGCCAACGGGAAAGAGACAGAGGACGGCCGCGATGGAGTTGGGAGGACAATGTTAAGTTTGACCTCGAGGAGATCGGATCGGATGGTCGAACGTGGAAGGAGAGTGCACAGGACAGGGAACAATGGGGGAGTCGAGTCGGTGTGGTCATGAACTTTCGGGTTCCTACAGGCCAATAAATAATAATAATATGGTCAGCCTACAAAGTCGTATCAATTTGTTTGGAATGGCGAACTCTCTCATGGCATTATATAGTTCTAACCTGGATATGCTGTCGTAGACGGCCTTAAAGTCTATAAATGGATGTGATATAATGGAGTCTTAAATTCCAGACATTTTTCCATCGCCTGCCTCAGGGTGAATATGTGACCAATCCCTGATTTGCCTGGGATAAAGCCACACTGATTTTGACCAATGATGGCTTTAGCGTATGGGGCTAGCCGATCTTGTAGAATAGTGGAGAGTATCTTATAGGCGGTACTCAGCAATGTGATACCCCTATAGTTGCGGCACATTGTGATAACTCACTTCTAATGATTGGGAAAATTATTCCACGACGCCAATCTTCCGGCATCTCCTCTTGCTCCCATACGTGCACCACGATCTCATGAATTGTGGGATGTAACGCTGTCTCTCCTTGTTTGATCAACTCAGCTGGTATGCCATAAGCTCCAGGGGCTTTATTTGATTGGAGCTGTCTTATGGCTTTTAATGTTTCCTCAATGCTTGTTGGCGGCAGCATTTGGTCTCGATCTAGCATTGGCGCAGCCTCCAATTCTTCTGTGAGCTGACCATTTAGCAATTCGTTAAAGTGCACTTCCCATCGCTACAGAATGCCTTCAGGATCGGTGATCAGATTACCCTCTTTATCCTTGCAGTAAGTGCAGTGTGGTGTGTACCGCGTCATACTGCGGATTATTTGGTAGAACTTCCGCGCCTGGTGCGATCTCGCTCTGTACTTTTCTCTATATCACAGACAAGGCTTTTTTCCCAGGCACTTTTCTTTTCTTTGTGGAGTCTTTTTAAGATCCTCTGAGCTCTTTGTATTTCTCTTCGCGTAGCCGTGTACTATGAGACTGCTGCATTGCCCGGTATGCAGCATTCTTACGTTCAGTCGCTAGTTTGCACTCATCATCAAATCAGTCGCTCCGATCGCTGCCAAAGGTGGAGTTGGCAGTACTAATGACAGTATTCTTAAGGCGTGTCTATTTCTCTTGTTGCCCCAGGGCTTACTCTCCATCCGTCGAGCTCTTCGAGAGCGAGTCTTAGCGCATAACCAAAGGTGTTACTGGTATTCTCATTGCGTAAGGCCGCCGTGTGATTCGAACTTGATCCGCGGATGCAATACGTCTCCGTAAGGCAATCCGCGCTCGGAAAACTGTACCAACAAGATAGTGACCCGAGTCGATGTTGGCACCTCGGTACGTTCATACTGTCATCACGCTCGAGGAGTGGCGGCGATTTATCAACACGTAGTCAATTTGGTTGCGAGTGGCTCCATCGGATGATGGTATTAGACAGCGTCAACAGTTCTGGTGGTTGAATGGCATATAAAGACCTGAGTACCAAAGTCGGTATAGAATCACACTATCATCAGCTAGCTTACATAGACTTAGCTTTTCTAGAATTAGGGTAGTATAAGATTTAAGTTAAGTTAAGTTGTGCTTTTAAATAAAACTAAAAAAAAAAAAAAAAATAGGTAACTTAAGTAAGTTAAATTTTGAGAAAAGAAAAAAAAAACAAAAAAAATTGACACGAAGTTTTTCAAATTTTTCTTTGTCTCAAATAATTATAAGTACCGCCACAAAGTTCTGTCGCCGGTAAGTTATTATATAAGATAATTAAGCTAGAATTTAAGCATTTGTTGTCTAGCCTTTAATTTAGAAACTAAGAATATAAAAAGAAAATAAAAAATGTTTTAAAAATGAAAATGAAATGAAACGACCAAGTTTTTTGATGCTGCCAGTCCATTTTCTTTGGTGTTCTCATGCAAACTATGGGAACCTGCGTAGTGCGTGAAAACCGAATCCCCGCCTATTTTCGCATTCAAATCACCAAGAACGATTTTCACATTGTATATTTAATCCTAGGTGGAAATATGAACGCCGAGCATAAAAATCGGGGAAATTATATATGTATCTAATGCCAGAGGAAATCAGTTGACTGGTTGGTTAGATCAGTATCATATAGAATATAGAACTGATCTGATAGCTACGGAATATTCCTCGTTCCCTAGAGGTATCGGATCGTTCCTAGATATCTTGCTTATTGACTCACGACTGAGACTACTTAACACCAACAGACGAAAGAGAAACTGTTTATGGACAGTTGAATTCGACTGCGGCCACTGTGCGTAGTAATAAAGCTTCCGAACGATCTGGCAGATCTGGAGGAATTTGTGATCCCGCAACCCTACAACTACGGGGCAATACGATGGCCTCGGTTTACAAGGTGATTAACAAGAAACCTTCGTTCGAATAACTTTAATCTGCCAATAAACAGAAACCTGACAACTGACGAAATCGACAAATACATTCAACAAATGGACGAATTCGTAAATAGAAAATAACAATGGACAATACAATTCCCAAAACAACAGTTACAGATCACATAAACATGTACAGAAACACAAGAGTAAACGCACTCCCCTTAGAAAAAGTGCAGACTGCTAACAAAATTAAAATAATGACACGGACAGTTTACAGACAGACACGACCAGGAGATATCACTGATATCTCGATTAAAAAACCTCCAACAATTACTTAAAGCTAACTATAGATTGGAACAAGAGAATTCGAGCTATAAAATCCAACAAAACGAATATATTCCCACAAATAAATAAGATATTCAGGAGAAACAATCAAAGCGAGATGCAGTGTCTCCAAATTCCACGTACCGTCAGAAACAAGCAGCTGCTAATCAACATCGGCATAGATACAGAGAACGCTATCCTCAATAATGAACTCTTCATAATCGAGGATCCTTTGGAAAAGGTGAACGTAGTGAGAGCTGTCTTTCAAGAAATGTACAAGGGAATGAAAGCGTTTACCGAAATTACGACTTGGAGGACAGAGCTCTACTGAATCAGCTGCACCTCTATTACTATTTATTGGCCTGTAGGAACCCAGAAGTTCATGACCTCACCGACTCGATGCCGCCATAGTTCTCTGTCCTGTGCACTCTCCTTCCACGCTTGACCATTCGATCCGATCTCCTCAAGGTCAAACCTAACATTGTCCTCCCATCTCTGCCGCGCCGTCCCGTCGGTCTCTTTCCCGTTGGTCTACCGTCAAGAATTCTAAACACGGTCCTATCGTTGCCCATTCGTGCCACGTACCCGGCCCATCTTAATCTTCGCGACCTGATTACTCTCACTATTGTAGGCTTGCGGTATAGTTCTTCCAATTCGTGGTTGTGGAGTTTCCTCCATTGTCCTGCCCCCTCGTCATATTTACCGCCAAAGATACCCCTTAAAACGTTATTCTCGAATGCGCGAAATTTGTTTTCTTCCCGTTTTGTGACAGCCGATGTTTCGCATCTGTATAGAACAATCGGCACGATTATGGTTCTATAGACACGGAACTTTGTGTTACATGATAGCAGTTTGGATTTCAGCAGTTTACTGACTGCGTGCCAACTAGCCTTGCCGGAGTGTAGTCTTTTGTAAATTTCCTTCGACATTTCGTTACTGGACGTCAGTATCGTTACCAGATATTTAAATTCTTTAACTTTTTCAAATATCTTGCCTCTGACGTTTATCTGTGTTCTCTGAAAGCATTTTTTGTCTAGGATATAAATTAGAAACTAAGAATATAAAACAAAATAAAAAATGTTGTAATAATCAAAATAAAATGGCTCCTTGGTTTTCCAACTTAATTTGTTCACTGCATCTAGAATTTTGAAACCTTCAAGTCTCAGGTCTTCAACAATTCTTTCTGGCTTGCAGGTAAAATGCAATTTTTTAGCTATCACTCTTATTGGCCTTTCTTGTTTATTTTGGTAAGAATGCCACAGGTATTTGTTTTCGGTATACTTCATCATTACGGGGGAATTTTTTTTTTTTAAGCTGTCGCTGTTCAGTGTTTTTATTATAAATTGTGCTATCATTTTGTTTTGACGTTAAGGAGTCGTAGAAATTTTGATAGTTGTTCACTCCAGCCACTATGATGGGTGGTGGTGGGGGCACTTTCTTTACTTTTTCTTTTATCGTTGTTTCTTCTTTATCTTGTGGTGAGAGTGTGGCTGAGGTGTTCCACTTTCTCTTTTTCCTTGCCTTGGTTCTAATCCACTCTGTTTCTTTCGCCAGTTCTTCCTCATCAGTGCAATAATCTACACCTGGGCGAGAATGTTCCATATTTGATGAAGATGGGACAGCAGATTTTGTCTCAACAATGCATTTCAGGTGTTGTTGTAGTATTTTTAGTTTACTTTTCAAGTCATATATAAGGCCTTGCAGTTTTTCCCGTTCTTGCCTTTCTTGTTTGTATTCCATATGTTCATCGGTTAATCGCTTGTATAACATACGCTCTGTGTCTGTGTTGAGGTTTATTCGTATATCTTTAGAAGGCGTGTCCATTGCACTCACCACTGTAGAACATTGTCCACTTTTTACATTACTTAATAGTTGTTATTTATACTTATTGACCACTTTTTACAACACTTAATATTTGTTATTTACGGAGCAAAATAAAACACGTCTTCACTAACGACCGAGCTGACTATAAGTCGTGCAATAAAACATCATTCATTACATCACACGCTACGATCAAATCGAATATTTTCGACGCATTTTACGTTCCTGCAGCCGTACTTCCTGTGCCAAAATGATATTATATGGATATGGACGGATATCCTTCCTCAAAATTGGCCACATCATCATCATCATCATCGGCACTACAACCGGGATCCGGTCATGGCCTTATTTAGCAAGTCTCTCCACCGGACAAGGTTATTAGCCTTCCGCCAACCTTTCTCAGGATGTCGCTGCATGCATTGGTTCACTACTTGGCGGGTGCCAAAGTAGCTATCCAGGGGTGTCACGTGGAGACTGCATGTCAACTTGGATTGATTAGGGACAAAGATCGTCCTGGCCTTCGCCGGATTGAAAGCAGAGACTCTACCCTGTATCTTCGCTCCCATCCTCCTCAAAATTGGCCGCAATGAGCTTAAAGAGAAGGTTGGGTCGTGGAATCGGTTGATTGGGTCTTTTTTAACAGAAAGCTGTACAGTTCCAGTTTTACACATTTCTGGCATTTTTTGTATAATCGAGACGAAAACATTATCTACCGAGTGCATTGGCTTACATTTATGTACTAAGTGTTCTACCGTTCCTCTAGTGGGACGATTTTACGTGGTTACATGCGATTACACGTGACTTGCCAGAAACTCCGGGACGCTGGTTAGGAAATTTCGGCGCAGCTTCCTTATAGTTCGGACTTAACGTTGAGCTATCTTTTTTTCCTTATCATTCCAAAACTTCCTTAGTGATAAGAAATGAATATCAGAAAAAAATATTGTGAAAACCGCTTATTCAAATTTTTCGCCAGTCAAAATGAGGACTTCTACGAAAAGGCATGATGAAGCCATCTTTAAAATGTCAACGAATTATGAAACAAATCCCTATATATTTGACCCATATCGAACAATCCGAACCGTGTTAAATAAAGTTCTGAAACAAACGTAAAAATAATGGATGTCTTTTACCCCAAAATTGATATCTCCTTAAATTCTGATAAAATCACTGAACCCGCAACTGGATGTTTATGCGTGTTACTGAATCATACGTCTGAAATATCAAATAATCCTGCCATTAGTTTCGGGCTGCAGAGTACTATATGACCTGTAAATCCAGCAATTTAAAGTTAACCAACACATGCTGCAATATAAATATGCCCCAAACAAGCACAGTTGAATTCGTGGTTGCTTTAAGTATTCTTAAAGAAAAGGTGAAAACCTCGATTCCAAAAAAGATCCCGAATTCATATACCATGACCATACAAATAATTCATGGCCTTTTTTCTACATGTCGTCTACTCGCCTTACAGACGACTACAAACAATCTATCCCTCATATTATGAAGGTCATAAAAGTTCCCTCTTGTTGGCATGGCCTTTCCCAAGCATAACACGCTAGCTAAAATGTCAACCGTACCAAGAGCAAACAAAAAGTTCCTAAATTGGAAAATTTTAAGTCTACCTCCATCCAGCGTAAATAAACGATAACAGCGCCTATTCCCTAATCATGTTGCTCACATGTTATGCCTGCATGCGACGGCCTTTAACCATCATTAAATGGCGGAATTTTCTCTAACAATTCGCTTCGTCTCTTGGCCGTACCATAACCTATTAAAATGGAAAACCAAAAAGGACAAACACAAAAGACAACGCAAGCGAAAAGTATCACAGAGCTCGCAGTGCACGCGAGCAAAGGAACGACACACCGAAAGTACCCAGCCAACGAGGCGAAACGGTGAGAAGTGTGCGAATTTTCAACATAGACGAAGAGAGTGGATCATAACAAAAATGTCCGTCAAAACAAAATATAAAATCTCACCGCCAGTCATCCGTCAACCATTCCGCAACCCTCCACCGGCCACCCACTGAACCCCCATGGGATCCCCAATATTCCACAATCACCACACCATCACGACCCGCCTGGTCATCGTCACTGTATTGAATCCGGCAAAATGCCGCATGTATTATACAACAAACAACATCGCAGAATCATTCTAACCATTGTCACCGTTGCCCCCGTATCCATCACTGCTGCCGTTCCCGACACTATCACTTCCCAGAGCCCCACCAAGACAGGCCACTTCACTCCACACACCGTCCATCTTGCGTTCCGCGCCGGAAAGCCGCTACCAGCAAAAGGCAAGTTGAATGACATAAAACATCCACTGACCTTCAACTCTAAGACTGAACCTTAGAAAATGAATAATTTTCATTTTACATGCGCTCCAAAATGCGATTGTATGTGTATCTGTGTAAATGCGCATCCGCCGTTTACATACAGCCCCAAAGCCCCATCGCTGAATAACTCAACTGCACTGTCCACCACTACCAACAACATATCGTACATCGTGCACCTACTTACCTCATATAAAGTGTGCCCAACAATAACAGAGTCTGTGCTCGCGTGCACAGAGCGCCGACGTCGTCATCATCGTCTCAGTCTAATCGCCTAAAAGCTTTGACACCATCTGAATGGCGACCCCACCGGAATGAGCCCAGATGTGTGCGAGCACATGCAATTTACCCCATCCACCCCTCCCCTAGAATGAAGAGAGCTCCAAAGCTCAATGATGCCGTCCAAAAAGCTTTGCTCCCAGCTCAATACATCTCTGATTGAGACTTGCAAGGCAACGCAGCCATCCACTGTGCTACATAAGAAAGTGGGGCCTTCAGCTGCAGACTAGTGCAAGTTGTCCGGTAAAGCGGCATGGGGCACGACAGACAGAAATTCTCCATCGCAGACATTTGAGTGGGGCTATAGCCGCTGCGAACGACGGGCCAAACTTGCAGGGAGGGCAGGTGCCCTCTATAAATACAAAATGAAAAAGAGACATCAAGAGAAAATATTGAATATGGCGAATTCCTAAATTAAGGGATCGAACTGAAGGGAAATGTGGTGTAAGAATTTAATTAGATTTGTTAAGTTTGAAATTAATTTTAATTGATTTTCAAAAACAAATTTATACGATGGTATCGTTGCTTAACACAACGTTAACAAAAAGACATTTTTGACGGCTCTCTATCTCTTATATTCTAGTGGAAAGAAATGCCCGCGATAAAACTGTGCTTTCACACAATACTGGTTTGTCAGCCAATGCAATTTAAGGCATTGCAGAAAACTGATAAAGGGGTTTGAAAAAGGTCTATTCAAACTTTTCATTATAAAAGCCCTTACAATACAAAAATCTCATTTGTATAATAAATATATAAAAAGCAAGTGTTCTATAATCCCCAACTTCATTTCGAGTTGATACGAAAATTTGTCCACTTAATTTAACAAACCACTAAATACTAATATCACAAAACCTGATTTTCTGTGCGAATTCTATAAAAATAAAGATTGAAGTTGTTTTCAAAAGTTTGCGAACTTCCCACAGTACAGAGAATCCTTAAAGATATTATTTAATAGTTCTACCATCGCGTAATTAAATTTGGGCGGCTAATCAATCTATTTGCCAGGAAACGAAAAATGAACACGCGGTTAGCAGGAAGTTAATGCGTTATAAGGACGAGGATGGTTGGAACATTTGTAACTTATATTCTACATGCATATCCATAAAAAATGACGTTTTAAAACATTGGGGTGACCAATAGTCTCCAATACTTTTATCGCACCGCACCAGACCAGTCACCGCATATCAATCATTTGAATTTGACGCTATTGATCGAATTACCTGTACTTTTTTATATAGCTCTAAAAAGGAATCCGTTTTTAGCATCCGCGAGTAGTTGCCGCAACCTTTTTTCTTTTATAGTAACCGGCGCATAAAAGGTGATTTTGGAGTACCCTTAAATGTCAGAGCACAGACCGACAGGAAGTGGAAGAGGAAACGAGGTATCGATGTAGATTGGTCTTAAATGCCTGCACATTACAACGACGAGGAAACGATTGATCTGGTACTCTGGTATCCCACATTCGTGTGGTTCGGCTAAAGAATGACTCTATGTTTATTTGTGTGCCTGAAGTCCACTTTCAACGTGAACTGATGCGCATTCACAGCTTGACGGGTATCGCGGGAAAATGTTTGAAGAGGTGGAACACATTAAGCCAGTTCATTTTTTTTTATTAGACTTCTCTCGGGAGAGGCGAACCTATAGCGCCGAGTGGGCGCCCCGAGATGCCTTCAAATAACTGTTGCAGTTCCTTTTGAGCTGTTGCAGGTTGTAACGCTCCGGGAACACTCGCGTGGGAGGGGAGTTCCACAGCTTCCCCGCTCTGTAACGGAATAATATCTGTAAAACAGACAGAGGTCGGCTACACGCCTTCGATGTGATTGCGACTGCAGTCCCGAAGTCAGCGCCGAGTCCCCGATCAGGCGGATCGCTCGTCTCTGTATGCTCTCAAGTAGGTCGAGGGTATGTTTAGGAGCCGAGCTCCAAACATGAGAGCAATATTCGAGCGCGGGTCTAATTTGGGATTTATATAGGAGAAGAAGTTGGGCCGGACTAAAATATTTCTTGGCTCTAAGAAGATAACTCAGTTTTCCTGAGGCTGACCTGGCGATGTTCGACACGTGTTTATGCCATGACACATTCCCACAGACCGTGACGCCGAGCAATTGAAACTTTCCCCAGCCTCGAGGGCCCGGCCATTCATCATCAGCTATGGAACCGATGATCCAGTTTTCTTTGTTAATGTTGTATACTGGGTCTTCGTTGCGTTGAAGTCGACAAGATTGGCCTTTCCCCACTGCAGGACTTTATCCAGATCCTGATTCAGAGAGTCAATCTGTCTACATCTCAGCTGGTGGGACATTGATGCACCAATCGGCTGATCACTCGAAAAGGAGAAAACAAGCGTACTATCATCCGCAAAACTGAACACTTTGTTATCCGTTGTCTCCAACAAATCATTTATGTGAAGCAAGAACAAGGTTGGAGCCAAAATAGAACCTTGGGGCACCCCCGAATTAACAGGATACAGATCCGAACACTCGCCGTCCACAACAACCCGGATCGATCGATTCTCGAGGAAGCTCCTCGTCCAGTCGCAAAGCTGTTGGGGAAGTCCATATGAACGAAGTTTGCTCAGCAATGCCCCGTGCCAGACGCGGTGAAAAGCCTTGGAAATATCCAATGCGACCGCCCTTGACTCACCATGCCGTTCAATCGCAGATGTCCATATATCGGTTATAAGTGTCAAAAGGTCTCCTGTGGACCGCCTGCCACGGAATCCGTATTGACGATCATTCATGAGTCCGTTGCACTCCAAATACTTAACCAACTCTGTATTGATGACTTTTTCCATTACCTTATATAAAATAGACAGTAATGCTATCGGACGCTAATTTTGTGGGAGACACTTTTTTTCCGTCTTTGGGATTGGCTGAACTCGAGCGATTTTCCAGCAGGCAGGAAAGCGGAAGAGTCCGCCAAGAACCGGCGATAGTTCTGGAGCACAGTTCTTAAGGACTATTGCTGGTATTCCGTCCGGTCCGGTTGCCTTCCTACAATCCAGTTCACGTAGAATGCGTTGAATAGTGCGCGGATGAAATCTCACATCCCGCATGGAAGACTGTACCGGCGAGATCACAGGTGGCTCCAAAAGGCCAGGATCGAGGTTTGAATTCGTCGAAAATAAATTTGCGAATGCATTAGCTTTATCCTTTGAATTCGTGACTAACTTCCCGCTGTCTGTCACCAACGGAGGGAAAGAAGAGGACGTGAAGTTACCGTTGACAGCTTTTGCCATTGCCCAGAAGGAGCGCGAACCAGTTGGGCACCGAAGGGGCTTATTGATCACCCTGTCGTTGTGAGCCTTCTTCGCGGTATCAATCGCCTGGTTGCACGCATTTCTGATTCTAACAAAATTCGTTGTGTTAACATCGGTGGGATTGGAACGCCATTTCTTATAAACTCTTTTTTTGCCGCTATAATCAGCTCGCACTTTTTATCAAACCAAGGTTTATCAGACGAACTTCGTTTGATGGAATGTGGAATATACATCTCCATCCCCAGAAGAATAATCTCTGACACCGACTCCGCGCAAGCGGTAACATCGGAGTTTCCGAAGCATTCCTCCGACCATGGAAAGGATGCGAAGAAATCTCGCATATCGTCCCAGTTACCAGCCCCATACTTCCACACATGGCGAAGCTGCCTAGGCCGGTTATTCGCTTGGTATGCAAGTGCTTGCGCGACAGATACCAGGCAGTGATCTGAGTTTCCCAGTTGCGCAGAAACCTCTACGGTATAAATACTCGGTTCGGATGTCAAAAACTAATCCAGGGTGTTCGCATAATCGCCTCGGTCATCCGGCACTGGCGTTGACTCCCCACGAGTTGAGTCAAGTTGTGGCTTACGGCAAACATTTCCGCCAGCCTCCCAGCCTCGTCGGTCCTGTTAGAATGTAACAACCAGTCGGAATTGTGCACATTAAAAACGCCAAGGACAACAATTTCAGAAGGTGGGTGGTTGATCCGTATCCAGTCGACGGTATATGAAAGATGCTCGAAAAGTGTCGCCGGTCGATCGTCATTCGGGGAGCGGTAAAGGCAACAAAGAAATTTAACGGAATTCCTCAGCACGACCCTCAACCACATGATGTCCATATTATTGGGTTCCAACGCCTCCATCCGCTGGCAAGCCAGATTGGACCGCGCGAAGACGCAGACTCCGCCCATAAAACGGAATCTCGAATGTAA
This sequence comes from Microdon myrmicae, assembly GCA_963931805.1. Taxonomy (NCBI): domain Eukaryota; kingdom Metazoa; phylum Arthropoda; class Insecta; order Diptera; family Syrphidae; genus Microdon; species Microdon myrmicae. Next base: position 95,462,625 of record OZ007497.1, on the reverse strand, counting down.
GTCGTATCCTGAGCAACAAAGATATGTCGAATCAGTTGACGAATCGACCTGGGTCTCAGTTAGGGCAAGGATATCAGGTTTCGTTGTTTGGAAATATTGGTGGACGGCGTTTACATTGGTATTGGTGAAACTGATGCCCCTGATGTTACAAAATGCCGTCACCAGTCGAGCGTGGACCGAGCCTCGAGAGCGAGCCCGGTTATGCGATGACGAACCTCTTAAAGTTCCATTATTTATCATGATATCTGCATGATGTTCCCCCTGACATAGTGCCCCCCGGAGATCCGAATGGGAGACTAGTTTACCTCCGGAATTCTTTATATCAGAACGTACCATCATGACTTATCCCCGTGTCAGTCCGGGCCATCAGCCACACATCCGAAACACCGTCGAAGATTTCTCTCGGCGATATCGCGGAATGTACAGTGTGGGCGGGGGGGGGGGGGGGGGGGGGTATCTCACTTGGGACCGACTACCACCCAACCAACCTTTTCTCGAACCGGTCCATCAACCAAGCTCCGAAAGATGGCCAGGGATTTCTCCCAACCATTTCACGGAGCCTATAGCTTGATGGGGTGATATATCTCCGGGCGCACAGGGCGTTGGGACCCCGGCTACCACTCGGCCTTTAGTCGCCTCTTACGACAAGCTGGCCTAGCTGTGAGTATATTCTAATGCCCTACTCACAGGGCACCAACCATGATAATACCGGTCAAAAAGATATGGGCATGATATGTTGCGCCTATATTCTAACGGAATTGATCGACTTGCGACTGTAGTGCTCCAAGAAGCCCTACCATTTTCCTCCCACATACATTTGTACCCACCTACTATATCATGCATTCATATCCCCAAATGAACATTGAATTCAATGTCAAGCAAATTGAACCGAACGTTCAATTGTCGAACATTGAATTCAATTCCAAAAATCCGAACATCACAATGCACATTTTTCACATGCATTGTATGTACAATCAAACATGTGTCCGAACAAATCCATATTAAAAGACATTCATTTCTTTCCCATACACACAATTTTAAAATCCTTATCTCCATCTGGATTGTAGCCAGATGTGTACATTTTAAAAATAGATATCCCATTTCCTTTCTCCAGTCTCTCACATACAAATCTCAATGAAGATTTGTATAAAAGGGCGATGAATTTTAGATTCCAGGATCCGTCTCTAGGTTGGCGTCCGACTTTTAAGGACGTCAATCAATTAAAATAAATATACAAAATCCAAAATAAAAGTATTTTTATTGGATTCGATTGAATATCAGATCTCTTTTTACAGCAATCGGTCGTCACTCTTCCCGGGGGCCCCAGAAGCACGGTGGCGGCCGCAACGGGTCCCCTCAGGAGCTCCCTGAGGGAAGAACCACAACACGACCCTAATCTGTTTTCACTAATTTGTTTCACTGCTCGCTTTCGCTTCCTATCGAGCACATGGACAGCAGTTTTGGATGCGCTTGACCAAATATGGGAGTTGAACTCAATTTTTGGACGATATACGTCTTGTAAATAGTGGTCAGGTTGGATGGAGTGAAATACTTTCTGCATATACAGTTAGCTCCACATTTCACAGGTACAAATATGTGGTCGTTCCAATTAAGAGTCGAATTAAGTCGAGTGTCGAGGATTGTAGTTCCTTGGTTTCGTCAATGTAAGTGCCCTTCATCGACAGTATATTTACTTTTTTTTTTACACTAACGCGCATACAAAAGGGGATTTTGAAGTACTCTTAAATGTCAGAGCACAGTGCGAGCGGATGGAGAGGAAGTGGATGTGTCGATGTATATTGGTCTTGAATGTCTGGACATCCCAACGGCCAGAAAACACATGATCAGGCAGAACATTCCACATTCGTGTGGTTCGGCTAAAGAATGACTCTCTATGTTTATTTGTGCGCCTAAAGTCCACTTTCAACGTGAACGTTGAGCAACGACCGTGGTAATACCTATAGAAAAGAAACAGGCATGATACGTTGCGCCTGTGTTCTAACGATGGAATTGATCGACTTACGGCTGGGTCCCCAATAAGTTTCACTGCTCGTTTTTGCATCCTGTCGAGCACGTGTAGTGCAGTTTTGGATGCGCCTGGCCAAATATTTTAGTTGAACTCAATTTTTGGACGAATATACGCCTTGGAAATAATGGTCAGGTGTGAAGAATGTTTGCATCTCTTAAGGAACGCCATATATTTGGCTGCACTTTTCGCAGATTTAAATTTGTGGTCATTCCAGTTAAGAGTCGAACTAATTCGAGTGCCGAGGATTGATAATTCCTTGGCTTCGCCGATGCAAGTGCCGTTTAAACACTATTTACTTTGGGGCTCACCTTTGACGACAAGAGGCAGCACTGACTTTTTAGGGCATTGAATTCTACTCGGTTAGATATCTTGTTGAGGTCTGAATTCAATGTATCAAGCATAAGTTGCTGGTTGGTAGTGCCGTTCGAATAGTTTAGACGGGAGTGTTCGTATGATTATGAGAAACTCAACGTGCTATCAACAGCAAACGAGTGAATAGGGTTGTGAGTAATTGACAAGAGATCATTTATAAAGATCAGGAAGAGAGTGGGTGGGAGTACCGTATTACCGCACCCTGCATTAATTTGATGGGAGACAGATTTGACGCCATCAAGAACCACTTGGATTGAACGGCCAGAAAGAGAGTCTCTTATCCATTGGATCGGGGAATTTTCCACTCCATATGAATGCAATTTTGACGAAAGGGCTGGATGCCAAAATCTGTCGAAGGCTTTTGAAATATCCAATGCGACTACCTTGCTTTCACCGAGGTAGTCGATGGAATTGCTCTACTTTTCGGTAAGGTATGCCATCAGATCTCCTGTTAACCTGTTGCTACGAAAGCTATATTGGCGGTCATTGAGGAGGTCATTTGATTCCAGATATTTCGAAAGTTGACGGTTGATAAGAGATTACATTACCTTTGTGAGAATAGAAGTTAGTGCTGTGGGGAGGAAGTATTGTGCCTGACACGGACACTCCGTTCACTTCCTCCACCATCATGAATTGTTCGCCGCGTAAAACACTGAACCCGAAAGAACGATCACCAGGGGAACAACAATAGAAAAATGAAATGCATTGATTTAGTTAATGTTAATTTTTTATTCGTTACGTTTTATACTTATTGGAATTTAATACTCAATTTTCTAACTACACGACACTCGGCGGGTATTTCGCGTCTCCGTGCACACCGTAGACGGAAGTCGGCAAGACCATTGTGGCCAGCGGATGGAATTTGACTCAACGATATTTAATCGTCTTGGGGTGAGTTTTCCCAATAGAGAAAGTGTTTCTCTCGTGGTGAAAACAAGGAAGAAAGACTTGGCAATGTATGTGTATGTGTGAGTGAAGATCACATTGGTTTTTTTCATACACAAGGCCATGGGACTGAACCTGAAATAAAGAAAGGAAAAGGGGATCGCGAAGTTCTTTGTTTATGTGAGACGTTACTGGCAAACGAATCCAGAACTATGTAGGATAAAAGGAATTTATGGCCTGAGAGTTCAACTGAGTAAACATTAGATGGTAGGTGCATTTGGGATAGGATGATTGAATTGTTTGCGTATCGCCAGAATGCCTGCTGAAGGACAGCGGTCTTTTGTTTACTCATGGTGTGAGTTAGGGAAATAGTCTCAACGTGGATTGTGCTAATTACACGCAGCTGGTGTTGGACTATTTATCGCTGGCTAAAAGGGTCGACAGCCGATGTGTGCATAGTTAGTTTTTATGTACACATATTGAGGCTGGGATTAGCCAACTCAAGGGTAAGATTCCCTGCAGTCGTATGATATGCGAACCGATGAATTTTATTACAGGGAATTTATGATAAGGTAAGAAAGAACTCTTACAGGAATTTGTATGCCAAGGGAATGCAAGAAAAGGTAAGAATTCTTTTACTGAAGCTTTTTGGATTATACCTTAGTAAAGCATTTCAGGTGCTAATGCGATTGCATTAGCGAAATTATGTGATTGGGTGGGAGTTATGGGTTTTTTTTTTAGGTAAGTGAACCGTGGGGTTTGGCGAACCGCCACAGTGCTATGGGTCGATAAGAAGAAAGGGATGATTTGTTACCCTTTTGGGATTGGCTGAATGTTCGCTGACTTCCATCTATTTGGGAAACGGCCAGTAGAATAAGACTAATGGAAGAGTTTCCGCCGTGGTGGCGAGTGAAAAGGAACATCTCTTCAAGAGGATTGGGGGATTGCCGTCCCGACCAGCGGATTTGTGTGCGTTTAGCTCTTTGAGTGCGCGGGCAACAGTACGCGTTCGGAAGCGAATCTGGCTCATGGTGTGCTGCTTATGCTCATGTTGAGGTGGAACTGATGTGGTATTAGGCGGCGTTGAGTTGGCTGCAAAATGTGCGGCAAGTAGATTCGCCTTCTCTATTGCAGTGGTGACTGGTTTGTCATCGACTATAAGCGATGGAATGGATGAAGAGACTGAGTTTGAATATTTTTCACGAATGCCCAGAAGTTTCTACTACCTGTGGGAGAGTGTAGTCTCACTCTCTGGTCATGCGAGAACTTAGCGCGTTGAATATACGCATTGCAGTCATTCCTAGCTCTCTTCAATCTTTTCCGGTTTTCCTCAGTATTGTTTGATTTATACAACCGAAAGTTTGGGGTTCGCCTTTGACGACAAGAGGCAACACTGAGTGTTTCAGGCATTGACTTCTACTCGGTTAGATAAACCCCATTGATATATCCTGTTGAGGTCGGAATTCAATGTATCAAGCATCACCAACTGATTGGTAATGACACTCGACGGGTTTGGTCATATGAATATAATAAACTCAACGTGATATCTTCAGCAAACGTGTGAATTCGTTTTTGGGTAATTGGCAAGAGATCATTTATGAAGATGATGAAGAGACTGGACGAGAGTACAGAACCCTGGGGAACACCTGTATTCATTTGATGGGAGGCAAATTTGACACCATAAAGAACCATGCGGATTGAACGGCCAAAAAGACATTTCATTATATGCTTTGGGGACCCCGATATTAACGGATGCTGGGGTCGGTCACAGAGATTATTTGTTAAATGCCGCCATAACATAAATATTACATTGTGAATACATCTCGTCTCTTGAGCAATTGGTAAAACCCGACATCTGTATGCTACATGTCATTATAGTGTAATTACATTTTAAGTACCTTTTCTCTAATTACATTTTTATATATCTCTGAAAATATACACAGGTAGACATTTTATGTATTGATCCTTTTCCTTGTAATTACCTGATGTACATTCTGTTGTCCTTCAGAATATTAGATTTTGAGTGAAATAAAAGTATAAGTTAGTGTTTAGAAAGATTCCATGGAGGCAAGTTAGGTCCCCCACGTAAATTGTAAATAAAAAGGTCCCCCGGAAGATCACTGGTTAACTAAAAAAGAAACGCGTGTTTTTTTATTTTAATTATTATTCTTCTCGGGATGGAAATCTACATTCCGCATTCCACCAAACGAAGTCCGCCTTATAAGCCTTAGTTTGTTAAGAAATGCGAGCAGACTACAGCAGCAAAAATTAGAGATTTTAAACAATGGCGCTTAAATCCCACCGATGTTAACAGAACGAATTTTGTTAGAATCAGAAACGAGTGCAACCAGGCGCAATTGATACCGCAAAGAAGTCCTGTAGTGACCAATAAAGTCTTTGAGTGCCGAACTGGTTCGCGTTCCTTCTGGGCAATGGCAAGGGCTGTCGGCAGTAACATCACTTCCTCCTCTTTTCCTCCGTTGGTGATGGACAGCGGGACGTTTGCCACAAATTCAAAAGATAAACCTAACGTATTCGCGAATTTATTTTCCGCGAATTCAAACATCAATGCCGGTCTTTTGAAGCCACCTATGATCGCGCCAGTACGATCTTCGATGCGGGATGTGAGGTCCCGCCCGCCTACTATTCAAGGCATTCTACGCGGACAGGACTGTAGGAAACCAACCAGCCCGGACAAAATACCAGCAATAGTTCTTAAGAACTGTGCTCTAGAACTGGCGTCGGTTCTTGCCAAGCTCTTCTGCTTATCTTATCCTACCTGCTGGAAAATCGTTCGACTTCAGGCAATCCCAAAGAGGTATAAAGAGTCTCTCCCACAAAATTACCGGCCAATAGCATTACTGTCTATGTTATTTAGGGTGATGGAGAACGTCGTCAATGCCGAATTAATTAAGTATTTGGAGTACAGCGGACCTCTGAATGATCGTCAATACGGATTCCGTAGCAAGCGGTCTGTGGCGACTCTAACAGATACAGACACAATTCACAAGCAAAATAGTGAAGAGCACCGAACGAAAAATCGAATAAGAAAATACATCAGAGCCGTATACCACAGCGATAACAAAAATAATTCACATCAGTGGAGTATAGTCGAGTTTAAAAATCAAATTCTAAACACGGTCAGTAGCCTGATGGGTAACGCTTAGGTTCAATTTTTTTTTCGTCATTTAAACTGTCATAGCGTCAGTTCGAATCACACGATCTTCTTCAATATTATCTCAAACGCTTTAGGTCCACGGGAGACCTTTTGACCCTTGTAACCGATATGTAGACATCTACGATTGAGCGGCATGGTGAGTCAAGAGCGGTCACATTGGATATATCCAAGACTTTTGACCAGGTTTCGCACGGTGCATTGCTAAGCAAACTTCGTTCATATAGGCTTTCCCAGCGGCTTTGGGACTGGGCGAAGAGCTTCCTCGAAAATCGATCGATCCAGGCTGTTGTGTATGGCCAGTGTTCAGATTCGTATTCTGTTATTCCAGGGTGCCTTTAAGGTTCTATTTTGTCTTCAGTCTTGTTTTGGCTTCACATAAATGATTTGTTCGAGTTAAAGAATACTAAAGTGTTCAGTTTTGCGGATGATATTACGCTTGTTTCCTATTTTTTCGAGTGATCGATCGATTAGTGCATCAACGTCGCACCAGTTGAGATGTACCCAGATCGACTCTCTGAATCTGGATCAGGATAGGGTCCTGCAGTCAATCTCGTCGACTTCAATGCAAAGAAGACACACCATGCAACATTCACAACGAAAAGTGGATCATCGGTATCGCAGCTGATGATAAATGGCCACGCCCTCGAATCTGGGGAAAGCTTTCTCGGCGTCACGGTCTGTGGGAATGTATCGTGGTATAAATACGTGTCGAACATCGCCATATCCCCCTCAGAAAAACTGAGCTATCTTTTTAGAGCCAAGAAATGTTTTACTCCGGCTCAATTTCTTCTCCTGTATAAATTCAAAATTAGACCCGCGCTCGAATATTGCTCTCATATTTGGAGCTCGGCTCCTCAAAATGCCCTCGACCTACTTGATAGCATACAGAGACGAGCGATCCGCCTGATCTGGAAAACGGCGCTCACATCGGTTCATCTCCCAAACGAACATCCTTACATCAGAATTCGTTCCGTCACAGAACGGTAAAGCTGTGGAATTCCCTCCCCCCGCAAGTGTTCCAGGAGCGTTACAACCTGCAGCTGTTCAAGAAGAACTGCAACAATTACTTCGTGGCATCTCGAGGCGCCGTGTCAGCCCTATAGGTTCGCCTCTCCCGGGAGAAGGATATTAAAAAACAAAAGAACAAAAAAAAAGCTCGCAACAAACAAGTTCTTTAATGCTGGCAGTTCGATGACTCGTACTCCATTGTCATTAGTGTTCTCATGCAAATTATGGGAACCTGCGTAGTGCCTGAAAACCGGCTCCCGACCTATTTTGGTATTCAAATCACCAAGGACGATGTTCACATGCTATCTTGGGCAGGCATTCAGGGCCCGTTCGACGTTCTCGTAGAATTCTTCGTTTTCGTCTTCAGGGGACTCCTCTGTAGGTCTGTGAACGTTTATGAGGCTTATGTTATTAAACTTGCCTCGCACGCGAAGAGTACACAGCCTTTCATGTATTACATTAACGCCGGTAATGGTAGGCTGCAGTGTTTGGCTGACTAGAAAGCCTACCCCTACCACTCCCCGTCCATCTTATTTCTTATAATTTTGTTATGTCAACTTTACATTCGGACAAGGCATCGGCTAGCTGCTGTGCAGCTTGAGCTCTGTATAGTGAACGGACGTGTGGTGGTTCTAACAGATACACACACAATACACAAGCAAATTGTGAAGAACAACACAGATAGAAAATTGAATAAGCAAAAGCATCAGCCGTGTACGAAACAATAACATAGCAATTCGACATCAGTTGAATGTACTTGAATGTAGAAATCAAATTCGTACACGCGGCAGTGGCCTGATTGTTGAGCATTGGTTCAATTTTTAGTGATTCTAACCGCCATAGCGTCGGTTCGAATCACACGAACTTAATTATCGTCGCAAACGCTATGGACGGTTCATGAGAAAATTCTCAAATCGTTTAGCCTTTTTCGTTTCCGTGGTTGTCGTGGTGTATCCGGTCTGTATCCCAGGCTTGTTAGTTTGTCCATAATAATTTGTTTTACTGGGCAAGGTTATTAGCCTTGCGCCAGCCTTTCTCAGGATGTCGCTGCATACATTGGTTCACTACGTGGCGGGTGCCAAAGTAGCTATTCAGGGGTGTCACGTGAAGACTGCATGACAGCTTTTATTCAACAGGGACAAGGATCGTCCTAGTCTTCTCTAGGTTAAAAGCAATCAGTGACGTTGCGCTGAATGTTCGCCCCCATACTTCCGTACCCGAGCAATAATTGTATTTATTTTTCGTTGACGAGCGACGGCCGAGGTTGTCCGATCAACAGTCAGAGAAAGAATGTTTTTATGTCCGGAATTCTTTGTCTCAGAAAGTACCATCATGTCTTATCTCAACTTCAACGTCTGCGCCATCAGCCAAAAGTCCGAAACATAGTCGAAGATTTCCCCCAACCATATCGCCAAAAGTATAGTGTGACAGAGGTGATATCTCACTTATGAAACCGACTTACCACCTATACTAACTTTTTTTCCGACCGGTCTTTAGGACAGTTTCTCAACTCTAGTCTCCGGTGTCCCGAAACGCGTAAATATTTTCTTGATAGATATTACAATCATAAGAATCACAACTAATGTCTTTTAACCTTAACCTGTGTCCGACCTTTTTTAACTATGAGTAACTTGTTCTTGAGCCCGGTAGAAATTTCAAAATGTGCTACAGTTGCGCGAATTAACGCATTCCCACGATAAGACACAATTACCTGCCATCTAACAGAAGTTGACTCATAATAAGGGACGCCAAAGCTTTTACCAATAAGTAATGATGAGAATGTATCGGGTTGAACCATATGAAATGTCCGATTTTCGCTCAGTCGGAAATAAGAAGTTCTCGAGTGAACATCTGTGCTAGAACGTCAAATTTTCTTTTTTTATAAGTGTGAGAATTCTAGGGTTCGTCACAAGTACAGTTAGTTTTTTCTAGGAATTGTTTACCATGCTGTTGGCAGTTCAAATTCGAACCCTCTTCCTATATGAATTTAAAATGGGGCATAATGCGTCATTGGCAATGAAAAACATTAATGAGCCATTCGAGGATGTAGCGGTAAACGAACGCACTACACGACTTTGTCTTGGAAAGTTCCGTTCGGGAGATTTCAGCATCGAAAATGAACGACCAATGACAATACGTCGACACATTTCTCTCATAGGAAAGGTAAAGAAACTCGATAAGTGAGTATCCCATGAACTGAACGAGTACCAAAAACGACGGCGCCTAGCAGTCTGCGCATCGCTTAAATTAAGAAACCAAACTGACCCGTTTTTGCACCAGATAGTCACCTGTGATAAAAAGTGGATTCTGTCTGATAACCGTGAAAAACCTGGGCAGTGGTTGGATGCAGGTGAAAAACCAAAACTCACCCCCAAGTCCAATCTTCACCCAAGAATGGTTATGGTGACAATTTAGTGGACATCGAACTGACCAATCAAACTTTTAATTTCTTCAACCAGGAGAAACGATAAACGCTATCAAATATTGTGAGGAAATCGACATATTGCATGCCAAATTGGCTGTAAAGCAACTTGCGTTGGTCAATAGGCACGACCCGTTCCTTTTGCATGACAATACTAGAACCCATACCTCACAAGTAACGGTGCAAAAACTGTTGCAGGTGGGATTTGAAATTCGTCCGCATCCACCGTACTCTTCTGACATTTCCCCAACGGAATACCATCTTTTCTGCAATATCATTTTGCCGGCAGAAGGTCTTCCGGAACGGAGCAGAGGTCAAAAAGTCTTTGAAGATGCCATTGCCTCAAAAAGTTTAAGTTTATGTTTAGTGGAGCTACCATCCCTTTTATTGGCATAATTCAAGCAGCATAATTACCTACATGCGAGGTAAATATAAGTTACAAACTAAAGAGCTTAAGAACTATTTTAACTAGGCTTAACCTGAGGTAACCAGGACAAGTTAAGAAGGCAGGAGAAGGGGCGGGAAGTGGGGGCAGGTTATAGTGGAGTGTAGAAGCGCCGCTTAAGATTGGTGGTGATAATGGTTTAAGATGGGCGGCTTGCGGTATGGTTAGAGAGGTCGAAGTCGAAGAAGGTAGAATTGGAGTTGACATTTCTCAGCATCCGTGAAAGGGGTTCATTGAAACCATAACAGTAGTCAAATTGGCTGAAAAGCAACCTGCGTTGGACAATAGGCACGGCCCGATCCTTTTGCATGGCAATGTTAGTCCACATACCTCACAAGTAACAGTAAAAAAACGGTTGCAATTGTGATTTGAAATTCTTCCGCATCCACCGTACTCTGCTGACATTTCCTCAATGGACTAACATGTTTTCCGCAATCTGGATTCATTTTGCCGACCAAAGGTCTTCCGGAACCGAGCAGAGTCATAAAAGTCCTTGAAGATTTCATTGCCTCAAAAAGTCAGCACTTCTACGAAGCAGGAATACTTGACCTTGTATCACGTTGGAAGAATGTCATAGATGCCAACGGATCCTATTTTGATTGAAAAAAATAATATTGGCCTTTAAATGTTTATTATAAAATGGGACATTTCGCGTGGTACAACGCAATAGTATAAATAGTAGGTCATAGCATAGCTTCAACGCTGGACGTTTTACGCTGTATATTGTGCACCCACGTAGCAGAAACCTAAGAAACACAGTCAAATGGAATTACTCAACTTAGTGTAAGAGATTCCAGGAAATAAAGACAAAAGCGTGGACGTCGCGAGACTGAAACGCGTTTATATTTACTGAGTTTTTAGGCGTTGGAAGTAATAACTCGTGCGAAGTTTGTTACGTACGTCGGCCACCACCATCATTTAATAATTTGCATTTTGTAAATATAACAATAATTGAATTTAATACTTTTGTTTTAAAATAGTACGATGGTAAGGTGGTGGAAGAATTGTACGATCCTGAAGTGAGTTTTTGAACCCACCCTGATTCGGGTGTGGATCGTGCAGTTCTTCGAGTTCGAATTTGTTTTTCGAAGTGGACGTGAGTGGAGAGCGAAGTGAGAGGGAGACAGGTGGTAAAAGTTCGGTTTTTTGTTATGGTTCCGTGGGCGACGGTTAAAAAACGGAAGATGAAAATATACGTTGTTAACGGAAAGAAAAAAGAAGAAAAGGGAGCAGAAAGAAAAGTCAGTCGAGTTTTTTTGTAACAGTAGTGTGGTGAACCTAAAGAAAAACGGTCACGGTTAACTTTTTCGGCATCTAGTGTCAGTTTTTTTGTAAAATGATGATTAAGCGAAATTTATAGACTAATAAATTTATGATTGTTCTTTGTAAAATTTGTATATATATAATTTGTTGGCGATTATTTGATTTTCGAACGACAAGTCTTCAAGTTTTGTTTCACGTAAAGTTTGGGTACAAAAGATA